>BRZM01000027.1:807454-1407454 GCA_033238685.1 Lates japonicus | reverse complement strand
CTTGCCAACAAGCTGATGTTTCTAATAATGATGAGGGACTGATTTCAAAGCGTCATGGGTCCTAAGTTTCTAATAGACCCAACCAGGGACCCAATTATATTCAGTCTAATTGTGTCCAGATGTGTCAGTATCTCTAATATCAAAATGAATCTATGTGGACTCACTGCTCTGAACATGTGGTGAAAAATGTTGGGGTTTCTTTATACAAATATAGAGATCAGTGAAGAAAAGGACAAATGAAAAATGACTTGGTGTTCAGCTCTCTGTTTGGGTCTGATGATCCTCAGATCCCTTCTGAATTCAGGATTTTTTTATTTTATTATCAATTTATCCCTTATCCCTCAACCCCAAAAGTTTCTCAAGATCTTACAAAAGTACATCTTTTTTTTTTTTTTCAACCCTCAGATTTTTTCCTCCATCTATTAATGCCCCAGAAAGTCTTAAAATGAGAGATGGCATCATCCATTCTTGAGGAATAAGGTAAATTCCATGATTAAAAAAGCAGCTGTTTAGCAGTACACCTCTATAACCCATGATAACAGTGAAAACAAAAGAATCAAAATCACTGCAGCAAAACCAGATATCATCTTTTTTATTCAACACTCTTCTTCCCTGTGCCTACATTACCCACAATGCAACTTTAGCACTCTTCAGTTTAAGTCTCAGGTGTGTTATGCTAGTAGCGGCTAACGTAGCCTCCAGCCTGTTGCCTCAGACTGAGACGAGGAGCGGGCTACAGTTGCCCTTTAATGCTACCTAATAAATGACTGCTGGTCATCAACTCTAACGAGTAAACTGGTGCAGTCTTTTGACAAAATCTAATTATTATAAACAGATTTGTGAGTGCAGATATTTACAGCTGTCTGCAGTGATCTAATACGGCTCTAATATACAGGTCGCCTACCTCCGCAGGTCTTGTGGTCGATGAGCTGCAGTCCAGGCGTGCAGTCACACTCAAAGCCGATCACCATGTCTTTGCAGATGTGAGAGCAGCCGCCGTTGTTCAGGAGACACTCGTTTAGATCTGAAGGAAACAGACAGACAGTTTAGACATAACGGGATGAGAGATGATTCAAAGATCAGCCTCGATTCAAACTGATGCCACTGAGGATGTGGTAGTTACAGTCCGATGGACATATTTCAACACTGAAGTAAGACTAAGAAAGGTTATTGTTTTATATTTTATGAGTCTGAGAGGTTAAAAAGTCCATTTAAAACTGCACTTTGGCAACAAATACTGCAGCTCGGGCAGCACAGAGCTCCCCAAAACAAGACAGAAAGAAACTAGAATCACCACCTCATGGTTGTAAGCCTCCACCAACAAGTCCAGTTGCAGTTAATTAGCGTACAAATTCTTGAGTTAAGGCCAAAGACGTGTTTTGTGCGATCGCAGCGACCTTTGACGACCAAAATCTAATCATCCACGTAAACATTTGGGCCAAATTTGAAGAAATTCCCTCGAGGCGTTACTGAGGGACAGACAACCCAAACATATAAAGCCTCTGGCCTTGGGTGTTGCTGGTGCAGAGGCATGAAAAGTTTGCCATTTGACTCCAGACCTTCAACTTTTGACAATGTAGCAGTGACTTTACTGGATAATTTCCAAAGATATACAGTTTCACTGCTCCCCGTGTTCTTTCACAACAGGAAAATTCAACAGAGCAGGAAGAGCGCCAACACTTCAGACAACATTACACTTAAAAAAATACGTTCTTTGATCCATTAACTTGATTATTTACGTGATGTGCCAATCTTTTCTTCTGTCTGAACTGTGGTTGGAGCTCAGACTCACTCAAATGTTTAGTATTCTGATTGTGAAAAGCATTTTAATCACTTGTGGCCGGGTTCTTTGATCCATGAAAGAGAATTATTTAGAAGTGAACTGCAGGACACATTAAAGCTGCACGAGGCGGGATTTATGTTAAAAAGAAAAATCCACATATTATCAGCATAAATGAATGTGCAACAGAGAGAAACGTCAGGTCGTTTCACCCTCCGCTTGTCCAAACTGAACTCTCCTCTCTCAGGTGTGGACACGAGCAAATCGTCTCCGTCCGAAGAAAACTAAACGTTGGAGCTTCCTTCTTTTTCTTTTCTCTGGTGTGAAGCATCAGCAGGATACAGAATCACAACTCTGGAAAGTGAAGTTCAAATATTTCTAATTCAAACACTTTTCATGTCGCTGACATTTAGAGCTGCCGGCTGGGGTGGGGAAGCGCTACAAGACTTTATAACAAGTGACATTTGCTGATTAAAGTGGATACACACACTGAGGTTCACACTACAAGATCATTCATATTTGCACATATTCTACTGCAAATATACAAAGATGATATCAATGTAGAAAAATCAGTTAAACCGATGAATCTTCATGAGTTCTGCCACAGTATCTTAATGTCATCTACGTCTTTTTGTCTTAGAGCTTTCCTACACAGACACATGCTCTGCGTCTCCTCATTCACGTAGTAAGATATCTACTGTGCTCAGATGCCAAGAAGCTGCAAACGGCCACTGCTTCTGACTGTTTGCCAAACAGATAACTCCGGCGCGCAGAATGTGAGAATGAGAAGGTTGTGTTACAATCAATACAAATATGCTATTGTGCTGAGAAAATGGCCACAGACCGAGGCGTCGCCCCCCGGAGGACAATATTTGGTTTTGAGTTAACGCTGCTCTGCACTCGAGCTGCTGCTGCTGCGAATCTGAGGCTGCAGCTCAGTGATGCTGGTGGAAAGTTTGAACAGATGATGATACTGCAGTTAGTACGCTGACATGTAGTACACAGTGTACACAGAATACTCACTGGTGTAGAGCATGAATTTCAACAGTGTTAACAGAGTTCTGTCATATTCAGACCATAGTGTCTTGAGTCTTGAAAATAAGATGATAATAATCCACTTAGAAACTTGTGAAGAAGCAGATTCTTTTATTAATTACTCACTGCATTCCTTGATGGGTTCATCGCTCCAGTCGGGACAGTCTCGGGCCTTGTTGCACACTTTGCTCATCTCGATACACTCCCCGCTGCGACACTTGAACTTCTCCGGCCCGTTACACTGAGTCACTGTGGAGAGAAAACACAAGACTTCACATGTTAAGATCCATCACTCCTTTAATATTTACATGTAATATCTCCCTCTGAAAGTCCAGATATGAAGCTGCCAGTGCATCAAAGCATATCAGGACATTTCAGTAAGCGGTGTCTTTGTACAGAGGCAGGCTAGCTGTTTCCAGTCTTTATGCTAAGCTAATTTCCTCCTGGATCTATGCTTGTATTTAATACGAAATGTCAAGTGGTATCGATCTTTTCTTTTCACTCTTAGTCCTCACAACTTTTAAACTTCATATGAACCTCAGCAAGTGCACCAGCAGACTGTTTACAGGCAACAGCAAACAAGATACTGTGACTGAATATTGAGACAACATGTATTCAAAAGGTTTTATAAACCCAAAACCTCAAGCTCTTCTCAGACTTTGGAGGACCATCTAACCCATAAAAAACAACCTCTTCAAACAGCTGTCGGAGAATCCTCCACAAACGTATCTTTAAATCTTTAAAAATCTGTTTTCAAAGTTGTGTTTACTGGAGCAAAAACAAAGAAAGGAAACCAAATAACCAGGAGGGGTGTTTTTTATGTTCTAGATGAGTGAACAGAAATAAAAAGCATCAGGACAGCCTGAAGTGGATTGTTGAAAGCTTTAAGATTGTTGGAGAAAAAAGCCTCTAAACACATCACGTACAGTGAACAAACATCCTGTGTGTACCTCAGCAAAACCTGGAGTGGATTATTTATTTATTTTTGTAAAAATAAAGCTTCTTCACCTGATAACGACCTGAGGATAATTAAAAACAGTCACCTGTGAAGCTGCACACACACAGAGCACGTACTGTTTTTGCAGTTGACTTCGTCCGATCCGTCGCTGCAGTCTCTGATGCCGTTACACTGCTTGCTGCCCACGATGCAGTTTCCATCATCGCATTTAAACTGATCTGGTCCACAGGTGCGCACAGCTGCCATAGACACACACAAACACCTGAGTTACACATGTAAGCACTGGCTGAGGGACAGAAAATTAAATAAGTGACTATTTTTAATAGTGAATTAATCACTTATCAGTTAAAAAAGCCAAAATATTCTCAGATTGCAGCTTCTCAAAACAGTTTCAACTGAATATTTTTGGGTTTGAGACAAAACAAACAAACAAACAAGACATCAGCTTCTGTTGTAAAGAATCTGTGGCGACTGTGTCCTCATCACTGCATGGATTAATTTAGAAATAATTGGACAGATGGATAATAGAAGACAGATTATCAAGTAATTAATGTCAAAGTGCAGCACAACATTGATCACTGCTCAAGCTGTTTTTCCTCCAGATATTAAATCCTGAATTTCTCTGGCTGAAATTATTCCACAGTAAACATTTCTTCATTTCAAACTCCAGTTAAATCTTCTCCAGCTGTGTATTTACTCATTTCAGCTGGTTTATAACGACTAAACGCATGTGATCATGATGTTAAAACACTCCAGTCAATTGTGCTGTACGTACGACAGTTGGCTTCATCGCTGCCGTCCTTGCAGTCGGGGTCTCCGTCACACCTCCACTTCTTGTGAATGCACTCTCCTGAGCGGCACTGCATCTCGCTGGACGAACACTTGGCCGGCGGCGTCGGGTGACGGCCGCAACGAGACGGAGACTCATCTGACTGATCCTGCAGGAGACGGAGAGAGAGAATCTGATTAAACCTCTCCTGAAAAACGAGTTACTTCTCACACATTTATGGCTTTTGATGGGGAAACAGATGCTATTTCTAATCTTAAAAGTGTTATGAGATAATGTGATCATGTAAATGAGAACATCTGTTTTGCTCCTCTGGGTTTCAGTCAACTTTCAATGAAAGCTTTTCCATTTGCTGCTCACTCACTGTCAAACACTCCCTCTCTTGCAGATATTTCCTGGCAGGGAACTTGCAATTTAACTTGAGACTTTTACAGACTAGTCAGAGTGGAAAATAAGACTCATATCAAACTGAGAAAATGCCTGCTGTTTGGATTTGGTACGATCTTTGGAGTGGTTATTTTCAGTTTTTATTTTTGAAATGTATGAATTTTTATGCATTTTGATTTTACAAAAATTTGCAAAATCAATTAAATATATCACTGACAGAGCAAACATTCTCTATATTTGTGTTTTTACTTGGCCAGGCTAAATGACTTCCTGGAGTCTGCTTGTCACCGTGAGGCTGCCAAACAGAAAAGGCTCCAGGAAGTTATAGCACCTCGCCACCTTCTAGTTTTAACGCTTTGATTTATGTATAGATTTTAACCATATAAAACGATACGACATGTTAATTAGTGAGCAGGCTTTTTAAAAAGAGCTGATTTGTCCCCTTTGGACGAAGTAAACTGCTGTTCCTTCTGTTTTCAGTCTTATACTGAGCTAGGCACAAGCTAAGATAACAAGGCTGATGGCTTTGGCAACAAAAGAATAAAACAAAGTATTTATTTTATAATTTGTGAACTGTTGTACATAACTTCACAGCCACTGTGAAACCGTAAGACACAACGCTGGGTCTATTTACAATATAATACAGTGGCAGTGCGTCATTTATTCTTGCAGTTGGGAAATTTGCGAGAACAACCAACATAAAACCAGCATAGATGCAAGAATATATGAGATAATACAGCCAACAAGTTGACAGGAAATGGATCCTGTTATGTGGAAGTAAAAAGTGAAAAAACTGCCAGGTGATGTGAAGCCAGGCGACAGGGAATGACAGAGAAGAGCGTTAAACACTCCAGATCTGAATGATTACGCTTTATTTAGAGCTAAAACTGGGCGATCGAGACAGAACGGGATCAAAGAGGAGCAGCAGGACGAGTTTCTCACACTTTCATCATCTCATAAAGTCACTGACTCATGTGAGAACAGATTAACAGAGTGAAATGTGTTGTTGTGGCGAGGTGTGTGTATGCGCGGTTAACAATGGCCTTGGGACTGTACAGCTGGGTGTGGCTTGAGCAAGGCAGGGAATAATAATGACCTTCCTATTGAATGGAGCATTTAAATATTTGTGAGTGCAGTATTTATTTTATTTTCCTGCAGGGCCGTTACAGTGTGGTAACCACTTGAGCTTCATTAACGATCCCTTGGCAAAACGCAGACTCAGAGAACGTTGTTCTGCCATGTGCTGAAAACTTGTGTGTGTGTGTATGAGACAGGTCAATAACCACTGGGTGTTAGACGCAGGAGTATTATACTGTTCATTATAGTGAGAGCTAAATCGACTTAGAAAATCAGAGGGGGTGTGTGCATGTGTGTGTTTTGTGTGTGCTGCATGTATAAACTACTATGAGATTACAGAAGCTAGACTTATCTTCCTAAAAACATTTTAAAAGACCTTAACCTAGTTTTATGATGTGTTTTATTTCAGAACATATCTTTGCTTACTTAGTATTAAATGATAATATAAGCTCTGCTCTGCAGGTTGCCTTTTCATGGTTATTTTACACAAATACAACCAAAGAAATACTATTTCTGAGTTCAACTTGCTTATGTCCATGTTGTTTGAAAAGATGTCAGTCGAAACCTTTCCTTGTGACAAGAAATATAACATAAGTTTAAACTCTTAAACAAATGAAGAAAAACAATGTTGGCATACAGGTGCTAACGTTAGCTACGAGTGCTAACGTTAAATGGCGGCGTCGAATAACTTATCAGCAGAACAAACTAAGCTATCTAGCTAACGTTAGCTGATAAAGCGGTCCCCTGATTTAAGAAATAGGTTTTACATAGTAATATCAAGGGGTGCCACTTTTACCGGCTAGGTTAGTCACCAAATAGATTACCTTGGCTATTTCTTATCCTTTATTTTTGGGCAGCACAGAAAAGGACTGACAACGAGAAACACAAGATGGGCTCATAGCAAGAAACCCTGCAAAACCCCAGTTTATACCGAGGTACCTGCATTTTTAGCAAATTAGCTAGGTGACATTAGCACTCGCTGGTAAAAGCGGGTACTCCTGTTATAAGGTATGGGTTTGACAGGGTAAAACACATCTTTGTGTTTCAGTCCTTTTCTGGGCTGCCCAGAAAATAAATGGCCTTAACTAGCTATTTTCCGTTATCAAACTGAGTTAGCTAGTTGGTTAGCTAGCTAATGTTAGCTTTCAGTTGGTGTAAGAAATTTGTTTTCTTTATTTAGAATAGTAACTGCGGCATTAACTCTTATATTTCTCATCCCCACAGGTATCAACTTTTGGACTCGGTGGTTCAAGTAACAGGACACAGCAATCGCCATCTTGAAAACAAGGAAGCCACCTCCAAGCGAAGTTGGACACAAATAGTATTTTTTCATGATTGTGATACAACTCCTGTTTCTGTCACTGTTGTCTGATGGTGCAAGAATAGCCATCTTTGTTTTAACGTTTGTGTCCCTTTCGTTTCTTACCTGTGGCAGTCAGCGTCGTCGTCACACACACCCAGCTATGGCAGGGATGCGGCAGTTCCACTAGACTTCGCTGGACACACGCCCAGGGAGGGACGAGGAGCCTCCACCTCGTCTGAGCCATCATACGATCGTCCTCACGTTGCACACACAAAGTTCCAGCGAGATGCAGCGGCACTGGTAACACGTAGACTCATTAGGGGCGCAGGTGATATTACCTGGGGGGCAGAGGAGAGGGCTGTGAGACAACAAGGTCACGCCGTCATTTCAAAAAATCATCTTATCCGATTTGCTCAAATTCGACTTGGACTTGAGCACTGGGAACTGGGACTTGGTTTCAGACTCAAGCAGTGACCCCATTCAGGATCGGACGTTTAAAAGTGGACTGACTTTTGCGCTAGTGTTTTGTTTTTGTAAAAGGCCATAAGAATTTAGCATAAGATATTGATAGCTACATAAATATAACATTATTTCATTTCATGCAAAGGCAGATATGTGTTCACCAGCCTAATCCTTGATGATTCAGACTCAGACTCTGGGGACGAGACTTACTCAAGCCCAAGGTTTAGTGACTCGACTACAACTTAATTCAAACAATTTGCTTTATTTTAGCCGTCAATTACAAGAATAATGTTACTGAGCGAGTCACCTTGACATAGAACTCTTTATAGAAAATTGACAGTGCTTCCAGTCGCCACTTACTGAATGTGTCCTGTGTCTTTGAAAACAGCCCATAAATTACGACCTTATAAACTGACAACTAAGGCTGAGTATCCATTACGCTGTTGCAAAGATCGGGGAGCATAAGATGAGCCAGCATGTATGTAGACAGGTGCGCCCTCTAATTAACAGGTGCAGATGCCTCATACACTCCTGCCAGCAGGTTCCAGTACAGAGCTCGGTAGCTGACGTCCGCATAACCCTGGCATAGCGATCGAAATCAAACGCCCGCCATATTGGCAGGAAAGCCGCTGTTCAAATTACCTTGAGCATACCTGCTGCTAGCAGCTAACTTGTCTTTGCATGATGTGTTTTATAAAAAAGTGAACATGGAGGATAGCTTTTGGCCAAGGATGCCAGAATAGTTGAGGGACAAGCAAAGGGAGAGGTTTTATTGGATTCACAAAGATGAAAGATGCTAGAAATGCATTACGGCCATAAAATGTGTTAGAAAGCTAGCAAAGAAAACAAAGCGATAGAGACAAAAGGCAGCAGTAATCACTTCATATAACGTTACAAGTCAACACTTCCTTACTTTAATATCTTGTTTGTTTTACGCCTGTACCAAATTTCTAACAGTTCCATTTCCATAAAGGCATTTTGAACATGCACTGTAGCGTGGATTTTCGAACTAACTTGTTGGATGAGGAAAAGTTGATCCAGAACATTGCTCAGTATCTGGATACTGCAGATCTGGGACAGGGTGGTCAGAATCTACCCAAGTTTTGAAATACATCATTCAATTTCCATGAATTTAAAAAGTATTGAAGTGAACTCCTGACAACTTGAAATCAGCACTGGCGCCATTCATGGTTTCTAGGCTTTTCCTGTCAAATAGGCGGTGTAAACAAACTGCTATACACTCCACTGACAAACATTTTCCTGGGAAGAATCTGGGTGAGTTAGGAGATATTACCTCTGCCTGAACACAAAATGCTGCTCTGGTCTGGGCCCCATGGTTCAAATGAAGAGAATTTGTATATATATTTTACCCCAAAAATAGTGAGTTTTCAAAATCTGGCAACAGTTTCAACATGACAATGCCTCTGTGAAATTGTTTCCCTAAATTAGTAGACGAACTTGACTGTCTTGACCTCAATCAAACACCTTTGAGATAAGCCGGAAATGGAATTGAGAAACCAGCCTTAGCAGTCAACATCAGTGTCAGACCTCTGTAATGCTCTTGTGCCTGAATGGGAGCTAATCCCTGCAGCCAGCTTCCAAAATGTTGTCCAACACCTGGGGAAGTATAGAGGCCGTTACAGAGGCAGATAAATGTTGATGGCTTTCAGGTGTCCGCACACTTTTGTAACTGTCAGACTGGATTTATTGAGACCGTGAGGTATGTACATGACTGAAGGATGAGGCGACATATGAGGCAGGGTGACAGGTTGTAAGATTTTGATTTACATGAGCTGTGTGGGGGTGTTTGGGTCACATGCATCACACTACTTTGCAGTAAAACATCCTGATAACACAGTTCAAGGGCAACAGGGGCACATATTTTAATGTGAACAAACAGGGCACCAATCAACAGCAGCTGATTTCAGTGTTTAGCATCTTTAGCCAGAGGGGACGGTTCATATCAGTGAGATCTGCTGCTCTAATATTGGTTAAAATATAAATAAGTGATGCACAAATACAGCAGAAGCAGCTCTTAACAACTGATGAAATGACTGACATATTGATTGTTAAGTGATTAAATCATGACCTGATATTCTGTCATTTTGTTATGATTTAAAAGTGAGTGAGTGTTTGTCTGTGTTAAAATTCCCCTCATTAAAATTTACCCCCATGCTACAAGCTGCTTCACTGTTTTCTATCAGATCCAATTATCATAGTTTGTCCAGGCAGAGCTTCATGCTCTGCAGAGAAGGCTCTTCATGTGTTTATGTTGCACAGTGTTGAGGATAAACAGCTGGAGGCTCAGAAGTAATTGATACACACATCCATTAAAAACCAGGACGTCAGCTTTTACATTTAATAAGCACTTCTGAAAAAGACAAACGTATGATTGCATCTCTAAAAGCCACAGAAGTGTTTGTGCAAGAAGTTGTGTGTCCTTGGCACAATAAGAGTCAGGCAGAAATGTACACAGTACAACTGCAGCTAATAAGAGGCTGCAGTGTGAGTCCAGAATGATTTTATCTAAAATTAATTCAGTGAATCTGGTGCTAAAGGTGAGTTCTGCTGCAGCAACGATTCTGCTTCTATGTTTAAATTAAGAAGCTACTACAGCAGTGTATCAGGGCCATTGTAGGTCAAATTAAAAAAAAAAACAGAGCTGAGATAAAACTCAGATTTTCCAACATTAAAGTTGTATGTTTGAAAGGACAAAATCTAAACTATCCTCTGAGATTAAAGAGGTGAATTTCCAAGAAACAAACTCAGAAATTTATTGAAGAAAATCCTGAGCATTCTCCAATATGATGAAGTCATATGTGCAAGAAAAAACTAAAACTTCCAGAGATTAAAGTCGGAAATTCATGGGAGAAAACTTCACTTTGTTGGTTTGGATCAACCTCACGCCAGACGCCAGGAATGCCACATTAAATCACCAAATATTTGTATTTCCTTACTGTTAAATCTGAATGCAAAGTATAATTTGATTAGATTATCCACAGCAGGAATTATACGCAGCAAGCAGCAGCGTCTGTGGTGTGATGATTTAATCCAAGAGACTTTTTTCATGTAAATTTAAAAGTTTAATCTCAGAAATTCTATGTATTTTTTCAGAATATTAACCCTTCCCTCTGTATGTAAAAAAACAATCTACTGTTGTAGGCTACATCACATCATAAACAAGTCTTCTGAGAATTTCTATAAAAACAGAACTTATTCAGCTGTCACTGTCCCCATAAACCATGATGCTAATATGCAGGTGATGCATTCGGGTGACCCTTGTGATCATATCAGGTCGTCATCACGGGTGTTTGCCTCGCTAATCTGATCTGGACGGTTGAAAAAGCCACAGCAGGATGTAAATAATGGGACCCACTCAAACTCCAGTGTTTGTTCTTGATAACAACCTTGATATGTTAATCACAGGAGGCCTCAAATAAATCAGAGTCAGATGGAGATAAGCTGGAGGCGACACAGTCCTCACTGTTGATATGGACACTGCGTTTACTGTAGCTCCTCTCTGCTGAAAGATATTTAATATTCCCTTCTTACTTCCTGTGCTGCATGACTCCAAAAATCAACAAGTGTCAGTTTGAATCTATAATTTAAGGCGGAACATGTGGGTTGTGTATGCGTGTGTGTCCACCTACCACAGTTGACCTCGTCCTCGCCGTTATCACAGTCCTTCTCTCCATCACATTTCCAGAAGACAGGGATACACTGGGTGGAGCCGGCTCCGCAGCTGAACTCGTTCACACGACACGTCCTCATGTCTGCGTGGACAGAAAACACAAAACACACAGTCATTATTACACCGTTTAAATTCTCATGCTGTCTCACTGTGTTGGTTTTACTGTATTTTTGTTTGTTTACTTAGCTTAGACATTAGCATAAATCAATGTGTGTTGCTTTGTAATAAGGGCTCTGGGCAAAAAGAAGACAGAGGATTAATTTTTCTGTTTAATGACTGATGAGAATAGAAAAAAGCAGCAATTTCATTTCATTATTTTATCCTGATTGGTCCTTTTTTCCATTAAGGTCAGGGGCTAGAGAAGCCACTTTATTCTGAGCAAAGTTTAACACAATAAACTTCAAATCTGAGCAAAACAATTCTACATTAAAGTAAATGTGAACTGACTACAGCTCTACCAGGTGGTTCAGTTTGAATAGAGTTTACAGCCACATCTCTAATTATCTGATTTCATTTTAAAAAGGGACGTTCATCTACATATCTGGGACTTCAGGGCTACAACCAAGCCTTTGTTTCTCATTACCGATTCTGATTTACTGCTCAGATGAAGGAGTGGATTTCCTGTTCACATGTTTTTCCAAGTGGACTAATATCAGATATAAAACATACCTAAATAATGTGGGGTGATGTGTGATGCTTATCGTCTCTGTGGGGCAGAAACCTTATCTCCAAAACTGTTACTTTCCAGGAAATTAAAGTGTTTTTAAAATAAATGAACACTGTCACAAAAAAGCTCATGTTCAGCTATAAACCAACTACAACTTGACTTTGGGACGAGGGAACTGTTAGCGCTAACGTGCTAACTTACTTCCTGGTTTTAGGACTCATTCCTGTGCCTGACAGTGACATCATGCAGAAGGAAACAACCCAACAACACCAGCATGAACAGGTGTAGTGATTTATGGCTGCAGTGTCTCTACTTGTTGCCTTTCCCCAAATGACAGTCGGGCCAAAAATAACAAGAGGACAGAACAAGGACACAGGATATAACCGACTGTTGAAGAAGAGCTTCTGGCAGAGTAAAGTTAAAGTTACTTGTCATGAGAAACAGGTTTAACTGACGTTTGATTGTGAACACACAAAGCCCTCACTCAATACTCCCGACAACCAGAAAACTCGGAGCTGTTAAATAATCCAGTTTGCTGGAACATCAACTGCTCAAGTCTGGAAAATCCTATTTATACAACAATATCGTGGTTTCTTTAAGGTTTACAGTGGAAATATTATTTTGTTTCTCCTGATATCTGAGCTCTGTTGATGGAAATGAATATAAATCTTGCACCCATCCAACCATGCAGATGTTTAAAAGAAGGTAAAACACCTGATATTCTGTCCAGATATTATGCATTTTATAATATTGGTCGCCTGAGGGTTAAAGTCCAGGAGCATAAAATGTGACTGCAGCGCTTCTTGCATCATTAGGAACCACTTTCTAACGCAGCATACATATTCACCCGATGGTACCGGTTTCCATAAAATGTCAGTTTCGCCTCTTTATCCCTGTGATCTTCCACAGTGGAGGGAGATAACAAGCAGACTGTACTGTGGAGATAAGAGCAGCTCAGTGGAGCAGCAGCTGAAGGTGAATTCAGAAGTGGCTCCTACAGATCCATGAATTATTGGCGTCGGTTGATAAGGCAGGTAACAATATCCTGAATAAACTTCAAACAGCAGCGCTAGGTGCCCATACACGACCAGAGATTCAGTTCCTATACAAATAATTTGTCTTAGTTTGATGATTAAAGTAAGTATCGCCCAGAAACAGCTCAACCAGTGTTAAAGGTCTGGTATTTTAAGATTGAATCAGCATAAGAAGATATACTTGTGCTTTTAGGCATGTCTTGTAAGGTCACAGTGACCTTTAACCTCTGACCACCAACTTCTAATCAGTTCATCCATGAGTCCAGGTGGACATTTGTGCCAAATTTCAATAAATTACCTCGAGGTGTTACTGAAGATGACGGGACAGAGACATGGAAACATCACTTTCTACACTACAGGACCTTTAAATAACGTTGCCTAGATAAAATACAGAAACGTTTACCACTATATAACAGAAAATACCTGATTAAAGGATAAGTAAAATAGCCAAAATGCTAAATTAATGGTAAGTTTCTTAACTTTTAGCTGGTATTCAGAAAGTACTGAGGTTCAACAAGCTCTCAAGAACACAGAGTGTTCTTGTTTACACAAGATGTACCTTTAACTGAAAGGATCAAGCTGTATTTACATTATAGGAGAAAGAGCTTTTGTGCACCACCTCCCTCAGTGTATATGCGGTGCGCTGTGCCAGGTAGGTAAAATATCAGACTTGATTTAGCTGCAGTAACACAAAAGATAAACAGTGTGAACCTGTGTAAACAAAACACAGATGGTGAGTTAAAACCCAGGTTATATGTTGAGTATTAATGGACTCAGACGTCCTGGTTGTTTTTTTTCTGCAGTAAATGCTTATGTGATCAGAAGCTGCAGCTCACTTCCTTTATTCAACGCTGTGATGCAACAACACTGACGTAAACACAACCGGAGCACGAGCACGAGCCCTTCACACAGACACTGTCAGGAGAAGTGTGTGTGCATCCACACACACACACACACTTTAAATTCCTATCCACGCTGCCAAGTCATGTGTAACAGCTGATCAAACAGCACAGTGATATAACAGCTATAGTAGCTGGGTTGACCTGCACGTACACAGCTGCAGCTATGACTGGAACTTAACACAACCTCTTAAAACACACACACACACACACACACACAATGTGGACTACGAACTGTAATCCTTTTCAAGACCTTCAGTTGACCGACACACTTTTCCAAGTGCAAGTGGAAACATGCACACACAGGTTGTTACCGTTTAATCTGCATGAGCGCCACAAAAGTTGCCAGGTCCAAAGACGGAAAGATCAAATGTCACAGCAGGATTTAGACTCATTCAAGTTCCCAGCAGGCAGTTTTACTGGTGTAGAATTTAAAAAATGTGGATTAAAAAAGGTGCTGAGGATAAAATTAACCAGAGGTAAAGTGTCCTCAGCTGAGGCTGTAATTAACTGAAAGAGTCAGACATGTTGTCGTCTTTGATACTACTGCACCTTTGGGGGATGGGAAAATCAAGAGATATTCAAATCTCACACATTGTGGCTGTAATTACATAATCTATAACCCTGTTTAATAAATGCCAAGAGGAGGTTCAAGTTAAAAGCTCAATAAAGGTGTGACGTTTTTAAAAGTCAGTGAGTTACATTTGAAATAATCGTGATCTCTGTCTTGGCCAAAAGTGTGCAGGAATGAGTCCTAAAACCAGGAAGTAAGTTAGCATGTTAGCAGTCCTGGTTTCCTCGTTCCAAAGTCAATTAGTTTTTGGTTAAATGTCTGAAATAAGGTCTGTGGTTTAAACACAAGATCAAGACATTTTCAGGTTTTATTCCCCCACTCCTGATGTTTGAAGCTTTTACGTGTCTTAAAAAAGGCGGTTGCTAACGAGTGTCTAAATGAGACTACAGAGGTTGTCGGGGACGTTAACATGAAAACCCATCTACTCACCAGTCCACCTTTACAGCCTCGTTGTGTTTCTACTCACGCTCTTTCAAACTATCACTAACTTTCTAAGAAGAAAGGCTTTTGTAGAAGAGCTCAGAGCTAAATGAAATGACCAGTTGGAAGCTTAGTGGTGGAGACGTTGACGTCACTAGAGATTAGATTTAGGCTTCAAACATCAGAACAGTGGTGTTCATCTGTGAAGATTATCTGATCAATTAAACCTGGAAGGATCCGAAACGTTTGCTGATCACAGTTTATTTTCTGTAATAATCCAAAACCCAATGAAAAAATCCCACTGGCTACAAAAACACATCATCCCTGCACCACTTTATAATCAAGCAGAACCAATTCAAATTAAGTTGATAAAGACCTGATCCAGAATAACAACATGTTGTCATGCTTTGCCATCCTCATACAACAAACGCACAACTTCCTCCACAAGGTTTGAGGTCACACAGACTGAAGCTCCATCCTCTAACCAGCATTAAAATTCAATTACTATTCAGTACCTGCATTTTCCACCTCATTGTCAGGCTGATCTGGCAGCAGCCTTTTTTTTGCACCTTACCCACTTTTCCTTTGCCTTTCTTACACTGCGGGGGAACTCAGGAGGGCCTTGGCAACACCACGCAGCAGCCAACAGCTCTGAATAACCCTGGTGTATCAACAACTCCCACAAACAGCATCGCTCTCATTCTGGCAGAGAGCAGCCACAGATCCCCATCCAAAGGAGTGCAGCAGGGCAGGGATTTGCCCCCTCCCCCTCCGACTCTTAAGATGTGTAGTGTTGTTTTCTTTTCTGCGAGGAGGTTGAAGAATGTATTTTTGTATCATTTTCAGGTTTTTCGCATGGGCTTGCAACCTGTTGTGTTGACACATTGCGGCAAAAAAACAAAACAAAGAGGACCAAGCTGCGGGAGAAGGAAAAAAAAAAGTCTTAACCCCGTCACGAACACCTGTGCTGCCCCGGCAAATATCACTCCACAAACACTGAGGGACCGAACCTGGCTCTGCTTTATATTCAGAGTCTGAGCTCAGGAGTTGGTTGCCTCTGTCATGTTGAGGTTTCTACAATATTTTTGGAAAGAAAGGTTTATCTGTAGTGTCTTTGTAAACCATATTCCAAAAAGGTTAGTTAAGTAGATCTCTATTGCTTCACTAATTTAGATCCTTCTACTTATCCTCTGTCAGTATTTAGAGGAGTTTTGTCGTCATGAGCTTATGTAGAAAATTTTAAGATATTAAAGAGTTGTGATCTTGTTTTGTTGTTGTTTGTTTATTGTGCTGGGTCCTGACATCCAACTGGATGTCACGGTGCGTTCCAGTCATACTCCGAAGTCGTAATTTCAGAGTTCCTAGTCAGAAGTTTCAACTGCAACGCCCCCTGAAGTCGGAAAAAACACACCATCAAGAAGGTGGTATTGCTAACAATGGCTAGTCCGAGATACGTTTGAATCAGTTCATGATCGTGGTTTAACATTACGTTAAATTTGAGCGGCTTTTTAAGAACATTCTGAAGTGTTTTATTAAAATCTAATGTTAACAACTGAGATGTTCTTCACGTGCAGTGTAAATTTGTTTTGAATTTGTTACGGCTTTCCTGCGAGCGTAAATGTTTTCCCAACTTCTCAACCAAAACGCCATCAACTTGCACTTAATGTTGTAGCTGATCTAAAATTACAGGTTTTATTGATTTATATTGTCTTAATCTATAATCTAATTAGAGGATGTTTATAATTTGTACAACTTCTCTCCTTAGACTCTAAATTCAGCTACAAAAATCTCTTTAACATGTTTCTAAAGTTGTGGGACAGCTGCTCAGTACATTTACTATGAATAATGACAGTGCGCTTGATTTTTTCTTCTTATTTATTCTCCCTGCGGTCATTTTGTTAACAGGTATTTAAATTTAATTTATTTTCTTTGATCATTTTGTAAAAACAGAAAGCATTTGTTGCTTTTGCTTCAAACTGCTGTGAGCTCATCCAGCTGATAAAGATTTACATGTTGCAGGAGTAAAGTTTAATTAGCAAAAAATGAGATTTGATGAACAGCTGCTGAGAGTTTATCTTTTCTACTGCTGAGATATGAAAAACAAGGGGGAGCTAAATGTCTCATCAGCCCTCCGGCAAGCCTGGTTTCTGCTCATCATGGCACCTTGTTGTATTGATGCTGGGAACAGACCTGAGGTTCACTTACAGTCTCGTGGATGAAATACACTTCCTACCTTTCTTCAGCAGCATTGAGGATGATTTCAGGAAGCACAGCAAACATCAAACCAACAAGTGTTTGATGAAGCGCCTTCATCTGTCTTCCTCTGATGTTTATCTCTGTACCTGAGGAGACGCCAAAGTCCATTTGTCTTTACGGAGGCGGCAGCGCAAGATGAGAGATTCTCATTAAAAAGCGACGTCAGTATAAACACTCTGTATCATCGCTCATCTCTTTTGATTCGAACAAGCACCTCAGTGAGACCTCACATCACAGTTATACCATTTAAAGCTCAGCAGCTCCCTTTACTTCCATTTAAACAACTTATTTATTTGACAGGGCGGTTCACAGGGGACTCCTCCCTCACTGCTTCTAAGTGCCTCGCTGAATTTCTGCAGCAGTTAGAGAGTCTCTACGACGCACTCTGATGCTTAAAAATGCCATTTGTTAAACTTAAAGCGTAATCAGCCATATGTCTTAAATTGCTATGCCCTCATGGAAAAAGGTTTTCACTATTTATCATCTCGGTGACAGAAAACGTACTCAGAAGCCTAATTTAAGTAAAAAATACTCCTGTACAAAACTACTACACTGCTGCTGTGATGAAACCTTTAGTTCACTGTGAAATATTCTGAAAAGTAACTAATCACTTTGCAGAAAGGCAACGTTCATACTTACATTGCAGTTTTATCATTACTGACGTCCTTGTTTTTAGCGGTTTGTGCAAATGAGGAAGTGCTTGACATTAAGTCTGTCCACCCAAGAGAAGCAGGGCTGCCTTGATCATGAAATTTTAGTTGATGATTAATTGTGACACAGATATTTGCGATTTACACTTTAATAATTCCTCATCAAAATGCAGCCGGTGTAATATTAGAAGTTAAGTGCCTCAAGATAAACATTTGGTGGCGCTAATCCTTCACTTGTGTGCCAATAAACCATAGAAGAAGAATGAAATGTGTTATTTTTACATATATACGTACGTATTTTTCTGGAGAATATTCTGGACGTTTGCATAAAGCAAGCATATTTGTCCACAAGAGTATTAAAAACCTGAAAAATTTCCCTTTAAGGTACACTGAACCAAAGATTGTTCGCTTCCAGCCTCTCTCACTAATTCTGGAGGAACAATACAAGCAAATGTAAACCTGAAGAGACTTCTGATGGTGTATGGATTCATATTTATTGCACACCTCTAGCCGTCTCCTAACACACATCAACTACACTCTCAGAACAATTAGCCTACATGTTACTCGCCATCATCTTCACTACAAATCAGTGACACGAGTGTGTGAGCCTAAATAGGTTGGATTGGATGGTGGTTGGTTGGTTGGAAGTGTTTTTAGGTCACTCCGTCCTTGGTGTTTATTGCTTTAGCCTGAACTTGTACTCTTCATTGCAGTTACAGAGTCTGTAGTAATTAAGGCAGCTCACACTGTCTGACCTCCTGGGGGACTCTTGTGGACAAGCTCTGGTTTTGAAACGTTAATGTTCATCATGTTCTGCCTCGTTGTTAATCCGCATTTATGTGCTTTGTTGCTCCTGCAAACCTCTGAACGAAGCTATTTGTTTGACGTAATTTATAAAGAACTGGAGGAGTAGCTGACCTGTGTATGGCAGCATTCTCTCAGGTGGCCGATATAGCAGGAATAATAATCCATCATGCAGCGTATTTAATGAACGCTAAAAAGACTCGAGTTCTGGGGCTCACAGTCGCTTGAGTGGCTAAGTGTGTGAGTGTGTTACGTCTACAAAACTGGGTTACAAAGCCTTTGAATGCATTCCAACACAATGTCGATTTTAGAGGTTAATTACTTGAACCATGTTTGGTGCCTTTGAAAGATCCAACGCGCTTGTTTTTGATGTATCCAAAGCCTGGTACAACTTATTCCTGTGTCACAAAGCTGCTTCACTCAAAAACATGTCAATAATCCACACTAGGTAACCTGCTCTTTTCGTTACCATGACAACAGCCACCGTAGGTCATTTTGAGTCAATCCCGCACAAACTCACACCGTGAGACAGAACCGGGTCGCTCCGAACAGGAGAAAGACCAGCCAAGACGAATCAAAGAGCTTGTTCCTCAACGAGGGGCTACCTTTGTCGCATGGATGTGGTTTGGGTACGAAAAATTATGCCACACACCATCCCCCATAACAGACTGAAACACCATTCACCTCCTCTACCAACTACAAGAACCATGTCGATGAGTATGGAGAGAGTTTACGAACAAGAGGCTCAAAAGAACCGTCAGGTTCTCAAAATAAATTCCAGAGTCAAACGTTTTGCCTGCAGCATGCTATATAAGACGGAAGGAGATGGAAGGAGACAAAAACAGCTTATATCTGCAAAGACATGGCAAAAAGAAATAGTCCTTTCCATATGGTCATTAAATATGAACCATTAATTCATTGTATTTACAGAAAATATACAATATCGTTATCAGGATATGAGATTTTAATCACACAGCCTTAGTTGCACTTAGGCACAGGCCAGTTACTAGTTCCAAGATGAAATGTGGTTTGAAAAAGTCAAGGTTTCAAAACCACTAATATTTTCCGTCATATTGTTCCTATGGTATAAGCTGTTTTCTCCCCCACATTCATTTGGCTTGTCCAAGACGGACAATGCAGGAATCCCTCAGGTCGTGCGCAGGTCGACACCCGAGACTTGTGAAGAGTGGCTGCAAGGCAACGATGTCTTGAATTGAACATATGCTACAAGAGTTAGCATGTCTAGCATCTGTGAAATAAATACTATAGATAACGATTATCTGGCTAACATCAGCTGGTTTCCCACTAACGTTACTTCACCGAGCAGAGAAGAATTTTCTGCAAAATTTGTGCTGTTACTTTAATACTAGAGCTGTAATCGCAATTCTGCGATATCAGACCGTGATATTTTCACTTCAGGTTATCAAACCGTCAGAATCTCATGCTGGGACATAACTGGCTGCACATTTAATTAAAGATGAAATGAACATGCTCGACTGCGATACTGACATTTATAGAAAACTCAGCCGCAAATCAAATCAAGCTCTTCCTAAGCAAACAGCCAGCCACCTACGAATAGAAGAGTCACAACAGAGAGCAGACGAGCAAAAAGAAAATCAAAATGTCTGGAACAGAAGGCAAAGAGCTAGTGCCTCAAAACAAGTATGGACTGAATAATAATGATAAGAATCTGAGAGCTTGACATTTGATTCCTCTTCGACAACTGACAGTTTTTCCCAATCACATAAAAGCAGGAAAAACAAACTACCTGATTGCACCATCAGTGCAAAACAGTAGATCAACTTCAACAAAGATAAAAGCAAAGTTTCTGGTGTCTACATTTTTAGAGGAAACCATCTACTCACGGCAGATGTCCAGGCTCTCGTCCGTCCCGTCCTCACAGTCCGGCTCTCCATCGCAGTGCCACCTCTTCGGGACGCACTGGCCGTTCTGACACACAAAGTCTGCCTCTGCACAAGTCTTTTTAACTGGAGTGGGAGAAAAAAAGAAAGATGAATTCATTATACACAGACAAAGAGAGAGAGACACACACAGGCTTCATGCTCTTTAATGAAACATCTCATATTAAAAGAAACACATGAATAATAGGAGGAAAAAGACTGAAGTCAAACTCATGAATATCAATTGCAGTACACGAAACCAAAGCTTCTTTCTTCCACAGGTGAAAAGGTTACGAGTTTACGATTTCTCACCTCCTGATTAAACAAAGCACAAACTCCACATGTGCAATGAAAATGCTTTCAAAACCATCCTCCGGAGGTTTGACTGCTGCATTTATTTTTCATCAAAAACGGTGGAAGACGGAAAGAACAAAGACACTTCTAACAGATGAAGCGAAGAAGAGAAACTCTTGATTCTCGAACATAAAGTAGATAAATATCGACAAAAACCACCCTTGGAATAACACCAGCATGGAGGGAAAATTAACCAGACAACAACAGCCAAGAGTTTTTCTGTTGTTGTGGGGGAAACTCACAGATTTAATTACTGTTAATTAACTACAGTTGATTTAATGTTCAGTATATAGCAGCAAAACTCCTGAATCCAACTGAATCCTTCCCCTCCTACAGCTTATTAAGACACTGTTAATTATGCAGGTTAAAATTAGAATTTAGGCTTTTGCAAGTAAACATTCTTCAAATGAAAAAGAACAGGACTTTAGTTTAAAAATAAGTAGTTAAATATTAAGTTTTAACTTTGACCTCCATGTCCAGTCCGAGCGGGAGTGAGGCCTTTCCTCAGTCCCTCTGACCAGAAAACAAAATGTCTACTGGAGAAACAACTAACTCCAGTTTGAGCCACGACAAGTCGCAGCAGGACTCATTATCAACCTTTTTTTTTTATGAATTAGTTTTGGATTCTCATCTCTCACACGTCACGGCTCAGTTAAACAGCTCTGATCTCCCGGAGACTGAATAACAGAGGAGACAAAATGTCAAGTGGCTGTGAGAGAAGGTGAAACTGATTACTGACAAAAGGCCACACAGTCTGTTTTATCAGTCACTGATCTGCTTCTGTTTTGATTGGCTGATGATAAATTTAAGATAACAATTTATCGATTTCAGTTGCACCCAAGAATCATTGATTAAACACAACAATTCCTGCAGATGTTTCACATTAAAAGCAGCTCAAAAAAGCACAATACCTCCTATTTCTATTAGGCTTTATAAATATAAACTGTGACCAACAAAAGTTTATGATACTTAACACTTCCTGGTTTTAGGACTCTTTCCTGCACCACTCTATTAATCCATTTCTTCCTACACCAAGTTATTTCCTGCAGGAAATCCTGTATATTTATACAATATCTGAGGGGGTTCTTGTGGTTATCAGGATTTTGTTCCCTTTCACAGTCGCCTACAGTATCATCATCTGTTCTCTTTCCTCCTCTTCCTCCCTCAGTTCTTTCCTCAGAGTATCATATGACCCAGATAGATGAGCGACAAAAGAAAATGGAGAAAGATGTGAAATTTATTGGACGCACACACACACTTCTGTCATATCCATATTTGGCTCTGCTCTAACTGCTTTCCTCCCATCACCAGGTCATTCTGCCCCAGGAGGATTCTGGGAGGGTTTATGGTGGGGCCGTTCCAACATGTGACATCTGTCATGTAACATCTATGTGACGAAGTGAGGACATAGCCATCCTCTCTACACTGTCCGTGGGGCTTTTAATACAGAAAATGGAGTGAGAGGAACCGTACAATACGTCATGTTTGACTTCTAACAACTTTAACTTCAGTTAAATATTGTTCACTTTAACAGGAAAACAGTAAAAACAGCTTAATTGTAACCGAAATGGGCCGTCATCTACTCGCCCACTCTCCATCAAAGGCTACATTAACTGTGTAAATACAGTACATTTACAGCCCACATGCTGCACAGGAGACTGATCTTTACAGAAAGAACAGTATCATCATCATCATTTCAAAAACAACAACATCATGTTAGTTCAGCTCTGTGTTTTCTGACCATCATACACAGACTTTGCCACAAATGTCAAAACTGACTTTTTGTCCAGTTATAAGCCACATTTTTACAATATAAGTTTTAGATCTTGATTGTTTTTAACTAAATATTTCATTTTTACTTTATTTTATTTTTAATTTTGAAGGATTTTAGTCATCAGACGTCTGGATATTACGTTATCAGAGAAACAAGCTGAGCAGACCAAATAATATTGGAAAAACACCTCTTTTTTTTTTTAATGAATCTGCTTTATTCAGCGTTTTTACCAGATTTAATCACTGGGTGCATTTGTTTTAGAGAGGAGGAGACCTTTGAGGATCATTCAGCTCCTGGTAAAGACCTCCTGAACATCTGGATCTTATGCTATCAGAGCAGATGTTAACAGTGGTTCAGCTCCACCAAACTGCACTGGAGAAACACTGATTTCTAACATGAAACTGCTTTATTCAGTGTTTTTACTGGTTTTAATCAACAGGTCTGTTTGTTTTGAAGAGGAGGAGACCTCTACGGATAATTCGGCTCCTGAAAGAATCATAACTGAGAGAAGCTGACGGCAGTGGTGATGAAGACATGTACTCGATGCAGGAGCAGGTCAGAGAACATGTGAAAGGTGGTGACTTCAGTGTTTCACAATAGAGACTCAGTCTGAAGTTTAGACTGTAATTACTGAGTTACTGTAAGCTACATCTGGAAACAATCTAATTCTAATTATACACTAACCGACAACTTTACTGAACAGACAGTCCTCCATGTTGGCGCTCATGTTGTTGGCAGCACATCAGTGATGCAGCTCTCTGTGCTCACAGTGTGTGTGTGTCTGTGTGTTTTCTCACCACAGGAGTTCTCGTCGCTGCCGTCGGTGCAGTCCTCGTCTCCGTCACACTGCCAGACGGACGGGATGCAGCGACCGTTCCCACACTGAAACTGGCTGGCCTCACATTCTGTCTTCGTACCTACAGAGAAAGACAACACAAATGTTTTCATGATCATCGTTTACTGTTCGTTTAGATGTAATTTGCGTTTTGTTTTGTCCTAGCAGGGTTCCTTGCGGAGCTGCAATTGCAAAACAAATTGTTTCAAACAGAACCAGTTGGCACTGAGAGCAGCTGCCACTGAGCCGCTGTGGAGAAACGCCAGCACACAAAGTTCGATTTCCTCTTGACCAAGTTGTTTCACATTCTCTGTACAGCTCTATACATATAATGAACAGGGGAGAAAAACACCTTTATTGAATGATACTGTGAGATTTAGAAACACACACAGAGCTGATGCCTGGACTCACATCTGTGTCTACAACTGAAGATGAACGTTAATATTTTAGTGGAGAACTAAACTTTGGTGTAACAGCGGTCATCGTCAGATGTGCAAAAACTGACAGAAAAATGAAAGAAAAAACTGGTAGAACAAGTAGTAATGTCACTTTTTATAACATTATAACTACAATCTTAAAGTGGATGAAGGATTTTTGTCGTTGGATGTCTGGATCTTAAGTAATCAGAGAAACAAGCTGAGTAAAGACGCCCAAGAGCGTCAGAGAAAAACAAACTGTTCATGATAATGAAAACCTGATTTGTTGCTGAAAGAAAAGACACTACAGTAGAATAAAACAGTCCCTAGATTTATCTCCCCTTCAACAAAAGAGCAGGATTTCCAGACTCTGTACTAGAAAGTAGTCCTCTCAGTGCAGTGTGCAGTCTATCATAGTGGAGGCAGCGACGACTCCAGGTCTTAAAATAACACCGTCTGACCTTGACGCTCGCTTCAGTCTGAACTGAGCGTCTGTCCAGGTGGGTAAATGGGGCAACAAAAGGAATGATAGAGGCCCAGGAGGGGGTCACTGTTCCAGCTGAATCACTGTGCCACCGAGAGGTCACAACTTTCCCCTCTTGAAAGTTTTAAGACTAAAATAGGACACATCAGTTTAAAAAAAACAAACATTTTCAGGTCAAACAGATTGAAGATTTTACTCTTGTTATGATGGAAAGCACCTCGATATAATTTGCATTTAGTCACTGAGACGCCATGAAGAAGGAAACTATTTAAAGTGGGTCAGCAGATCCTTAAGGGAGAGAAAAACCTCCCACTGAGTTGATCTGAACCTGAAGGGAACACATGACTGACGACCTGCAGGAATGAAACTGTGCTCAGACTTTCAAACTAAAGGTCTAACAGACTCACTCACAAACCTCCATCGTATTGACAACGTGATCGGCTGGTACTCAATATGTGATCTAATCCAAAGTGCCCTCCTCCCATTTATTTGCAGAACCAGGACCAGGAGGACCCCCAGTCGCCCCGGATCACAGCCTGTTCTCAGCGCAGAGGTCAGGTAAAAGACACCGCAGACCGAGAGGCTCAGGAGGACCTGCGTTTGTCTTTTACCTGCTGTTCTCACAATTCATCAAATATATTGAACTCATTGTGGAAAACCTGCACAGCTGTTCTGTTCTTTTCTTATTTAAATAAAATATGACTGCCCCTCTCCATATGTCAGACTATTGCTTTCTACATTTCAGGGTTGAAAAGTATGAGGAAATAAAATGAAAATACGAAAACATCCAGGGCAATGTGTTCAGGTGCATGGGGGGAAAGTTACACATGGACTCTGAACAGAGGTACAGACAAAGCAAAGACTCACAGAAAAGGTCCTTGAAGTACTTTTTGTTTTTCTGTCTATGCCTCCACACATCACAGGAGGAGGTAAATACAGAGCTGACGGTGCCAACAGCCTGCAGACCTCCATTCAACCAAGACTACACCAGCTGCTCTTACACCACAGTCATGTTCCGGGATAGAGAGGATGCTGACCTTTCATCCACATTACCATTTCAATCACCACAATCAGGGCATAATGGATAACAGCACACCTACCTGCATTTTAATCAGAGCAAATAGAGCACATCAATCCGTCTGACAAATAACCGCTGACGGAGAACACACAACAGTTGAAGTACATCCACAGACCTGAAACACCTTCCTCGCCCTGGGACCAGTCAGATCCTGGCTCGCATTAACAGCTAACAGTGCTGCAGCTAACGATGGCTAACCACCCTGTCAAATATGGCTACAATTATCCGTCCGCTGTTTCTGGACTGTGGACTGCTAAAAGAAGTGTTTTTTTTCCTCCAAGAGAAAATTACAGTCCGGCAACAATCCTCAAACAAATCCTTTAAAGTTGAACTAACAGAAAGCAAAATAAGAAAAGATAGTAGCGCTAGTAAAGATTTGAACCAAACAAATAAACAACCAAAGCTACAGTGCTCGTCATAAACACAACCGAGTCTTTTAGACACAACAGGAAAAAAAGTTCAAATCATATCAAATGTTAAGACATGTTAATTTGAAAAAGAGCTCATATTAGACTATTTAGTGGAGATTTTCCCAAAACCTTACCTTCGATTTCAGCAGCTAATCAATTTTCTTCTGATCAGCTGACAAAATAACTCGATCATTTCATCACCCTTAACCTAGACAAATTACAACACACAGATGACTTGTTGCTCAGGCTTCTTAGCAACCGTTCACACAGATCAGCAGTAAATCTGCCGAGCCACTGGACACTGGGCTTTACTACAAACACAAAGTCACATTTCAATACACAGAGAGAGGGTTTGGAAACAAACATAACAACATGAGAGCCTTGTTTCCACAAAACAATGAAACAGAGCAGTCAGCCATTTGTAACTTTGGGGCAAAGAGGGCAACCAGGGGAGTTAAGAATCAAGTAAAAGAAGTTTAAAAAGAGAGAAAGAGGGAATGAAAGGTCTGATTTCTTCTTTTTTCTTAAGAGAAAAGAAACTGACTCTGATTTCCTGGGAATAGAGGAAACACTCGAATGAGTCAAGGAATGACATAAAATTTCCTTTTAAATTCAACTCCAAATACAAGAAAACATTTTAATCAAAACAAAACCCATTAAATAAAGTGATTTGAAGTGGGCTGAGCTCAGAGGAGCTTTGGGAAATTCACTGAAATGTTTAAAAATCACTGCCAAAAAACTAAAATGTTGCATTAATTGAGGAACAGTTTTTCAGGCTTTTGATCCAAGTATCTCACTGTTGACGTGAGCTGGGTCCTGTCCAGCTCCTTGTTATGATTGTATGGTGATTAGAGTTTTCAGACACAATGGGCCAATTTTTAAAAAAAGTGTAATTTTGAGGAATTAAAACAAGTTTGTCAAAGTGCCAGAGATACTGGGAAGCAGCTCCACGATCTACACAAACAATCTCCTTTTCAGTTACGTGCCACATTTCATCCCAGGAAATAAGATGAAAATTAGAAAGTAAAAAGTTCTCAAGTGCTAAAAAGTAAACTGGAAAAAGAGAAATTATAGATTTATCTAGACGTCTGGCTGTTGCTTTCAGGTGCGTCGACTGTGTCCAACCTTTATCTGGAGTCCTCTGTAAACAGCTAATCAGCTGATCAAGTGGTAAAAGTGACTCATTGTCTAAGTCTCTGATATAAGTGTCTTAACTCTAGGGCTGGGCGACAGAACAATAACAAAACATCTATCTTGTCGTCTTTTGCGGCTGTTCCCCCGTATGAAGAGCAATCAAAAAGAAGCTACTTCTTAGTTAAAGACATGATGCCCCTGAACACAATGGAAAATAAGTAAAGTGCTGGACTGTAGGCACGAACTCCCAGAAAGGAAGTACTTTTTGCAAACTGCTGACTGATTAAGTTGCACCTTGTCATAAGTTTTGTTTTGTTTCGTAATGTTTAGTTAAGACAGTTGCTTGCAGAGTAAATTGTTTTTCTGTTTTTGTTAATAAATCATATTCTCTATGGTATCGTCAATTTCACAATATCGTTCATTTAGTCATTTTTTTTTTATTTTTTTTTTTAAATATCACAATAAATATTGTATCCTGAGATTTTGATGAAGTTTAACTAAAGAGCCCACTGGTTTCTTTAGACTTCAGTCACTATCAGGATACTCTTCAAACTTGCAGTTACGTATCATGATAATATCGATATCAATCAATATGGGGAAAAAAAACAAACAAAAACATTTTGCTGTATTGTCCAGCCCTAACTGTGTAGGATCGGTTGTTCAGTTCCTCAGAAATGAACACTGCATATCAGTAAACATGTAAAATAAGTAATGAGGTGCTAATTCACTTTATATTCAGTGGAGAATCAGATGTTCCCACCTCTTACATGTTTAATCCCAACACCATTACATCCACAGTAATGCAACAACCTGCATTAAACATGATTGTGCCAGAAGGAGCCAGTCATCGTCATGAGGGAAACTGTTTCACATCAACAGTAAAAATCCCGACTCATCACATCAGCGTGACCTACTGCTCACTGCTGACGTACATTTAATAAAGAGAGAGGGAGGGAGAGAATATAAAGAGCCTGAGGCTGTGCTGATACAATACCTGGGCTTTGATACCAAAGCTATTCTTAGGTTTAAAGTGTTCATAATAAGTTTCATAATAAAAACTAAGAGATTGCACTCACATAGGTGCAGTTTTAAACTGACTGTAACTTTGGCACTTTGAGAGCACTCACCGCCTCCGCTTGAACAGACAGCAGCAAAGCAAAATGGTTTCACTGTAGGGTGAAGTTAAACACAGATGTGGGGCAACATCCACAAAAAAAAACCACTGTAACCAAGAAGCTAAGAAGTTGCAGGGGGTGATATATTTCAGAGTTTTGCTTCTTTAAGGGCGTACTGTATTCTCTCGGGTTACTATTCCAGTGTCTCCACAGAAACACATCGACTTTCTGTCTGGAAAACTGCACAGCCTGCACTTTGATCCAATCAGCACAATAACAGACTTCTGTGGCAGTCTGAAGTACACAGACCTGTACCGGAGTATTCTCCCTCTCCCTGCAGTGTCAGACTCAATTTTTAGCTGACATTTAAACGTCTGAACTCTCCACAGTGTTCGCCTGCAGAAGCTTTCACTGCTTTGTCTCGTCAAGGTTAAGACAAATGTCGCCGAATCTACACCTACAAGATCCTTTTTTGGGGTTGTTGCTTATCTTAAATTATTACAAGATTAGCGCATGATGACTAAATTAGGACACGTAAGTACGCATTTGGAGAGCTAGAGGCTCCAACATTTCTCCTGTGGCTGCAGAGTATCATTTTGGAAAGTACAAAACCTCAAAAATGTCAACTAAAAATTGCTTAGTGATTCCAGTGCCATGTAGAAAAGGAGAAGTACAGTTTTGTGGACTTTATTTGAGGATGTCTGATCTGTTTTGGCTCCAATTTCTCCATTGCTCAGAGTGTGCAGCTTGTCAAACACCAACTGTAAGATTATTTAGGAAAAAAAATTTCCAGTCAATAATTCCAGGGTATCCCCAAGGTTCTCCGAGTTAAATTTAAGACTTTTTAACACCACTTAGAATGAAATTTAAGGCCAACTTCAAGGCTGTATCGGCAAATGTCTGACGGAAAATCAGTATGGATTTTGAACCCTAGAAAAATAAGTTACCAAGTATATGAGCTAGCAGGTGCTCAGGCTGCACTACAGATTTCATCAGAATTGCTAGCGATAGCCGCGCTCTTCACATGGGAGTCCAAAAACACAAATCCCATCATCCCTAGCTTGAAAGATTTTCATTACAAACACTGGACCTCACAGTCGTTGCCTGGAACAAGATTAACCCAATCGTGTTTTAAATTCTGCTGCCACGTGAAGGTCAAAACTACTCCTGCCCGTTCTGAATCAACAAGCTAATGTTAGCATGTTAGCAGCAAGGTACTTTAATTATGTAGCATGGATGATATTTATCGAGATTTTTGTCATATCGCACAGCCCTACCTGATTCTGACCAGCAAAAATGTAGCATCGCAAACACAAAACATTCATTATATGACAGTTATTTATGATGTTATGTTATTCATTTAATCCTAAGAAAAGACAAGAAAAAAATGTAAGACTTAAATTAAATACTTATTTTGAGATCCCACAGGTAATTTTCGTTATGAAATAACTGTCAGTTATTACAATTTAAACATTTTTTCCTTGAAATTACTACATTATCTCATAATATTAGGATTTTCTCTCAAAATATTTTGACCAACTTCCTGGAATCACTTCTTTTCTTCTTCTTCAATTTCAGTTCCTGTTATTCATGAAAATGTGCTTATCAAAGTCTGTATCAACTTTAAAAAGCCAATTATCTTGATACAGCTATTAACTGAAGACATGAGCTTGAAATTACACACGATAATCATTCACCCGCTCGCAGTAAACGTGGGTTTGAAACCCTCAGATTCAACAGGCGTGGAGCTACAACGAACCGTCTCCCTCCCAAAATAGTAGATCATTGTGCTCCATATAAACGCTGTCACACTGGAGGTCATGGTAATGCAATTTTCCCCAGTAACAGAAATGGTTGCAGTCTACTCCTCCTCCCTCCTCCTCCTCCCCCCACACAGTCCCCCCTCCTCATATAGCCAAGGATCTGGGTCTTGCATGGTATCACAGTAACCATGGAGGAGAAAAAAAATACATCCATTTTAATCAGGCCAGCGTTGACGCCGCTGCTCTCGCCGCTATCTAATTTGCGTGACGTCTTGTTCAAATAGGCTCATACAATCTCAATCTGCGTGCACGTACATGTGTGCGTTTGGAGCAGAGAATAAGGACGAGGTGGTGGATGTATGCTATCGGGTGTGTGTGTGTGCATATTACAAGCACTAGTTTTGATTCACCGTCACCCCCAAAGGCCATTTTCCACAGTAAGAGAGTGAAATCTGTGCAGCCAAACACACAGCTCTCTCAGCCTCTCTGAGCTGTTTTATAATTTAACCTGCGTGCTGCAAACCACTTATTAGTAACTGCATTAATGAAATTATGCCAAAGTTACGTACATATTTTATGCACCTGAGGCCAGAAAGGAAGGTGTCGTACATCAGTACCAGTCACTGAGGAGTATAAGAGACTCAGTGGGTTGTAACTTATCTTTTTAGTAACCTGTAAGGTGGCAGAAAACAATCTATGTAAGGAGAATGAAAAGATGATTTAACATGACAAAGATAGGCATCTAAAAACATGTAATATTTACAAAATATACAGCTTGTTGTTTCCATGTGTTATAGTGTTACCTGTGAGATAAAGATGAGTTTTCTTAATTTTGTATCTAATGAGGCTGCACCTGCAGTGGTAGCAGCAGGTTGGGGGGTTTTTGCGATATGATACTGTGGATGTTTGTATCACAGCTTAGGTGTCAGTTTTGAATCGTTACACCCCTGATAAGCATGTTAATCAGTGGAGAAACAATTAGTACAAAGCTGATTAAGAAAAAAATAATTCTAAACAACCAGTTAATCAGTCAGAATATAAAGATCTGCTGTTGCTGATTTAGTCTATTAAAAATCACATTTAAAAAAAAGTCCAAATCAATGAAATACAACAGAGAAAATCAGCAAATCTTTACATTAAAGAAGCTACAACCAGAGAGATTAACCTGTTATCAAAGCAGCTAGTCAGAACTTTTTCATGTCCTCCTCTGCTACTTAAAAAAGTGCCACCATTACGTGACAATAACTTAACCGTGGCTCATAATTAGGCCTTCACTGGGATCACCTGCGGTCGGTAATTGGCCGCGGTCACTCCTCTCCCCTACCGGCTCCGCGGTGCTGCTCACTGCCCCTGTTGTCAATTTTATCGCTCCATATCAAGCCACTGTAATCCCCCCCCTCCCCCCCAGCTCTCCCTCCCTCCCTTTTCAGGAATAAATAAATAAATAAATAACCAACCTCCTCGCTGTTGGGGGGTGGTGGAGATAGATAGCAGTAAGAATCCCACAGTGGAAGTGAATGAGAAATCAGGACACGGATAGGCGCCAACACAGTTAAAGAAGCAGGGTTTTTATTTATTTATTTATTATTATTTTTCTTTAAGGGTTTTTGTGTTTGTTTTCAGGGTGAAATTAACTGACCGCAGGGCTAATTGGCCATGAATGAGCGGCAACAAGCAACACAAACCAAGCGGGGCCTCTCCATCCCCCCCTTTATTTTTACCCCTTTTAATTTCATTTCCATAAACAGATATTGAGCTAAAAACACCCAAGCTAAACCAGAGATTAATTTTAAAAAGAAACACACTCCTTTTAAATCAATTTAAAGCGCACGCAAAGCAGAAAAACGACCCTAAAAGACGTTATTTCAGGGGTTTCTTCAAGCGCAAGGTTGACTAGCACAAGGTGTAGCCAAGCACACGGTCATTCCTCCAAGGAGCAGCCAAGACAGGTGTACAAGCCCGGGGAATGTTAGCTAACCTCCCCGAACACCGTGCGCGTGAGTGTTAGCACACTCAAATTAGCCAACAAAAAACACACACACACGCACGCTAACACACTCCAGGGACTTACCGTGGACGTCAACGCAGTGCTGGAGACATATTAGCATCGGCAGCAGAAGGATCCCCGGTGTGGACGTGACCATCTCTCGCAGTGTAAACGTACGGTTGCTAGCTGAGCGCTCGCGGGTCGCCTCTCTCCCTCTGCCTGCCTCTCTTGCTGGCTCGCGCTGGCCCTGCTTGGTCTTCGATTCTGCCGGTTCACGCGCAAACCACACATGCATACATATATTAAATCACACACACACACACACACACACAGAGCAGAGACAAGAGGAACGGCCGCTCCTGCCCGACGCCACTGACCGATCCAACGGCAGCAGCACGCGCTCAGCACAACTGTGTCCAGAGAGGAGCGCGAGAGAAATAAAACGTAGGCGTCCGCCGCCACCGCGCAGACCACGCGCCTTTCTGATCTCGTTCTACGACCGCGGGCCGTTCGGGCTCCCGTCCTCTCCTCTCGAGCTGAAATCCATTTCCTTTAAATTGACGGTAACGAGCGGCTCCGGTCACCGGTTTGTTAGTGTCGCTACACAAGAGCCCGTCACAGCTGAGGAGGATTTTTTTTCCTCCTTCAGTTCGTCTTTGGCACAGTGTTAACCCTTCACTTTCCGCATGGAATAATAAATTAATAAAGTAGATTTTACTGTTTTCTACTTTTATGCACTTTATTGATTTATACTTATATATTACAAAGAAAATGGCGACAATTTTGTGCAATGAATTCCATATCTAGGATACATCCTGATCTGTTTATAGGGAACAGATTTAAATAACTTTTAAGTGGCTTTTATTAGATATGATATGATATTAAAACATTGAGTTTGCTTTTAAAAAACAATAAAAACAAGGAAATTAATAGTGAAGTATCAAAAATAGATTAAAAAGAGAGGTTATATATGTAATTCATTGAAAAGCTGCAGCAAACAGTAATGTTTTAAGCCCTGATTTAAATGAACTGATGGTTTTGTCAGGCCTCAGGTGTTCAGGAAGCTCAGGTGAGAACTGAACAGAACTAAAAGCTGCTTCACTTCGCTTGATTTCGATTCTTGAAAATCTGACCCAGACGACCTGGGGGGTCGTAAACGGTAAACAAACCAGCAGCAGTAATATACTGTACTGTACTCTCGTTTTCTGTCACATTATCTCATAGTCTTTAACGCCTGGAGTTTATTTCTAAACTGAAATATTAAAAAAATAAAACTGATCTAAGACTTTTCTGTCCCATCAGAAACACTGAACAGTGAGCCTGTAGCTCATCAGCGGCCCCTGTGGCCACAAGTGGTAATTACAGGATAATGACACATAACATTTTCATATATTTCCATATTCTTTAATTGAGTTAGAGCAAATTAAAGCAACATTATGTGATTATTTTACCTTGAAATTACAGCTTTAGAATCATTTTAATGGTTTAATAAGGAGAATGGAGCCTCTGTCATTCCTGAACACCTGTTCTTGCGCTGTGTAACTTTGGTTTTTCAGGTACGATCTCCCTCTAACTGAGTGATTGAATCAGGCCCAGAGTCATGCTGAACTGTAGATCATGTAGATGTAGTTAAAAAGACATGCAAGTCATTAAAAACCAGTGTTCATCTCTGATATCCAGCCAGCAAACTGTGAAAATATCAAGACATCTAAATGGAGTTTGGTGCGTTTGTTACAGCGTGACAGCACTTCCTGCTCCAGAAGCTGAGGATCATGGGTAATACACACCGTTTAGCTGTGTTTCTGGGATTGGAGAAGCCACACTTACCCTGAAGCTCCTCATTCAATATGTCAGAATAACAGAAAATTAAACGTGTTCATTTTTCAAAGAGTAAAAATCAAATCTTGGATCCAACCTCTAACGTTTTTCTTCCCTCTGTCTGTCTGATGCTGTTTCTCCCTCAGTTTGATCACCAGGCCTTTGGATTTTTCTGGAGGGCTTCCTGCTGCCAGGTTTCACAGGCTCCCCGAGTTCTTATCAGAGGATTGAACCTCATCTTCAGTGATGGCTGATGGCTGCTGATACACCCCAAGGCTCGCTCTGTCCCAGATTTTTTTTTACATTCCCTGAAAAAGAAGAAGCGGGAAAAAACACACACAAGAAAAGCCCACTGTACAGCTCTGCATGAATCTGTCTATCTGCGACTGTCAGTATCACTTTCTCTCTTGGTCTCCACACACATCGACTGCAGATTTAAAAGGCTGGAAATCCAGTCTCTTCTGTGGAAAATCATTATTTGCAGCCTCCACCAGCAGGAAGAGAGAAGATGACTCCTAAAATCTTCTTTTTGAACTTGACAACCAGCTCTATAACTAATGGAAAAATAAAAAATATAGCTTTGGAAACACCAGTAAGTGGAGTTTTTTATTCTCCCATGGCAGAAAATGGCCAGTGGTTGTGGTTCACGCAGTCGATCAACAATATAGCAGCTAAAGCTAAACATAAAGGCACTCAGGCTGTGATTTTAGGGTGAAATCGAACCATGGAAGTGTCCTGTACCCTGGTTAAAATGCTGCCAGTCTGCGGTGACAGCAAGCTTGTTGGTTGCTGTCAAGAATCCCTAATCAAACATGGCAGGTGGATGTTACCACAGAGTGTCAACCTGCACAAAAACCAAACCAGATGGCCACTTTTCCTGACATGCATGCTGACCTGTGAATGCACCGGCAGTTTTATAGGGAACAGAAACAGAGTTTGACTTGTTTCTCAAATGTTAAGTAAACATCCGGCGGTGCAATTGAAGGAGGGAAGAAAAGATTTAGAACAAAAGCAGGAAGTGAAAATATGGAAAAACTTGACTTTCTGTGTTAAAATCCAGAGGGGAGGTGACATTTACCAGGCGGAGGATTTCACACAATCCCACAGATATCAACACTTTCCTGAGACCAAAAACAGCTCCATCCTCGTCTCAGCATGAAGCTGCAGGGACGCTAAAGCAGATCTGTAATCACGCCAGTATCTGGGCCAGGTTTCTGAAGACGCTCATAGCCAGAGGGGGGAGCTTCTTTATCTCTCTCTGGTAGTCCACTCTCTTTAGGATTTTAATTTTCTCTTCTTAGCCCTCAGACAGAAAGGGAGGAAGTTCTGCTGTGATTTAACGTCAGACGTCTTCTTCTCATCCAAAATGAACGTCCTCCCTCCACCCTGATTAAAACCAGCTGGAATTTACCTTTAAAAGACCTGAAATCTGTTGGTATGTGGTTGAATAATCAAACAAAAACTCAACTTTCTTAGGTGTTTTTTAAACCAACTTTTTTTAAATAAAACACAGAAGACGTAAATAAAATTTCCTGTCCAACATTTTTTTTAGCAGGGAAGGATGTACACTGATCTGTCGTGGTGAATCTACAATAGTGCGTTGCTTTAAACACTGCTGCTGCTGCAAGGAATTGTGGGACGTCATTCTCTCCTTTTGTAAAGGAAGCTCCAGTGTCTCCTCTGCTTAAAGGAGATAAGATAGGAAGCACTGAAGCTCCTTGGACCAGCTCTGATCATGGCTGTCACTGCCACTAAAAGAAGTATTCTCCCTGCTCTCAGTGAACCTGAGGAGCTGGTTCAGCACCACAGACAGCGACACTCAGCAGCCTCTCAGGTCGTTATAATCTGTAGCTATGCATCATCACTGACCTCTGACCTCTGACCTCTTGCATTACAAGTTTGTAAAGAAAGAGGGTCATCAGGAAATGAAATTGATGATTAATCGTCTGTTTTTTAACATCAAAAACGACAGATTTTACCACTGTGTTCGTATTAGTAATGATGAACTGTCTATTATTTGAGCTTCTCACGTGTATTTTCTGACATTTTATAAACCAAAAAATGTGATTAATCAATAAAAAGTGCAGCTTCATCCTTAATCAAAATAATCAAATACATATCTACATATTTATCTACATTGGCTGAGTTATTAGCAGCGTCTGTCTCGAGTCTTACAGGTGTTTTTCAATAGAAGACAAAACAGCCAGAGGCTCTGAATGAATCCTTTATACATTCTAAACATATATTTCTGTAGAAAACAAATATATTTACATTTTTATAGACTGTTTTTTTTTACAGTACATACAGCATTTACATATAAATATAGAGAGAGATTTACAGCATTAAAGTCAGTGCTGTACAAACTGTATTATCAGAACATATCCACACGTCATTTCAGATTTCTTCATGTTCAGACACCAGTGATGATCTGGTTTTACTTCATGTTAATGAAGGACTTGCAGCGCTGCAGAATGAGACTTTTAACATGTTTTCTGGGGAAAAAAGTGCAACAAAAAGCCAATTTAAGTGAATTTTTCAAGCAGCATTCTGCAGCGTTACAAGTCCCAAGTGACCTGCACCTGGACCAGAGAGACGTTACCTGTTAGTTAAACGCATGAAACAGGTGGAAAGTCTCAACAAAAGGCTGAAGGTTTGTGAAATAAATAAAGATGCAGCTGCTCTCTGATTCAGGTTCAGTTTGGTCCTGAGCCTGGGGCAGATCTGAATCGTCCTGGGTCACATGGTGAGACAGCAGGTCTGTCCCAGCGCCTGCACTTTCAGTCTTGAATGTTTAAATGAGCGTCATGTGCCACCTTGTGGTAGAAGAGTGTATGTGTAAGTTCATATAACCCACACTCGTCTTGATGCCACCTCAGAGACGAGTCCAGAGGTGAGTCTATCCCATAATTCATCATCACACCGCTGCTAATTAGTTTTAGGACTTAAAATAATCAGCTTAAATATTATTCAACTCCAAACAACATGCATTTATAGCCAATCCTCCACAGACATTTATCAATAAATACCAAAAATCTATTGATCTTGACGAGACTGAGAGGAATAAATGTAAAAAGAAATATTTGTAATTTTGCAACCCTTTCTCTAATGTTTTATCAGACGTAAACCAATCAAAATAACAGCATGTTATGTTTTACATAAACTGTAAAGCTGTGGTCATTTAATGTCACAGTGCCCCCCTGTGGACAAAACCCAGTTTGCATAACGCAGCAGGAACGTTTGAAAAACAGCAGATTGTCGGATTAATTTAGGTTTTTTTAGGATCGAAGTTTAGTTTGTCTTTAAAATAAGTTAAATAAAAACTGGTGTCTCAGGAGTCAGAAGTTTCTTTGCTGTTAAACAGGAAGTTTTACGGTGGAACAACAGCTGGAAATGACCTGTTGTTTGTCAACTGAGCAGTGAGAGGTTCGATCAGTTCGTCTCTGGTCAGAGTTTTTCTCCCCCATTCTTCTGCTTTGTTTTCAGGTGTATTTGTGTTTGTTTTTGACGGTGCTCATCAGCTGCTCAGTGTCTTTGTGAAGGGCATCTGCAGGCAGAGCGAGCCGTGGTGAGGAAGAGGATGGCTGTAGTAGTGTTCGACCAGAGCTGCCAGGGTGGGGAAGGTCACCTCGCTGTCCAGAAATATCTGGTCCTCCTGTCACAGAACACGTTATTACCATCAGATGGAGATAACTTTATAGATAAAAAGTCAAAATATGACGCAGAGCAGCGAGTTTCTTACCTCCACAAACAGTCTGTAGTTTCTGGCTTTGCCTATACTGACATCCCACACCACCAGCACCTGGACAACAATAATGAGGTCAGTTTTAGGAAAATAAACATTGATTAGACCCTGGTGTGAATATTGAACAGCAGGTAGACAGAGCAGAGGTAAAGCTGTTGTTGTTGTTTTTACCTTGGAGGTTTTGGTTCCAGAGTTCCTGATGCCGTACAGTCCGTCCTGTGGAGGGACGGGGCCGTCTCTGAACAACCTGCAGGTACAAACATCAGCATAGGTCATTGTGTCAAATACACTCGATAAAATGTTTATTTTCACTCATGTTTAGTTGTTTATTTGTTTATTTGTCTTTTAATTCAAATTATTTTGAATACTTTAAACTGAACAAGACACATACATACATAATTTTAAAAAAAGTTGTTTTCTTTTTTTGCCACTAGGGGGCAGAAACAGCAGCAGCACAGCTCTACATTAAAATACAGTGTGAGTGTCATACCTTTCTACAAAGCTGGTTTCAGTCGTGTCGATGAACACAGAGTCTGGCAGCTGCACCTGTTCACAGAAAGACTCAGTTAACCAAAATGTAAACATGTTAATCTGAGGATTAAGAAAGTTAATCTCATTTTATAATAACTCAAATAATGATTTAGGTTTCTGAGATTTAAAATAAAAATAAAAATGCTGCTACAGGAAATATCTGTGTGAGGAATTCAAGTTTGTTAAAGTGTAGAAAATAAAGAAAATAAAGTAATATCAGTGGGTGATTTCACACAGAGAGAGAAAAAACTATCTTTTAAAAATCTAATGCCAGTTTCAAAACAAATAAACTCAAATTTCCCACACTGTATGTGACACTGAACACACATTTTTACAGGTATAAACTTAAGTTAGTTTTTCAGATTTGAATCAAACACAGAAACTGGTAGAGTTTTTTGTCTTTTTTTGTCTGAGCCTTAGAAAATGTTTAACTAGATTTTTAGTCTGCTCAAACTTCATGATTTATAATCTGGATAACTAAAGTTGTTCCAGGTGAGTAATGTGTTCTGATAAACATGAATATTCCAGTTTTACTTCAGGGTTGTGTCTTATCTTATTTTGAAAAGGAACTTTATTTATTTCTACAGTTGATCCAAGATGAAGAGAGGTTCATAAAGCCTGAAATAAAATGTCTCTAAGCAGGAGAAACAGTCAGTGGTTAAAGCAGCCATCACTTCAGCGTCTCTTACATTCTCGTAGTCGTCGTCAGAGTCGTCTCCTCCACCTGGTTTGCTCAGGTTTCGTTTCTTCCTGTACTCTAACGGCACCTCCTCTCCGATTGAGCGGAAGCTCTGGCCTTCTGGAGATGCTCTTCTGGTGGAAAAACGCATCTTAGTCAGACTTCGCTTTTTTCTTTTTACTCAGACAGTTTTTCCTACTGATGTTCTACATTTCTATCTTTATGTTAGTGAAATAAATAAGATACAACAGGAAGCTTTGGAGTTGCTAGAAGGTGTGCTTTTAAAATTTTGATGGGGCTAGGCTAGGCTAGCAGTTCCCCTTTGCTTCCAGTCTTTGTGCTAAGCTAAGCTAAACACCCATCTCTGCGCTGAATGCACAGATGAATCTGATCTTTTCTGTCTATCCTGAAGGTTTTGCGTTGACTTTCTGTGTGTGTGTGTGTGTGAGTCCAGCTTACTGAAACGGGGTTCCTGGCGGTTTGGGTTTGGCTGTAGGCAGCGGGGGTTTGACACCGGGTGGAGGAGGTTTGGGTATCACCGGCTTATTGTGTAGTCCAGTTTTGAGCAGAGGAGACAGTGGAGGGTGGATGGTGGACCCTCCGATGTTTGCAGAATGAGTCGTCGGTACGGTCGGTTTGCGGAGGTTGCTCATCATGAGGTTGCTGCCCAGCGACTGGCTCCCTCCAGTGTTAAGGGGGCAGTGGGCGGGACCGTTTAGAGCCAACCTGGTTTCTAATTGGTCACAGATGGGCAGGGTGGCCGGGGATTGGACGGAAACGGCCGGCAGAGGCTTCCAGTCCCTCTTGTCGTTCCCAGGCTCCCCAACGGACGTCGCCCAGTTCTGAGGAGTCCTCTTTAGGTTGGGGGGAGGAGGAGGTGGAGCAGCACTGGACGACTGCTTCTGCAGGTGGGGAGCGAAGGGGAGAGGAGGAGGCGGGCCTTTGTTGGGGTCTTTCAGGATGGAGGGAGGCAGTGCAAAGGGCAGGGGTTTCTTGGGGAGAGGGGCGGTGGGGATTCTGTGCTGCAGCGGGAGGGGAGGAGGTGGGCCTTTGTGGAAACCCGAACTGGAGTCCTGGCGGAGCTGGAATGGTGTTGGCACCGGGGGAGGAGGGTAGGAGGGGGGTGGCCCTGTGGGTCGACCTGAGGAGGTGAGAAAAGGAGAAATCAGACTTGTTTCCTGTTTTTTTTGTTCCTGCTTTTATTAATTCTGCAGTTCTTTTCATTGTAGCTGACTGTATTGGTCAGATAAAGGCCTGTGGTGGGCGGCGTCACCTGTAGGCGTCGGTGAACAGTCGCCGTCCGGCTTCAGATAGTCTTCCTCGTCGTCATCATCCTCCTCCTCCACATATTCTACACACAGGAAGAGTTACAACAGTTTAACAACACAATCATCACGTGTGTGTGTGTGTTTTGTTTATACGTTCATTAAGGTCGTCTTACCGTCATCTGCGTTAACGTCGGAGTGTTTAATGTCCATGGGCTTCTCAATTGTGCCGTAGAAACTGTCAGCATCCGAATCTGAGTCGCTATGGCAACAAAGAAAATATTATCATGAGGGAATGTGCAGAAAACATGTGAAAGGGACACATTTAAAACAGTTTCAGTGTTTTGATTTTCTTTGTATGGCAATAACAGCTGAAGTCGGCAGCTAATGTGTAACCTCCAAACTCCTAGCCACTATTGCTGTAAGCTAGTTAGTCAAGCTAGCTTGTTAGCTGAGCTTCAAAAACAAATGCTAGCATTATTTTAGCTAATTTACAAAATGACTTAATGTGATATTTATTCTTTACTCCATTATTTACTATATCATTACTTATTTACTGTCCTAGATTGCTAGCTAGCATTAGCCAAAAGCTAACAGGTGTGGGCTTCTTTAGCTCTTCTGGCCCACCTCCAGATATCTCATGGCCATTAATATTAGCTAGGGCTATTACAAAATAGAAAAATGTTGCTATTATTTTCTGCTTACTAAAACAAATCAGTATTTTTTCAAATTACAATAACTTCAATTTTTTTTTTTCCACTGAGGTTAGAGAAAGACAGTTTGACTTTGTTTTCATTTGAGTATTTATAGTGAGATCAGGCTCCATGAGCAGCGCTGACGCTCTCGGTGAGATGAGCTAAAAGTATATGGTCTGAAAAAAAAACAAACTTTGAACTGCCTCCATATATTATAGAAATGAAACTGCAGAATAAATGTCTGGCAGAGAAAACTTTCTGCTGGACTGTCACAGCCTACACTGATTAGTTCCCACTGTAACAGTAAAGGTGACTGTGGTCACAGTGGTGAAGGCGTCTGGCTGGCTGTGAGAAAGGAGAAGTGTGTGTACTCTAGTGGTGAAGAAAGACGCAAGCTTTTGAACACACTGAATAGAGTTCTTTCTACGTTTGTCATGTGGTGTTACCTGGGAATGAAGGCCTCTTTCCGGTCGTTATAGTGATCTATCTCCCTCCGCAGGTATCGCATCCATTTCTGTAAGACAGAAAAAAACAACATGCAGTGGTTAGAGAAATTTTATACTTCCACACTCGAGTCCAGATTATTTTCTGTTCCCTACTGTGAACAGCCTGGCAAAACTGCAAGTCTAGCTCCATCAAATCTGCTTCTGGTTTTTTTTACGAGGTGCAATCAAAAAGTTCCAAGACTGTTTCCGAATGAATTAATGCACGTGCAGCAGGTGCGAGCAGCAACTTTTGTGAGTCAGTATTCTGCGGTACGTCGCAAGATCAACATCTGGACCTGGGTTGCAGGTGCAGGTGTGTGTTCAGGTGCAGCAGCGAGTTGAAGTCTGCAAGGATTTCTGTTGTCAACAGGCAAGAGGGTCTACAGCTACGACCCAGCAGCGACCAAACATCAGTCGCTTGCACGTGGTTTTCTTGGACATTTGTGAGGTTTTGGACCGTGAATTCATCCATTAGGATCAGACTGTTAATGCCGAGTTCTACTGCACCATTCGGTGGCGTCTGAGGGCAGACAATTGTCGCAAACGACCTGAACTTTAACCAAACTGTCAGCCATATTGGATCAGTTTTACTAACCAACAACAGCCTGTTTCTGAATCACAACTAGAAGCTTAAATTCACTGTACAAGATGAACAAATTCTATATATGAACTCGCACTGAAAACATACATATCACACATTAATATCAACATTTATTCCGGTTATTAAAACCTCTGTAAAGTGCAGTTGTTCTCACCCTCCTCTCGTCCTCGCTGGCTGCAGAAAAAAACCATGTCCTGTGTTTCTTGCTGAAGTGGACGATTTTAAAAGGAAAAACATTACTGGACGTTGTCTCCTCTGCTGCTCTCATCACTCTGTGGGGGGAAAAGAGATAAATGTAGGAGTCACGCTTCTATACATAAGGAAATATGTACATCAAAAAGGTGTATCAGAGCTCTAAAGATGTGATTTCAAGTCAGTTTAATCTGAGTTAGCTGTATGTATAGTTACAAACAAGGTTTCTCAACACAGCCTACATAAAAAATATTATTAATTCAAAGAAAAAGAATATTTTTTATGTATTTGTAGTGGACATTCTCATGAAAGTTTACAGTAACATCTGCTTGTATTTTATGTACAGGTGTAAACAAACTGTGACTCTGGAAACATGTTAAAAAACACTGTTACTGCAGCTGATGAATTTTCACTGACCTGTTGTAGCCGTTGAGAGAGAACGCCCCCTGTGGTGAAGGCGAGGTACTGCTCTTAAAGTAGTATACACAGCCCTTGTGGATGATGATGTACCTCAGTGGCCCTGAAGACAGATGACAGATATTAAGAGTCATTTTATTGCAGTTATACAAGATAAAATCGGGCGTTACCTCTTATTCTGTCCAGGAACTCACATTTCAGGAGGCTGAACTGACTGCCTCCCTTCTTGTGGAGGTATCCTGCAGTGGAAACTCCCCCCGGCATGGTGAGGAGGTTCTGAGCCCCGATGGCTCGCATCGGCACCGGCCAGCACACCTCTGGAGACGACATGGTTCTACAGCAGGAGGAAGAGATAAGGATGTTGTTATTACACCATCGTCTGACAGGTGATTCATCTCGGGATCATGGAAATGTGGGCTTGAATCCGAGTGGAAACAAACAAAAATGTTCCTGCTCAGATTCCCTGTGCTGAAAGAATTTCTGTTTACTTTAAGGAGAAAAGAGGAAAGGGTTTTCTATCAGCTCTTACAGAAAAAACAAGAAACACCTGCCAACCACCAAGACCAAACACAACTGGTGACAAAATCCACAGCTGATCCAGCTACACCCTAATAAACTGCCTCAGGAGAGCCCACAGACTTGATTCTGATCTCTCTCTCATAAAACCAAAAAAGTGAAGTTTAGTTTTCAAAAGATGCTGGAGCCATAAATCCAACAAGCACGATGCATTCATCAGTTATTTGCTGCTGTACGGTTAGCGTGTGCTAACATGAAGCTGGCCCACTGAGCCATGCAGGAAATGCTTTTTTAATCTGGCTAGCCGGTGGCGACAGCTTCAGAGGGTTTCCTCAGGAAGCCGTCCTCTAACTCAGTCCGTCTGTTACCTGCTCAGGTGTCGCCTACTCCTCTTGAACCTCTTGCTGAGTCTCTGAACAGCAGTGCTCTTCCTCAGCAGGCTGCCCGTGGAGGCTAACATCGTGGACGCTAACGCCGGCAGGACATCCATTACAGGAGACGCCATGACTGGAAACAGGACTCAAACTGTCTCAAACCTCCCACCCTCTCTCTCTTTATTTCTTTCTCTTGATTTCTATCTCTCTCACACATAAATAGGGGAGCGGCGGGAAAAATAAACAAGTGAAGCTCTTCATCCTCTAATCTGTTTATGTGTAACTTCCAGCTTATCAGGAGCATCTACTGACCTCAGAGGGAGTGTGAACGAGTGAAGCCCAGATTTCTTGTGAAAATCCACTCCCTTTAACTGAGATAAAAACCTGCAGAAATGGTAGTTCGTCATCTCATTCTGCACGGCCTCGGTATGTCTCAAGCAAACCACGTCGTCTCAAAGAAAAATGTTTATACTCGCTGAAAAATGACCGCAAGGCAGAGCGGAAAACCTTGCAGGTTGTGCTTGCAATGAATTGTACAAAAACAGCCCCCGCTTCAGGACTTCATGGTGTTGGACTCGTTCAACCACCTGCCTACTCTGCAAAGGTCTGTTTCGGAAAGTTTAGCCCTGCACTCCCCTAACCTCCCTGCTCTTTGATTCCACCGTCAGAAAAGTGGTTTCAGACGCTGTTAGAAGACCTTTGTTTGAAGAAGCGTAAAGTGAGGCCCTGTGTTTGACTCTGGAGGAGTCGGAGAAAAGACCTGTGTTGATAGGAACTAAAAATCATGATATCTCGTCCTCTGTCCTTCAACTTTGTGGAGGTGCAAAGGTCTGTTCACAGCAGCATTTAAAACAGAATAATTCTCCTTTCTGAAGCTAAAAATATTCACAACTACCTTATTGAGAATTTGTCCATCAGTGGAACAAAGAAGTCATGTAAGATGCTTTTAAGGTGATGAAAATCTGTGAAATTTCCTTCAGTTAAAACAGTTAAAACATTAACACCCTGTTGGCAGAATGAGCATCATTGTTTCAGGCTTCAGGAATAAAAGAAAAATAGAAGAGGACTGAGAGAGGGAGGGAAATGGAGAGCTAATAAAAAAACAACCTGCCTGAGAAACGATCTATCATGAGGGTGGAGCTGCTGCTTTGTTTCTGACCTCTCAGTGCCCTGCTGTGTGTGTGTAGTTGTGTGTTTAGTTGTGTGTGTGCGAGGACATCTAAGTCGACCTTCAAAGCCGACTGTGTGGTTTGTTTCTTCTGACTGTCCACTGTGATGTTTACTGATAACCGGCTGACACGCAGATAAAACTGCAGCAGTTAACTAAACCTCATCTCGGTCTGTCTGAGGTCAAAGGTCACGGGCGGCAGACGAAACTGAAACAACACAATGGCGCTGTGACTGTCATGTTTTCTGAAGGAAACAGCCTGAAAGTGGAAGTTTTCAACTGTTGTTTTCTTTTTCCTCTGACGGAGGAGGAGGATGTGTGTTTCAGGGGAGAGGACAGGAAGACGACTAACGTACCGACTCACACTTCAACTACTTCAAATTCAAATGCCCTCAGTGATTGTACTTCATCTGTTTTCATCTGCATTTGGCTCCTAATCTTCTATTATTGTCAATATTTCTAATTTATTTATGTTCCTTGTATCACAGTACTTGCTTTTCACTTTTACTTTCTTATCTCTCTTTCTTAGTTTATTAACACTGTTTGGCACCAACATACCAAGACAAATTCCTTGTGTGTGTAAACTTACTTGTCAATAAAGATGATTCAAAATTGTAATATTATGATTTTAAAACGTATTTTACAGGGCAACTGTTGTGATATTACAAGAAAAAGTCAGATTATTTTCTGTGTAATGTGTAAAATGTTGAAACAACGACAGCTTTGTCTTAATGTTTTTCCCTCTGCTCCGTTATTGTGTTGTTGCTGCATCTTTTTTTTTTTAACTTCGTTAGTCAATAAACAATCAAACAAAACATCCCCAAAGATCCGTCAACAGTGGCTCTAATACTCTAACATTCACAATGTACACTGGGGTTAATAAAATACATATTTTTGCCAGTTTTTCTATGCTGATTTTCTAATATCATATGCAAAATGTCTGTTTTTTGCCCAGAAAATTATACACAATTATAAATACTCAAATAACAACAGAGAGCACAACAAAAGGAAATCACAAAAATCCTGTAGATTCACCCTGTTTGTCAGAATAAATTCAGATCACATAGAGTGAAAATGGGCAACAAAACAGTAAAATACAAACTGTGAGCAGGGTGACAGGATATCTGGGTATTGAAGTTTAGTTTCCTCTCACAACAACATGCAGTAAGAAGCTGCGAACAACAGGGTAACTTATGAAAACTTGTCCAAAATAATAAGAAGAAATGACTCTATAACCCTGTGTGTTTACTCTGACACTGTATACTCTCCTTATTCCAGGATATAAGTCTGGTTTACTAAAAAGAGAACAGGAGTGTGTTGCAGCTCTGAACCCTCTCACCCTCTCACCGACTTTAAAGCTTTCCATCCTGGACTCTGCTGATGCTAATCAGAGAGCAGCTGTTTGACAGGAAGGGAAGCACAGGAGCTGCTTACATACCAGACTCATTCAAACATATTTCCTCCCTCCACACACACACACACACACACACACAGCATAAAACATGTGATGTTGACATGACTCTGCCTGTATTGCAGTTAAATCACCTACTGGTAAAATGAAATGAAGCTGTAAACACTGTGGAAGTCACTGACACGGATAATTTAAGAACGCAGATTACTGTAACCCTGAAGACACTGACACGAATAAAGCTTCAATCTGTTAAAGGAATTCTGAGGAAACACCAGGAGAGGGCATAGAAAACAGCCTCTGGAGATCGTGTCTCCTCAGAGGAAAAGTCGGTAAACGTCTTATCTGTGTGGAAACAAAGAAAAAAAAAGATGACTGCATCACTGACCACAGGAGACTGACCAGGAGCTGAGTCATTTTAGGAAAACTGAAATTGAAACTAGAGCAGCGGTGAGATGGAAACCCCCCGATCAATCCATCACAGGACAGCGCTCCTGTCGTGTTTCCTCTTTACAAGGGGAACACTAGATATTTGTACGTGCAGTGCAATTCATACACGTTTAGTTGATTTGTGTCTCGATCCAATAAAGACTGAGGTTTACGTTCTGACCGTCAGCTTTAATTTGAGAGTGTTAACATTCATGTGAGTGGTGCAGGAATGAGTCTTTTCAGAGGTTGTGTACCATCACTCTGCTTCACCGTTTTTATCAAAAAACTGAAAATCAGACTCTGCATCTCATCCTTCAAAAACTCCACCAATCACATAATCATGGCAGCCTGTATGTAACCTGAGAGACGACTCCCTGGGCTTAAAAAAAGTTTATAAAACACTGCTCACCCCTGTTTAGCCTGTTACCACCGTGACCCGACTGACTGACTGACTGCTCACAATGCTCTTCGCTGTGAGGTTTGAAAGAGCCCTGCACCGTTTTACCGATATGGATGTTAAAACCCTCAAATTCAAGCACTTCCTCAAACTGATTATGTCATTGTGTGTGTGTATATTTATGTGTGTGTGTTGCCGTAAAACAAATCCCAGTCCAAATTTGGTGATTTGCCAGAAGATGTTTAGGTATTTAGGTTAAAACTGAGTAAAATCTGGCTGAAAAGTATTTTTTAAAAGACATTTAGGTCAGGTATATGTGTAAACATTGTTCTACAGTGTTAATGTAATTTTAGTTCCTGTAGGCCTGTGGTTAACGCACTACCTCCCATTAAGTTAAAATTAAAATTAAAAATTAAAATTAAAATAAACACTACACATCTACCAAGAACTCGCTGAAGCTCTTAAAGGTCACTGCTGTGAGCGCATGGTGAATGTGACCTGGATGCATTTTCTAGAAACTCATAGAGAGACTGTAACCATAAAAATGAAACTCATCGCCCGCCAATGAAGACCGTGCGGCGTGGCTGAAAGCTCTCGAAAAGTGGACATCACAGGAACTCACACACCTGTGATGGTGTGGCACAGATTTCAAGAGCTGCCAGGTGTCTGATACTAAAACTGGTGCGGCTAACCGACGCCTTTAACCATGCAGTGAGAATAAATAGGTGTCTTTAGGTTTAGATGTGATTATTAAGCCCCCACTTTCCCTCCCCAAGACCCACACATATACACACTCTCAATGCAAGCAGGCAGATGTAAAGGTCATGTGTAAACCGCTGTCCCAGCTGCAGACAAATGTCCGTCCTGCCCAGGAAACAGATACTGTCACACAGAGCTGCATTTTTTAACCTACAGCACACTTCCTGTAGCCCCCACCCCCACCCCACCTGTCTCCGACGACCGACCACAGCGGTTCCTCCACTGGTTCAGCTGCACATTCTCACTGCAGCTTGAAAACGTGGTTTTGAAATGAATAGAAACTGGGGATCAGAGGGTTCAGAGCTGCAGTGTTTCCTCCCCCACTGTCGTTCATTTACCCAGAAGCACCACTCAAGGGCTGTGAGAGGATGCACGCCAAAGACCCTCTCTGAATTCTGATGGTTCTGAAAAGGTCACTCACAGGACTGAAAAGACAAGAAGCCTTTTGGAGAACACACTGATTTACAGTTTGCTACACTCAGTATTTTGTGTCAGGCTGTAAAACTCATGTTGTAATTGAGGCCTGTCACAACAAACCACGGAAAGACGACATGAGTTATGACTAAAAATAACCTCATATGTTAAGGGAACTAACATATGGACTAACAAAATACAACAAAAACAAACATGGTGGAAGCCAGGATGGAGTGTGAGTCAACAAAGGTCTGATTATCTGATGGGTCTGAAGATGATCTTATCAGATTCTCCTGTAGTGTGAGGTGTGTTCAGACTGATTTTACCCTCTCTGATCTGCTCTGAAGACAATCAGAGCCAACCCGATAAATATTAAACATGTTGGGTATTTACAAATCCTGTTGTGTGGGGGAAAGCAACAAACAATAGACGTCGTCATCCGCCATATTTGTTTACGCTAAAGTCGTCAGATTTGGAGCTGTGAGGGTCGTGTGTTGGTGGTGAATCTGTTAGTGTGTGGTGTGGCTGTGTTGGTCATCACACACTTTAAGAACTGTGAAATCTGACATTATCTGTCACATTTTCAACGTCGGTTAAGATTTTAAAAATCTTTTAGTGTGTGCCAGACTTAAGAGAGAGTCACCACTGTACTTTATGGTACATCATCTAAAACCATTAATAAACTCAGGTACATCCAGAACTCTGCTGCTGGCCCACATCACTCCTCTCCATAACAACTTCCACCAGATTCAGGTCAAACTCCTTCTCTGCACTCACAAAGCCTCCTATAACCAGGAACCAGAACCTGGGGTGACAGAGCCTCCTCACCGCCCCCCTTTCCTCTGGATCTCTCTCCCTAAACTCATCTGTAACTGCAAGAATTTACTCAAAACTCACATTTTCAGAACTGCTTTTAATGTCTGATTTAATGTCTGGTGCTTTTGTGTAAAGCATCTTGAAAATCATTGCTACTTTTGACCATCATTATTATTATTATTATTGCTTTTCATGCTTCCTGCTCCTGTCATTATCTGACAACTGATGTTGCTACAGCCTGTGGTGATGACTCTGATAGTTCATTCAACAACATAAGGTTGAGAAACTATCTCACAAGTCATTAACAGACATGCATCTCATCGGTCAGACGCTCATTTACGACAGAAAAATTTTAGACGAGTCAACAATGGCGTGTGGGACTTCCTTCTCCGTGCAGCAAAATACAAAAACAGAACAGAAACACGCAGTCGACTTTTAGTTCACACATACACACACACACCTGCAGCAGTGGCCTCATAGAAAGTTGAAATAGTAAAACCAGGTCCTCTTTCTCTACCTGTGGCTTCTCCTGTGCATCACCACTTCCTGTGTCCAAATATGGCAGTGGCACTCCACAGGAACTACGGTGACATCACACTTCCATAACTGCTACAGGAAGGATTCCTCTCAGACTTAATGCGCGCGCACACACACACACACACACACACACTTTTTAAGTCTTTTCAACTATTAAAATTAAAGTAGTGAAGCTGTGTTTTTGTTCTGAAGTAAAAAAAAACAAGGCTGAGAGAGCAGAGCGCAGAAAGAGAGCGTTGAGATTTTGCTGTGGTTACATGCCCACCCGAGGCTGAGACTGAGAAGACGTTTCCTGTAAATGTGGCCTTTTCTCTTCTCTGTGTGTGTATGACACAAACCCCGGAGGAATCACCGTGGCAACGACTGACAGCTGACGTGACTGGAGCGCAATCTTATCGCGGCTAGGAAACAAAATGTATTTTATCTGTGAGGAGGAAAACCACCAGACAGATGTGATTTGGTTCCAAAACCTGATGATGAAAACTGGACTGAGCTATGACCCATTTTCAGCAGATACAGAATTAACTCTTAGTTACACAGCTGCAGCGGTGGAAAGTAACAAAGTACATCTACTCAAATACTGCACTTAAGTGTATTTTGTTTACTGTTGTAATCATGATGAAAAATCTGATGCTGGTTCACTCCTATAGGTTGTGTTATTGCTCTCATGACGACAAAGGTCTAGTTTGACTACTCCACTACATTTCATAAGTAGATATTGTACTTTTTACTCCATTACATTTATCTGGCAGCTATAGTGGCTCATTACTTTTCAGATTAATATTTTAATAGATATAATAAACTTATAAAATGCAATGAACCAGTGGTTCTCAATGGTTTTTGGTCCATAAGTTGTCAGCATTTCCACTCTAAATTCTTCAAATGGTTTAATATAAGTAAGTACTCAAGGGATAAACGATTCAATATGTCACCAAAAATAAGAAGGAAAAATGAGTAAAAAGTAATTAATACCTGATTGTACATTAAGTTAAACAGTAAAGTGCTACTTACACATTGTTGCATCAGTATTTACTAATACTCTGATAACATATCAGTCAAAGGGGACATTTTATTTTCCAATGAGCACCTTTAATTTTATATTTTAAGTATTTTTAGCTGCTAGTGCTTCTGTAATTTCCTTAAGTTAGAACTGAATGCACAGCTTTTACATGTTATGGAGTATTTATAGATAACTGTGGTTTTTCTTCAGTAAAACGATGTGAGCTTTTCTTCCACCGCTGCCCGGCTGCTCACCTCTCAGACATTCACACACACCTTACTGGAGCGTCTTTGGATAAAACTGAGCTGACCGCTGGAAAAATTTAGGTCATGAAATATGCCCACTAACATCTGATGCGTCCTAAAAAGGAAATGACCCACTGCATGGCCTACATGTATGTGTATGTGTGTGTAATACTGCTCTTTAAAGTAGTGTTACATCATGCTGTGTCAGGCCTCATTCACTATAATGTATCAGCATAGTACACAGCTTTAATCCCCTCAAATCCTCCTGTTTTTTTGTCTTTGTGTTGCCTTGATTCATTCTGCTTTTTCCTCTCAAAGGTATTTTTTTGTAATCCTGCACACTTGGCACTTAAAAAACCAAAGACTTTCTCCATTCTCCCAAGTATTATGATTATTTTGATTTAGAAAAACCTGACTTTACTTGACCTCACTGCAGCTTTTGAACCCCATGACATGCCTGCACAGAGATGGAGTGAGTATTTAAAGTACAGTGTGTGTCGCCGGTCCTGCAGTGTAGGTGTTGCTCCTCCACCTGCAAATCTCCATCTCAAGCAAAGTTTCACATCTGGCGAAAGCTGTCAAATTGCTGCTGATGTTTCAACTGTACCGTGAGAAAATGTGTATGTCTTTACTTCTGACTTCCTGCCTTCCCAACAGACATCATTTGCTCTCAACAGTATTGACTGGAAAAGGTGTCACAATACAAACTGGGGGTTCGCCAAGTTAAGAATTTGGGTGACCGCGTCAGCAAAACATTTTCATGTAGGTAAAAGATTAAAATAATAACTTTACTTGTGACCTTTTCCAGCTAAAATTTGCATCAGCATGAAAAGATTAAGTTGACGTGAAATCCCTCAGTTGCTTCACTCACCTCTTGTAATGGGGAAGAAACTTTACCAAATCAAACAATGACCGATACACATGACGTAAAACTCCTACTGAGCGGTTTTGCAAAGGCAACCTTATGCCCAAGTAACTACTTAATTAAAGATATCTGAAACCAGACAAAGAGAGAAACCAACTCCTCACTCCCATGAAGCAATCTGACAAGATGTGTGAAACCTCCAAGGCAACAAGTGGACACAAAAAGCAAAAGATAAACAGCTCGAGCTGCGCTGGGTTCAGACTTACATGATATTCCTGTGTTCCCGAATACACATCCTGACGCTCTGCTTGGTACTCCGTGCAGACTTCTTCCTCACGGATGGGGCAGACACGTCAGTGGACATGACAGTGGCAGCACGGCGCGGAATACCAGCATACTTTTAAACCGCGTGGAGCGACGGAAGGACGGATGCACGGTCGGATGGACCGAGGTTGACGAGAATGGACTGGATCACAGGTTTCAGATTAAAATAAAAGCTGAGGCTTGGAAGAAGCGAATCAGAAAACAGGCGGATAAAAGAAAAGATGGACGAATAAATGGAAAGCGAGATTAACCAAGAGTAAAAATATGATTTACAAAATAGAAGAAGATAGAACAATCGGTCTTGTCGCTAAGAAGGTCTGTTGGTGGTCTGCACCCCTGATACTCCGCCAGTCGCTTCCTGAAGGGGCCTCCTCCTCCAGCCCTGGCTTCTCATTGGTCGACCGGCCGCGGCATGTTCCTTCCTGCTTCCTCGGAGGTGGTACGCGATTGGCTGCCGGATGCAACCCACACGCTATTACACACACACACCTCACACACTCGGACAGACAGGACCTGAGAAAGAGGCTTGGGGGGAATTTCCATCCCTTAAGACTGGAACAATACATCGGTCAAGCACACACACACACACACATTTATGTATATATGTACTTGAGTCTACAACAAAGACCTGAAACGTAGCTGTTCCTGTCTGATGCTGCAGGTGAACGTTCATGTTACTTTCCAGTTTGTAAAATATGAAGTGTGTAAGAGTGGAAAAGTGACCTCAACTGTCTCTACAACTTCCCTGTTGTCTACTACTTTTATATCTTGTAGTCCAAATACATATTGTCCTATGCAGTTGTGAACACGTAAAGTATTTCCCCCACTGTGAATTCCCACCTCAGCGTTCCTTAATCAATGATTTTTTTAAAGTCCAATAACAATATTTTTGGCTCGACTATCAGTACAAAGCAGCTATGGTTTGCTTAAGGTTTGGGAAAGAGGGCTAACAGCAGGATTTGAACTCCGATCTCCTGAATGAAAGGCAGATTCTCTACCTACTTTCCAGCTCACCAAATACAGGAAACACTACCTCTTACATTGGTACTGAAGGTTGGTATTCAACAGAAACCTAGAAACAGAGGAGGCTCCTGGATATTGTAAGCTAAGTTTCTGCTATTGCTACGTAGCTAACGTTAGCATTAGCAGCTGTTTACTCAACAAGAGCTTCGACCATTGTTACGTTTACAAGACAAGAGGTTTGAATACATCGTCTGGGCAGCGCTACCTCTTCATCCTCTCATGTTAGACTAAGGGCAAACTGGACTCACCATCATAATGTGGTTTTACAAGACAGGCTAGCTGGTTAGCATGCTAGGAAGAAAAGTAATAGAAATAGAAGCAAAACAAGAGCTAACATTGGCGTTTCTTTCTACCAGAAGAGACAACTCTCAAAGTTTCTTACAGACTGATAAGTAAACAGCTGCTAATGCTAACGTTGGCGTTAGCAAAAACTTACATATTGCACCTTAGAGTTAGAAGAATTAGAGCATAAGTTCAGAGAAATTTGTCTTTTTTCTGTCAGTTTTTTTCTGACTTTTAGCTGATGTTGCGATCGATAAGGAGCCAGTCAGGCAATGGTAGCTGAATTTGGGGCAGGCAACTTGGAGGGAAAGTAAACACTGTACAAACAGAAATACTACTGACACTGTATTCATACAAAGCTGGCTGAAAATCCCTGACTGACTTGTAGCTTTGGCTTTTTTTAACCAAAGAACCGTTTCCTGTCACAGTTAATGTTTTCTAAAACAGTTTTGCTCATGTTTTGTACGGATGATTCACATCCAGTTTCACATCCACTGAAGCCTTGGAGTGCTCCAGCTTTGAGTCACCTCACATTATTCATGCAGAAAATGAATTGGAGTTTTACACTGAACGCCTGAAATAACTACTCCCACGTCCCACTCTATAAATCTTATTGACACCGCATACCTCTTAAACACTCCCTCTAAAAGAGTCTGAGAGAGATTGATGTAACGTCACACTCCTGTGGCATTCTTAAGATTCTGGTGCCAGCATTATTACCCACAATGCAACACAACCAACAAGATTTTGGCTCGAGATTTTGATGTTACGCTTACCAATTTAAATGTAAAATAGGTTACAACAGGCCTTTTTCACAGGAAAACAGCAGGAAAAGCAAATGAATGACATCTGAATACCATTTAGCTGCTTCAGTTTCAGGATCCTGGAATTGTCCATGCTGGCTCACTGCCACGCTGTCATGATTTACGGGGACACACAACACCTGTACTTGTACTCTATGGGAAATCAAGAAGTCTGCTGTGACTTTTAGCCCATTTCTAAATCTACACACTGAGGAAGGAAACATTGTTCTTGTTATTCTTGTGCTACACAAAAATAAATACACAACGAATGAGAACTTCAGTCTATTTTTTACTCAAAGTGTGAACATCAATTTATGTGCCTTAGCTGCTCTAAAAAAGTACTCTCTCTCACTCTCTTTATGTACATTTTGCTTTTGCAGGCCTTGTACTTGCAATTCAAATAGTTGCATTGTGCGCACTGTCTCGGATCTACCAATGCCACTTATCAACAGTAAAACACCTTGAACTCTTTAGCACATGCCTCAAAAAAATTCCTGAACAACTGCAGTGTGGCAGGGAGCATTACAGGGTTACAAGTACATTAAAACGTTTTCAGCCGACTACTTTGTCACTGTTTCAAATCACCATCACTTTTTTAAAGTGTTATGATTTTAACCTTAAGCCGGTCTGGATCTTAACTAATCAGAGAAACAAGCTGAGCAAACAGCCGCTCTGACGTCCTGTGTCCACCCAAGACCATCGTAGAGAATTTTTAACGTAAAACTGTTTTGCTCAGTGTTGCAGCTCAGCTAGCAGCCTGCAGCCGCTTACGGATGTCCTGCGTCTGCCAAAGTGCATCAGAGAAACACTTATTTTTACAGTGAAGCTACTTTATTCACTGTTTTTATCACATGTAATTACTGTGTCTATTTGTTTTGGAGAAGAGGAGACCTCTGAGGATAATTCAGCTCCTGGTAAAAACCTCCTGAACGCCGGACACTTAAGGAATCGAAACCTTCAAATGATCCTTAATGACTTGTATGAGTTGCTTAACAATGCACGACATAACTCCAGATGTATGTGGTGTACAACAATGTTCGGGTAGGTGGTACGTGTCAAAATAACATCCACATGAATGTCAGTACCCGTCATTTCCTAGCTCAGAGGATCACACTGCCTCCGCCATTCCACCCAATACATCTTAGATAAACCCTGCATCCATCCTACATTCTCTACACATCTTGAACACACTCTATACTGTGTCCAATCATGTTATATACATCCTGCACTCCTGAGTGAGTCATGTACACCTCTTATAAATATGTTCCGCACACATGTGCGTCATATACACCCAACATCAAGAGGCTGGCAGACTAGTGGTTTCACACATAATTGCCAGTGTGAGGACAAAAACACTCCAGAGAGCTAGTCCACTTTGTTGTAAATCATAATCACATCTCAGCTTTTGGCTCTTTCTATAGTGCCAGCTGACCTTTTTCCAATGAGCGGAACAGCAGCACACAATCTATCAATAAGTTTTGGTTGCGAGACCTCTAACCACTGTCCACAGCAGCTGAAATAGTGACATGTTAGCAGCAAGCGACCAAAGTTAGAATGCAAACTAAAGTGCAGGCTCTCTTGTTGCTGCTGCTGCAGCTCAGCTGCACCATCAGATTTGAGATTAAAGATGAACTGAAGCTGAGGCAGATACAGGACTCTACACTCTGCAACAGACTGTACCATGGGTGTAGTCCAATCTGGAGGCAGCAAAGATTAAGCAGGTGTTTGATCATCATGCTAAAGGCCAGATTTGAGTAACAGTAACTCATCTGAACCATCTGACAGACACACCAGGGTATCATGCAATCTTTAGACACTTTATTTTGTTTGTTTGTGCTGTTGTGTAAAGGATCTGAATACTTCTTCCACCACTGACAGTCACGCAATGACACAAACAAACATTCCAGTTATTGTCAACGGAGTCTGGTAATGATATATAGTGATGTTTCTGGTTAAAAAAAGGGATCTTACTCATTAATAAAAAGCTCTGTCTCTGTAAGAATCCTATCATAATGTTGTCAGACACAAAATCTGAGCCTGTCAGTGGCAAAAACAAGCACTTTCTTGAGTTCAAAAATATCTTTAAAAGTACAAAAAAAACATGTTTTTTTTACAGGCAGTTGAAGGAGTAAAGACAGTATGACAGGAGTCACTCACATAAGCTAACATTTTAGCTGTACTGTCATTTATAATAACAATCTGTACCTGTCAGTGACAAAAACTAGCACTTTAGTGAACGTATTTTGACGTGGAGTGCAGCAGCTGTTCACGTTTGCCTCGCACCGATTCCAAAGATGTTGATCCCTATTAATCATTTTCACCAATAAACACATGTAAATAAGGCCCAAGTTAAACAAAAAACCTCAGTTATCCTTTAATCAAACAGGTATAAAATACTAGACTAACAGCATTACATAAGTGCCACAAAGGTTGCAGATCCATCTAGCGGAAATCGCAGTAGAGAGTATTTTTGCAGATCAATTAAGAACCTCATGCTTTACTTGTTTCAGACCTCATCTAATGATGTGTTACTGCAATGACTGGCATACATGCTGGTTAACCACAGAAGATGCTATGGCAGCTCCAGCTCCACATGGCCTCTCATCAAACTAGATAAACTTGTTCTGTGATAGTGGTAGATTCAGTTCATACTATATATGAACCAACTTACAGTACAAAGTTTCGCAAGGATGTAGCTGTACTGTAACACAGTGAAGTGTGTGGTGTGACATATGATATTCATATTACCGACGACTACTGGTTCCTGTTGCACTGAGTCATCCACCCAGTCTGAAACCACCAGCCCTTTGTTTGTTAGCAAGCAACACAACCAGTGAGTCAGAGCAAAACTTTTCTTGATCCAACCGAGCAGTCTCAGCTCAGTTCCAAACATCAGGCTGCTGCTGCTGCTCGTTCTGTGTTTAATTTTAATAATGACCAATACTTCGATCATCTGATATCTGAAATCACTAGCAGTGATGTCAGTGGTGTTGCAGAGAAGGAGGCATGACTATTTCCTGTCCTGTTGTTGTCATCACACACACACACACACACACACACAGTCCAGCTGCATCCATTCATACGCTGCTCATTGAGCGTCTCAAACCTCTAACATCAGTCATCAACTCGTAACCATTAGCCTCGGTTAGCCGCTCAGCATTTTGGGTTTGTCCTCCAATAGAAATGGAAAGATAAGTCCTCTTATCTGTTCCACTCGTTTGCCCACTCTCTCTTTACATCCTCCTCTCTTTTCCCTCCGGTTATGTCAGGGATCTGATGTTCACCCGGTCAGATCAGGCCATCATCGAGTCATAAATCTTTGTTGTGACTTCGCCGAGAGACAGGACAGAACACTAGTTGGACCCTGACCATCAATCACAGCTTACCAGCTTTCAGGATGTGCACGACACACGTTGGTAATCGAGGGAGTTTTGGGCGTTGAGGACTGACTTTTCTTTTCCACCACCTACCACGAACACTGTTCAACCTGTCAAGTGGTTACAGATCCACATTGTTTCTTGGTGCTTTACCGTATGTGAAGAGGCTCACATCATGTGTATTGCACGTCGTAGAGGGTGTAAAACAAGAGCAAGAAAAGGCAAAGGATTGTGACATCCTGGTCCTTTTGTAGGGATATCGTGAGGAGTCTCATATGCACCGACTACGAAACATGCAACTTTAATGCCCCAGAACATACTGATATCACATGGAATAACTCTGCTTATGCACATTATTTAAAAATAATGCACTCACACACTCTCTCATTTTAACTGTGTTTCCTATAGTTGGAACGACCGAAATAAAATAAATTTAGTTTTAGTTCAAGTCCAGGAGCCAACAGCTGAACAACAGGACCAGCTGGAGGCTGCAGCAGGTTCAAAACAGCATGCTAAGTATTTTCAATGAGTGAGGCATCAACACTCACTGAATGAAGCCCATGAGATGCCACTGAAGCCTCTGAAAGCTAGTAAGTGGACCTTTAAGGCTGAATTATTTTGCTACACATACTGTCCCCAAAGATTAAGAATTAGATGCTAAAATTCTTTTGAACTGACTTTAGCGACTCCTTCACATGTCGACAAAAGGACGACACGCCACTGAACATTTTACATCCATTTATGAAGAAGACAACAAGACAATCAGCTGCACAAAAACACATCTCACTGTGCTCTGACTACTTTACATGGCTGCACATAAACCAGACGCGGTGTGCACAAACGGGATAAACACAGTTTATTACCTTCTCACCAGAAAGTAGTCAATTAAAAAAAACATGAGAGAGTGGAAAACAGAACCAGATGCTTCTGTAACACCACAGTGCTGCTACCACCAGCATGGTATAGAACGAATATATGTAAACTGCAGAGGATACTGACAGTTTACCAAGGACCTCTGAGCTTTAGCCCCAGTTTTTCTTACACTGCTGCTGAGTTAGCTTGATGTAGCCAACAAATGTACATTTAACACCTTTGTGCAGGGTTCACATTTTTCTAATGAGTTGCTGGAAGCTGGAAGCATCAAAAAGTCCCAGTCAAAGTTCCCAACCAACTCGAGGTGCTAACATTAATTAGCAAGCTAGCTACAACTGATAAAATCTGCCATTCATGGTTGTTATTTCAGTTGGCAAAATTCTCGATAATCAAAAATGAGAAGCTACTCTTGTCTACTTCTGTCTGAAATCAAGAACCTGCTGTCTCAGAAATCTCTACGAATGATCGTTATCACTGTAAACTGCACACACTATAGTGGTAGACTTTGACAGGTATGGCAATTAGGGTGGACAGTCCACATTATAATAGCCTGCATTTCATACCATCATGATAAGAATCTGCTGCAAGTTGGCGAAATTAAAGTACTATCTGCCAGCGTATAGGAGCTTTATAGGCGTGCACCTTTTCTCTCTGTCTCCACAAATTCACCAATTAACACCAGCAAGAAGCAACATACTGTATGTGACTGTTCCAGCACACAGACCAGAAAAAGTTATCTGAATGACTTGCATTTCTGTAGAGAGCTGCACTTGCTGTGCGTAGCAGATTAAATAAACCCTGCAGCCATCTTTTAGCAAACTTTTTGAAACAGTCCATAAAGTGCACATATTAACTGTTAAATTTGAATTAAACTCACCCATGGATCGCTGCGTCAGCTGTGTAGCTCCTCCGTCTGTGTCTGTGTCATCAGGGGTTTGAGCCCTGCAGAGCTCCGCTTCAGCCCAATTCACTTCCTGGCGTGGCGATTCAGAGCCGCTCTATGAAGTGTCGTGACACCCTCCCTTCAACCACAAGAGAAACTGGCTGCTACGCTCATACACAGACAGGCAGACATACAAACCCATAAACCAGCATAAAAAACAAGAAGGATGGCTCTACTCACCAGAATAAAAGCACTCCTCCGCTGTATGAGCCTTAATCTGCAGGAGTTTTCCTTGAAATGTTACCAGAAATAAAAATAAATGTGATCAAGCGGCTGTATGACTGCAGCCAGAACTTTATGAATAACTTCCCCTTTACAGTGTAAACGGATGATTCCTCTTTACCGTCTGGTCAGCAATTATGCCATAAACAAACACCCACACAATATTTAACCTAAAGCCTGCTGCCATATAATCAAACCAGTCCTAAAGGTAGTGACTGGAAAAAGAGCCTAAACCCCAACAGGTGGCATTTATAACATGAAATTATGTGAGAGAATGAGAATACTGTTGTAAATGTGCTGCTTGACATATGTAAAAATTTAATATTTGCCCTGAAAGCAGCAGAAAACAGGAGACTAAAGGAGATCAGGGGGGTTCATCCTCTGGGGAGTATAAATGAACGTGAATTGTTCCTCTGACGTCCAACTGAAATTCCCCTGAAATCAAAAGGGAGGGATGTATATTTTATATTTTCTGGTTTCACGATAACACCCTCTTTTCTTACTTCAAAGGAGCTATATGTAAGATTTTGCTATCACTACATAGCTAATGGATTAGAATACGTTGTCTTCCTCATCCTCTCATCTTGGACTGATGGCAGACTGGACGCTGCAGCGACTCACTATCGCGAACTCTTATTACAAGACGTGGCGGGGCTAGCTGGTTAGCATGCTAACTTCTGCAGAAGAAAAGAAGTGATAGAAACAGAAGCAAAACAATAAGTGCTTTACACTGCTGGAAACAGCTCTGGGCAAGGGAAGGAACAAAGTTTAATGCTGAACTTGCAACTTTCCCTCTGGACTGTTAAGTAAATAGCTGCTAATGCTACAGCCATCTGTGGATGAGTGTATTAACTTCTCCCCCATCTATTGGTCCATAGGCGCACTTATACCAATGTAAAGTAATCTCGCCTGTTTCTCTTCATATCTTGTCAACCATTTTGTCTCTATAAAAAGCAGACTGCACATCCTTCAGTAGCATTTATGGGTATAATTTTTGTCACTCAGTCATTTGACAGGAAGAGTAGATTTACTGCAGCTCTCTTTTGTCAGTGTACAGACAGTAATCATACTGTCTCTACAGTGAATGATCTCCTCCACCGCAGCTCGTCTGCCTGCAGCGCCTGTGTAGTCTGGGGCTTTGTGCTGGTTTGGAGAACTCTGAACACTTTGCCACAAGATAAACAATTCCTCTCCTAAAACCGAGGGTTTAACACACCCTGAATTTGTGCTGAAGTTTGAACAAAAATATCCTCCCTTAAAGTAGAGCTACTGTACTGTAGACACAGGGTAAAGATTTCGACTTACACACCTGTCTCATAAAGATGTTTTGAGTTTTGAGTTTGATATACACAGGACTCGAACACACATTCACACAATGATGGTACGCCACTGGGGGCAATCTGGGGTTCAGTATCTCACCTAAGGATGCTTCAGCACGTGGGCTGGAGGAGCCGGGGATCAAACTACTGACCTTCCGATTGGTGGGCAACACCCTGAACCACAGATGCCACTTCCCAAACCTTAACCATCACAACTACATACCTAAACCGAACCCTAACCTAAACCGAATTCTAAAGTCTTAACCCTAAAACAGTCATTTAAACCTGTGGGGTCCAGCATTTTGGTCCCCATGAAGCTATTATTGGACCCCACAAGTATTGTGATCTCCCAGGTTTCTGGTCCCACAAATAAAATAAAACCATCTGACACACACACGTTGCTTGACATTGCATAAATTCACATTCACTTCCTGAAAACCCTAGCCCTAACCACTGACCCAAAAATCTGCTATTTCCCATTGTACCCAACTGGACAAGTGATTTAAGCCTAAGGTGATTTATATACCTTTGTGTGGATGCCCAAACATGCGGTGATACATGTACTCAGGTCAGATGAGGCCTTTGCTGGTTCTACCCTTCTGTAGCTGCTGTTTAACAGACTGCCAGAAAAGGGAAAACCATACACACGCCCATGAAGCATGGCAACCACAGCTGTTTCAGAAATGCTTGGGCAACAAAAAAAGAGGACAAAAACGGCTAAAATTCCACTATCTTACTGAGGCAGTTCACCAGTTTGGGCTTATCTGGATGCCTTTGTGGGCGAAAACTGATGATTCAGCGCCACTGATGATCCCTGTGAAATTTACACTTAAATTTAGACCTGTTTTAGTTCCTCCATTTTAAAAATAGCAGCCGAGCTACACAACAGAACCAACCAGGATTTACAACCAGTCATTATATTTCCTACAGCTGCGCAGTAATATCTGCCTGTGTATTCAACTGTAGGAACCTCACTGCCTCTGATTTAAAAGTGGCAACCCACAAGACCTTTATTTTTATTTAGTCTTTGGTGCAAAGCTCTCACTGCTGTAGCAAAGGATGGCGAAGAAAGAAATGCACATTTTGCCTACTTTCGTCCTTACTCAGGGAAATTCCAAATACACAGACCATACCTCCTTTTTTGCTGAGTTACCAGACAATTTAAAGCTAATATTCCCACAAAGGAGTCATATCTCTGTTCTGCGAAAGCCCAATTTAGCTGCTGATAGTGAGCTGTCACTGTATTGTGTGGAAAGTTATTTTCATATTAAAACTAAATAGTTACTGGTCTGGTTCCTTCCACAGAAAAGACTCAGTAATGAAACACAGCTGGTAGACTGCGGCTAACTGGCTGCAAACGACACAACAACCTGTAACTGAAGTAATGAATTAAAAATTTTTGGGGAATTAATGTATTTTTGAACACCATTATGAAAATTTTACCTGCAGGCGACAGGTGCTAATTGCAGTTTGATAAATCTAAAACCTCCAGCACATCACAAAGGTAAGCAAAATCCCTTGGAGTTTTATTTCTGTCTTGCTGAAAACCATTTGTGCTGGCTAACTTGAATTTTTTTATATGTGAGTTTGGTTTTTATGTAGCCTCAAGCAGATGTGAGGGTGGGCTACAGAGGTCTGGTAAGCTCACCTTTCTCTAACTCTACACCCCCAGATTTTTGTCATTTTCAAACTAGGAGTCCTCAGCCAAATATCTTTGGCTTCGGTTGCTGGCTTTTATACAGTAGAACTCCCCAAGAAACAGACTTTGATGTGCAACATTGGTGAAGTTCCCCTCTAAAAGCTGTCCGGTTAAAAGTCAAGCATGGTCTGTGTGCTCTCACTTTTTCAAAAAACAAATTTGTACGAGTGAGCTCTAACATCCATCCATCCATCCAATATCTACACCACTTATCCGTAAGGGTCCTATGGGGGCTGGAGCCAATTCCAGCTGACATTGGGTGAGAGGAAGGGAATACACTGGACAGATCGCCAGTCTGTCTGAGATTTAAAGTTATTTGAAAGCAATCCACACACATCAGTGTAATCCTGAATTACGTCAAGAGAATCATTGTTCTTCTGTCATTGGGAGTGTCTTTGCCAAATTACAAGTTAACTAGGTGACGTCATTTGTTGTTGTAGTAAGAACACTACAGACAGTTCCACTTAAAATAAAAATAAAAAAGGTTCCTATTTTTCAATCTGTGACGTCTCGTCTCATATGGACCCTTGGTCGGGACACTTTGGCGTCACTTTTCAACACTCTAGGTATCACTTTATTTTTCCAAATGCAGGGTAGTCCGACAGACATCCAATGTTCTTGTTGAAAGTTGATGCATGAGTCAAGCAGACCGCAGCCTGTTGTCTTGCTGATGTATATAGGGCAAGAATGCATTATGGTTTTGAAGTCACAGTGTGAACCTTTCCTGTATTAACCACACCACAATCTTTCCCTAAGATTTATCAAGAAGTTTAGTGATGCTGACGTGTATCCTGCATATTGAAAACTGACGCTAAAGGGGTACCCAGTGAGTTAAAAAGTGACCGATACAGTCTGCATTGAGTTTTAAGGTTTATTATTAGAGTTGATTATAGAGTCTAAAACATGTGGAGTCCATCTGTGACTTCAGTTATTGGTATCCCTCTATATGAAGTCTCCAAACTTATCGGTTCACTTTCCCACCACGAGTGTTCAAATCGACTGCAGTGGAATGGATTAAGGTCAGTGTGCACCACTTCACTTCCTGTCTGAGGGAGTTTTTGGGGGCTGCTGTGACTAAGGTTTCTAAAGATTTGACGAAACAACATGCAAATATATTGTTGCTTGAAATTATTCTTTTCTTTTTTTGTAATTTTTTGTGTGGGTGTTACCATGCAGTCTGTGATTTGCATATTGCAGTTTTCTTTAGAAAACAAGGGACTTGGAGAGACAGACAACAGAAAGGTGTAGGCGTACATGCAACATGTGGTAGGTATATGGGGAGGTGGGTAGTGTGTGGAAGTACTGTAGGTAGGAGGATAGATGGGTATAGAAACTGCTCAGGTTTCTTATTGTTCAGCAAATGGTGAGAACACTGACATTTCAGATGCTGTTTTCATGTTCAGGGACTGCCTACATATGTACATGACTTATACCAAAATTTGTTTATCCATCCATGGTACAATTTACCAGTGAGGGATTTAACAGACACTCAGTTCAGTTAAGTTTTCTTTCATTTTCTTTTACAATTCCTCCTGTCTGCAAGTTCGAATGAAGGAAAAACTGATGGCACGTTTTAAAAATGTCCTTCAGTGGCCAAAGTCAGTTTCAAAACATTTTCTCATGGCAGTACGTGACGTCTGAATCAGTTTCAAATGTGTTTTTGTTTTGTTTTTTTTGGAGATATATTTAGTGCCCGCTAGGACATTTAAGTGGGTGGGGGGGAGACAGTCTTGATATATATTTATATATATTTGTGTATGTTTCCATACACACACACAAAAACACACAAAGCATCAAACCAACCACAGAACGACTGACGACTTCCTGGGTTTAAAGACTGACTGCTGTGTCACATTCAGACCACTGAGGTCCTTGTAAATCTGTCCATCTGTTCGTGGTTGTTTTAGAGGGATATATAGCTTCATGTATGTGCACACTGTATACATGTTAAACTAAATAACCAATAACATAAACATTTGTGCAAAGTGACAATACTAGTGTTACAAGTAAAGATAAAAACAGGATATAATTCAGTTCCAGAAAGTCTTTTGGAGATTGTTTTGTGACTACTGGTCCTGCTGATGTCAGTTTTAGTTCAACACAGAACCAATCAGAATCGGTAGTAATTACTAGGAGCTGTTTAAGCAGCAATAGATTAACTTATCATTATAGAGTAAGAGTTGATTGCACAATATAATGGCTATCCATAACATGATAGTTAAGATTGGTTCCCTATAAGCACTATGCAATTCTGGCTGCCACCCAGCATGAATATTAACAGAAAACGAAGGCTTAACGAAGGCTGCCACTGCAGAACCAAAAGAGGACAGTGTTTTTGTTTTCCCCCGGTAGCTAACGGTAGCTTTCCCCAGGCAGCGGAAATGGTGGATGGTGGACCAACGTGTGACCAACTGTGGAAACTCTACCCAAAGAAAAACAGCCCTGCTGTAGGAGGGGGCAAAGAAGGCCAAGAAGGAGAATGATAGAAACCGTTGTAAAACAAGAGTGAACCTTGGAGGGTCATTCATTGGCCATGGTTGGACTCCATCCCACCTGGATTTGTCCCGGTAGTCCCTTCGACCAGTCCGAATATGGAGAGACCTCAAGGACTTGAGAGTCTTCAAAACCTACACTCAGTTGGCTTTATTTCTACTACATCAGCAAGTTACAAAACCTGCTACTTATTAATACAACCAGGTGTTTTGATCTGCCTTTACCACAGTGCTGAGATCAGGGTTTCTAGTCCAAACTGGTATTCTTATGGTTGTTTCTTTCTTGGGGACAGTAGACGAGCTAATAGCAGTAGCCATGTTGCTAAAGGTAATGCTAGCAGCCAGAAAAGACGATTGGTTGTCCATTTAATGATCTAAACAAATAACACATTTCCTGGTGATGACCCTTGTAAAACGAGTCTTTGAGGCATTAAAACCACTTGGAAACACTTGAGGATTAATCTGTCCATTGACACTTTAATTAACAACTGCGGGGGAAAGCCCCAGAATCGCAAATGTCAGTGACCATCACTCTGAAAATGATCTGGCACCAGCAGTTTCTATTACGTCATCCAGGAGTCAACTCGTTTCTGTTTGCCCGCTCCAAAACTCTCAGCTCTTTGCTTACTTTGCAGGTTGAACAGTTTCTCTTGCAACTCTTGTGTCTTGTGGTACAACCATGATCTTCCACTTTTGATGAGGTAGCCAGTTGTCACTGCAAACGTGTTATAAGTGTAACCACCGGTGGCTTCTTGTTCTGCAGTGACGATGATCTAAACATGGTGGCCTTCTCAACACTCTTTTTAGTCACTTTACGTTCATTATACCCACTTTACATTGTAAAACATTGCAAATTGGACCTTTAATCGACTTATTTTGCTTTCTGAAAAAAAAAGAGCATTCTGGGATTCTAGAGAACCTACACAAAAATAAACGCGCCTGTTTGTGTGTCTGTGTGTGTGCTGTATGTTGGTGTGTGTGCGTGTTAAAGGGGATGTTGCTGTTTCCCCTGTAGTGACAGTAACAACCGGCCGTCCCACGTGTCACATCACAGCTCCTCCTCCCACGCTTCTCGCAGAGAGGAACACACAAGCACTATTATTATCACTGACAGGAAACATGTTGAACCACACCAGCGAACTGAGCCGACTCTCACTCGATGTATTGTCTCTCTGTCTCTGACTCATCTCTTCCTTTTCTGTTGTTCGGCTGATGATCTTCTCTTTCACCCCTCTCGCTCTCTTTCTGTCTTTCTGCTTCAATAACTTTCAGTTTTCTGAAAGCTTTTTTTTTTCCATCTCTCGGTGCCTTGCTCAACAAATCCCATTGCTCTTTGTTTCTCCGTCTTGCAAATTTCTACTGTACATGACATGAGATTCACCCAAATCCCCCAGATTTTCTCAATTACCACAAGTCACGCAGTCAGTTTTGGTTTTTGTTTCTTGAAAGTTGAAGATATCCGCCTCTGCATAGTGAATCTTTTAAAGTCCTGTTTGCATCACTGCTTCCCAACCATTCACATGCAAGTAGTCAAATGTGATCCATTATTATTTAAACTAGCTTAAAACACACGAGAGGTCATTGATGATTTCAAGCAGAAGACAGGGTGTTGTAATATTTATCTGAGACCTTTCCCAAACTTGAATCAAGTGTAAATGTCTTGGCTATAAATGGATGTTACATGTTAATGTTGTATTGTGAAAACATTATGAGTATTCAACAAGCTCTTTATCAGGAACACCTGTGCACCTGCTTATTCATGCAATTATCCAATCAGCCGATCACGTGGCAGCAGTGCTAAGCATAAAATAATGCAGATACAGGGCAGGGGTTTCAGTTCATGTTCATGTCAAAAGTCAGAATGGGGGAAAATGTGCTCTAAGTGACTGTTGCTGCCAGATGCACTCGTCTGAGTTGTTTCTGAAACTGCTGGTCTCCTGGGATTTTCATGAACAACGATTGCTAGAGTTCACCCAGGATGGTGCCGAAAACGAAAACATCCAGTGAGCAGCAGTTCACCTTGTTGATAAGAGAGGTCAGAGGACAACAGCCAGACTGGTCCGAGCTGACAGAAAGTCTACGGTTACTCAGATAACCACTCTTTCTCACTAAGTATGGTGAGCAGAGAAGCATTTCAAAACCACATCAGGTTTTACTCCTGTCAGCCAAGAACAGAAATCTGAGGCTGCAGTGGAGACAAGCAGAAGACTTGAAAAACACACAGCCTGGTCTGATGAATATCTTTTTTTCTTGCTTTGTTTAGCAGACCCACTTAAATCAGTCGTCAGGGTAAAAATATTTTCTTAAAGCATTACAGCAGAAATAAAACTTCATCGTGATTTTGTAATTTGATTAACAGAATAAAAACGTGGGGAAAAAATGTCTTACTGTACCTGTTGTTGTTGACCTGATTCCCAGCTGGGATCTGATTCCACATTTCGATGCTCTTGCTGAGTCTTATTTTTCAAGGTGTTTCCCCGCCGCTCTCTGATGATCACAAACAAACTGAGACAGGAAGAAGATCAGCTGGACGGAGGAAAATTCACCTCAGAAAAAAAAAAAAAAGAAAATTCCACTAAGTCAAAAAGTCCCTTCACTTGTTGAACACAGTTTCTGTGATTTGAGTCTGAAACATGTTTGTGCTGGAAACATTTTTGGTACTGACAAAAGTCAGCAAAGATGTTGTTTTTACATTGAAAAAACTGTGTTTTTGAATCAATAAAATGTGACTGTATCATTTATTAAACCTAAATGTACCATGTTATGTTTTACTGAGAGCCTGAAGGAGCTGTGGCTGAGGAGGAGGATGCTGCCCTCTGTTGGCTAAAGAGTGAAGAGCCAAAACAATGAGGATTTCCAATCAAAGGCAGTGAACAACAAGTGAGAAGTCAAATCCAGAGGTAAACAATGGCACCATCTAGTAGTTAACTACACGCACTGCACATGTGCACATGTCCACAACTTCAACATGATTTCATGCAGATCCCTGTCAGTGTTAACCTCACAGTTTTTTGACTATTTAAAAAAGTTACAATGGTCAAAATGTCACAATTCACTCAAATAAGTTAGAAATGGATGATAATATGTATGAACCCGCACAGAACTCAATAACTGGACTGTCAAAAATAATTTCTGGACATTTCAGAACCCAGTTCCAAAATACAAACCTAAACAGATGAAAACAAAACAATAAAATGATCAAGCTGAAATGAAATAAAATCGAAAAACAGTAGAGAAATAAACAACGAGTGACAAGCTGACGAACAGAAGCAGCAGAGAGGCAGGATGTTGAGCAGGTCTAAGCTAATCCTGGACAAGAGGCTGCACATATCACTTTGTTTTTAAAAAGCAAACTTTTTGAACTTAAGTTGCTCACCTGTTAGTTTTATTGTGGAATTACAACTTTATCATACTTATTAGCATACAGAAAAGTGATATGTAAACCCCATAAATCCCAGCAGGCAACTGGAGTAAGTCTAGGATATACTCAAATATAGTAAAAGTGTACCTGAGTACATGTACTTGATACATCTAAACATCCTTCTCTCCTCTCCTCACCCTCTGTTTCTTCTCTCTCCTTGAATCTCTCTCTTCTTCTCTTTTTTTTATATATAAGCTTTGCTAAAACTTTTCAGGAAATGGAACAAAGCCCAACTAGAAAAGCCATCAGCGATTAAAGTAGTAGCTTCGTGGAGCCAGTATAGCAACAAATAAAATGGAAAAACCCAATAAAATCCACCAAGAAAAGACAGTGTTTCCTCTAATAAAACTTTAACATGCTGAGTTTATTCTGTAAACACCATTACAGCGTGACCAAGGAATACGTCTGTGTCTAGTATTAAGGAGGACTAATCCCTGAAAAGCTCTGCACTCTGAAGCTGTTAATAATATAAAAGGCATAACTGTCAATTAACCCATTAATGTGATGGAAAGTAAAGAAATAAATGACTAATAACTGCTGCGCTGAGCAGCTTGTTTGCACAAGCCCTCATGTCTTTTATCTGCAGCTTAGCTGATGTGTTAGTTTAATGTTTAAGACCAAACTTCCCCTCAACCTGCACACACACAGTGGTTGTAGCAGACAGATGTACGTGGCATCCACCTACACTAACTCCTCATCTGACTGTTCACAGGTCCAGACTCAGACCTGACATTAAACACTGTTTATTTAGCTGCCCCTCCCTCAATCCCTCTCTCTCTCTCTTTCTGCACAATATTCCTATGTAAATACCTGAATCACTGTTTAAAAGACTTATCAGTGTGTAAATGCAAATATTAGATGGAGCATTCAAGTGCAGCAGCACATTATAAAACAACACCACCACACATCACATGTGGAGCTGTGAAACTGACAAAACGTAGAGAAATTAATTAGACAACCACTAAAAAATATGACTGAGCACATGTTTGTATTTGCTTTTTTTAAAAGTTTTTGTCATTTGTGTATATTTTTTAGTTTTTCTGTGATATTTTTTTTATTTTTGCCCTTGACATACAGACATGTTTTAACCCCTATATAAGAGATTCAGACAGCGTTAGCTAAGAAGCTAATTTTCATCCATAGTCCATGAGCAGGTTATGACAAGTTAGCGCCTGGTGTGGGCTGAACAGTGCTTTAACTAACGATGGAAACATGGATCGATGGATCTCAAAAACAGTCTTGAAATATTACAACAGCGACAAAGCGCAACAGAAACAGCTCAAATTACTACAAGAAACAAACATAAAAGTTTCCATCATGTATTCTACATTGTTTTTCACTCTTTTGATTATGTCTTCCTCTGTAGTGGACGAACTCCTGATATTTGCACGATGGTAGCATTTGCATTAATTAGGATTTACTTTTTCAGATTGTCTTGAAATTTGGTCCAAATTTGCATCTAATTCCTTGCACTGCTCTGTTAAATTTAATTTGCTGTTATCTATCAATACAGTGTGAGGAGCTTTCTGCATTTGGTTTGTTGTTTGGTCGAACACCTGATTGATCCTGACGTGCATTTTTTCACTTGTATTTTTGACTTTCTCCAGCCACCACTCCTTCACCCAGACTCTAAGTGATGGACAGGTAATACGTATATTGCTGCTGTGTTTATGAGCAACACAGGTGGAATCATATGTATATTTTCTTTAACAGCTGTGGTTATTTGTGAGAGAAAGTGACTGATCTATAAATGTTCACACCCTTCTTACTGTTCTCTGCTCTCTGGGTTTTTTTGCCTGGAAAGCTTCACATTTAACATCCACAAAATGACTTCAGAAATATAAATAGTCATCCCTGGGAATTTCTTTTCAGCTGCAGACTTCAGTGCATTTACTCCCAGGATGATGACATTCAAAACAATGTAATTACCTTTGATTTTATAAATATAGCAAGTGAAGTATTAAGTGACATCTTTAAGAAAATGTTTATACAGTGGTGTATTTCTGGGAAGAAACTCTGCCCCCGGGTCTGACCCAAACCTCTGCTGACGACACAGAGGATCTGAGTTGCCCACTCACATAAACAAAGGTGAGGATTTAAGACGCAGAGCTCGTTCCAGTTAATGGAAAACATCTCATCATCTGTGCAGCAACATGACAAAACATGGAAAACGTGGTGAAAACAGATCACCCACTGTCGGTTCTCTCTCTCCGTGTTTTCTTTTCTTTCGCTTTCACCCTCCTCTACATACTGCTGGTTCTCTCTGTTCCACATCGGAGGGGATAAGTTGACGTTTTTGTTTGCATTTGGTTTGTTTATGTTCACACATGCCCAGTTTGGTAACCTGTCCTGCTGCCAGTCATTCAGTCTTTTCTTTTAGTCTTTAAACCAGTTAGAAGTTACACACAAATGGTGGTGGAGCTGCTATGGAAGGTGCTCACCTGCCATTAGGTCCAACTTGGGGTTCAGGGGGTTTTACACTTCAGCTCATGGACCACCTGTACACACAAACACAATGTGCTCACATTAATAACACACACACAATCACAATCCTTCATTTCCACAAAGCAGACTCCAAGCCTGTGTGTCCACAGATAAAGGTTACTGTAGGTCAGCAGCTCCAGTAAACCACACAGGCTTCAGGCCACAGGTCCATAGTGACTGCCTATGTAAGGTCACTTCCTCCACCCCCCAGAAACAGGGGCCTCTTGGCTGGGCTCTCTGCCTGGGAGTGCCAGCCTCCTCCTCTGCCTGGCAGTCTGTAATTACTGTAGGTTGGTCCAGTGAAGGCTGGGAGTCTCAGAGAGCCACGTTAGTGTTGGTTCAGATGCAGAGGAACGTCCTCCAAACATGTTTCAAATTAGAGCTGAAACACACGTGTGTAAACATGTAATCATACTTCACACATGTACAGGAGGAGCATGTTTAAACAAAATATATGCTTATACTTCACCATGTACATGCAGTGTATGTGTGGGCATAGAAATGTGCAAAAAATATGCAAGTGGCTCCAGTGAACAGTATCAAGCAAATATCTATACAAGCTGTGGGTGGCATCATTATCAGCCACATTTTCTTTATTATTATGCTGCTTGCTTGTTTTTAATAAAATGTCCTCTGGTATTACCTATTATTATTATTACAACACAGCAGACTGTTGTTCAGTGCATTATATTTGGATGAGAGGTGAGAGGTCTTCAAGTATCAACAACCAAGTTCAGTTGCTCTTGATTCAACTGACAAACTAACACCTTTAAAGCCATCACATCCACGCACACAAAACAACCACGAGGCTGGGTTTTTGCAAAAAAACAGTAAACCTTTGTTGCAGTTTGACCTTTTGTTCACATGACAATGGCGTCTTGAAGAAGAGTAACAACAATGGTGGACTATTGAGCTGTTTGTGCTGCAGACTCATCATGTTACATCGCCATCTACTGGCCTGGTATCGTTTTTGCAGATCAAAGCTCACAAAGATCATTTTCAGAACTTTTTAAAACACAAACTTTTCCAAACTTTTCCTTTTGTTGTTGTGTAAACAGGGTCTAAACCAAAACTACAAAGGACAACAGGAGCTTTTCATCACTTCATTCATCACTGATAACTGATCAGGTAGCACCTGGTCGGAGCTACAGAGACAGGAGAGGAAGAGGGACAACACCACCTTCCTGGTTGTGTCCTTCTCTTTTTCGTCACAATGTTCTCACCGTGCTCAACATGACCGAGCTTCACATGTGGTTTGTGACGGGCCGATGAATAAAATAGGCCGTTAGATGTCGAGCACAGTGTCTGACACAGCTGCAGAGACTGTGGTCTTTGTGCCTGCCTCACTAAACAACAACACCCACCTCAACCATAAAACCAAGTCTCTTAGATCCACTTTTTTCCCCTTTAGTCATCATCTTCTTCTGATACTGGAAGCTGCTATATGCAATCAGCACAATGCAGCTTAACAACTTGGCGACTAGAATCATTTTATGAACCAAAAAAGCTTCTTATTATCAGTTTGTCCCTGCAGCACAGCCCCAGCTGACGCTCTAGTCAAGCCTATCCAGGAGGAGAATCCTGGGAGTGACCTCAGCAGACATTGGGTGCAATGCATGCTGGTTATTGTAGGATTTTCTACTTGCACCTCTCTACCACATGCTGAAGTTTATTAAATGACTCGTTTTCCAGTGGTGAAATTCCTCATTAAAAGCCTTTTCCAGTATTTAACCGAGCCGTCTGGATTGAGCTCTAAAACTTAACAAACGATAAAAACTTAAATCATATTATATTTACCAGGAGCTGTGTCAATTTACAGATACATTATATGAATGAATGTGATAAAACTACGACCTTACAGAACAGAAACAGAATATAAAAATATCACAGCATCGCTCTTTCTTTCTGTCGTATCGGTACAAATGTGCTGAGTGGTCATTGGAGGCGAGGGTCAGCAGCGTCGTCGTGGTCAGTGGTCAGTGACAAAGCTTGTATGAGTATCCCTCCTCTTCCTCACTGATGGATTTATGACACAACTGAGAATGTACACCCTCCCAAACCATGGGACAGTACAGAGACCAGTCAGGGGTGAATGGGGTTACAGCTGAGTCAGTTACTGTATCAGTGGGTTTTACAGTCATTTCCCAGAACAGACGGCTCTCCGGGTGACATGGGTGAGGTCAATACTGTATTATCTTTTACATTTTTACTTTAACTTTTTTGTGCCTCTTTATCTTAAAAGACCAAATCATCTATTAACTTCTAGTATTTAGTCTCACTTTGTGTTTTCTACCGGTCTGATTTCCTGTATTTCCACTCATTTGCATCAGTGTGTAGCGGTCAGCCGTACATATTTTCACCAGCCTGAAAGCTGTTTGGCAGCGCAGGACAGTTGCTGCTGGACCAGTCTGAAACATGAGGTCTATGTGAGGTTACTTGCAAGGTCCAGAGGCAACGGCTCCTCCACTTCCTGCAGTATTTTAGGGATGAAGTGTACACATGCGAGTGTACGGAGGCCCTCTGTGGTCACAACACGAATTCTTTGAGGCCACATCGAGCTGCGCTGGACGTTCAGAGTGCTTTATGGCGTCTGGCATGAGATGCCGCGATTATGTCTGCTGCGTTTCCTCTGCCTCTCAGCGGAAAGTGCAAAAAAAATGCCAACCCTCAGCCTAAACATACTACGGTATGGAATGTCACTGTGACCGCAAAAACATATTTTTAATCATATATCGGAAGCATGAATTATGGCTCTGACTGAACGTAACAATGCCGTGTCTGCACGAGCTGCTAAACAAAGATAGGTGAGGATGTTACGTAACTGTTCACCACCTGAATCAATGTGATCAGACAGATTTACACTGGATTCTGAATCATTTTTGTTGGGCCTGTAATACTTTGTTTAGTGGTCACTGCAGCAGTTGGACCCAAGCTTGAGACCTGATGAGCAGAGTTTTACTTTGCCAAAGTTGTATCAGAGGTCTCTTTTATTCAGCCTGTTTAAGATGGAAATGTTGTGCCATTATTCTGCCTTCCAGTTCTGTATAAACTGTATGAACGTGGAAAGGCAGGGCTGCCACCTTTAAAGAGCAACTTGCAGGTTGGAGACCCCAGTGAACCAAAGTGGGAAATGATGCAGAGACTAGACTAAAAATAGATTGATATATACACTAAAGTGACCTATGGAGCTGAGCGTAGGGGAGATCGGCCAAGTTAGAGCAAGTTTAACATTAATAAATATGGATCCAAATGTGAGTTTTACAATTACACAATTACACAATGTAAAACTACCAAAAAACCCAAACTTGCTAGGACATGACTGCTCAAACGTAGCGTCACCTCCAACTGCACATTGCTGTTTTAAATAGTTTTTAAAGACCCCAAACAGACCCTCTGAATTTCTGCCTTTACATCTTGTAAAACATAGAAACTCCTGAATTAACTTCATCAATTGGTCATTTTCAGACAATGTTAAGCATAAATTTCTTTAAAAATGTAGCCTTAAAGTGTGCTCTTAAAGCCGGCAGAGGAGCTAGTCACAGAGCTGAATCAATGTCTGTCATCACAGCTGCATTAATTCATCGTACACTGCATCTTTTCAGTCAGACAAATGACTGAGAACGCACCTGAAACATTTCAAATATAGACAAGCTGCAGTCAACAACAAGATCAACAATCTTCATACGTGAACTACAGAAATGTGTTGTTCAAGCTTCAAAGAAGCTCTTCAGAGACATAAATCAAGGCAGGAAGAAGCAGCCTGGAGCTCAGCTTTGATTCTGACTGACCTCGACCGGAAGGTAGAATCGTTTTTTGTTCACGCGCCAGTTCAAAGGTAAAACATCAGGATAATGCATTATATCTGTGACTTTGCAAGTCTTCACAGAGCTGGGGGTTATGGATGAATGCAGGCTGCGAATATCTGATAAATCTGCTCGATTTTCAACTTCAACATTTTACAAAACAAAACTGTGTGACGTTACTGTTGTTTTAAATAGATTCAATCTTTTAGCTTGATGTTTAAAAATGATTTCAACTGCAAAATATGAGACAAACCCTCATAAAATGATCGTCATGCAGGCTGTGTCATGTCTTATGGCAAAGGATAAAAGACACAAGTGACCACATACGCAAATACACACATTTGATACCTAGAACGCACATACCTACACACACTCACACACACATAACAAAGGCTAACATCTTGAGGCTCACAAAAATACATTTGACATTTACAGTTTGCTGCAGTTTTTTTGGGGACAGACTCATGAAAGAGGATGAGTCTGCTGTCATGTGTCACTGACCACACTGCTGCCCACACACACACACACACGCCACTAGAAATCCTTTTGTATTATTACCACAAGCGCTGAACTTTGAACCACAGACACAGTGATGCTGTTAAAAATATCTCCACACACACGCACGGGCAAACACACAGGTTGCAAATTGCAGAATTAAACTCTTTTTTTTTAAAAAAACCTCTTGGAAACTTTGTTCAGATTGAGTCTGGAACATGTAAAATATGTATGAATGTAATACTTTGGAAAATTTGAACAAGCCAGTCTTGTGACCATCTGTTAACAAGAGGAGCATCACGAAGCTACTCAACCGTCCCAACACACAAAACAACAACTGAGTCACGATATAATCTATTAAAGTTTCTCCCATATGACTTTCTTTCACACGAGGTAGGACTCCCACCAATGCAGAGGGACCTACAACAATGATTTTAAATGCATAAAATGTTTGTGTTTTGTTGCTATAAAGTCAGCTTTTCATTTTCATTTCATGTATAAGAGGAAGTTACAAAATCTTGAGTGTAATCTCAACAAAAAAAACAAAATAAATGTGTTAGCATGTTGTGATAAATACATATTTTCACGTCTGAAACATACAGATAAAACAATTTTTACTTACTTCACCTCTGGCTGCTCGGCCTGCGTTGATCCAGCTTGCTCTGAAGTCACTGTGGTTAGAAAAGGTGATTAGTCAGCTGGATTTGTTTTATTTTTATTGTAGCTAACACACTTGTAAACACCTACACCAGTTATACTGTAACTCAAGGATCACACGCTGCACTTCTGTACAGGAAGTTTTACATTAGCCTTATATGCAGAGATAATGAAAATATAACTTTATAAATACCAGTAAAATGTATCAGTTCCACCAACAAATCTAGAACATGAACATTTAAGTGGCTGGGAATTCTGAAATCCATTTGTTTGCAATTAGACCGAAAGGTTTATTTTAGGTTGTGTTTGTATGACTTAAAATAGGTTCACACAGTTGTCCTCGTTGACTCTGTAACACGCACTTTGTAATAAAGACGTGTGTGTGACAAGTCTCTGTGCGTGGGGGTTTAATAGCAGATACAGTAAATGAAGATGCAGCTGACAGCAATAAGGTTACACAGGGTTTTGGAGGCTGTAAAGATGTTAACAGTTCAACTCTCAGTGGTGTGTGTTAATATTAGATACACAATTAAAATGGCTGTGACGTCGTTAACACAAGACAGGATCACCCACCAGGTTAATTCTCATTCTCATTAATTCTCTTTTTAGTGCAAACTGTTCCTCCCTGTGTAACACTGAATGACAGAGACACTCACTGGAAGCTGCACGTAGGTTTCACTGGATCACCACTGAGTCTGTCCTGGCAAACATAGAGAAGTGTGATATTAAAAATAATGCAACACTGGACAATGCACACTTGAACTAGCTAACTAGCTAACTAAGTAATTTTAGGTAACTTAACACTTAAACAGACAAAAACATGAGTTACTGCACGTTTTAGCTACGCATTCAGTATACAGCTCATACTTTAGCTAACTCTGACTTTGGCTAACATACTTTAGCTGATTATAATTTGTGCTAACTCATACTTTAGCTACTGAGTTTTACTAAGATACTTTAGCTAACTCAGATTTTTAGCTAACTCACACTTTAGCTAACTGACTTTCACAAACATACTTAAGATAACTGTGGCTAACATTCTATAGCTAATTCCGATTTTGTGCTAACTCTTATTTTACTCATACTTTAGCTACCGACTTTTGCTAACTCAGATTATGTTCTTCTCGCACATTAACTCTGACTCCTGCTAACACAACTAACTCAGATTCTCTGCTGACTCATACTTTAGCTACTGACGTTTGCTAACATACTGTAGCTAGATTTTGCGCTAACTCGTTTGCTAATGTACTTTAGCTAACTCAGATTTTGTGCTAACTCGTACACTAACTAACTAACGTTTGCTAACGTATTTTAGCTAACTCAGATTTTGTGCTAACTCGTACGCTAACTAACTAACGTTTGCTAACGTATTTTAGCTAACTCAGATTTTGCGCTAACTCGTACGTTAGCTAACTAACGTTTGCTAACATGCTTTTACTAACTTTTTTTTGCTAAGTCAGACTTAAAATCAGACTTCTGTATAAAATTACTTTCAACTAAGTGTTGAAATGTCTTCTTATGCAAAATAATATCAGAAAACGTTTTATGGCAAAGGCACTATCAAAGTTTTTGCTATTGCTACATAGCTACCGTTAGCATTAGCATGTGTTGACTTACCAATCGTTGCGTTTCCAAAGTTTGAATATGCCCTCTGGACAGCGCTACCTCTTCATGGATTTCCTTGGACTGAAGAAAGACTAAACACTACAGTGACTTATTATTATAAAGTAATATTATGAGACAGGATGGATTAGCTGATTAGCATGCTAACTTCACTGGAATGAAAGAGTTGACACTGTGTTGCTTCTGTTATTTACTTTCACTGCTGTTCAAACTTTTTGTCAACAGATGTTCGAAGCATCTTTGCATGTTGGATTTCCTTGTTTGCAGTTATCAGAGTGCAACACTCAACACACAGTGGACAAATGGGTCGATTTTCATGTGTGTAGAAGAAAATAGAGAGGAGAAAATATAGTTTATCTCACTTATGATGGAGCTCAGAGACACATGCTGTGTAAACTCATTGGTATTTGTTTGACTGTTATGTTTAATCATAATATCTGTAAAATACCTGCAAGATTTCTGTAGTCTTTTTTATTTGTTTATGTTTTTAATGTCAGCAGGTTCTGAAAAACACCATCTCTCATAAAACATATTTGTCAAAAACTGAGTTTGTGTCTGTCTCTCCTCGTCTCAGACATCTCCAAACAACTTACTTGGTAATGATATAAAAGCAGGCCCTGTTCTCTTTTTTCTTTCTTTCTTTTTTTTATCCTCTTCTTCTAGGAATGGTCTGAAAGATGTAAACACATGGGAAGCTCAGCCCACTCACTTTGGTTTCCGAGGGCTGGGTCGCAGCTGCTGTTGTGCTTTTGTTTTAAATTCTCCACCTTTCTGTCTGCGTGCTGCTGTGGTCACATGCTAACTGCTGTGACAGGTTTAATAATAACCTGTGATTAATCAGGGAAATTGCCGCTGCAGAGCGTAGGAACAGTAGTTTAACGGCAGAACCGAGGCCCCTGATGAGGAATGAGTTTAACTGCATTTTTTTAAAAAGTCTGTTTTTGGAGTAAATTTATCAGATATTTAATGAACGAGGCAGCAAACATCTCTTAATATCACTTATTTGCTTTTGTGGAGCTCCAATCTCATGGAGCACAACTTGAATTTTAGCTCGACAGCTCAGGGGTCAGATAATTTGAACTTTAAAGCAGCTACGGCCAATATTTTTTATTTTACAGTGGATCATGTTTAACATTGTTTTCTGGCCCACAACTTTAATGTTTTGGTTCATTCTCGCTACTCTCTCTCGACCAAAGCTGGGCTAAACCTGGTTGAAAAGCGACCATTTGATAGATGTTTCTGTTACATATTATCACTGTCTCATCAGTCTTTCAATAAATACATTTCCATGTGTAGTTACTACCTGCTACACAGTGAAATTCACCACAAAAACACTGAAGTAAACCTTAGAAATACAACACTTGTGATTTTGAGACTCTGATCTCACTGTATCAGCGTTATGATTCTTCGCCACAGTGAAAATCCACATTTACTAGCTCACAGTGGTCGGCTTTACTGCAGATATTACACATAAATCCTGTTTATTAGAAATTAATGAATTAGTGGGGTCAGGGGCTGGGAGGAAATCTGCTGTAAATATTAAAGAGATTTGGGGTGACTCTGGAATGGAAAGTGAAGTGTTTATGGGGAGTGAGTCCATGAGGCAAGAGTCTAAATATAAAGCTGTTAAATTAGGGAAAAGTTTTGGAATTATGAAGTGTTTTCTTTTTCTAGATTAGAAGTTACAGCTGTGTCGGCTGAGTACATTACAGTTTTATTTTCCAGTGGAATAATGATTGACATGTTGCTTATTTCTCTCTACAGAGATTTTTTTATTTGTATGCAACACTGAAAGATGTAACGCTGGCAAGGCAGTGAGGTGAGGTGAGGTGGGTCACTCAGCGTTGACCCCTGTCGTCTTATTTTGGTATGTTTCGCTCACTTCCTGTTTTATTGTGGTGATGATTTCCTGGTGTGTCATTTGTGCTTTTACTTCCTGCTCAGGTGTTTTCTGTCTCACCTGTACCTCATTTATTCATTAGTCCCTGTCTCATTATATAGTCTTGTCTGTGCCTTCTTTAACATCATGTGATGTTGTGTTGCCTGCTCCTGTGTCCTCCTGTGCTTTCCCTGCATTTTAATGTGTTGGTTTAAATAAATTACTGGACTGCAAATCTCAGAGTCTGCATTTTGGGTCCAGTTTCTTCTTCCCCAGTCTCAAATGTGACAGTGACGGCAGAGAGAGAAGAGAGAACATTTTGAAACTTTGCTTACAAGTGATCGGCTCAAGTAGAGTTAGTGCAGGAGTTAAAACTGCAAACATTTGTTACATGTGGTTTGTCCATGTTTTAAAGGTGTCAGCTGATCCTCAGTCAGATCCCCTGCTTCACATGTCTTTGGACAGTGGGAGGAAGACTGTAAACGACCGGTTCAGACAAAAACTGTAAATGCAGCATCTTTAAATCTTTGTCGGCCTGACAGTAATTCTACTGTAACCTCAACATACACAGAAGCTGCTGTACAGTCGACTCACTGCAGGTCTATTGTGTCGCTGCCTGATTTTCCGTAACACACCGACCTGGTGAAACCACAAAGAAGGGGGTTTTCCAACAGTAGCTGCCAGAGTTTATATTGTAGGTTTGGGGAACAATAGATAGGAACCTGTGGCTAACACACAATGATACTGTATCACACACCACAGTGAGGCTGTGATGACAGGAGGCCGGCTTGTTGTTATAAGGGACTAAACTGTATTATTTAGAGTCCAACACAAACAGTTTTTTACCAGGTGACTGACTGGTGACCAGAGGAGGTAAAGGCTCATTAAACAGACAGAGTGACTGTATTTTAAAGCATCAAAATGCTCCACAAGAATCACAACCATCCACCTATTTTCACTTTCCATTATTCCTATGTCTTCCTCCCCTTCTCTTTTTCCTTCTCCTCTCCACTGAGGAGCTGTCTACAGAGTCTGACCACGACACGGCCGCAGCCGTCCATCTTCACGAACAAAAATACCCCATGCAGCCTTTCTGCAGCCACACCCTCGCACAAATATAGCACAGACTACACAGGCACACGTGGAGAACAACGCTGCTTTTAGCCCAAAATATATGGAGCTGCTGTATAGACCTAAACTCTCTCAGGTAACTTGAGCTTGTGTCCTCTTTTCCTGAAAATGAATATGTATATAAAGAGAGAGCTGGAACAAAGATTTACAGACAATCCTAAAAAGCACAGTTACATAACAGGAGCGCCTATAATATATTAACCAAAATATGTCTTTGTTTTAATGACACCGCAGTGTTTTGGTGCAGAACAATGTCAGAGCTTAACTTTACGGCTGGTTTTACCATGGCGCTTGTTAAATATTATTGGTGAGCTGAACACCCTGCAGGCCAGTGTGACCAGAAAACACTGGCCTGATGCTTAGTGTCATTCAGGAGACGTTTTCCGGCGATGCAGCCAGTCTGTGTGTTTTCAGGCTCCAGTGCCGCCCACCAAACCCAGGTTTTCCACCCCACAGCCCCCTGAGCATCTCATACACTCAAACTCTTTCACACACTGATGTAAGATTCAGGCTGACAAGAACAGGGAGGAGGTGAGGTGTACGAGCAGTCTGATAATCAAACCTGTGAAGTCAAACAAGATACGATCGGAGTGGATTTAATGATGCGTCTCCTTTGAAATATTTTAACCTCCAAAGACTCGAGCGTTGATTTTGTAAGCATTTTCAACTTCTCCCAGCTTTTTGGGGATTAGCAGCAAACTGTTTATTTTTACATTTAAACATAGCTGTGCAAAAAGAAAATCACAAACAATGCAACACATCTAAAAGCTTTATGATCGTACAAAGTTTTGTAATTTTATACATTTTCCTTTTACATTTCATTTTACATTCATTTACATTTTACATTACATTTCCTTTCCATTTTGTCTGTAGGAATGTTTCCTAACAGGCTCCGGACAGCAGCACACACTCTGTTTGTCTCTTGTGATGATAAGCATCCAGAAAGCTGAAAAACGGTGACGTCCTGTTGTCATCTGTTGATTCAACCACAAACTCTGATCAGGTTTTGTTCCTCTGATACTTTTATTTTGAGCTTGACTGTAGAACGTATCAACAGAGATCACCACCATCTTGTTTTTACACTGTTGATTTGGTGCATTGTGATTTTGTTAACACTAAACTGCACAAAAAAGTGTCAGCTAACAAGGACGACAGGTCTGAGTTTAGTGTAAGGTGCAGCAAACACAAAATGTAACTTCCCTGTATGAGGACTCAGGGTTTCAGGAGGATAAAGAATTTTCATTTCCATTAGACAAACACAGAGGAACCTGTCAGCCTGCAGAAAAGGTCAGGGATCATAAAGTCAAAAGGATTCATCCAATACTTTTTGAGATATTTAAGTAAGTGGTAGACCAGCTGTACGACCGCAAATTAACCCCCATCTCCCAAACAGAGATCAGCTAACATGAACTTAATATAAGGAAACAAAAACAACTCTGAAGCTACAACCTTAAATAATAATAACTGTAAGTGTTATGTGATGAAATCAGGTTAGTTACAGCATCATTCAGTGTTGCTAAGGGTTGGTCAACTTGGATGTAGTCCTGAGCCGTCCCTGGTGCCACCTATTCAAAACAGAGAGCAAAAATATGACAGGGTGGCAGACGCAGCCGTAACCACTCGCTGTTTGAAGGCTCCATTAGTCCTCAACAAATCACAGGTTCCTCACAGTGACCTGGGAGCTGGAGTTTCTCCCAGGTCTAAGTCATTCAGGGCCCACCCAGCAGTCTGGGATCAATTGGTCCTTGTTGGTGGTCCAGTTCTTCACATCACATCATCTACACAGAGAGAGGAATAACTCCATGTTTTCTGTTTTCTCTCTCTGGCTTGTTGACTCACTGGACTGCCATCATGGCATAGCCCAACCTTGGCTCACGTCTTCTCAGCATCACAGAATAAAGCTACTAATGAACTGAATTCTTTGGTCAACCAGGACTCGGGCAGAAATCATAAATCTAGGGATTGGCAGAGGTCATGTTGTGCACGGACTGTAAACAGACAGTATTTCCCTCTTTTTCATGGGAGTACTCTCCACTGCTTCTCTACATAAACGTCTTTTGCGCAGTCACACTCCCAAGTTAAAACACAGACCCTCATAACATTTTTAATGAGACACACACACAGAACGTCTGATGTGATATCGGCACTCTGAGCTGTTTGTTTTAACGGTAACTCTGATTTAATGTCTGTCTACGAGAGCAGGATTAGCTGGCTCTCGTCCCATTTTGATCTAATCCTGCGAGCCTGCGGCAAATGAAACCACAAACTGTCAGGAAGCGAGAATGACTTAAATGTCTGAGAAAAATAATAGCTGTGGTGCTCGCTAATGAGTGAGGAACAGTCTCTAAAAATGTCTAATATGTGTTAAAAATAATGGTTATACTGCTCGCTAATGGGTGACATAAGTCTATAAGCCAGCAGCCTGAGAAACCACACGTGGCCTTGATCCTCGCTAATGACTGAGAGTAGATTTCAAAACTGTTAGTGTTTGTGATCAAAGCTATTATATAGCTGCACTGGGAGCAGTAATATATTTAAAAGCATGTGCAAATATAATGTTAAAGCTGCATAAATGTCCAACTTTTTATGTTTACATTAAATAAAAGAGTGCAATTTAAGTGCGTTCGACTTTATGCAGCGCTGACATGACGTAATGCACGTTGGGTTTGCATCCCAGTTAGTTCAGGAGTTTGTTATTGTAGAAGAAGTAACACCCTCATAGGTCATATTTTTTTATCCTCCACATTTCACCTGTTCCCACTCTCCTGGCAATGTGGTGGCCCATGTTTTTTATTCTCAAGTCTATGGTTCTAGATAAAAAAAAAAAAAAAAAAGTGATCTCCTCTTCATGTGTAACTGTTTTTGGTTTCCTTTTGGTTAAACTTCACAGTTTAGGTTATTTTTATCAATAAAGTTTGGGGTTTGATCAGTGAATTTTGTCTGGTGTCCTCTTTCATATTCTACAGTCTCCAAACAATCCCTTGGTTTACTTATTTTCTTTAGGGAAGCTGTAACATTGAAATTAAAAACCTCTTAAGATTACCAAATAATAAAATGTATTTCATTCTTACAGTGTTTATAAAAGACCAACAAATGTAGAAAATGTCTAAAAAGAGCATTAGAAAAACAATAGAATACATTTTTAGTGATGTTAGCGTACCTGTCGACTACTGCAAACACAGCAATACCTCTATATGTAAACATTAGTTCACAGAATCAAATGAAGAGCATTAAATAAACTGTATCTGAGGTGGATCAAACACATTTGCTCTTAATAAGGTCAGTATCACACAAAGTTGCAGCCCTAAAGTCACATCCATCAAAAAACGGTGTTGCACAGTGTCTGTATCTGTATCTGTGAAGTTGAAGTGAACCTAAATCCAGCTCCACCCTAACTAAATCCAGAATAGTTTGAATTACATCCTCAGACTTCAAAATCAACACAAGACATAATATCTTGTCTGAAACGCTGGCCAAACCAAACAGAGGTCTGAGCAGAGATTTTCTGCGTTGATGGTAATGATTGTCGACACGAGAGAGCAACGCTTCAGTCGTCAAGGAGAATATGGAGCTTCACATGTGGGCAGACTTTATTGTGTTTTACAATCCCCTTCAACACACACACACACACACTTTTGCCGTGGGCATAATTAGAAGAGGAATGTCTGAGAAAGGTTGTTAGGGAACCACCCTGAGCTCCTCACACAGACAGGAAGCTTGACGTATATTTCAGACCTGTAATTCAGACGCTGCTCTGCTTTGCGTCTCTGTGCATGAAACTGAAACTCAGAAAACATATACCTCAAATTTGCAATTTCCTTCAGCTGGGGATAACTTTCTTTGAAAGTAAGAATCACCAGAGCCAGAGAAATGTTCTGCATTTAGCTGAAGCTCTCTCTAAGCAGCTAAAAAAAAAAAAGAAAAAAGGAAAAGATGCAGAATACGTTTCTACATTTAGAGGTCCGTCATTACAAGTGACCATAAAGTACAGTAGTGTACTGTAAGGACTTCAGATGTCAGAGCAGTTCCCTCCTGGACAAGATTCGTGCATGAGAAGTGGCATAAAACACAAAACAGAAAGCTAATGTGGGAAGTGAAGAGTGATTTTGTAATAAGAGCAGATCAGAGTCATTTGATGATGTCTTTTAAACAGGAAATGACTCAAAGAGCTGATGATGTGACGAATTTAGAGACTGAGAAGGACGTAACTTTTTCTTTTTCAGACTATAATAATATCAAAATCACTGTGCAGTATCATGCACTACAGGACATCATTAAATTAGTTGTGGTTAAAGTTCCTTTACTCGCTTGTTAACTCTTCTTTAGCCTCCATTTCTGTCACTTCTACTGAGGTTAGCATGCTAACCAGCTAGCCCTGGCCCTCGTCTCGTTACTTTCCGATACTTCCTCACTGTGGTGTCCAGACTGTCCTGAAGAAGCAGCGCTGTTCAAAGGGCAGAGAAATTCACATAAAAACAATCTCTGTATGTTCTGGTCAATCCTGTCACGTTTCTTACGGCAGTGCATTTACACGTCATATTAACATGTTTTTCTTTTTCCAGATATGATATCCAGATGTAACCGGTGGTGTGTTCTGCTAAGAGGCCGACAGCATGGATATCTCTGGAGTAGTTCTCCATTTATTGACAGACAGAAAGAGGTTTAACTAAAGTCTCCGGTCAATTGTGATGATATTAGTTTGCCCCTACAGAAATTAAATCACAAAAACAAGTTTTAAGCTAGCAAGTAAGCTAACAATCGTAATAACAGAGAAGCTAACATGCAGAAATTTTGACCGTGACACTTTCCCTGATTCTCCAGGTCAAATCTGAGCTCAGCATGAGATCAAGGCTTCAACAGAAATGTCCTGACAACATTTCACTTAAGAGCTTTGTCCAATAACAGCAGCAACAAACAGTCAAATTATAACAACATGTTTGAACATTTACTACATTACTACAGTTTCTCACATAAATCATCCAGTCCACAACCATAATTCTAGGCTACGGTCAAGTTAGTTAATTTTGTCGTTAGTGTCAGGAATGCCTTATGTAACTCCCCTTAGTATTTATTTACCACTGCAGGGCTGACTCTAGGGTTAATATTTTCTTAAACTGGAGGAGCTGCCAACAGGCCTGAAGCTCCTCTGGTTTTATTTCCGAGCTCTTGACTCGACTCTGCTCCATCACTCAGCCTCGCGTGGGACTTCAGATAACCCTCTCTACTACGAGGAATGAGTTACTATGAGCTTTATTGTACAACTCTCGCTCAGCGCCAGTGGAAACCCCGTGGAAACTGCTTCACGCAGAGTAGACACAGCTGTACTGGTCTATATTCAGACTGGGACTGGCAGGGGACTCAGTGGCCTGGTGTCAGTGCCAGACTACGGCAGAGAGAGAGAAAAAAAAAGAGCATCTGTAATTAGTGACAGGCAACCTGCTGTAATGTCAGAGAGGGAAAACTACACACTGGAACAGCAAAGATGGAGGTGATTACACAGCAGTTACAGTAGCTGAAAATGAAACTACAACTAAATCAACATGAAAAATAAATGTTAGTCATCAGAGGCACAAACAAACAAACTGAAAATAAACTTCAGAAGTGGACTGAGGAACTGACCATGAACTCTTTCCGAAGAATTGTATAGTAAAGCAAAAAAAAAAAAGGGCTCTCAAGTAGTAGTAATTATGTGGTATTATCTAAATCTGTAACATCAGGTTGCTCTATCACTTTATTTCTGTTTTGCTTTACTCGCTTAACCTCTGAAAAGCTGCTCCTGTCTTCTTTTAAGTCGTCTAACAAAGTGGAAATAGCTTGTCTAGATTACAAAATATTGTATGTCTGATATCTGATAAAAAAAACTCTTTTAGTTACTCCCTGAAAAACTAATGACATTCCCACCTTCTTATTAGCAAATTAGCTAATTAGTTAGCATGCTAACTTGCTAAACTAAGATGGTAAACATAGCAAACATTCTACCATGCATGTTAGCATGGTGATGTTAGCATTTAGCTTGAGGCTAGCATGGCTGTAGACTCTTATTCTTGTTTATGAATGCGCTCATTCATTGTCAACAAACAAAAGACAAGATGGAACCTGTTGTTTGTTTCCCTTGCTAAAATAATTGACGTGAATTAAGACATTTGGGAATTACTGACTTTTATACATTTTATCAAAAGTGGTCATTCTGACTGGGAAAGACTATAAATATGGGAAAATTAGCTGAGATATTAGACAATTTTACAGTGATATATGACCAGGATTCAATATAGAAAATGTAATAAAACCATGCACAAGTAGTTTTCTTTAACTGAAAATACTTTTACACAATTGTTAGCATCTGTTCTCGCTCAGATCAGGTACTTTTTAGCCGTACAGGTAGTGTAAAGAATAAGAGATAAGATAAGATAATCCTTTATTAGTCCCACAACAAATGATAAATGACTTAGAGACAAAATGTTTCAGGTATCTGTAATTTCGTTAAAAGCTGTGATATCTCACTCTGCAGCTGTAGCTTTATACATGGAAACCTGTGGGGAAACCAAGCCTGTTTCCATCCTGCAATTCCCCACTGATTAAAACCCATAACACACCAGTCATGCTTCCCTACATGACAATCAACTTGCGCCACGACAAACTGAAGGACAAACACAGCATCCCTCACTCAAACCAGCATCTACACAACCGCTGCAGTTACAAGTTTGCCATCATGAAGTTTATTTTCTTGGTCCTAACCAAAGTCGACTTTTATTGCTGTTGTCATATTTAGTCTGGTTTAGTTCACAATGCCCATCTACAACCAAACCAGAGCTTGTAAACAGAGGTCATGTGACGCATTTACGTTTTATTGGACAGAGTTGCGACCGTGCTATGCCAGTTTGGAGATTCTGCAACAGCAGAGTCAAACAAAGTTAACCAACCCATAATCTTGTCTTTAACCGCGGTGTTAGAGGTTGTTCCTTAAAATTTGTTCTCAACAACATGTTCTCAACAGCCCACAGTTCTCTTGACAGAGACTCTTTATGTTTCTTGGCCAAGAAACCAGACTGGAGCTCAAATCAGCTGCACAGCACACGGTGGACGCCAGTTAACACAAAAGAGCCAAAAGTAATAGAGCATCATCCCGCTCAAGAGGCCTGCTACTTGACTGCATTCAACAAATCACACAGCTACTCCCATCAGGTCCAACACGTTCTCTTATATAAGAAATGTCAGAAAATAGGTCTGAATAGCTGAATTTAAGACTAAATGTTATGATATGATACGAATGATACGATATACGAGGAACTTTATTGTCCACAAGTGATTTAGTGTCTGTGGTTTTTATGCTTACAAACCTTTTGCAGGAAAAGGTCGAAACAACATGAAAATGTTCTGTATGAGTCCCACTCTTTGTTGATAATACACACAGATCAGCCACTTGACCCGGTTGGGCAGGGACACAGGACCGAGTGTCCGTGGTGTCTGGCGTTGGGACGCTGGCAGCAAAGATCCGTTGGGTCCCAGGCGGTGGGGCCTCCCGCGGATCTGGCTTGTTCTGGTGCAGATGCTTGATCAGATTTGGATTTGCCTTGGAGGCCAGGCCACCTGGGACTCACTGTTCTGCTGGGGAAGTGCCATTGTCATGGGGGTGTCCTTAGTCTAACATCCAGACGATCGTCAGACCAAAGGTTTCACTTCATCCATCACTGGTTTCATGTTATGGTCAAGTAGAGGAACATATAAGTCACTGTTTTCAGATGACCCCATGACATCTGAGTTTAATTGACTTACATAATATAGGATTTTGCGATCATATGATCCAAAAATGTATTTGTGATGAAAGCCACGCTGCTGGTCCAGGAAGTGAGGACAATTGATTTGCTGCCAAACCAGAAACAGGAAGTGAACGGTTATCCAGACCAGTCAATGTGAAACTGGGGTGGAAACTAAGAATATTACAGACCTGGTGTGAATGTGTGTGTGTTTGTGTGTGAATTGAACCTGTGGTCAGCAAGACATCAGGAAGTGATAAAAACCTGTTACAACTATTTAATTTTTCTGTTTTTCAAAAACACATTTTACTTCAAGCCGCTTGTCTTCTTCCTTATTTTCTTATTGGCTATTTTATATTTCTATTTAAAACATTAAATCAGCAGCAGGATTAATTTGTCTCTTTTGATTGCCAGGTTTGGTCCTCGTCTGCCTAGTCCGGAGCCTGTTTTTTATTCTGTTTTATTTAAGAGTTTCCACCAGATTAACTGTATTAATTCTTACTGAGCTGTGTGTTTGTGCTGCAGAGGTCCAACACTTGGCTGCAGTACGCCGCTTAACAGGCAACCCCAACCACATGTGCCAGGCCTGTTTGTTTCATAATGTATTTATTTCCTGCCTCACAACCATGCTTATCTAGACTTTGTTTATGGAAGATGCAAAATTCAGGCAGAAAAGATTCAAATCAAATAAGTTTCACCATCAAGCTTCAGCTCAGTCAGTCAAACATACATAAATTAGGTTTAAAGCAGTCGCTAGAGACTGTAATGTCTATTATTAAAGTCTGTCATTATTTATCTGCTTTTCCATTTTAGTTTTCCTTTATTTCACTTTCTGTATGCACGATCCCAAAATTACATCCTATCGACTTGTATAAACCTGTGATCTGTATCTTAATATGTCTGGATAAAACACTCAGATGCGAGGGTTTTGAGCACTTAGTTCTGCACACGCTGTTTGGGATTGATCAGATCTTAATTTGAAAATAGAGGGTAGCGAGGTGGAGACACAGCCTATCTATGCTAATGTTGGACTACTTATATTGTAAGTGTTAAGAGTGACGAGGCTGGACCCTCAATGCAGAACCAACACAGACAAGTTTTAAACAGTTTGTTGTAAACAATATCCAGTACTGTCTGTGGACGCTAACAATGAACTGGCAAAGACTGGAGAGGACGACCGAGCTTAGATGCTACAGAGGAGGTGGTAATCAGCGATGATGAACGGAAGGTGAGGGGGTGATTTTGGTGGTAGAATGGAAGTTGGTTGGTCATACCCAACTGAGGGTAAACACAAACACACAGACAGATAAGGGAAGGGGAAAACACAGACAGGTAATCAACTCAAGTAAGAAGGCAGAGGACTGGTAGCATGATGGCAAATTCCACTTCCCCTATTAGTCGCATGACTGTTGTCCTTTGAAAAGCAATGCTGACTAGTGTGTAGGGTTTTGCTGGGTGGCTAGAGATAGCAGAAGAAGGTGGTGTTACCTGACCTGTCATCTTCATCTCCACCAGCACTTCCTGCACTCAGCCACCGGTGAGCAGATCCACAGAGCAGTCAGTCCAAATTAAATTTCCTGCAGCTTTTTGTATCAGTGAACAGTTAGAAAGTTTAGTGTTTGAGATGCATCTGATCAGAGTCTTGTGAAATATTTTTTAAAATGTATATATAATGATTATCTGACAGGTCTCAGGTGTGATTGGTCACCTTGTTGTGACTTTCCGCCTCTTCCAGTTCACTTATTTGAACTTTGCCCTGAGAAGTACCTGCCTTTCTCTTGCAGGAAAGTCCAGCACATGTATACAGTATGTTTTGCATTCATTAACATGAGCATTTCCTGTTTAACATTATATATTCAGATACAGATTGCATGCTAATACCTGGTGGAAATGGATAAAATAAGAAGAACACCTGCACAACTTAATGCAATCCAACACACCACTCCTGCAATAGAAGTTTTGTAGACATAGAAATTAAGACTTAGAAGTGTTGTACATTTACACCACACACACACACACACACACACACACACTACACACACACACACACACAAAAAGAGTCTGGGAAAGTCCTTATCGTATCTGGTTTCTCACTCTCCTCATTTATGTCTTGTTCCACTGTCTGCCAGCCAGTGTTCCACCACATTTACAGCCTGGAGAGTGTGTTTTGTTGGTGTGTGTGTGTGTGTGTGTGTGTTTGCATGCAGCGCACATGTACACGTCTTTAAGTCGATGTGTGAAACTCCACGCCGAGTTGTTCCGTCTCCACCAGTAGCCAGTAACCACATCTGATCTTTCCCAACATCCATTAACGCTCTCACATATATTTTTTACGATAACAGAAGTTGATGGACTAATGTTCTATTAAAGATTAACGCGGCAATTTGTATGAACACACAAATATCCTGAGGTCGCTATTAAAAGGAATATTTCCACACTGAGGCGACCGCAGAGTTCGAGGCCCCTCACAAGCTTTTTACAAGAGTAGAAACTGACCAATGACATCAGCTGCACCATACGTATGTGTGTGTTTGGATTAAAAAAGATGATACTGTGACTTTAAGTCTCCTGACAACACGAGGAAAGTATCAAAAAAAATCATATAGACAAACGATCTGTTGGTGATATGATAGTAAATTAGTTTTAGAGCATTTATCTTTGAGTTTGCACAACATAAGGTATCTCCAGGTGCTTTTCATATGTAGCAGGTCCAGATTGTACTCCTTATATTATTATATTTATTATTATCCCAGTATGTTAGACTGGTTCCTTTCTAATTGATTATCTCAAGGCTCATTGTACATGAAGTTATTTATGTGTAAGTACATATCACATCTATGGAGTCCAGGAGGGGACATGGACGGAAAAAATCTAAAGGTTGAAAAACAAAAAAATATGTATTTTGCGAGATCTCACAAAAGTTTCGCAAAATCTTGCAAAAGTTTCTTGAGAATTCTGCAAGATGTGATCTCTCGAAACTTTTGATCTTTTGATCATTACAGAGAAAATCACTATTATTTTCAATTATAGTTTGCATCCAATACACGTTAAAGAAAGCGGGTAAGATCCTCGTTAAGTCTCTGTTGTCAGATTTAATTTTACTCTCCTTGAATGTTCTCATCTCTTCTTTGTTTCTTGACTGATGTGAGTCGACACAGAGGCGATAAATTTTAACGACAGTGATCAGACTGTGAGATTAGTGTGTTATTTTGTGGTCGTGTTGGTGGGCTGGAAGGTGAGTCTGTGTTTTTTGGTGAAGCGCGGCAGATTGCCAGCGTAAAGAATTTATGTAAATACACATTCAGACACACACACACACATCTGAGGAATGCAGGCATATGAGCACCTATAGGCAAAAAACACAGACAGAAAAAGAGACAAACGAAAGGAATGAACGTGACACACTGACATTTCTACTTAACACATGGCCACACAAACAGAGAGCAAGAGATTCAAACATACGCACATACTGATTCCCGGTGTAAATATTAGTCCACTTGACCTGTTTTTAGTCACACTTTGGTCCTTTTTGGGACAATTTTATTTGAACTATGAAACGACACTTTTGTGTTTTTCCAAATAAATGTTTCACACCAGCAGTTCACACCACTCATATTTGTTTTTATCCCTGATGTTGGAAACTGTAGGAGGCCTTACAGGAGACTCAGTGTCCCAGACCAGAGACCAGGCCATCCTCCACTCATCATGTTTGATGTTTTTACTGTTAAGAGTTTTTTTTTTTTTTTGTCCTCTTTGTTGGAGCAGCGGTTTGTCTTAGTTGGCATTTTCTTCTTCTTCTTCTGGCTGTTTGGTGTCACTGGTTTCTTCTTTATTACTTCTTCACATGGACACGCATTTGCACACAAAAAATTACTCAAACACCCAAAAGGTTTAGAAATTGTTGCTAAGTAATGAAAAAACAGCAGTAAAATCTGAGATAGCAGTGGTTATAGACAGTAGATTTGTAACGTAAAGGCCCTGCACACCCACACAGGTGAGTCCACTTAACCTGGTTGATTAAGCCTCTGCTAAAGTTGGGCAGAGCTCTCCTGGAATTACATGAGATTACCAGACTTTACCAACCAATATGAGTGATACACTCTGTAGGTGCAACAAAACTAAAGGAAGATGGCTGCCACGAGCAGGTTTTGGTGATGGTTGCTTGCCAAGAGCTTCAACCATCATTGCATTTACAAAACAAAAGGTTAGAGTACGCCCTCTGAGCAGCACTACTTCTTCAGAGCAGTCTGGATGCTACAGTGAGTTGCTTTCAGAAAGTAATGAGACGGGTTACCAGGGCTGGAGCTAGCTAGTTAGCATGCTAACTTCTGGTGGAAGTAGAAACAAAACATTGTTGGTGTTTTCCACGTCTGGAGACAGCTCCTGGCGAGTAGATGAAATGAAGTTTGATGGTGAACTAGCAACATTTCATCTCCTGGTAAGTAAAGAGATGTTAAGCTAACATTAGCTATGTAGCGATAGCAGAACTTAGAAATAGCTCCTTTAAAGAATTTACAGTGACATCAATGTTTTATTTCTGGATAAAGCATCTAGTGGTCATTAAAAGAACTGCATCCTAAGGCACTTGGTTACAGCCCATTTTTATTTAGCTAGTTAGCGAGTTACTCAACCTCACTTTGAACCAGCCTTACTGAGCATCTCTAGCTAACGCTATGTAGCAATAGCAAAACTTACATGTAGCTCCATTATTATTTTTTTTAGTCAATCAGCAACTTCTTGTTGCTGTTTTATTGAGAATACATTAAATGTACTAAAACTAGCTAGCAGCTAAGCTAGCACTATTTAGCTACAATAGTGACAATAAAACACAAACACACACAAAGACAGAAACATAAGCATAAAAGTATAAATGATCTCAGACACATACATAAACATATTTATGTGATGAAAACAGAGGTTGAGACTTTATCCAGCAAGTCCTGACATATTCATCCCAGACAGGTCTGTCTGCTGTCTCATGTTGCTTTATTCCTCATTTAATCCTTTTTCCAGCAAACTCCAAATCACTCAGGTTAACACACACACTGACACACACAGCATCCTATCACATCTGTGTTCACTGAAAGCTCAGGGCTCAAGGTTTGTATCACTGATCATAAATTATCTGTGCTCGTCACATATAAATAATAGCATGAAGTTAATTAATAAAATTAGCATTGTATTCTGTGACAAGACATAAGGTCACACAAGGTATTGAGAGTTAATGAAGAGAACAAATACACACCAACTCCTCAACACAGACGTCTTTAAAAACAAAAAAGATCTACAACCTGCAATTATCAGACAGCGACAGTTCTCCAGGGGTCATACAAGACCGAGCAGGACGCCCCCGCTGTGTTTCATGTGCGACATACCTCAGTGTGTGTCGGCAGGAGAAGGAGGCTTTGATTTGAGCGGGTGTGTAATTGCACGTTTGTGATTCTTGAGGCCTTAGAGCTCATCAAGCTGTCAGAGTTCAACATGTCTGTACCATCAGGGTGATGACACACTGTGTTACTATAATCAGACTGTCAGTGTGTGTTAACCCAGTGACTAACGAATGGCGTTGACAGATAAACCGTCTTTTCCGTGTTTGTGCGTCCAGCAATCAGTGCGTTAAATGCATTAATTAACCATTTATGTATAACTTTAATCTCTGTCTCTGTGCATTTGCAGCTGTTATGAATTACTGATTTAGGTTCATTAGAAATGTTGCCAAAACAGTAAGTAATATGAAGTGATTGTGATTCATATCCACCGTTTCCCAGCAAAAGGCAGGCGCTTTGCTGCGATATTTCATCTTTTAATGTCCTGTGGGAGCATGACTCATTGTGCTGCTTTGTGACCGCCTCACACCTGCATGTTAGTAAGTGTTTGTCCAATCAGACAACAAAGCGTACATATAGCATCACCTGCCATAGCTGGAGGAAAATAAGAGACATTCATTTTACCAACATGTTCCTCATCCGAAACACAAAGTGCACAGTGGAGATTTATTCAGCCTTTAACCTCCTGAGATCCTGCGTCCTCATTACGTTTTGGGTTTTCTGCTCCTTGTTGTCCTCGTTAGCGTCAACCAAATCACAATGCATCAAATCAACAGTGTAAAAACAAGATGGCGGCAACACATTCTACAACCGAGATCTGAGTTTGTGGTTGAATCAACAGATGACAACAGAACATCGCCATTCACATTTGATTTTTCAGCTTTCTGGATGCTTATTCATCATTTCACAAAAAGAATGAGTGCTGCTGTTACCAACAGGTGTGACACTCTTCCTACAGACTAAATGAACAATCATAAGGCTTTTAGATGTGTTGCATTTTGTTTTTGCACAGCCATGTTTTTAGGCATTGAAATAAACAGTTTCATACACTGATGACTTTATTTTGTTACACAGTAAAATAAACCCATTATCACTGAACGTCGACTTCATTCTTTTTCAAAAACTACTTCCTGTTCAAAGACATGCTTTAGTTTTTATACTAATCAGGCCCTACTGATCCCAAAAAGGGAGGAGAAATTAAAAATGCAGACAAAATCAACGCTTGGGTCTTAGGAGGTTGATTACCCTACAACCTGCACCCAATAGACTTCAATAAATGGACAATAAAGCTGCATTAATTCATTTTTTGGCCTCTTGCTGGACAATATTACCTATTATCAACCTATATACAGGTAGAAAAACAAAAATCTGACCCAACACATGCCTGAGTCTGGCTCATATTCTTACGCATCTGTGCTAATTCTGGCTAATGCGCTAAAAAAGGCTAAAACGCACCATAGAGTTCAGGGGGTTGGTGATAATTCTGTTTGATGCTAATTAGCATAGTTAGCATGCTGACACGCTAAACTAAGAAGGCGAACATAGTAAACATTATACCTACTTAGCATCAAGTTAGCATTGTCATTTTTAGCATGTTAGCGTGCTGTTAGCCTCACAGCCTCACAGACTGTGTCATATAATCAGTGCAGGTTGTATATCATATATATAACTCCACAGTTTGTATCTAGATCAGATGCCTGAAAATATGTAGGTGTGTGTGCCGACAGGTGTCTGGTTTTATGTGTCAGTGCATTTAAATGTAAACAAGTCTACTTCTGCACGAGAGTATGTGTTTATGTACACAGTGTATAAGCACCCAGCCAGTACGTGAGTGTGTCAGACATCAACTCAGACACACTCAGACATTTTTACTGTAATTGCAGGTTGTAATTGCACGAGCACGAGCACGAGCCAATCAGGTTTAATGATTCTGTCGTCTGCGAGCGTTAAAATACAAATTACATGAGAATTCAGAGAATGTCTGTCTGGATGACTGTTAGATTTGAAGCAATCATAAACATTATATAAGCTGAGAGTGCAGCTTATATAATAGGAAAAAAATACAAAAACTTTGATTAAAAAGGAAATAAAAAAGCAGTTTATCTTAATAACTGCACATTGCTCCAACACACACTGTATCTGCAATAGAAAAGACTCACAACTGATGGCAGAAATTAACAACTTGTTATGTATTTGTCCAAGTAATTATCTGCTCTTAAGTGAGTCAGTGAGTGTGACCTTTGACCTCACCTAGCCTGGTGTTCACAGACGACTGATGCCTCTTTCCAGTGTCCTGTTTGTTTCTGTAATTTTTTCCACTTGTTAATTGCACCTATCTTGCATTTTATCTTAGATTTGTTTCCTTTTATTCCCTTAACTCTGCTCTATCCTTTTTTATCTGGTCTGGTTCTGTCATAAAAAGTTAAACATACACACAGAATAAAAATAAAAACCCTTCCACTCCCCATGTTCGACAGCTTAAGACAAATCAGTCTGGTGTCACAGACAAATTCTCAATTATCCAGAGAGACCTCAGTCAGATGATTTTCCTGTGTCTGTGAGGAAGCTGAATCACTGTCATACCACCCGCCACTGTACGCTGCTGTTTTTCCCAGAGCCTGTCGCTACATGTCCTTAAATTAACTTCATACACAGGAAGAATGAGTGTGTGTGTGACAGAGAAAAAGTACATCCACATGCTTCTGTCTGGGCTGCAAGTGTCTTTATCCATGTATTTGTCTTTGCATTGTGTGAGTGTGTGTGTTACATGTGTGTATTTGCCCCCACACCACCACAGCACCAACCACAGGAAGAGTGGGAGAGGGAGAGGAGAGGTGGACCACGGAGCGGTTAACCTCATGACATCACGAGCTGCGAGCTGATTGGCCGCTGCCAGACGCTGGAGGGTTTATAAACCTTGCCTCGGTCTGAGCTGCACCATCACCGAGCAGCAAACAACATCCAGGGAAAAACCAGGAGATAAACTAAAAGAGAGAGAGAGAGCACCTCGGTCTGTTCCTGCTCCAGCTGCTGAAGCTTCCTCCACCTGCAAACAAGGTCAGGACGAATATTTATCAAACTGAATGTGCTATTTATTTACTGTGCACAGTGTTTTTCTGCAGCACTGAAGCTGTGATGAGAGGTGGGATAATATTTGTGCAGGTTAATATTTGTGCAAGCTGCTTTTTTTAACCTTAAAGAATGCTACATTCAGGAACAAGCACTGAAGTGGGAGTTGTCTCGTGCATGTAAAATACACAATCTGGCCAAAAGTATGTGGATTACCTCGTCTACATGCAGTGCTTTTTGTGTGATTTAGGTCCATGGATGTTTCTCATGGTTTGGGCCCTTTAGTTGCAGCTAAGGGAAATCTTAATCCTTAAAATACTACTCCCAGTTTGATGTGGAAGAATTTTACTGGCCCTGAACTCAACACCTCTGGGATGAACCTTATCACCCAGCATCAGAGTTGGAGCAAATCCCTGCAGCCAGGTTCAGAAATCTGTTGGCAAATCTTCCCAGAAGACTCTGGGCCGTGCCCATGTTTCTGGAATCACAGATTTAATTATCTTATATGTAGAAAATGCCAGGTGTCTATATACTTTTGGCCACATAATGCATATTTTTTATGGATTTCTTCTTGTATATAGGTAATAAAAAAGCAAATGTAGTCACTGCAGACAGGCTTTAATCTTTCTTAAGTTTGCAATTAAGTCAAAGAGTCTTATCTTTCCTGGAAATAAGTGAAGAAAACTACCTGTTTTATCTATTTAAACTCAAATCCAGTACAAATCATCTGACTCTCGCTCTGTAATCTGCCTCACACGCTGTGGTTTCCACATACTGACACTCATTTCTACTAAATTCCTAAAACAACTTCATCAAAATGTGAAACAAATCAAAAGCATCAGCAGATTTAAGGCTCAATAATCAGCATTTTAAAGATTATTTTTGCAGTATATTTGGTGTAAATGGTAAAGAGTAAACCGCTTTTTCAAACACAAATGATTCAATATTATCTAAAATTAAAAGTCAGTGTTGAACAAACTCGCATTAAACCCACAGAAGGGTTTGGTTATCCGCTATAAACACACTGCAGTTTATTGCAGTTAATTATGAGTTCTTTTTTAAGATTTTACAGTTTGTGGAAGCCGGTCTGTGATTGGTCGGAGGTGAATCTGGGGGTGGTTGCGTTTGATTGGCTGATTAGTGTCACAGTGACACCAGGACAAGAAGGGGAAGCTGTGGGCAGCAGGAAGCTAATGTGACCAGGACCAGCCCTGACTAACCACACTGAACAAACACACTGACAACACACACACACACACACACACACACATTGATTAACTACCAGCTCAGTCAACTGTGGTTTTTAACTGAGGAGCTGAGGAGAGTTTTAAAGAGGTTTAGACTCTTCTTGCGGGAGTTTAGTCTTGTTAAGAAAAAACTAATTTTCAGAGTTTCAGGTGAAGGTGCCTTCCTGTTATACCCCCTTTCAAAATAAGAGCTGGTACAGCTGGGGGCATCCTGGTTGTTAAGGCGTGAACCATATTATCCCAATTTCATCTTCTTTTTCTCTCCAGATGTTTACTGACTGTATCTCTACAATAACACTATATTAATATGAACAAAAACAAATCAATAATCTTGGGAAAACAGCTGAGACAGTGGTGTTTTTAATCACTAGGCGAAGATGTTTGTTTTTTTGCTTTATTTTAAAAATCTAAATGACAAAAATCATATAAGTTTACAGAGAAATTTCATTGGTGCATTAGCTCCTAAATATTTTGGCTTAAACCAAAATTACGTTGTTCACAATCCCTTAGTCTTGTCACGTTGTTGCATGCACAAGAAAAGGATGAAAAATAGAAAACTATCCAGTATTTTTTTTAAGAGACACAAAGATTATATAAAAGTTTCTGCTAGTTGCTAAGCTAACTTTAGCTTCACTTTTAGCATACACAGTTGAGGTGTGAATCCTCTCATCTGACATTAAACAAGAAGATAGAAAAGTGTATTTCCCATCAAACTGTACCTTAAAAGACTAAAGGACAAGACAAAATCCTAGAATATTATTTCTTTATTCTTTAACTTTAATTGGTCTTCACCCCTCACTGACATAAAACCTTCCCTAGCTGATAACTCCAGACTTATCTTAAACCTAAGTCTAGTCTTAACTCCAAAACCAAGACTTAATCTTCAGACAGCCCCGGAGAGGGCCGCAAAAATGTCTTCACTTTACAAAAACCAGATGCACAGAAACACACACACACACATACACACTCATAAGGGCGTCTATCATGTTTCTGCTGCACTGTGGCTTTCCAGTTATAACCCTGTGAATTACATAGTATAGGAAGAGTCCATCATTAAAGATAGAAGCAGACACTCAGGCTGCTCCTCCCACAGCATACACAAAAAGTAGAGCTACAGTAAGAGAAAAAATAGCTGTAGCTAACAAGGTTTACCACCTGCAGAGAAAAGACTAATGTTTATACTGATTTTTACAGGTAGAAATTACTCTAAAACTCTACGCTAGTAAAGTTACTTTTGCTTTTTGTCCATAAATCCCATAAAAGACCCACATACACCATCCTCCTGCTGAAATAACAGACTGGAATGAATTGTGTATTAATCCGCGACTGAAAATAGTCCCCAACAAATGCACTTTTTACTCATTTCTTTTTTTAAAATCACAAATAGAAATGACAAGTAGAAAATAACAGATTTATCCATTAGGTACCATTTTCTTGATGCTAATTTAGCAATTTCCCTTATTCTACTGTATGTTTCAATATACTGTGGATAAAAATCCTGAAAAAAAGCTCTGAGTTTGAGTGGATTTCTGCCTGATTTCAGGGTAAATATGTTCCAAGGCTTTATGAAAGATAATGTATTTTAATTTGGGGTGTCTGTTTGCAAGACATCATTTCATTTTAAGCCTCTAAATTTTAAACACTGTTCACACGTCCTCAAAAGGTGCTTTGCAGGATGATTGATGGAATTGTAAACTAGCTGCAGCAGTAACTCTAAATCATGCTGGTTTTCTCCCTTAAATCTTTTAAGCCAAACACCCACAGAGTAATTCCATCTTTCCAAATCATACCTGTTATTTTCTCACATCTTTTGGACCGGGATCAGTCAGAAACATCCCGTCTCGTAGTTAAACAAACCACGCTGCAGAATGATGTGATTTTCTCTCACTGATGACAGAGAAAACAGAGTTGTCAAGGACACATTACTGCTTGTTTAACTCTGTAATTAAGGACTTAATGACTTCCTGTGACATACCAGGGCTTCAGGAAGTGCCAGTGCTAGTTAACTAGTCATGTGACCACACGGCCTCCATTTTTAGGAAGGAATCTGGGCGAGAGGAGAGGATTTACCGACGAGACTCGCAGCTCATTTTCACTTTGACATGTCATTGTGTTTCCTGTGAAGTTATGGCCTTCCGGACGAGTATTTTGGTGCTGGATGAGTTCAGTGTAGCGTGATTATCTTTTATTGTTTTATTGTGTTGTACTGTGATGTTTTATTGTGTAACTTCAACCTGAGTATTTTGGTTTTTCTTTCCTGTCCAGACACCAGAAACTGTGACACAATGAAAGTGGCTGTTGTTTTCATTCTGCTCTTCGCCACAGTTCTCTGCCGACCGGTGAGTTGTTTTCTCCAACAAGTCAAATCCTAAAGATAATTTTTTACAATTCTGATGTTAATTTTGGGGGTTTATTTACCAAGTTTCTGATTTATTTTTGTTTTGCTTTTTAGGCGAGAAAAGTTTCTGACAGCAGTTCAGAGAGCTCTGAAGAAGTGGTGAGTATCTAGAGAAAGGAGGAGGAGGAGGAAGAGGGGGAAGGAGGGAGGGAGGGAGAGAAAGAGACATCCATGCTGATTGATGTTGTCCACAGGTGAGACGACCAGCACCTCAAGCCATCAGGAAACAGGCGGCAGCCGTTCCCCAGACCCGTGCAGCAGCTGTGCAGGTAAAATATTCCTTCACTTCATCCATTTATTCTTTTTCTTCCACTTCATTTTCTTTGGTTCAGTCACTTCTCTCATCCTATGTTTCCACATCTCAGTACTCTTTCCAGGCTCTCCTGTTAGCTGCATGTAGCAGGCAGGGAATGTTGTGTTATGGGAAGTGTGGGATCCAGAGTTTTTGGAGTATGACCCATACTAGAGACTATATGTGAGGATATCTTAGCCTCATTCTGTTGGAAATCTGTCTCTTGTGATGAAGACTGGAGAGCCCCTTTAAGTCCTGCATCAACCTCTTCCTGATTCCCTGTCTTACGTGCACCTTACCCACTTTTTGAAACCCTGACTCTGTTTACAGCAAGGCAGCGAAAGCTAAAAGGAGAATTAATCAAATTTATCTCACGTCTCTGATGTTGCAGAACGTCGTAGCAGCAGCTGCCGCCGGCTCAGACGAGAGCAAAGAGAGTTCAGACGAGGAGGAGGAGGTGAGAGCCGTCTAATCGACAATTAAAATCAAATTTATCGGAGCTGTTAATCTCGACTGTGCTTCAGGGGAGGTTCACGACTTTGTGTGTTAATGATTTTAAGCAGCAGACGGCAGCACAGGCTCCAGCTCAAGAAGTCAGATCTGACAGCGCAGACACAGCCTCTGCCACAGCCTCCACCTCAGACACAGCCAGCGTCAGCAGCGACGACAGTGACGACGACGATGATGATGCAGAGGAGAGCGTGAGTATAAATCCTGCTTCCTGTGTGGATGCTCCAAACACCAAGTCACCTTTTAACCCTCCGACCTCTGACCTTTGGGTCTCCAGGAAACCGAGGAGGACGAGGATGAATCCAGCGACAGTTCAGAGTCGGGTGAGTCCTCCACCCTGGCTCCCACGACCGTCAGCCCCGTCATCGTCACAGAGGAGCCCGTGATCGAAACCACCGCCGCCCCCATCGAGCCGACCATCGTCACCGACACGGAGACGGCCCGTGGTGACAACATGGGAGGCTACCCCAGCGACTACAAATCCATCGTCTACGTGGAGGACAAATCCTACCACAAGGTGCCGGGTCCCTACAAGTCCTACGAGTTCGTCGGTACAGGAAAGAAGATGGCCTACGACATGACCGATGGCAACGAGGTGGAGAAGTCACTGAAGGTGTATAAGGTACAGGTTAGTTTAAACTTCCACTAACAAAGTTTGGTATTTAGTCTGGACAGAGTCTAACAAACAGATCCTCTCGTTCCTCCTCTGCTTCACCTCCAGGCTCTCCAGGTCCACTCTGACATCCTGGAGGAGGACACCAGCACCCCTGACGTGGAGAGCCAGGGCCTGGACGCCTCCTCAGGCACCTCTCAGGACCTCAGCCCACGCCAGGCCTCCCTTCCGGAGGAGGAGGAGAGTGCTAGCACCAGCGAAGCGAGCGCCAGCGATGCCACCACCAGCGAGAGCGAAAGCTCCAGTGCCACGCAGGAAGAGGAGGAGGAGGAGGAGAACGCCAGCAGCACGAGCGACAGCGCCAGCGCCAGCCAGGAGTCCGAGGACGAGGAGAGTCAGAGCAGCGAGGAGGCCACGGCCACGCCCGGAGCCGCCGACAGTGACTCAGATGAGAGTGACAGCGCTGAGAGCGATTCAGACGAGGAGGCGGCTGCACCTGACGCCACCACTGACATGCCGATGGTCATTACTGCCAAATAAGCCCCGCCCATCCAGGAAATGGAGCGGACGGTGGCGTCGCATTCACATAAAGAGCGCATGCTGCATCCAGGTGCAAAACCCCCCCTCCCCTCTGAGCCACTTTCCACTGCAGGGCCAAACAGGGACAGCTAAGACTCAATAATTATTGATTTCAGTGTGTTCAGGAATTATTTGTGAGACAGAAATCTCTTTTTCTGATCAGTCCTATTTAAATAAACCAGTAACTCTTCACACCCTGTGGTCTCATTGTCTTGGTAAACCCCATGTTTGACCCTGTAGGGGAAAAGGGTTGATATATCATTAAAGGATGTTGAAACTGACGACTGCTACCTGCAACAGGAGGTTGACTGACCTCATGACCTTTGTCCCATTGCCCTCCTCCCCTCTGTTACTGCAGGGCAAAAGGTCAAAACTGGAAGAGATCAAACTTGAGTCCTGATATTTACACCAGCACAACACTGCATTTAATCTTGAATTAGTAACTGCAATATGCAAACCTACATTGTTTTTTTTTGCTTATGAAATAAGAAAGAAAGCACACAGTTTATTTAAATATTTGTAATCATCTCAAGCATGATAAAATTTTAAATTGTCATTAAGTCATACATGTGCTGCCTGTGTGGCTTAGCTTTGTTGCTCGCTAGTATCAAATCTGCTGGTGTAGATAAAAGGACATAAACTCACCATCCAGTTACAGGGTTCAATCAGGTATAGGTGCAGTACACATATACATACAACACATTCCAGTTCATTTGCACAGTTCCTACCTACACTACATGTTGTTTGTCTCATGTTGTTTACTGTAATGTATCATATTGTACCATTTCTAAAATATTAATAAAGTTCTTTTTCATAAAAAGAGATCATGTTTGTGTCTGATTTTTTTTTTTTTTTTAGATGGAAGATAGTTACGGAAAATCAACGCCACTCATGTCTGTGTGATACATATGGCGCTAAAGCCATGAGACAATTAGCCTAGCTTAGCATAAAGCAAGCTCAAAATTGGCTCTGACCAAAGTTTAAAATTATATAACTCACTCTAATTCTACTAAGCATGTTTTATCTTGTGTCCAGTTTGTGCACAAATGAATATTTTATAAAATGGTTTTAAGGAAGGTTTGGTTGTGTAACTTTTTCTTGATGAAAAACAATTTATATTCTATATTTAGCTATTGTATTTAGTTGTTAGTCTGTAAAACTATAGGTAATAGCTAATATGTACTCTCTCATTTATTCTTCGTTTGCTTCATTTTACTCTTATTTAACCTGTCAACTTAAAACGCGAAAGGAGTTTGGGTCAACGCCATGGAATACATCCATGCTCGGCGCCCGAGCTGTACCCGGAAGCACGATACGGTCTGAACATGCGCATAACTACGTAGGCGGAAACAAAGTTCGATTTCTTCGTAGGAAAATGGCGGCGCAACATGGCGGACTAGCTTCAACGGTTATTCGCTCTAGGTGATTAAACACAGTTAAAAACATATTTGTGTAAATTATAAGCCGTTTCTGCCAATATATCCCCGTAAATTTAACATACATATCCTGTAATCAACTCGTAAAACATTCAGTATAACCCGGAATATTTAAGTTATTTCTACAGAAATCTCAAATGGAAGCACCTTGTTTTTGTCTAGACGTATCTTCTCATCTGTTAATGTCATCCCTCCCTTCCACAGAGGGAGTTCAGACTAATTAAAGGTTTCACATCGTTAGCGCCTCCAGACTGTAGCTCTGAAGCCCCTCGGGTGGAAAGACGAGACAGGTAAGAATGTTGAAGATTGATGTTCCTGTCACAGTCCGCAGCTGCTTATCCAAGTATGTGTGAATGAAAAAGGAAAATACAGCACAACAATAACAACAGGCCTCCTCAGACACTGTAGACACTGTTATTGATAATTACTAATAAAGGGAGTTACATTATTTGATAGGACTTATACAGTTTGCCAGGGTTATAAGCTAATTCTGCTCTAACAAAACAACTTCACAATGATAAAAGTGATTTACGTCCAGTGGTGCACAGACACAGTATGGCTTGATTTATTATCCCCTAGCAGAAATACAGACAGACACAGTGAAACATGTTATTATTTGGGTGAAATGGGTGAGATATAAGGGTGAAACAGTGCACCCTGGATTGTAACAGCTAGTAAATGCCACTCTGGTTGGGATGTTTGGGCGTTATTTCCCCCAGTATTTATTAAGTGTTTCAAGTTTCAGGCCACAACACTGCAGGGCACACTCATATGATACACTGGTGTGGAGTGGAAGTGAAACAATATACTTAATTATCCTCCTTAAATATTACGCTGCAGGCTGCATCCTCCTTACATCCCTCAAAGACTTTTAGACTCGTGTTTCTGAACATTATCTTGGTTGTTGAACGATGCCCTAACCCTGCAGGGTTTGGCGTCAATCCCTCCTGCCCTCTTCTTCACCTTGGCATCATCTCACTCCTTCAGGGAGGGCTGCTGACAGCTCGTCCAGCAATGTAAATACATCTGAGCTTTAGCTTTTATGTAGAAGACTAACATAATAATAAGGAGGATAATAGACTAATTGTGATGACTATATTTATCCCTGAGTCACAGTTGGAGCTGTGTAATTCTGCAGAGGGATTTGAGACGTGAAGGACCGATCAGTCATTTTTTGAGTGTTCATGGTCCAAATTATCTGGAGGAAAAAAAGACAGAAAAACAACATCATCATCATCTGGTTACTGAGACTGAGCTGTTGTCACTGACTCTGCGTCACTGGAAACCTCAGACCTTCCTGATCTGAGAGTGTAATTTACTTATTATAATGAAGAAAACCCAGTTTCTGTAGAATGCCTGTCACTTGCATGCATATTTGAGAGATGAATATATAGGGAGATAAAAAGAATTAATTCAGTTAATCAGACTTTTTGTTTTTGTACAATGTGAAAAATTTAGATATGTGCCACCAGCACTAGCAATCAGAAATTCAGTGCTGTTCTTACAGTTTTTCTGTTCAATGTTTATGATTTGTAGAAAGATAGTAGCCTTGGAAATGGTGCTTTTCTTACCAAAAAAAACTTTACAAAGATTGTGGATATGGTTGAGGTCATGACTGTGCAGTCAGAGTTCAAGTCGCCCACACACTGTTCTTCATATAGTGTGTACTGATCCTGTGGTTTATTTTCAGCAACGTCATCATTTCTCATTCTCCTGAACATCCTTGAAATACAGATTTTAAACCTGGATGTGGTTTCCATATACTGTAATGACTGACTTTCTCCACTAGATGGGGCTGAATCACTGAAATACCATTAACACCATTGAAAACTCAAAGATTAAGACTTCAGTTAGAAGGAATGAATAGGATTTGGTGCAGTGATTCGAGCTAGTTTTTGTTCTTTGAGCAGCTAGAAACAACTTTAAGGACAGAAAGGTTAAAGGCCTGAATTACAAACAGTATTTATCTTACTTACTATTTATTTCTCACTCACTGCCTTGACCTGCAGAAGAAGTAGCTCTGCTTCGACCTTAAGGGGTCAGTTCATACAAATTCCACATTCCTCACCTACTTCAAGCCTTACAGAGAGATTTAGTATTTTGTGCTCTGACTTTGAGTTATGTGTCTCAGAGTTTTCTGCCTCTGCCCAGTTTTCATAAGGACTATTTCCTATGATAGGGAGGAGTGAAAACTGTTGACACTGATGGCTGCAGTTTAAAAGCTATGATCAGCACATATTAAATCCCAGTCCCCCTCCAGTGTATTCGAGCAGTGGCAGGAGTCTCAGATTGTGAAAGCACCTTTTAAAACATCTGAGTACAAGGAGTAGAACACAGTAGAGATCCTTTCTTTAAGCAGCTAAAGTAACAGCACAACAATGTAAAAATACTCAGTTACTATTAAAAGTTCTGCTTTTAAAATCCTACTTAAGTAAAAGTAGAGAAATTGCTAGTTTTAGCTGCTTTATATACATTTAATTCATATATACACATTAAATCTTAGGGTTTGTGAGATGATTTATGAGAGAGTAAAGATAAAATAACGAGTTCTTAACCCTTAAGCAAGAAAATGTCTGTTAAAGAATTATTTAACACCCATGACCCAGCAGTGTTCGCTGCCCTCACTTGAACTTTCAGGTCTGTTTCACTCCTAACCACACCTGTACACCTGTACCTGTACACCACAGCAGCAAATTAAACCACTGGGGGTCAGTAAAAACAAGACTTTCAGGAGGTGTTAAGTTACTCTTTAACCACAAGAGCCCCCAAATACACAGTTTTTATGTCAGGTGTCAAAAGTCGAGCACTGGTTTGATTGTATTGTATATAACTGCAGCTGTCAGATAAATGTAGGGCAGTTAAGAGTGCAGTATTTCTCTCTAAAATGTGTGAAGTGAAAGTATAAAGTAGCACAAAATGGGGGAAGAAAGTTCAACAGGGTTAACTCTAATGGACAAAAACATCAAAAATCCTTTAAACTCTAATCAATAATCTGATCTGAGTGCAGAAGTAAATTATTTTACAAATATGACAATTAAGTTGTAATTTAGAAACTTAATTTTTCTCTGTTAGAAAAATCAGTACTGTTACTTACAGCTCATACAATCACACACATTCCTGCTTAACAAAAAATAGTACAACACAAGTTAAAACAGAAACAAACAACATTTAGGTATTGTCCTCAGCCAAAGCCATATTTAATTTGGGAAAAGATAAATTCAGAACACATAATTAAACAACCACAACCACTGCAGCAATAACTAAGTCTTAAGTTCAGCGTGCTCAGACAACAGACAGGAGCTAACAAGACAAACAGGACACACCCTCTAAACTCTATAAACACACACTGCTGTGGCATACATGCTGGTAACCATGTTTGTCCCTCTCTCTGTAAATACTGAACTGTGATGAATCAGCACATTAATTAATTAAGTTTGGATTTTAAGCCTTTAATTCTTTGGCTTTTTTTCTGGTCTGGTTTTGATAAACTTGTGCCACAGGTACTGCACCTGTAAAATACTAAAAAAAATAATACTTTAAAACTTTATTTCAGGCCTAGTTCTTTGTATAAATGCTAAAACTAACATTTTTTTTGGCACACTTGAAGAATTCCAACAAAGTATCCTGCCTGGACTTTACTCACCAGTCAATACTTAAACCTAAACTGAGCCACTGAGTTGTTTATATTATGTCCCTATATATAAACATATCTAAATGGTTTGGTATACAAGAAAGTTGCTCTACAGCATCACCATTCGATGGCAAACAAACAGCAAAAAAACATCAATATAATCCCAATAATGCATGAGCACTGCAACCAAAACAGTGTTTTTAAAAAAAAAAACTAAACAATGTTTATCGTAAAATACAGTATTTAAAAGGACTATTTGTAAGTTTTCTCTACAGTTGAATGTAGTTTTTTGCTGGGAGCAGGTGGTGGTGATGGTCACTTGCTAAGAGCTTCAGCCATCATTGCGTTAACAATATAAGAGGTTAAAATATGCCCTATGAGCAGCGTTACGGCTCCAGGGCAGTCTGGATGCTACAGTGAGTTGCTATCGGAAAGTCATGAGATGAGCCAGGGGCTAGCTGGTTAGCATGCTAAAAGTAGAAGAGAAGAAGTGACTGAACTAGAAGCAAAACATTGGTGTTGCTTTCCGCCTCTGGAGACAGCTCTTGGCAAGCAAAGGAATCAAGTTTGATGCTGATGTTGCAATATTTCTTCTGGTAAACAGCTGTTAATGCTAATGTTAGGTACGTAGTGATAGCAAAACTTACAAATAGCTCCTTTAAATAATTTACAGTGACATCAACATACTACTTTCGCATAAAGCATCTAGTGGTCATTAAAGGAAGTGCAACTTAAGGCACTTAGCTACAGCTCAGTGATACTGTTAGCAAGTTACTTGACCTCCTAAGTTCAAACTAGTTTTACTGAGTATCTCTACTTATAGCACACGTTAACCATTGCGTCCCATGTTGATAAAGCCAGCCCCCATTCAACCCACTGAGGTTCAGCTCTCACAGCAAGATGGAAAATCTCCTGAAAATGACAAAGCCTTAATAGGAAAGTGTTAACCGGAATGACAGCAGCTCAGTTGTCTCCTCTGCCGTTTGTGATGGGAGCTGCCGTTGGAATCACCACGGTGACGCAGTGAGTCACATTGTCAGGCGGCGTGGCAACGGATGGGGTCTCCGTCACGATCGGATTGTTTGTGCTCATCATGTCCGGTTCGGGGGTGAGCGCGCTCCCGTCGTCGGTAGTGAGAGCTGTCATGTTAGCAGTGGTAATCATGTCGGTGGTGGTCATGGGTGGTGTGGTCTGATCAGTGACGACGACTTCCTCCGATGACTCCTCAGAAGACTGACTCTCCGAAGATTCGCTAGATTCTGACGACTCTGAGGAAGAGTCTTTGTAGTTGGAAAATTCGGTAGACTGCCAGAGCCACATGTTGTTCCCCTCCAGCCATCCCCGTTTCACGCCGTTGTCAGCGATGTCGGCATCATGAAGGCGGCGCCTTCCCATCTGAGGAGGAAATATCAAATGAATACTGTCAGATAAAGACCTAGACCTAGTCTTCTAGTAGCGGCATGGAGGTCGGCGTTGAAGCCACGTGCAGACAGACAATCCAGCAAACTGTCCAATTATGTCTTTAAAAGTCCAACTGAATTTGATTTCTCCTCACGTCTTGTGAAAGGAAATATAAACTATGGTGATGCAACATATTTGTGGGATCAGTAGAAGTCTCAAACCTCTGTGTGGGTGTTTCCAATGGCAGCACTGACATTGACAGATGAGGTTGCTAGAGGTCTTGCTGTCAATTTCCGGCATGTACTAGTGTGATTTTATGGGATTGTGTCTTGTGTCATGTATCTGCATTTTGAGCTTTTTTCGTGTGTAATTTAATGTGCATGTCATTTAATACCATTTTGGTTAGGGTTAGGTGGAGGGTTAGGGGTTTGTAAGAATCTGAATCAGAATTATCTTTATTGCCAAGTGAGTTTGCACATATGAGGAGTTTGTCTTGGCATATTGGTGCCAAAACAGTGATAGAAAATTAAGAAAAATAATAAAGTAAAAGTAAAAGCAAGTACTGTTCTACAAGCAACATAAAAATAAAGTGTAGAGTGCAATGTGTGACGAATAGTCTAGGGAGATGTGCATTAACACAGGAAAAGGATAAAATATGTAGTGATAATGCATTAATTACGTGAAGAGATTGCGGTATTGCTGCCGATTGTTGTTCATACACCATTTGGTGACACCAGGCTAGAAGTACTGCCATTACCCTACCCTGCAAACACTGACACACAACATTTTTCTCCCCTTTTTTCAACATAGCTTTGGTTATTTACTGTTGTTGAAGTTTGTTAATCTGAGGTTGCAGTGGTTCCCACTAGAAATTTCATGTTATTTCTCTCAGTTTGTGACATGGTGGTGTCATGGTACTCAAATCAAATATTGGATTTAGCAGTAGCCAACAGTATCCTACTGCTGGGTGGTCAGTGGAACCACTGGAAGTGACAGCAAACTATTTCCATTGTCTGCCCACACAAATACTACACAAATCAAATTTTAGTTTGTGGGAATTCAAGCTACACCAACAACCCGAGAGCTGAGGCAGAGCCATGGAGGGAGGGAGGATTAATATGCAGTGTTGTGGTTAGCTCACCGGCTTGGCAGAGGTTGTTGTAAGAAGAATGATGAAGAGGGCAGTCGACAGAAGCTTCATCTCTCCTCCTGTCTGCGAAGGAGGGAAGCCACAAACAAAAACAAAGTCACTTACACAAAACTAGAAACAAGATGCCGAGCATGACAATCAGGTTTATACTGGAAAACTGGAATAATCTGTACAGAAGATATAAAATCCACCATGTTTTTTAAAGAGAAAGAGAGATAAATAATCAGATACTTGGTGAGAAGCTTATAAACCCATAAAACATCATAAAATATAAATTAAATAAAAATCAAAATAAGAATAAAAGAATGTTAAAACTCACCAGTTTTCTAACTTCTTTTAAATCCGGTTTAAATAATGGGACCCTGTGCGGCTGTGATCGCTCTCTGTTTCAGTGCAGGAAGATGTCTGACTTCCATGCAGGACTGGTTCATATATGCTGCCTGGGCTGAGAGGCAGGACCGGGCTGTGATGTGTGATGGGCAGAGGACCGGGGCTGAGGATTGAGTAATACTGGATTTCCTGAGGCGAGAGTGTGAAGGGTAGAGGAGGGGCTGAGGTGGTGGTGAATCAGACAGTTTTATTTATTTATTTTGTTGCATGAGTTATGTTTTTATTTTTCTTTGGCAAATCTATAGATACTGTACTGTCATATTTTAGAACTTGTGGAGGTGGGATGGACAAAATACCAGTGAAATATTACACAGTAATATAAAAAGTATTCACTCGTACACCTGTGGCAGATTAAACACAGTTTAGAAAGTCACACAAAAGCCTGCAACCTAGTCTCTACTGATGCTGCTTAAAGTATTTTCCCTTTTAATGACAAAATGTTACAACAACAACCTGAGTTTTAAAGAAAAAAATCCCACAAATGATGTCCATGTTGGACAATTTCAAACCTCTGATTTTACTGTTTTCAAGCTGTGGAGGCAGGGACGGTGAGTGGACATGTAGCACGTCTTATTTGAAATAATACACTAATGTTTGCAGTGTTTTTTAAACTGTAAAATATCAACCATACATGCAGATATTGTAGAAAGGAATCGGATTGTGCAGACTTGTCTCAGTGGTTGTTCTTGGCGAGGGGGTTGGCACTTTAGGACTGACGCTGTGTTAAAGGTGGAACTGAAATTATTTCACTTATCTCTCACACAAATTTTGCAGGAGTTTTGTTGCCTGAGGAAGATCTCGCACATCGAGCTGTTGCCTTGTTAAATAAGAGAATAGAATTGATTCCTGGGAGTTTAACAGTGTGCAGATATAGGACCCTCTCTTTAGTATCTGACAGGAGCTGATTGAGAAATGACAAGTGGTGATGAAAGAAGTCTGAATGACGTGGTGGAGAAAGGCAGCCAGACTCCAGCTCTCAGTGGAATCTTACAGTAGAGTTAGAGCCGCAGTTTGATCAGACAGCTGTGCTTGTGTGTGTGTGTGTGTGTGTGTGTGTGTGTGACACCAGTGTGTTACTTCATCACTCTGAAACTTTGCTCTTCCTCCCTCTTCTCATCACGAATATCACACAGTCGCCTCAGGTTTTCTTCACCTCTGCCTCTGGAAAATTCTGATTTTATATTTTCTTAGCCACGTTAGCATTAACCATTGAGAGGTTGATATTACTGGTTTTAAGTGAACTGTCTTGCCAATTAGTGGCACAGATGTCCACAAAACCTGTAAGACTTTGCTGATAGTTTGACTTTTCTTCTAGCTCCACCAGGAGGACAAAGTTTTTGCTCGTGTGGTGAAATATCTCATAGATTTTCATGGTTCTCAGAGGATGAATCCTGATATGCTACAAATGTCACTACAGTTTTAAAGGTAAACTGCATTTAGAGTCAACAAATAGGGTTAGCTGACAAAATTAGTGAATGAGTCGAATTCCTGGACCTGAATCATAGTTTCACTGCACCCCCTGTTTTAACATATCACTTCATAATGATATGCATATCAATGCGTAATATCATGAGAAAGCAAAACAAAAAAGAACATAGATAATTGTACACATGATTGCTACTGTAACTGCTGGTAAAACACACACACAGCATGAGACATAAACCCACTTCCTACTGTAAACACTCCTTCATATCCCATGTGAAAGTCTGTGCACAGATGCAGTAAACTTGTTGAGTCAGAGTCAGAAATAACCGAGGAAACAGTTTCAGCCACAACAAATGCTCTTTATCCGGAGACATTCATTGGAAATTTTCACCTCTGGTCAATTATTACCGTCATCTAACCACAGTCTGTTCTCAGGTATCTGAAAAAAACGAGCAAACATTATTACAACAGGGCACCCTGTGGTTTAGGAAATTAACCAAGGTTGTAGGAGTTAACAGTAAAAGCCTCCCCTCGTGATAGTTTAACATGAGTCTACTTCCTGAATATAACCTTTATTTTAAGCCTTTTATTTTATTCTAGGATGTCTTGCTCAATTCGTATGAGTATGTAAATAAAAATAAGTATGCCACGTGTGTTGCTCAAAGGCAGCGTTACAACATTTCCTGAAGGATGTGCCATCACTGTTGCACATTTGAACATCACAGAAGCTGCCTCATACTTTTCTCATTTTACATCTGATTTTACCTCAGTGACAAAGTCCATGAGTGGAAACATCCTCCTACAGGACAGTCTCTGATAATAGCAAAGATTTATAAATATTATTTTAAGGAACATTATGAAAACTCTTTGGCCTAACCCTATGACATCATCTCAAAATTAACTAGCAAATATATAGTAGCTGAAATAAAATATACATCTTGGGTGAGAAAATAATGTTATTTCATTATTTTCTCTACAATCTCACACTTTAACTTTGAGAATCTCTGAGCTAGCTTTTTAGAATCAACATCAAAGGTGCTATATGTAGGTTTTTGCTATTGCTACATAGCTAACATTAGCATTACTTACCAAGAGCTTCAGCCATGTTACGTGTACAAGACAAGACGTCCTACTTCTTCATGCTCTCATGGTGGACTGAGGACAGACTGGATGCTAAAGTGACTCACTATCGCAAAGTGGTATTAAGAGATGAGACGGGCTGGGGCTAGCTGTTTAGTGTGCTAACTTCAGTAGACGAAAATAAGTGACAGATAATAGAAAATAAAAAGAATTAACACTGGTGTTGATTTCCACAGCGCTTGGCAAGTCAAGGAATGAAGTTTGATGCCGAACTCACAACGTTTCTCCTAGACTGGTGAGTAGACAGCTGTTAATGCTAACGTTAGCGATGTAGCTAAGCTATAGCATTAAATTACATCCACAGTAGCATCTTTAAAGGTGTGATTTGTCAGTGATTGTCCATATTAGACAGTCTGTAAAGACAAAATGCAGTGTTGTGGTTTTAGAGAGGAACCAACAACCTTAAAGCCACTAGCGTGCGTCACGCACATGAACAAAAAAACAACTTTGAAAGGCAGTGGTAGTGTTTATTCCTATTAGTAATACAGTAGTGATGTAGTAGTACGATTGAAAAGTAATGACTCACTGACAGTTCAGTCATGGTGCTGGCAGACAGGGTTGCAACAGTATTGAGTTTCCAGTTGTTAATTAGGACAGCAATGGAAAGTTATCAAGCTGATATGTCAGAATATAGTGTGGGAAAATGGAGGACTCATAGTTTGGACAGAAGTTGTAGTGAGGTGGTTGGGACAGTGTTAAAGATTTTACCAACACCAGTATCTTCCTTTAACCTTGAACAAATGCTTTTATTTGCCTAAATACAACCGTGGATATGTTTATCATGCTTTTTTGCCATGAGTAGATGTTCTTGTGCAAACAGATGCAATAAAATGTTTTGAAAGATGTGTTCAAATCAAAATCCTTCCTCATTTTGTTGATGGTAAACACAATCCAGACGTCATTACATGTCTTTCAACATGCACTTACTGTTGCTAGCTTGTAGTATATGAGCATAATTACAACAAGACTCAGTCATTGTGTGCTTCATAAAATTATAATAATAATAATAATTAATAAGGAACAGGTAGAATTGAAGTGTGTTTTATTACTCTGAAGAATGAAAGAATATCCTGTAGAATAATTGTAAAAATGCATAGAGTATCTTCATTTACGTAATAGATTTGTAAAGTATTCAGAACATAGTCAGTGTCATAGTCAGTCTGCGGTTATTACAGTTTACATGAGGATGAAAAGGGAATACTGGTTCTGTTTTTTAAGATTGTGAGCTAACACAATATTTCTTCAAACACTGAGTCACACTGGAGACTCATCTGCATCGTTATACTGTTACTACACACAGTCCTGCTTTTGTATGACACAGGACTTAGTGTTGTGTAACATTAGCAATATGTGGCGTTGTCAAGTGACTCTTTACTGTTTTTTACCATATTCACCGAGAGAAGACGACACAAAACCAGAAACCAGAAAAGTGCAGCAGAGATTTTGACGTGTCCCAGCAGGAAAAGCACAGTTGTGATTATAATATTAATGATGGCTGAATTCCATTTAGGTGAACCAGCTCCAGGTCCCTGGTGTTGTGCATGCTGTCATGACTTACAGGGACATCACTGACGATATTAGACACACCTGTGCTGTAAAGACAAAACTGTTACACACTTGAGTCCAGTTTTGATTCATATTCAAGGATTCATTCGTCCACCAGAGGATTTTCTGTGCCTGACGACAACAGAAAGATATGTCATGTTTGGGTAGAGTTTGAATTCCTTCAGGATCTACTTGTGGTGACTAAGACGTGGTTAAAGGATAACTCTGGACCTTATTTTCCCATGTTTTTGGGTGTGAATGATTGATGGGGACAAAAATCTTTGGAATCAGTGCAGTATCGAGCAAGAACAGTGAACCTCTCAACCACGAAATCCGATAATTGTCAAAGTACGTCCAGTAAAGGGTTTGTTTTTTTGCCTTTGTTTATAGGACAGTGAGAGAGAGAGACAGGAAACAGGGAGAGAGTGGGGGAATGATATGCAGTAAAGGTCTGGCCGGATCGGGAGTCGAACCGGGGTCCGCCTGCTCAGACCACTAGGGCCCACATGGTACGCGCCCTAACCATTTGGCTATGAGGGTGCCCCCAGTGCTTGTTTTTGCCACTGACAGGCTCAGATTGTTATAAGTGTCTGACAACATTATGGATAGGATTCCCACAGAGAGTAAGAACCTTTTTGGTTAACCAGACTCCACTGATAAAAACAGTAATTTTACAGAGCATAAAATATGAGCTGCTGGAACACCACTGCGTCGATCGATAAGTTTGTTTGTGTTATTGTGTAACTTTCAGTTGTGGAAGATGTGTTCAGATCCTTTTAAGTGCTGTCACCTTTTATTTGGGGGATGACTGAATTAATTCAAATAAATTGCGGGTTATTTTGAATTCGTTCAGTCTTGATTGTTTAGATCAGTGACAGCCCAGGATCCACTTGTGGTGACGACGGGTTAGGTCCAGTGAGGAAAATAAAACCTTGGTTCAGGTTGGGGAAAGATCACGTTCTTGGTTAAATATCACAAATGTCGATGTAGACCTCCAGTATAAAGGCTTCCACACCTGATCCATTTGCATTAACCTGTTGTTTCACACCAAGATGGTTCAGGGTTCGAATCCCGGTTTACCCTGGACTTTTCTGTGTGGAGTCTGCAGTGGTATATTGTATATGTTGTTTCTGAGGCGGGCATAGACTACAAACCCTCAAACTGGGTTTGAGTATCACAAGACTTATTTCTAGAAAATCACTGTTTAATGTGAACTCAGCATTTGTTCGAGTAGAATCATCTTTTGGCAACCAAGACAAAGGATGAAGCAACTCTGCTGTCAGAACATGCAGATAAAAAAAACCAAAAACAATGTGAAAAATAATAAGTGCGAGTGAAATGTGGCTTAATGTTCTCATGAAGTCTAATTAGTGGTCTAATTGTGGTGATATCTGATGTTCTGCAGAACTGTTTGTTTTTACTTTGATGACTTTTAATAATTTTTTAATGTATTTCAACCCTCAAGCCAGAAAATATGATTTAGTCTATGAAAAGAACTCACCACAAGATCATATGTGATACTGCAACAGCATCAATTATCTGGTGATAAGAGGACAGTATTATAAATCTTTTCTGGCGTAGTGGCACCAGACAAAAGGGCAAGGATGGTGAAACTGTTTCAACTCTGCTAAGAGTTTTAACAGTTTTTGATGAATACATAACCTCCTGTTTAGAGGAAAAGCAGATTTTATCATAATAATTCTGTCGACTTCAGGACTGAGTTTAAACATGGATCTGTTTCTTTGTTTATTCTCCATGTTTTTGGCTTTAGAAAATTAAATGTATATGTATTGCTGAAGGAAATAACCTGGAAGACCAAAAAAAAAGAGAATTTTGGTGACTTCAAACTAATTTTTAATCTCCTTAAAGATATTTTAAATACTTCAAATGTCTTAAATTCTCTTAAATCAAAAGCCCAGACACATGATAGTTTTTTTAAACAGGTGTGGACTGTGTCTCTGTATAAGTTTAAATACAGTTTATTAAATACATAAGGACACAACAAAATGCCCATTCAGACTGTAAGCTGCCTCTGTGTTGCATCTTCTGTGTTAGTGACATCTACTGGTAATAAAACTCATGTGCAACCTTAACTTATTTTACAGCAACTACAGCTTCACTTGTAGATTAACAGAAACACCTCACACTGCCAACATTAATATGTCTGGACCAAGTATAGATTAACACTTTTATGATTAGAGGAACAAATATCCAGACCAGGTGACACTGGAGGAAAAATAAGAATCACTAAAGACGTTTGACGTCACTCAAGACCGTGTTTTGTTGTTTTGCTAGTTACCATTTAATGTTGCTTTGCTGTTTGCATATAGTTGATTTTTTTTATTGTATGTCTTGTGTACAGTACAACAACACAAAAATCACCCCACCTCACAATTACTAAACTCAAACTCAACTCAAAAATGTCTTTATTGTCATTCAAAATTGCACAACCTTTTAACAGTGATGACTAAATAACCTTTTAAAAAAAAGAAATTACAAGTGATCACAGTGTTTGCTCTCTTTGAAAGTGTTGTTTTATTATTAACTTGGTTAATTTCTTATCTTGTTGATGAGTTTTGAAGTGGAAGCACTGATCGTCTTCGATGATACATTATTCAAACAGCTTTTTCCTCTTTTGGCCTCCATGATGTTTTCAGTATTTGTGACTGATGCAGCAGTTTAGTTACAGAGGATGGCAGCTACACAGGAAACTGTAAAGATGGATATCAGTTATCAGTGTGTGTCACAGCTTTAGTGAGGAGTGGGTTTGAGTGATTTGTTTTTTAGTGAAGAGGAACATGCTGTACAAACACTCCAAGACTCCCTACAGCCATAGAAATGTAATCTAGGTGTTTTTGCTGTGCCTTTATGAGGTGCATGACACAGCCATTTGGGTTTATCAGGTCGGTGGATGTAGTGGCAGGTGTACATGTCTTTCATTTTCTAATATTTTGCTGAAAAAATGTAATGCCCACTTCACATCAAAGCAAAACCAGAAAGGTTTCAGTTCATTTTTTTAAAATTCCCCAAGGCTTTTAGGCAGTTCTGCCGTTTTAGCTGCCACCTGATATGTGGTTGAATTTGGATAATTAGACAGAAATGAGGTCACAGTGGTTTGCTTGCTAAAGACGAAAGTAAACGCTTCATGTGATAAAAAAGCCGCCAAAACTCGTAGTTTTTCTAGCTTCACCCCAGTGCAGTTTGAAGTTTATCAGCCAGGCTGCGAAGGTGTTTTCAAATTCTACACAAGCTCGAAATCCTGAAGTGAAAACATGTTTTTAACAAGAGGAGAGCAGTGAAGCTTCAGTGGGCAGGGGAGTCTCGGTGAGGCAGAAAGTGAAACCTGCAGCCTGTTTTCCACTGACATGAAACTGCAATTCAGACAACAGTTTCCGTTCTGTTAGTAGATCTGTGAATGTGTGGTTAAGATTTATTGCCCTTCACAGACGCTGCCTGTGTGATTCCAACGGCGAATTACAGCTGATAAATGTGTCAGTTTTTATCAGTAGTTGTTTTGAAAATCTCCTGTAACCTGTAACTTGGTACATTACAAAATTACTGATTATGTTTCTTACTGAGAAAAGTAAATTGTTAGAGTACTTTTGTGTTACCAGCAGAGTGACAACTTTAGCTGGCATCGTTCTCCTCCTCCTCACTGGGCCTCACTACCAGTGTTGTCGAGCTGTTAGCTTAGCTTAGCTCTTCACAGCTGACAGACACTTATCATCCTGGCACTGTTTGCATTTCACTGTGATGTTCTTTTCTTTTTCATCCACAAATTCAAAGTAATGAGAATATTCCCATCCCATCTCGCTGACTGAGTTACACCGGTGCTTGCTGCACATCCAGGAAAGTTTTTTCTACTATAAAAGTTAGACTGATGTCCTTTTGTTTCTTTTGATCCATTGCCTCCTCTCCACACAGACTTTGTCACTCTGTAACAACATCACCTGACTTCCGTCTTTGCTCCCCTTATCGTCATTACAGCGGACAGACCACTTGAACAGAATGAATGAGATTGTCTCTTAAATGGTCAGTTCTCAGAGGAGGAGGTGCAGTGTCAAACTGTGAGCATCCTCAGCACATAAACCACCTCTGCATGTTATCAGCCTGTGGTTTCAGCTTTGAGCGAGTGATGAGTGACAGAGAGGAAAAGGCATCTTCCTGTTTCTCATAGTCTGACACCATCTTTGTATAATGACGGCAGGGAAACCACCTGCCTGCTTACCAAACGTCAGCCTTCTCTCACTCCTCTTATCTTTTTTCTGCCTTATACTTTAACTCCTCATATAATCCCAGTTTATTGACATGTGACTGTACTGTAGATTAGGTACCTCTAATAGTCCTGTCTGTAAATAACATAGACAGGCTGTTAAGCTCTGTATTTGTCACATAATTCTATATTCAGATGGTGAATTTAAAACTAAAAGTCCTTGTGCAGTATACATCATGTTGGAGTTCTACTGTCCAGATGTTTCTAATGTAAAAAAATGGTCCCGCCCTTCCCTCACTGTAATTATAAAGAACACACACACACATAGACACACACTGCTTGGTGTATTTAGGGCCTGATAATAATAGCGTAGCATAAGAATCTGCTCTGCTCCCTCTATTATTACATCTGCTGCCCAGTAATGACGACAAATAGGGAGGTGGTGGAAAGTACTGGTACTTGTACTTAAAGAAAGGATCTGAATACTTAACACAAACAAACTAACAGATGGAGGCAGTGGTATTCCAGCAGCTCCTGTGCTCTGCTCAGTAAAATTACTGTTTTTGTCAGTGGAGTCTGGTACTGATAAAACGGATGTTTCTGGTTAAACAAAAAGGATCTTACTCTTTAATAAAAAGCTCTATCTCTGTAGGAATCCTATCCATAATGTTTTCAGACACTTATAATAACAATCTGAACCTCAGTGGCAAAAACCTTGATTTTAGCAGCTGCTTGTGGTTTCCAAGTACTCTGTTCTTGCTCGATTCTGCACAGATTCCATGTTTACACCCAAAAAACATTGGAAAATAAGGCCCAGATTGAAAATATCCTCTATGTCAAGCATCTTAATACTGTTGAAAATGTAAGAGTTTAACTGTAACAGGTTGGGAAAGAGTTGTTAGCGACATTCAGCTGTGAATATCTTGGCCAAAACACAACAACGACTAGTGTATTTGCTCTTAATACATTAACTAAAACAAAAAGTGGGAAGTCGCCATTTTTAGAATCTCGGTGGCGATAAAAGAAGAAGATGGGAGGTTTGAAAAATAAGCTAGTAGGATGAGAGAAGGGGGAGCGTGGGCAGGAGAGGACGATTTCATGGGAAAGGATTTGAGAAAAGAGGAAGAATGAAAGCAGTTAGGATGGGAGGGCTGTGATGACAGAGCTGTTATTAAAGCTCCCACTAATAAATGCTCTGTAGCCCATTGAGGAGCTGAGATGAAGACATTGTGCTGAACCCCAGCATCTGTGTGTGTGTGTTTTATACACATGCTGTGTTGTCATATCATCTTATTTGTTTCACGTGTGTTTGGAGCAGTAATTACAGCTATCATGCTTTTGTATTTAGACGGTAGTTTTTCTGGATAACACCACTTTTACATGTGTTGAATATATTCTACTGTAGCCTAAGCACCTTTAGGTTACACCATCACAGTGACTCACATTATTCTTTTATCACTTTTATTGCACACAGTCCTTTTACACAATAAAAATTAGACAAACGCATCAAAACTGTCTCATTATTTTTCACCTAAATGCAAACAAACAAAACTCTATTAAATACTAGAATCAGAAAAGCAAAAATCACACTGAAAACACTTCACACTGATGACATTCAATAATAAAAGAAACTCGCTGTTTCATTCAAAAGTGACAGAGGTCAAAGCTGTAGACCAGCACTTGAAACAGGAAGCTATTCAGTGTTTTGCTCAAGGGCACCTCAGCAGGATGAATACATGGGGCTTGAACCCCGGAGCCTCCCTTTACTGACCGGTCTCTCTCTGCCTCTGCATCACTTTGATACGTGACATGAAACGTTGATATTGATTTCAAAGGACTGGTCTCCATTCTGGGGTTGTCGTAGCTGCTAATGCTAACATGGCCCCTCTGTGTTGCCTTAAAATGTCTCTGCTTCCCAACATATAGGAGAAATTCTGTCTTATATAGATTTAGTTCTTGCTTCTCTGCTAACAAATTGTCCATTGCTGAGATTATTGGTCCATTTGAAAATGGTACCAACCATTCAGGATCACACACAAGTCACTTCACCTGTTTGTCTTTAAATTTAAATGTAATTTCTTTTCTTTCTAGTCTCTCATCCTCATTTTTAGAGCTCCACTTGTCTTTCTGTCAGTCCTTTTTTTTTCAGGACTCTAGTTTCCTCCAACCACATATGACCGTACTCTGTACTTCCTCTTGATACAGAAACTTAAAGGATCATGTAAAAGCAGGAATTTGTAGATGACCATTCTCTAGGCTTTGGGCTTTGTTTCTCCGGCTACTTCTAAGTTGATACATGCTGAAAATCAGAAATCTCATAATTTCACAGTTTATGGAAGGAAAAAGTATCTCAGGTGCCGACAAGAACAATCAATGATTTTAAAAAAAGAAAAGAAAACATTACTTGTGCTTTGCTGTCAGTTCAGTTTGTTCTTCTAGGCTTTTCAATGTCTTCCCCATCTGAGTTCACATAATCCAGTTCTTTTTGCTTGTATTGGATGGAAAGCAGTTTTCTTTTTGTACAAATATCCAGTGTTAATCATGATATATTTGATAATCACACTTGTTTTTCTCTGAGATTTAAGCTGTGACACTTTTGTTATGGTATTACAGTATGATTGCACTGTGTCTACGCAGTCAGAGCTCTTTGAACAGATACCTTGAGCAAAAAAACTGCTGTTTTATTTCCTTTCACGTTTACCTGGGAATAAAAATTGAGGTCACTTGAACAAAGATCAAGAGAAACTTCACATTTGTTTTGCAACCGAGTGCAATCAAACCATCAAGCCACGAATCACAGTAATAAAATGTGATTGTCCTGAACTTATTTCACACACACTATAAACACACTCTGATCAGAACGGCTCCCTCTTGCAGGCTGAGGACTTTTGGTGGTCATGTCTGGAGTCGGAGATCAAAGGTTAGGATTCAAGGGTCGTACATGGGGTTGCTGAAGTTTCCTAAAGTGCCATAGTCGCTGTCCATTAGAGGACCGTAGGATGGAAGCCTGAAATATGCAGTAAAGAGACAGATGAGCACATTACAAAATTACAGTAACTGTTGCATGTTGATGTAATTCGTAGGAGCTTTGTTTGAACTCTGGACTCACCTGAACTTGTAGTAGTACAGCCCACCTAATACTAGGATGACGAGTATGATGAAAAGACAAATTATGGCTGTGATACTTCCTAGAGAGAGAGGGAGAGAGGAAAAGAAAGATTAATCAAGTCTGAAAAGATGGTTTGTTGGTTTTTAGTCCTGCGACAGAGTGTCCGAGGTGTTCCCAATCCCTCCTACATTTTTTCCTTAATTTCCTCTTCTTATACATAATATTTTTTAACAAACTATATATCTGCAGCTTGTTTATCTTGTTTACCTTTGGAATAATCAACATTTCTCTTCTTTTGAAAGGAGGCTAGGTTTGGTGACTTTTAAGATTATGTCAGCGACACATCCAGTGACTTTTTGGATCTTAACTCCTCTCTCTTTGAAGACAGTCATCAGTATTTCTATAACTGTAAGTCTTTGGACCAAATGCGTGTATCTATGATCCAATCAGTGATCCTCATTATTTGTTTAGGGAACTCCTCCTCCTTCTGTTTTTGTTAAAAATGATTTAAATTGTGACTATTTAAGTTTTGTTTTTTTTTTTCTCAAAATGCACATTGTTCGGACCTCTCTATTCATGATGCTGCTGCTCCACTTTATACAGTTAAAAAAGTCCTTTTTAGAATGATTTTGAAACATAAAACACACCATAAAAATATAGTTAAACTCAGTCAAAAGACTAGAACAGGAGGTTTCACTGGGTTGCAAGTCATGTCATCTAAACACACCTCATAGTTTCCTGATTGGTCCGACTCATGTACAGTGGTATGTGTCCAGGCTGATTATACTTCTGGTAAATCTATAACGCTATCGCAGGTGAGACTTTATGGCCACTTTGCCGCACAGTGACCTAAAGATAAAATTTTTCTCCCAGCAGACCAAACTGACCTTTGAGCTTTAGTATTAATTAGTAATCTCTTTGTGGGAAACTGTAACAGCACACTGCTGAAGGTCTATTTGGTTGTGTGTCTGAGATCTAGTAAAATGCTCACACAGGTATCACACTTCAAATCTTTCCTCTTAGAGGAATTTAATTGGTAAACACCCCTTTGAAAAATGGGTGCTAAGGGGACTCCATTTGATGTTCTACCACAGTGTCGGACCTTATCTTAAACAAATGACCCGTTTATTGATGCCTATTAACTGTTGATTATCGATCTTGAATTCATCATGGAATAAAGCTGTCTGATCTTTGAACTCACTTGGTGTTATAGTTTGGTAGAGAACACTACACCCTGAATAAACTGAGCCTGATTTGGTTGTGTTTGGTTTGATGAGTCAGTCCAGCAACAAGGTGTGTCAGATTTGAGCCCCGGTTGGACCAAGTCACTTTGAAAGCCTGGAAAATGTCTCAAAATGTGACTAAAGATGTGAAGAACCTTCTGAATATAAACAAGACTAAGAGTCTACAACCATGCTAGCTAATCTATAACGCTGGGCACAGTGGTGCTTGAAGCTAAATGCTAACGTCAGTGTGCTAACATGCCCAAACACAATGACAATGCTAACATGCTGAAGTTTAGCAGATACAATGTGTCCATTTTGTGTTAGCATGCTAACATTTGCTAATTATAGCACTAAACCCAAAGTTCATGCTAATGGGAACCATGAATGTTAATATGTTGAAAAGTTAATAGCAAACCAACATGTAAATGTGGAGATATTTTAGTAACATTACCATCGCTACAGCAGCATGCCACTAGCAAATTTACGGGGATGCAAGACATTAAGAAAAACCCTAGTCACAATGGAATTATTTCTAGAGGGGTGGAGGATGGAAAAATCTCAGCTATTTCAAGACTGTGATTAAACACTGGAGGCAGCTGATCTAAAAATGTGATCTATGCCAGCACATATTTTCCAGTTGCAAAGAAACAACTTCTTTGGAAGAAACTTCTTTCCTATAACTAGTCTTGTAACTAGTTAGAGTACTTTTCTACTGCATTTCAATCAATTCAATTCAATGCAACCAGGGTCTAAATTTAGTTGCTGGCCTCCTAATAGTCCGCTGAAGTGTATATTTGCAGATTAATAATTCCAATTTAGTTCCAGACTTAAGTTTCTGAGTCTTTTTGGTCAAAACGGCTGCTTGTAACTCTTTCAACAGGATCCCTTGCCTGGAGACACCCAAGTTCATAAACCACTGCCCTAGAGAGACGTAATAAAGTTTTGAGTCAGATGTGTTATCAGATGTGACAGTTACTGATGATGGGAAGGAAGTTTTCTTAATGGTTCCTGTACATGAGGGACAGAGTTCAGACTCAACAACACCAACACCTAATACCTGGAGTTGCTGGGGCTTCTCTGTCTTGTTAAGCAGGGCAGATACTGTAGAAGTAGAAAGAGGATAACCGAAAATAGAGCTCAAAAAGCAAATGAATCTGAGGTTTAACAGTTTTGTGAATGACAGAAGAAACAGGGAAAGCCTTTTCTTGCAGCTGCTGTTGGTTTTCACTCATTCAGCTGGTAAAGACTTGACTGTAAAGCAAACAAGGAAGCATGAGAGGCAACTGCTTTGTTCACATTTTAACCACCGATTGACACAGCGCTTACGCAGATCAAAGAGGAGGAGGAACAGATAATATGATCCATGGACTAACTGCATGTACATCTGACCTCTTTAATCAGAGTAGAGGTCAGACTCTGCACTCTTGTAGGAGTGGTAGCGTGTTGCAATGTTTGACACATTCAGAGACGCTTACAGTCAGATGAGTTACAGAAACAAATGGTTTGACTGTGCTTTTATAGTGAGGTAATGAATTGCTGCACAGTATGAGGCCCTGCGTGACAAAAAAATTAAGCTGTTTCTTAACAATAGGAAAAAAAAACCCTCAAAAAACACAGGACCATTCAGCAAAAACGACTACAAACTAATGCAACACTATTGGGCAAAACACTGCGGCACACCAACCCAGCCCTCAGTGCTTTTTTTGGTATGAGAGCAGCCGTAACAACAGAGAAAGAATGCAACCATGTATCACTATGCACATTTTCTCAGTACATTAATATTTTGTTTAGATTGCTTCTCTTTGGTGTGGGTAAAATGCTAACATGAAGTCATGTTTAAACTGAAATATCTTAAGTACTGGATGAACTTCCATGAAACTTTGTGCAGACATTCATGGTTCCCAGATGATAACTTCTACTGATGTTGGTAGTCCTCTAACTTTTCCTTTAGCACTAGAGAAACTGCCATGAAATTTGCAACATATATTCAAGAACCCTAAAAAATTCAAAGGACTTTGGTGATACTCTGACTTTCCCTCTAGCACCACTGGTCAAAGTTTTTTTGTTTTGTTTTTGTTTTCTTGTTTATTCAATGAAATATTTACATACTACTCTATTTGATGGATTGGCACTAAATTATAGTCATTCATGGTTCCCAGATGATGGATCATAACAACTTTGGTGATTCCCTGACGTTTTCTCTAGTGGCACCAGCTGGTTGACAATTTTGTTGTTACTGAAAAATCTTGACAACTATTAAATTGTTTTTAAATTTGGTTAAGACATTCATGGTCCTCAGAGGCTGAACCTTTTAATTTGTACTTAATTTATGATCAGATACCTGCAAAACAGCCTCAGCTGTACTTTGTGTTTAGTGCTAATTAGTGAGTGTTTGCTCCTAACATATCCTAACATCTTAAACTAAACTGATGACCATGGTAAATGCTAAATGCAGCCGCACAGAGCTGCTAGCATGAATGTAGACTCCTATATGCAGATTTGTTCTAATATAAAGATTAAACTACTGTTGCTCATTGTGTTCTTCCTGAGTGTCAAATAAATTTGTTTGTGCAAAAAAAATTAATATTATTTATAATATTATTATAAAATATAAAAAATATTAAAATATAATGAAACTATTGGAAAATAAAACAAAAATCAAGATACTTTTATACCTGAGCTCAGAGCTTTGGACTTGTGTCCTTCTTCAACCACTGTGGTGGATTGAGTGGCACTGGTGGAGGTGTTGATGGTGGTACTGCTGGTGGAAACTGGTGGTGGTACTGGTAGAGGTGTTGATGGTGGTACTGGGGGTGGAACTGGTGATGGTACTGGTAGAGGTGATGGAGGTGATGCTGGGTGGGGCACTGGTGGTGGTTCCGGTGGAGGTTATGGTGGTGGTGCCAGGTGGGGCACTGGTGGTGTTGCTGGTGGTGATGCTAGGTGAGGTACCATTGGTGGTACTGCTGGAAGTGATGGAGGTGGTACCAGGTGGGTCACTGGTGGTGGTAACGTTGGCATTGCTAGGTGAAGTACTGTTGGTGGCATCAGGTAGGGAACTGGTGGTGATACTGCTGGAGGTGATGGAGGTGGTGTTTGGTGAGGTACTGATGGTGGTGCTGGTGTTGGTGGTACTGGGTGCACTGGTGGTTTTGTTGGCATTGGTGGTGTCGTTACCGGCGGTTGGTGTGATTGTGCTGTCGTTGCTTGTCGTCACAGGGGTCAAAATGGTTGGTTGAGTTGTGGTAGATGTAGATGATGGAGAGGATGCGGTCAAGGACTCTGTTTGTGAAGTTGTTGAGCCTTCAATGTTTTTGTTGGTTGAAGCTGGTGTTTGTGTAACTTTAGTGGTGGAAGATACATCGTTGGTGGACAGAGTTGGACTGGTAGAAGTTATGACTGCAGTAGTTGCCTGGGTAGACTGGCTCAACAGTAGACCTGCAATTTAAGAAAAACAAGAGCATGTCAAAGTTAATTTAAAGAACTGAAAACCTTGGCTTGGGCTTGGAAACTACAAACTTATAACAGGAAGTCTGCGTTCCTAATTGGGGCATGGAAATTTACCAGGGAGGGAGAGTCCAACAAAATAATGCAATCAACTGTATTATGGGACATATAGGATCCAGTGTTTTTGGTGCTTGATGCAATAACTAGACAGCCAGTTAGCAGAACAACCCACATCAGGCACAAGGTTTTGGGGCAAAATAATTCACCTGTAGTTGTGCAACAGTGATCTCAAACCATTTGAAATCAAATAGCAGTCATAAAACAAGCAGGGTGGGGCAGAGAAATGGGCAAAACAAGTGAGCTAACATCATTGCTAAAAATAAACCAGGCTAGGTGAGTGGAACCTGCAGCCTTCCCAGAATAGCAGAGGATATAATTCATATTAATACCTATGTTAAGCAATCACATACATGTATAAGGTTCGCTTGTAGTTTCTTGGCCTTGTAAAGTACCACATACAGAATATTCATGTCTACATTTAAACAAACATATTACACAAGTAAAAACTATGTTAATTTATGAACATGAGGCTTCAAATTAAAGTCTTACATGCACTTTTGACTGGTGATTATTTGACATTTTTATAAACAGAGAGAGACTAGCACATTTGTTTTGTTGACAGTGAGAAAAATTAAGAATAATGTCAGACCCATCCTTTAAGATGATTATTATTATTAATTTTGATCAATCACTGGCTCAAAACACAACAGATTTACACGGAGGACCATGTAAGAGACAAAGTTTTGTCATCTGTCTTTCAGTGTGAACAGGAAATCAGGGCAGCGATGTGGTGTGACGCATTCAAGGTTTTCCTGTCCTCTTAACACTCTTAAGAAGTCTTTTTATGGAGCTTCACTGCACAACTCCACTGGATATTAATAATAAAAAGTGGGTTTTTTTCATCCTGTGACAGAGTCTTATTCTTAAGATAATTTAACTTTATCCAGTTATGTCAGACTTGTCACTACCCACAGGTTTCACAAAGTCAGAGTAAAACTAAAAAACAGGGGAAATATCTCATATACTTTCTCACAAACAAATCAAACATTAAAGGCGCTTTCTGTTTTCTGTCAGGCAGAGCCAGCCTGTTAATCTTTTAAAACAAAAATTAACCTGGGACACCATCTTTAAACCAGTTTTACAAAGTGAAAATGAAATGAAGTTATCTCACCCAAACAGAAACATTAACGATTCCTGGGGTTTAGCGCTCCATCAGATAGTAAGAGGGACGTTTCTGTAATGGAACCTGCATATTAATCTGAATTTTAATGTTGGTGAGCGTTCCCTTCTCCTCCTGGAGCTAAAATTTAACAACTAACTACTGAAATGTAGCTTATGATTGATTCTGAGATGTGATTCTTGTTCACAGCATTTACACTAAAGGAAACAGTTACACACAAACAGAGACAGAGTCAGGAAATGGAACAGCATAAAGTATTATCAGAATTTACTTACATGTCAGCAGACTTAGCAGGCTGACCCTCATCATTGTAATCCTTTTACTGTACATGTATCTCCACAGACAGTTGTGTAAGCTGCAGCTCTGTGCTCTTTGCTTCCCGTGGACAGCTGTAGTGTGTGTGGCTGCCTGTGACTGTAGGTGACTGATTGTAAGAGCCCTGGGGGCGAGGCTACATGATGACTGAGTCTAACCTCACAGGGCGGCCGCGTCATAGCGAAAAAAAAAAGAAAAAGCTATTGTGATGAAGACTTTAAAAATAAAGACCACAGGAAGTGTAATCGGTAGAGTGCCTATCATAAGTTCTTGTACTTGAGCTTGTGTTTACAGGTGCTTATACAATATTCTGTATTACTGTACAGAGAGCGCTGGGTTTATTTATTATACCACAATATTTCTGTGAGGTTTCAAGGGGTAAACAGTTATCTATCTATCTATCTATCTATCTATCTATCTATCTATCTATCTATCTATCTATCTATCTATCTATCTATCTATCTATCTATCTATCTATCTATCTATCTATCTATCTGCCTGCCTGCCTGTCTGTCTGTCTGTCTGTCTGTCCGTCCATTCACCCATCTATCTATCTTTCTACTTTATCCATTGTGTGGCTTTGCTCAAATTATTATGGTGTTTTTTTAGTTTTTGTTTTTAGTCCTGGATCACTGAAATGTTGTAATTATAATCCCTGCCAGCAGAGGGCAGCACTTACATTTAGAATGAGGCCAGCACAGAGATTTCAAAGAGAACAGTGGGACGACAACACACTGATAAGTAAGGATTAGTATAAATCAATGATCACCAAACAGAGGCCTGGCTTCTCCAAGTGTTTTCTCCAGTTTTGAGCTTACACACTGCCTGTTGTCTGTTTTTGTTATTAGTCATGCTAGTTTCACGGCTTTAGAGACGGCAGTGTCGGCCTGTTGGACTGTCATTTGGTTGGTCCGCCACTTCCGCTGAGACGAATGGATTCCCATGAAATTATGTTGTGACTTTCATGCCTCCCATATGATAAAACCTTATGACTTCCTTATGATCCTCCTGGATTTTCTCCTACTGCCACAAGATCAACTATTGGATGACACATTCAGGAAGAACTGTCGTAACTGTTGTTTTTACTTTTCTGCTGATGCACAATAAGGGCAAAATTTCTCTTTTCCGGCTTTGAACCAACCTACCTGAGGAATTCTGGCCGACAGAGTTAGTTTCGTCTCTTGATTTGATGCTGTTGTTGGTCTTTTTAAAGAATTAAATCAAGATGTCAGGGCTTAGCACTGACTGAAACAACACCTAAAGATGAACACTCAAGTGTAGGTGGATGGCAGAGTTTACTTACATGCTAGCAAAGTTTGCAGGATAACCGGCATCGCTGTGTTCCAGTACGTTTCCCAGAAATTGTAGACTGCGTGTCGCTTTGTGCTCTCTACTCCCTGTAGATAACAGAAGTGTGTCTGGCTGATTGTAACCGTATGTGACTGATTATAAGAGCCTGCAGCCGAGGCCAAATAATGGAGGAGAACTGACCGTGTCGTGTTGTGTTGACACCTTGTTTTGCCAGCTGGAAGTTGAACTAAAAAGTGTAAGAAACTTCCACCTCAGGCCTCAGCTCTCGCAAAGATAAACTTGAACGATCAGGAAGGATCCCATAAGCTGTCTGAGCCTCGCAGCCAGAACATTTTTATTGACAAAAAAACACACAACTCTGTGGTCCGGCATGGATCTTTCTCAGGCTGATGCTCCTGTCCCTCAAGACTTTCACATTAGAAAGGAGAAAGATGTGTCTTTTCCTTTCAAAATCTTCCAGCTTTTGGCAGCAGAGGGAATATTCCTGCCTCCCAAAAAACATCTGCACCGGCTAATGACAGTGTTTAGCCTCAGTGTCTTGTCAATCATCACAAATTGAGACTCTATTTGATGGTTGATTTTTATGACTGGTCTTGAGCTCCTCTGGCATCTCATTTACAGCACTGTCTCTATGTTATAGGTTGGAGTTTGGACTCACTGGGAGTGCTGTATTGAAGGATGTGAGGATCATGGTCATGTGAGTAAACATTTGCAAATTAGCTTATAAATGAACAGGTAAGCAGTGAGGAGATGTTGGTCCCAAGCCTCTGAATCACACGGATATTTGGCAAAAACCTGAAAAGAGGGTGTGGTTGAAATTTGTGGGGCAGCTAATTATAATATTCATCATCGGTTAATTGTTTCGGCTGTAAAATGTCAGACAGTTGAGAAAAACGTCTGTCAGCTTCCTCGAGGTGATGTCTTCAAGCTGCTTGTTTTGTAAAACGAACGATCCAAAACCCAAAGACAATTTACTGTAAAATAAAACATTTCAAAAAGCAGCATATCCTCACATTTTAGAAGCTGGAGCAAGCTGATACCTTTTGTTTGATAAATGACTTAAATGATCAGTTGTTAAAATTCATTTCCTGTACATCAATTGATCATTTCAGGATTAGTTACATCCATTGTTTTCTGATGTTGACGGGTGAATGTTTTGCACTCATCCCAGTGTTGTAGAGTTACCTCAGTAGTAATAGTGTGCAGTGTTATGAAGAAGGGTCAGCCAGCAAGTTGAGCTGGATGTAGATGTAGTGTGCTGCTGTTCACCAGTAGATTCATCAGCCTCCCAGTTGAGTCTGTCAGAAGTCTAGTAGTTTCTATTATCAGCCAGCAGAGGGCAGCATATTCATTTACAATGCAGCCTGTACTTTGGAGAATTAAAACAACGTAGTGTTGGTCTCTTTTAACCCTCAGTGAGTCCCAACAGTATATAACACAAATACAACATGATAAAACATCCTAATCATAAATCCTTGTCTCAGTAGCGTCATTATATTAAAATGTTGTACATCACTACTGGTCAGTTAGAGTTGTATTTTGACTTTAGAGAGCAGCTTCACTTTAATCGTAGAGGAAAACTGTCGAGGCAAACTGGTGTCCTACACATTAGATTTAAATACGACTGATTTGTAACAGAGCATACTTTATCTTAAAGCCTGAGACAGGAAAGTTTACTTTTTCAAAATGTAACCAAAACCACAGTCTTTCCTAAACTTAACCCGTGTTTTAGTTCCATAAGAGGTTTATTATCCTCTGTCTTACTTCTAGTTGGAGGACTATCATGCTCTAAATCTTGGTGTTGCAGTTTGCATAATGCTTTAAGGGTTGTAAACAGGAAGTATAATGTTGCTACAGATTTGGCTGTGGGCTACAGTGTGAGCCTCATCCTTCTTAGCCTATATTTGTTTACTGTTTGGCACCATTAGAAGAATGCTTAATTAGCATTAGCAGGTCCTGTTTTCACTGTACCCACTGATGAACCCACAGATGACACTGGATTATTGTGACACCGAAGAAAACTTAAAATCAAGATGATTCTCAAGTTAAGTTGGCGAATTTTGGAAATATTAAATTAGAAACATAAACATTTTGTTTTGTCATCATCTGCAAACTAACATAAATTTTAAAAATTACATTTTTGACTTTATTTGTGAGTAGAACTTTAATCAGTTCTTTCATTGAACAACAAAAAAACATGAATGTTGAATAAAATGTACATATAAACGTGGTGTTAGCTTATATCTGATTTACCTGAGGAATGCACAGTACATTTAAGTTGTTATAGGTTAACCTATGATTTTGCAAATTTCCTGTTAATTCCCATTAATTCCCATATATTCCTGTTTTTTTCCGATGGAAAGTCTCTAACTTTTAAAATTCCTGGAATTTTGCGACCAGATTTGGGGTCAGATTTGACAGATGAGAGGACTAAGGATTAACCTTCAGCCATTCACTCTTTATTTAATTCTCAGAGACACATTGAGGGTAGCCGTCATTTTCAGTGATGTTGGATGATGGTTACATTAGACAGAAAACAAACAGCAAATGAAACCTGTATAAACAAGTAGACAATAAAGTCCAGATAAGGTTCAGTTAAGATCAGTTAAACAGTAATATCATTAGTTAAAACAGCTACAAGTGGAGGTGGGGAGGTTTGTAATCAAGGTTTGAAAATGATTTTCCAGGAGGACAGGAGGTCTGTACTCAAGAGACTCTGAGGATGAAACCAAGGCTGCCGACCTTGTTGGTGAGCGCACCAAACTACAATAACTCACTTTGTTTTTTCAAGGCTGACTTGCACCTGTCCCTTTCACGTCATGCAGTATCATTGCGTCACGTCTCTCCGTCCCCTGCAACTCTCCCCCACCTCACAGTTTGAAATCGTCTGGCTCAAACACAACACTATGCAGGAACTCAGTCTCCAGTGTCTGAAAACATGTCTCTGTCACTGTTTAGGTTTGTTTTTTGACCCTGCATTAGTGTCGAAATAATTAGTGTATGAACTGCTGGTTGCAGATCAAGTAACTTATCAAACAAAAACACTTAAACTTCCAGTTCCACCTTGTCAGAAGTGAGAGACAGCATGAATTAGAGCTGCTCTAAAACCCTAAAATGCACAGTGATGTTAAGACATTTCTGTAGCAAATCAGTATTGTTTTTACTGATAAAGGCCAACAGTAAGAGGTTTACATACACCTCAGTGGGAGATGAGAATAATGGACACCTCATGCGGTGACCTCGCTGTGACGAACTCCCTCCGCTCCCAGCCGATTGCCTAATTAATCGGCCTGGCTGCTGATAGCCCTGAATTAGTTTGCAAAACAAATGAGGACTGCTGCCGTGCCACTGAAACCTCAGTGGAAAAGGGGTGGTGAAGGAGGGGCCGCCATGAATGAATAACAAGACAAAACTTATTTAATATTTCAGAAATAACTTCATCTTTCTTTACGTGTTTTGTCCTGATTGTCCTAGAAGGTACAACAGATGATGTGGAAGTTGTTGCGTTAAAAGGCTGCGGGTGGAGTTCAGTGTTCCTTCGCCACAGGTGGACCTTTGGTTTTTATGGAGGTTGAACCGCTGCCCACGCAGTCATTACGACCGTTTTTTTTCTTTTTAAAGAACTTTTTGCTTTATGCAACACAGGAGGTGTGCTACTGCTGCAAAATACAAAGAGGGTAAAACATTAAAGGGATTTTTCAGGTGCCACTTCATCAATAGAATAATGGGGGTAATTATCCCTGGAGTGGAGAAAGGTCTGCAATTTAAATAGACTGTTTGATTGGGACTGGAGTTTAGCCACTGCTAGATTAAGTGCAGAAAAAAGGTATCCATCTGTTTGTGTGTGCACTTGTGTATTAATTACTCATGCTGTGGGGACATAAATCTGTTTACACAGGCACATTGTGGGAACATGACTTTCTTTTGGGGACAAAAAACAAGTCCACAAATGTAAATCATTAATTTTTAGGGTGAAGACTTGGTTTAAGGTTGGGTTGGTTTGTTTTTCTCTATAAACTTTAGCTACCATGTGTAACTGTAGAAGACCATGACTTAGAGTCTAGAGCTGTGCTAGCATCTCTGAGAGGCTGGAGTGCTTTGCGCTAAATGCTAATGTTAGCATTCTAATGGGAATATTGAGGTCTGTGGTTTTAACACAAGCTCAAGACATTTTCACATTTTATTCCACCTTTACAGCCTCGTTGTGTTTCTACTCACGCTCTTTCAAACTATCACTAACTTTCTAAGAAGAAAGGCTTTTGTAGAAGAGCTCAGAGCTAAATGAAATGACCAGTTGGAAGCTTAGTGGTGGAGACGTTGACGCCATGTGACCGTGGTGTAGTTGGTTTATAGCCGAACATTAGCTTTTTACTTCTGGAGATTGTGTTTGCATTGTATTCAGGCAGAACAAAACGTGAAAGTATCATAATCATATCATTGGTTACAGTTAATTTTCTGCAATAAACCCAGTGAAAAAATCCCATTGGACTGGGTTGGACTACAAATTTACGTCATCCCTGCACCACTCTATGGTCATAAACCAAATAAATGCTTACAACAATGACTGTATATAAAGGAAGTGGAGACACATCGTCCGTCTTTATCCCACCTAAACCGTTCTGCTGTTGTAAATACTCCTGTCAGATAGTGCCTGACAGAATTTCTGGTTCATTCTCAGTCCTGCAGAATGAAATCAATTGGTCCAAACATTTACCAAACCCGCTTTAAGAAAATAAAAATAACTTAAATAGAAAATAGGTTATTTGTGTGTGTGTTTGTGAGTGTGTTGCACGCTTTATGAAATCACTCTGGGGCTCATCCAAAGCCCAGTCATGCTGTGAAATATTAATTTGTAATATATACTCCAGCCAAAGAGACTCCTGAATATATGCAGTGGGCATTTCCATTTGTTAGTCATTCAGGTCATGTGCTCTTCATTACGCACACAAACATTTTCCTCTTGTAAAACTGTTCCCTCAACAGTTTTCTCCTCTTGAATCCTTATTACCTGATTTAGAAGTTTCTTGAAACCAAGCTAACGAATCACCTCAAAAGTGAAGAAAAAGATGGGAAATAAACTAAATTCCCAGTGTGGCAGTTCAACAAAAGGTCACACAGTTCTGTTTTGCAGGTTTACTTCACTATAAGTGATTTGACTCGTCGTACAGCTGCTACCCGTCGCTCTGTACATCTTAAAAAAGGCCCACCACAATATTGTTGCTCTTTACACTGGACAGACGAGTCAGCTCATCCCCCTCATCCAGTCCCAGCAATCGCCCGAACTTAATGAGCCGGTGACCTTTCACAGCATCGTTTTGCAACACACAGTGTACCGCTAAGTCATAATCCACACGGCCTTACCAGACTGTATGATTTGCATTTATATTGACGGGAGGAATGTGATGATTGATGCAGCGGTTGTTGCAGCGACTGCAGCCTGGACACAGTCAGATAAAATGACATATTGGATCATCTTCGGGGGCGCCTTTTGGTCTCCTCAGCCGAGCCGAAACCAGACAACTTTTCTTTTTTTTTTAAATTTATTTCTGTTTCACACATTGTTCTGATGAAGTCCCAGAGGTCTTAGTGAAGAATGGGGTCGATGACGATGATCAGTCGACAGCTGCTGGGAGAAGATACCAATGTGAGGAAGTGCAGGGACATCATTGAAAAGTTTTTGCTCTTTCTAATGTTCCTAATCTTAATCAAAACACAGATTGTGATTAGTGACACAGTAATAGGCAAACATAATCAACCGTTAATCCATTGTATAACTCTTTTAATAAAGTCAAACACTTAAAAACGTTTTGTAAAAAGACTTTTTGCAGATGAGAAATACTTAATCAGACTAGGTTTGTTGGAATACTGTAAGTCCAGAGGAGAAGATTTTTCTCACATAAAAGGGAAAATCAAAGCATAGTGTTCCTCAGTCACACACTGTCCGTTCAGGCTTTTGGAAGCAGTGGGAATGATTGTCTCTGGCAACGCTAATTCTCATCTGCTTGACAGATGACTCGACCCCTGCTCTGCAGAGACGCCAGGAGATACTCTGCAGATACATCACACCAACCGTCAGAAACTCCCAGCTGAACCGAGCTAACTAAACACTCTTTGGTCATGTTAGCTTAGCACCATCCCTGAAGGACATCATGTCAGGGTTTGGAGAGATGATAAATTACTATAAAAGTACAGATACAGACATTCATGTTCCCTTCAGGATTAACTGTAATAACTCTGATGATCCCCGTCATCATCAGGTCAAATATTTTAACGCCGATAACTCCTTCCTCTGCCACCATTTTCTTCCCCTACGTCGCCAAGATGGCGACGGACGCTCCATACTCAAGTTTTTGACTGTTTTGAGTGCAACATCCTGGTACTTAACGAACTAATACACTCAAAATAGCAAGTGAGTGTGGAAATACGTGAATTTAGACATGTATTTTTTCTCATTGATTGTATTCAAAGTGTGATTTTGACAAGTGCAAACATTTGCTGTTTCCAGCTTTTGCCTCTGTTTTATATCTTCATAAACTGAATATCTTTCTGTTTTAGCTTGTTCCTCCTCGTCTCGTTGGGCTCTGGGAACTTTTAAAAGACATAAACTTAATGGTCAATAATTGCCAGAATGATCAATATATCAAAACAAAGTCCTGTGGGAGCATGCCAGGGACGTACAGATACATTTATTTAATTTTACCAACAGTCTCCATCAGTGTCCTTCAATGTTTAAAGTATACACAGTTTTATATTGTGCTGCATGTTCTTTAATTTAACCTTCATTATGCTAATTACAGACTATTTTAACTGCAGCTATGAAATTACATATGAATATCATTATCTTTATCAGCGATATCTGATGTTTAATTAAAGTCCCATACTATCATATCAGTCTAACTCAGTTACTGTTAATGGGTATTTTTTAATTGACTGAATGACGTTTTTTCCTCACCAGGGATCTAAATATTGTATAAACACACCCCGAACTCCTACCAGTTCAGTGCTGCCACACACACACCTCAGTGTTAATTTTATTTTCTTTTAATTACTCTCACAGCTTCCTCACACAAATTATAATGACTTTCTTAAAGTTTGATTCCTTGGCGATAACAGATACGAGTTTGTCTATGAATACGTTTAGAGGAAGTCTCAGCTGATTGCTCCAGTAGTTTGTCCTGTTTTATTTATTTATATTTTTCCTCATGGACTTGGATGGGTCATGTGAGCTGCTCCCGTAATGTGAAAACCTGCTAACCCTGGCAGATGGTAGCAGTGGGTGATGCAGTCTGTTTCCCACCGCAGAAATAACTGCAAGGCATAAACAAGCAGGGATCTGTGACTGACAGGAACTGGCATTTCAGATTATGAAGGTTAGGCTTTCTTCCAGCAAGTAATCACCACTTTTTTCTTTCACTATTTGACCACCTTTGCAACTTTAAAAATTTCAGACCTGGAAAATGCCACAGTCAGAAGAAGCATGGACTCTTTTTTTTTTTTTTTTTTTTTTGTTAGTTCTGCACCTCAGGAGGAGTCTGCCTCTCTGTATGTTTAATTTACAAAAGTACAGAATGAGAAACTTTAGTTGCACGGGATGGGACATTAAAAATTATATGAAAACTACAAACGAAGATGTCTGCTCATTAAGTTAGAATTGTTATTCAGTGGCAATTCAATATATTTACATAATTAACTTAATTACCTCTCTATATAGTTGGTTTAATTGTTAGTGGCAGCGGTAACCATTCTGGTGTCGCATGAGAAATGGAGGCATCACTCCTCTACAGTAATTCAGCTGTATTGAGTTACTGGTAATGCCAACCCAACATTTCCTACTGCCGCTTAAAAAGCTTTCACCAGGCTTTTATTGTGAAGCAGTTACGGAAAACACAGTGTGTTTGTCACTGTGTTTAACACTGACTGTGATCATTAGTTAAAAATGTCTAATATTTGTGGCACATTTTGTTGCCAAATCCACCTTAAGGATGAAAACATCATTAATACCGCCTCAGTTTAGTGGCTACTGAACTTATTTTATGCTTCCACAAACAACCCAGTCTCCTAGAAAATATTTATTTAAAAAAATATTAAATTACTTATTTATTATTCGTAATACTGATATAAATATTTTTATAGTTTTCCCAGCTACATCATGCTGACAAACATAAAAACCTATACACAAACTATCGCCTCTAGTTTCACAGCCAACCCAGTCAACTAAAAATGACATTTATAAACTGAATTTGTCCTCACATCCTTTGTCTTGTCCTGAGCCCCAAAACATTAAAGATACAGTCTGTATTCATATCAAATCATTTGGAGCAAAAAGTGATTCTCTCGTCATCCCACTTGTTGTGATCATTATACCCAAAATACACATATTAACTTGTCTTGTTTTGATTGCTTGTCCATTATACAAGTCTTAACCCTAGAAATAAAAGCAATAAATTCAATAAATCTCAAAACAGCACGCCTAATAGGAGCGTGGCCAAAGCAGAGTACCAGCTGATTAAATGATTAAATAACCTTTAAAGTAACATTATGTAACTATTTTATATTAAAATAACAGCTTCAGGATCATTTTTGTAGCAGGTAATAAAGAGAATGGAGATGCTGTAATTTCCAAACACCTGTTCTTGCTCTGTGTAACTTTAGTTTTTCAGTCAGCGGCTTAAACTGCTGGAATCAGGTCCAGCAAGCGAGTAGTGCCGAACTGTAGATCAGTTAAAAAGACTCAGAAGGCGTAAAAAACCAGCCAGACACTTTAAAATATCAAGAATTGTTTTTCAAGTTTAATGGCATCACTTTTCTGGCAAACCTTCAATGCGCCAGAAACCCAGAGTCACTTTTAATTTTCTGACCTTCATCAACAAACTAATGTGTTTAGCACCTAAGAATACTGATTTTCACATTTTACAATTTGTACTCCAGGGGTGATTATTAATGTCACAAAGACAGTAAAATTGCAAAATTGGCCCACAGGAGTACACTTGCCCTAAAATAACCTTGACCAAACTTAATGCACCGTTGCTAATTTACAAGACACAAAGCATCTCTACAAAGAGGTTGTCATTAAAGTTATTTCAAACAGTGACTGGTTGCAGTATGGCTTGTTAGTCCAATCCATGTCATCCCCAGGGAAGATGCCCTTAACACTGTGGCCCTAATCAATAGCTTTAATGAGCAAAGTCAAGCCTTCAGTTGGCTGTGAGAGCATGATCGATATCGGCACACAGCTTTTTAACAAATGTCCAACACATGGCAGATGTTGTTGCAGTTAATTGCGCTCCAATATGACATGAAGTGGCTTCATAATCTATATAATACATTTTTGTTATTTGTGGTTTTATGTACTCTTTCTATGCACTGTCCCCTGCTCTCTGCTGCTGTTTGTCCTCTTCTGCTTTAACCCTGAATTTTCTGTCGGCTGTTTCCTTTTGCCCTGCTATAGCGTTAAGCATCCAAGAATAGCAAATCTATCCCTCCATTTTTCATCCACCCATTTTCTGCTGGTTTTCAGCTATGAAATCCAGCTATACTGCACTTCTCTCCATATGTAGTCCAGAGAAAAAGAAGCTTCAGGGGGGATAAGCAGAGGATTTCCATACAGCCTTCGCCCCCCTGTTTATATTCCAAGGCCAAAACGAACTACAGGCTTTCTTTTCCCTCTCTCCACCCACTGGCAGAGCCCAATGATCAGCAGCTGGGTTCTGAATTGAAACAGAGAGAAAATAGCTCAAACGTGGGGGAAAAAAAAAAGAGTGGAAGCTGGAAAGTGGGCAGACACAGGCAGCAGCACTGAAGTGGACACCATCCATCCATCCATCCATCCAAACTACACTCCATATTGCTCCAGCTCCACATGCAACCTGTAACCTGAGACATTCCCCGGCCAAATTGGCAATGTGAGCCCACCTGTGTGGCCTGGATGTGCGCTCAATATTCTGGATTCATGCCCATACTTTGTTTCCGAATCCAAGACTATACACATTATTTGCATACTAATTTTAATAACTTAAAATGTGCCACAAAGAAATGACAAGGCCTTTAAAAAGTCACATTTACATATGCAAGTTAATACCCACAACAGCCTATAATTCTTCTCTATTCACAAGTCAGCACACAGTAGAAGAAGACAAAAATGGTGAACTCGTTTGGCATGGCCTGAAACTCTTCATACACCAGCCACATATGACAACATCAGATAATATTAGGCCAGCCCTGGTCATCTGCGGGTATGACTGCTCGCAGCACACTCAGCTGGATCGAACCTTCTACGTTTTGACAGCTCCATGATTCCAAAGAGCTTTCTGGGAAGCCAGCGACATGCTGTGAGTCAAAAAGCGCCATCCATCTACTCCCATCAACAATCGTGGAAATTCTGGCCCGGCAAACAGTGGCACTTGAAATAGATGGAAGTTGTTTGTTCACATTACGGCTAAAATACACCTACACTACACGCTGGGGCTGTAATTTGATCTGCACCTCTTGTTTCCAATGAAAGAGAATCTAATTGTTAAAGTTTACAATAATATTTTATACAGTACTTTCAACTTTGTTGCAACTGTTTTGGGAAGATGTTTTCCAGTTTGCACAAAGCCACGTCCTACAACCAAAGAAATGGTTTTCCCATTTTGGTTTGGAAGAACTCCAGAAGAAGAAGTCCAGACCTCATCCAACAGCTTTGGGATGAACTGGAAAGTCGACTGTGATTCAGACTTTATCACCCAACTTTAGAACCTGATGAACTTTTTCACAGTTCTATGAAAAGTTGGTGGATGCTTCCCTTTTTTATTGCGTCTGCACAGCAAAAACTTGGACCAATCATAGTTCTTAGACAACCATTTTGAGGGACTTTTTTAGCTCCTATGTCAGAGCAGATACTCTCCCAGATCACAAGGAACTTTGAGTGACATAAATGTACATCAGTTGGTTGAAGACAAGCCAATGTAGCATCGTCAACCACAATTTTCAGAACAGCTTTTAACGGCTCGTAACATGGAACGAAACATGGACGAAAGGACCAACAATGAAGTGCTGGCTTTACTGAGTTGGCTGGCTTACGTCACTTCAGCATTCCCACTGGCTCCGTGATTGCAAACAGAAAAAAGCCTTTGAAGGTATGTAGTTATCAGGAGAGCTCCCCCAGTGAGCAGTTCCTCTCAGGGAGTCCCCAGAACCATTTGGTCTGAAGACACCTAATGTTGGACTTCTCAAACTGTTGTGGCTAAATGGAAGAATATTTCCTGAAAGCAGGTTCCAGAATCTCGTGGGAAGTCTGAAGCCAGAGGAGAGGAGGCTGTTATAGCACCACATTAATACCCATGTTCAGCACTCACATACAGGTGTAATGTTTTGATGTCCCTCTTCTATTTCCTGTAGATTCATGAGGCTAGTCAGTGTGGAGACTCATTAAGTTTCATTTATATCAGGAGATAAACCTTCACATTCAGGCAGTAAATGTTTAGAACGACACAGTTTCCCTGTTTGTATTTACAGTGGTTGGTGAGTGTTTACGCTGCACTAACATTTTTAATTTAACAACAGATGCAGTGACTACATGTCCTGTGAGGAAAATATGACTAAAAAAACAGCAATTATTCACATTTGAGACACATTTTTACTTAAAAATAACATGTTGGAGATTTATTTTTACAAAAAAGCAGTCTGGTTGGAATTAAAATCACTGATGTATCTCTAAATCACCAAAGGTTACAAGGTTATCGTCAGTCTTTTTTCCCCACCATGCCTTATTTTATCTGATGCGACGGTAGATTGGATTTCTCCCATGGAGGACGACTGGTTGTGTCTTGTTTACATTTTCCAGCATGAGTTCTTGACTTACGCAAACACTCTCACATCTTCACTTTCTCTCTTCACTCCCTCGCTCTTATAGACCCACACATGAATACAAAGCGGCAGCGCTTCTCAGACAACACACACCCGGACAGGCACTAGCCAAGATGACTATCATTACAGTGCATCTTCTAAGTATTCCAACTCAATCAGAGGTGATACAAAAGGCCTTATCAGAGCTGACAAGCTGCCCTCTCAAGTCCCCTTCTTTCTTCTTCTGCTGATTGCAGCTATCAGTGGCTGTGTGGGCGAGATGCCGCCTGATAACTCTCCCCTCTCAAATGAGCCCATCTTCCACGTTTATGCTTGCAGAGGTGATGTCCCCCAGTAGGTGTCATAGCATGTGGTGTGCGCACACATAGCGACTGAATGTTAAATGTAGTGCACTTTACCGTTGAATGTCACACACCATGTGCTGAGAAATTGGTTCATGTTTTTACCATCCAATTTTCTGTTTCAACATATTAAAATTACTGTTATTATATATGGTGTTCAGACTGGAACATCTATTGTACTTGGTTGTAAGAAGTGATCATTTAACAGGAAATACGTTTACCATGGCAGTCATCCAGGTGTCCTGAAACTCAACCTCAAATTCGTCAGCTACCCATAGACTGTAAAGCTTAACTTCACAGGAAATGTGATGGAAACAGGTTATTTTACACTTAGTTACGGGTTCACATCTGTGAATCAGAGGGTTTAACTGTTTGGATACAAACGGTAATACAAGTCAAAGTTGTATTAGAGCTTTACAATGGTCACAATTTATCCGATTACCAACCTCCAGGAGGTAAATACATGTCTGTAAATGGGACTGTCCAACCCCATCTGTGCTAGGCGCTTATTGCAGCCCATAGTTACCTTCATTGTTAGGCAACCTCTAGTGGCTGTAGTAATTGTGAAGTTTGGTGATGTAGTCGTCAAAGTCATTCGGAAAAGGAGGGTTGGGGTGGATGGATGGGATGACAGACACCGGAGGCCGCTGATCGTTTCCGGTTTCAAACGTTCAGCCAACATTGTTTGTTCTCTCCATGACCTTTCTTATTATTGTAACCATGGCAACAAAGGTCTTCTAACCTCAAGAAAGTGCTTACAGAACCACGAACTTTCCTAAATCTGTCCAAGTTTTTTTCATGCTTAAACCTAATCAAACTGTGAGTATTCCTCGACGAAGGTCTAGTACTCTGCAGCTACCTGTGTCCCACCTCTAGACTGAATAATTTCTTTCTGTGGCTTACATCATTTCTGTCGTTTTTGCTCATGATACAGATTCTTATACCTAAACTCAAGGTGCCAAGTACTGATACCTGGCGTATAGTGAATAAAGCAATACAATGCACCAAGGGGTTGTACTGGTCGCATCATCACTTAAGGAGGTTAGTATCGCCGCTGTTCCAGATCTGTTAGATTGGATAGGTGTATCTATACTTATTGATCTCCTTTACTAATAAATACTCTTGCTTTATAGTTCCCATTCACCGGCTTTCACCTTAGAATGAATGCACAAATTGTCTTTTTTGGTCCAACCTTGATCTGAAAGAGTGTCTTTACTCTTTATCTGTAATGTCCTTGCTGTATGGATGAACACAGTACTATATGAAAAAACACACACAGCACAACAGAAATGTAATATAATTCTGCTCAGGTGTTTTTTCAAACTGTGTGCAATAAGAAGAGGGTGGGAACATAACACTAACATTATCACACACATTATCTCTGCACACATTTCTCTGTCAGTTTACATTGAGACATCTTGTCTGTGATCAAGTGGCTGTCGTTAATGATAGCAGTTTATTAGCAGCCAGTGTAACGCCTCAGGGGGCATAAGACAGCAGAGAATTTAAAACCTGAGGGTAATGAGAATTATCATCATCATGTTGAGCAGGCAGCAGTTTAGATGGCTCGTTTAAAAACTAATCACAACTCATTGATGTGAGCTGGTGGACGAAGACCGAAGAATTATTGGTGTGTGTCGTCTCATTGATGGTGGTGTTGCCGCAGAAGTCGTTCACACGTCTTTGAGTTTCATATGCAATTCATTCACAGCCTGAACCCCACATGAAATGATCACACAGGCTTTTTATCTACTGTGGTAGTCCTCAGCAGATCTGAGTCCCAAGTCCTGACCAGAGGGTGGAAAAACATGCCAACAACTGGTGACTCTTGGACGTCTGCACTTGAAAATGTGTCTTTTCCACTCTTAAAAAGGAAAAATAAGAAGTTCTTCTTTTTGAATATTTTAGATAAAAAGTTCACTTACTCTTCTACTGAATTTTGACTATCTCCTCTGATCTACATTCACACACTTCAAGCCTCCTCTTGTCCAGAAATCTAACACATCTCCATATCTGATCAAGCCACTTTCACAGTATCTCCTATTCCACAAACGGTTTGGTTGTTGGATACTGCTTTATTTTGATAAAACCTCCACATATCAGTTTGACTTAGGTGGAAAAGTTGGTGATGATAAAAGCAAACTGACAAAGTGCAGTGGAGACAAACTTGAGGTTTTTTTTGTAAGAAAGAAAAAAATGTGTTTATACAGCTACTGTCACCGTCTCTACTGTTACAGCTTGAAAATTGAAATACACTCGGTCAGTGACATTGGTAATTGATCCAACTCTCCTTCTCTTTCTCTAATTGAGCACATTAATCTCAAGGTGACTCCAGATCAATGAAGACTACTCCTCTACCCCCATGGTCTCTGTTGATCAGTCTAAACAGGCAGTTCTATTTATTAATGGATTGTTTCCATTTCCATCAATCTTTAACTATCACTTCTATGCTATGCTAGCTATATATACATGGAACTTTTGTTTTTTAAGATTCTAACAGTGGATAAAGATCCATCGTTGTTCACTTTTACATTGTGATCTGTGGCTTTAGCTTCTGTCTTTATCTTTTTAAACAAGTTTTTCCTGCTGAGTATCCCTCAAACACAGAACCGCATATTTCGATTACAGCTTTATTAAGTATAAAATTAAACAAATATAAAAAACAAAGGTAAGAAAGAAAAGAAACCAAGATTAATCTGTCAAACTTGTCACATATACAGTACACACCAGGTTAGTGGGAGCTGTTATCGCTCTGTTTGAGATGAAGCGAGTGAGAAAACTGATGCTTCGACTTTCAAATAAAAAAAATTAAAAAACGCTCCACACTCCAGGCAACAATCCCCTCCACCCTTTTTCGTATAACATATTAGACTCACACACACATACAGCCACACAGAATGGGTGGAGGTGGTGGATTTTGCCTGGGGCGCCAAATGTCCGACGAACCTCTACTGAATCCAGTCCTGTGTGGCAGCTGCTGAGTCTGTCTCTCTATTTTCAACACTGTTTGGTTTGACTCGGCCACAACGGCTCAGTAAAGTCACTTCAGACTCTTAGAACAGTCGCACCTGGGAAAAGTTTCTTCTCACCTGTCGTCCCTTACAAAATGGTGCCATATAATAACTGTACATTTCATTCAGACAGAGTATTTTTGTTTGTTTTGGTATATATTGGTATCATCACCTGTACATAACTGTCACAGAACTGTAATCTCACCAGGACTCACAGCCAGAATATAATGATCAATTGCTAGATTATATTGATTAAAATTGATTATTATTATTATTATTGATAAATCACTCAGTTATTTAGTCTCTAAATTGTCAAATTGTCCCATAACCCAAAGGAACACAAAGCAAAAACAAAACAACAAACAAAAATGTACATATTTAATTTAAAAATATTATAAAAAGACAATATGGTAATCCTCTGATTCACCTTAATCTCTCCTCTGCTTATTTCTCTTTGTCTTTCAGCCTAAAATAGCCATGGATTCATTTTCTATCACGTGACTAATCAATTAATTGACTGACTGTTTTAGCGTTTACTCACAATGCAGCCTGGTTACTCACATCCCTGTGCATTACTGAGCAATAGCTGTACATGTGGCCATAGAATTCAATATATAATTCATTGTAGAGGGCATACACTATTTATTCTAACCTATTTTGTCATGCACTCCACCATCACTATTTAACACCAGCACCCTGCAGACACTGTAACTACTTGACCTTTATATCGCAGCTGTATGTTTGTGTTGTTTGTATATCTATTGCCTGATTCTTTAACTCTGTCTTTTTTGTGTTTACTTCTCTTTAGCTCTTTTTCTCCTCGTCCTCGTCTCAAACGTGATCTCTCGTATAGCTGCTTTTCTGTCATACATGTACAAGTGTTGCTGAGGTCATGGCTTCAATGCTCTAGTGGTTAAATTAATGCACTTACCATGTACAGTCCCACGTTTTCATGTCGACATGTTCCCATTCTGACCATTGTCAACTTGCCACATGACCTAAATTTCACTAAATGTCTTATTTCTGCATGTTTCACACCGCCTGTCGTAACCATGGCGACTAAAAGCATATAACTTTTTTTTTTCCATTCAGCTCGGCACATGCCCCGCTCCTCGCAGGACAAATAGCATATTTTAAGATTTATAAAGAGGCTGTCTGTTATGAACGAGCAGGTTGGACAGCACGCTGCTTCATCCAGACACTGTACAAGACCTTTTCATAGTTTATACAGAGACACAAGGAGCCCTGATCTACCACTGTAAGACAAATACAGTACATGTTTTGCACCATTTTTCAAATTTGGACACTAGTGGAGAAGAAAGGTCTGTAGATGTTGTAAACGTGTCATCGTTCAGGTGAGCAGCTGAATGTGAATTTGATCACAAGTCCAAGTGTAAAATGGCCACCAGGGATGGGCATAATTAATCGACGATCAGTTCCTGATTGCTAAGAATTTTGTCCATCGTGTGGAATTTAAACGCTTTGTTCATATCAAAGAGGTTGTGTTGTGTATCTTGAAGCAATATGATGATTTTCACTGTGTTGAAGTGACCAGCAGGAGGCGCAGTTTAAATTTAACAGAAAAAAATGAGCTACCTTCGAGCTGTCGTACAAATCGAAGGTTAAAGGGAAATCTGAAATATTCTCTAAAATGATATTCACTTCACCTCTAAATGTTTTTGATGTTGTGGCTGATAAGTACAGTCTTATAGTATATGCAGAGCTATTTTTTAGTAGTCAGGGATCATGACCCAACTCTGCATTATTTCCTCTTAGAGAGAAAAAGTACAGAAATGATTGCGCTTTATCCCGCTGCAATCTGTTCTCCACTGGCTTTTTCATCACTTCCCTGTCGACTGATTCAGGAGAGAATCAAGCAGCGGGCTGATTTTAGTTATGTGTAATTTCGTTCTGGGTCGCCAAGAACCCAACGTATGCATTTAAGGGTTAATATAGCCAAGTTATATAACAGTAAATTCACTGTATCACTACTCCAGTGATGACTGTTGCTGACAAAATCATCCCTTACTTAATCTCTCACTTACAGGATGTGAGGATTTTACATTGCCTTCATTTTAAAGGCTCCCACTTCCTCACTTTGTAAAAGCATCGTCGGAGGAGGAGGTAGTGGAGGCTCACGTCTAATTTTAACACCAACGATACATTCAAAGAAATTGATTCACTTTGCTCCCAGACATAATCACTCTGCTGTTGGACTGCTTCTTCCCGTGTCCTCATGCTGCCCTCAGAAAGACAAAAGCTGGTATGTCTCTTTTCAGCAGACAGGAGAGACGCTGTTAAAAGGATTAGGCGGCATATTTTTACTGCACAGTTGTATGTGGTGGAGTGATATATTTCTTCTCTTTAGCAGGTGGTTTTTGTAGCTTTTAAAGCTAGATTCAGATTAGTGCTTCTATCGTATGTATATCCACAGATGGGCATCTTTCTGCAGCTGAACTGATTTGGACCCCACTGAAGATTTGAATTGCTAAAATACCTCTGTTGTCACTCATGCAAAAGGCTTGTGGCACACAGTGACAAATCCAGGGGCTCTGTTCCAGATGATCCCCCAAGCTTTACACACCCCAGTCCATGGAAATCAGGGCAAGAGCAAATTATCTACTAACAGAGATGGAGACAGAAATGAGCTTGAGTAGAATTTAAGAGCTGAGGTGCTACCATGTATATATGTAATGTTTGTACATTTATCTAGATATCGTCGTCAGCAGAACAACAACACTCAGAGGCAACATCTTGTGATCACGTGAATAAAGACTGTTTGTCAGAAGCAAAACATAAAGTAGCCTGACGTTGTTATAGCGCCACAAAACCTCTTCTGCCATGTTCAAAGTCGTCAGACATGCGAGAATTGACACAGGAAATGACGCAACACAGGATTTTTATTCTTCCAGAGAGGATGTCTGCAAAAAACTAGCAATCCAAGTCATTTGCAGCAACAAGAACAGAGAGGAAAAAGAAAAGAATATGTTGTGTTTGTTGATGTTATAGAGTTCGTCCCTCAGGTAGCCTCATTTAGCCACTTGTTAGCAACCGCCTTTTTTAAGACATGTAAAAGCTTAAAAAAACACAAGTGAGGTATTTTCTGATGTATTTTATGTCATAGAATAAAACATGAAAATGTCTTGAGCTTGTGTGAAAACCACAGACCTTATTTCAGACATTTAACCAAAAACCCACTGACTGAGGGGAGTGCTAAAATGCTAACTTATTTCCAAGTTTTAGGACTTTGCACCACTCTCTTGTCAGTGACACCTGAGTCACAAAATTTGGACTCCCAACAGGTCCAGATATTTAGCCTGCTAAGTATTTTCCTTCAGTCTTTCTGATCGCGTCTTTGAGCAGTGTGCACATAGCAATCAAGCACTGATTTGCTTCAGATCTTGGGCTTTTCTCTGCAATCTTTACAAATTGTCACCCAGTGGAAAATCAGGGCTAAAATCATGTAGTGTGAACTTAGCATTAGATTAGATAAGTCACTTTTTGCATGCGATCTCCTACCACTTTTAATCATGACCACATGTATTTTTTTCTAATATTTCTCAAATTTCAATGATTTAATAAGAATAAAATTAATTAGATATTGCACACAAAAGAGTTGACAGGTGTTCGGCCACCTGCGTGACTGAAAGTGCATTTAATGCCAACTTAACCATTGAAAATCTGCCTGCTGTGTGATGAAAGTCATGAGTCAGACCAGCGGAGTGACATTTGATTCAGAGCTTTTCAGTTAATTCAGTGAGATGGAAACGTCTGGCTGGAACCCAGAACATGTTCATTGTTTTTCCTCACTTCGGTGATACATAGACATACAGTAGACACTTCTTGGAGGTGATCAGGTGATTCATACACTGCAGGGTTAGGGTTAGAAATCTTTATTTCCTGTCACACAGATATTACCGTTTGTTTAAGTGATCTGTAAAATAGTATGTTATATATTTCATGTGTATTTTACAGCAGTTTTTTGCTTTGTACACTGAAATCATCTCTTCTATTTAGTACTTAACCCAATATCCACCTACTAGCTTTGTAGGGTGCTTTCAACCATATCACATGGTTTCGTGATTGGATGGTCTTTGCTCAGTTGTCCAGGGAACTGTTGGTGTCCAAACTCTACCTTTTTATGACCACTTTAAGGTACGTTGGCTGTGTCAGCTAAAAGTGCTGTTTAAGATTCATTAACAAGACTCAACTACTTACTAACTTTTTAGGTAGTTTTTGACCATATCACGTGGTCTTCATCAGTGGATGGAGTTTGCTCATTTGTCATGGAACACGGTGTTCAAAGTTTCAGTTGTCACAGAACTGAAGACACATCTAAAGTTTGAACATCTAAAACTACTGATGAAAATCATGTAATATGAATTAAAGCTCCTGAACAAACCTTTGACCTTGAGCTGAGGAGGTTCATTCTTGACCTCGGGAACACAGTTTGTTTGATGCCGCTTTGCCTAACTGCTGTTTCCAAGCGCACGGACTGTCCAGCCGAGTAGAATAATGAACCGAACACAACTCACCGTAAAATCTATTCAAAGGCACCTTGACAATAATTCAAACTCTGACCTCTACGTCACCAGCATGAATATGGAAATAAGCCTGGAAATTATGAAGTCGCTTGATCAGTGTGACATATTTATTAAGCATTTGGTTAGAGACTAATGAAAGCCTTTTAACCCACATCTCATCTCCACATTCAAGACAAACCAGGTCTGACACAGATGAACGTCCACCCTGAATGAGAAGCCGTGAATACTTGGCCTAAAATATGAACACACCCAGATCTCAAAGGCTTGGAGATAAAACCTGTAATGAAGTTCTGCATTAGAATCACACCAAGCTGCTACAATAGCAAAAAAGCAACAAAGACAGTTTAACCTTAAAATTTTTTTTAGCTGTGATTTCTGCTGTTGAAATAAGTCCACCTGACCTCAATGTGTCAAATTAGTGGCGCGCAACTAATACAATTTTAGGCTTGTGGGAAACAGTGTTTTGGTTTAAGGCCACACAAACACTTATGAGATGCAATGGCAGGTTATTATTGACATGTCAGGTCCACTCTCTTTCTGTTGTACCTTAGATAATCTGGATAAACTTTCAGAGCTGAATCATGTCTTTTTGGTGAAATCGCCTCAATCATTGGATTTGCTCCCTGACGTAACATTTGTGGACCTGCAAGTTTAGGAATTGACCAATAAAGTTGTACCCAATAAGGTAAGAAGGAAAGAAAGAAAATATGAATTGCAGAGACATTTCCATCAACTGGTTTGGAGCGAATTAACTAGGCTGCATTGCGCCGTCAGATGATGGCAGTGTAGGCTACATTACACATGGCTTGAATAAACAGAGTAGATGATGGTCAAGAACTGGAAACAAAATTAGTTGACTTGGCAATCCACAAGAAGAAAATGGAGAGAGGCCTTCAGGAATTTTTTCAATTGGAGAAGTTGTAGCACAGTATAAATACGGAATGAATGTTTATCACCTTATGATTATGTTTCTTGGGATGTAATGACCAGAGCAGCCTTTTGGACTGTCAGTCTTGTCGTGTTTGTATGCAGTGATGGGTTATTTGAATCCACACCACATTCAGTGTGAGTTGAAGGGTTTGGAAGGTTATGCTTGTCAGTGCTTTCTCTCTCTGACACACATTAAAGAGCAGCACTAATTTCCACCCAAGCCGTCAGATGATTACCATCAAGAGGCCTAAATGTCTCGCATTTTGTCCTCTACTTGTCTGTTAGGACTCTATTCATTCTTAATGGGTGTTGTTTCTCGTCGTGGTTGGATGGGGAGAGGTCATGGCTGAGAGATCAGAGGACTCTTCTGTCTCCATGACAGACAGCAATTACTTGAAATCGTAAAGGATAATGAGTCCAGCTCATTAGATGATTGTCTTCACATATTCCCCGGTTATTTTATTTTCTCGTTCTTTGCCACCCTCGCGTCTTTCTTCTCCACTTTTCTTGCCTCCCGTATGCCAAGTAGCAACTCCACTCTTTGAAGGATAAGGCGGCGTTATGTGATTTTAATATTACGAGCTAATCCCTCAAAGAGACCAAAACCAATCATGCATTTTTCATACTGCAGGCATTGTGATAATTGAAATTCTTAACATTCAAGAGACATACATCCTGAGCTTTAAGCACATCACATCTCATGGTCTTCCTGGTGAGGTATTGAGGAGTTGTTGTTTCATTCTCCAATCAAACAAACACCAGTATTTATTTCAAATCTGTTCACATGATTGAAGTATGAGTCCCCGATCTACTGACATGAACATGGTTTTGTATGGTTTTCCACCAGTAAATTTTTGGTCAAGCCTTGGTTTTGGTTAAGGTTAGAGAGTACAGATTGAGGTAGCCCTCATGGTTAAAGGTCAGGATAAGTCCTCAGGGGCGAACATGGAGTCAATTATATGTCCTTCGAAATACAGAGCTACCTCTGTGCTGCAACTGATATCAACACCTGGCAATAAGACAACAAATCCAGTGGATTGCCCCAAAATGTCAGGGTCTTGCTTTTTGAATTGAATAATAAGCTTTGAGTGAGTTTATGTGGACGCGATGAAGGGTTTGGCCGGTGCAGAAGCGCGCGCTGCCACCCTGGCGGCTGGTGTTGCGGGCGATGGCTGACTGAAATTAATGTGGACAGCTGGCGACGCGGCGGCCGAGGTCACTGTCTGATGACAGCAGCCGCATCTGCCGTGGAAGCTGATCTGACGGCGTGGGGCCGGGCCGCGGACACACATGTGGGGGCAGATAGCCACCAGGGCGCGGGCGACTGACGAGCTGAGGGTGTCAGGGGGACTGCAAGGCAAGGCTTCAAGTCGCTGCTGACCAGCTTTACATCAATTGAACAATCAAATTCAACAATTAGAAACCGGCTGGTGAGTCTATGATGCTGCAACCCTTCATTGGGGTCAAAGAGTTCAGTGGTAGTGAGATCTTAGTGTACTCTGTGCTGCTGCAATAAAATACTTTCAATTGATCATTAAACAGCAATCAAACCTTCAGTCGTTAATTTACATATCCCATTCATATATGACTCGCATTCGTATACAATCTGTTCATTGTATCATTTATATTTCTTCTGTTTTCTCATTGATGGTGTATTTTCGGATATCTGGATGGTCAGTGTGGATAGACCTAATAAATTGGTCGGTGGCTCAATCGTGGTTCGTCTGGTGCCATTCTTCTCAATTATAACCTTTTCTCTTTGACTGTTCATCTTCAGATCTTCTTGGTCAGTATAACCTGATCTTTAATCAGTGGTTCGTATCGTCATGTGTTGATCCTCATCATCTGATGGTCCTTAATCGTAATCTGTAATGATATTATTTATCGTACAGCTAATATCGATATTATATAATTTTCATAATGTCTGTGTCTCATATTAATGATCTATATATAATTATAATAAAAATATTAACATGACTGATTATTTTAATAATATTTAATAAAGCTCAGTCCCTTTAATAATCATGGATTGGTCAATAAATATATAATGAACCTGCAGCATGGGGTGGGGTCTCTCAGATCTTTTAATAAGTTGTATATGAGATGGTGTGTCAACAGATGACCAGAACAGAACCTCTTTTTTCTGGTGCAGTGTTTGCTAGTTCATTGGCTCAAATCAGCATATCTTCTTTTATATCGGTATGGATATATTATCGAATTTCCGTTATTTGATCATTTTTAATTATCAATTCAATGACGTTCTTGGTGGTTTTATCAATGATCTTCAGTTAATGATCATTTAAAATCATTGAATATTTGATGGTAAAACAAAGTAAAGGTGGTTTCACTTCAACTGACGCTCAGATAATTGATCTTAGATACTGATTTTATTATATTGAAAATCAATAAAACATATTATATATTAAACACATCTTGATCCTCAGCAGACTGGTCAGTGGTCTGGATGGAAGACCTCAAACCGCCTCCCAGGTCTCAGATGCCTGGTCTGGTAACAGGTGTGGATCTGGGCAGGTCTCAGTGAGTGGTGTGTTGGTGCAACCTGCCTCAGTGATAAGCGGTTTCTGGAATCTGCCTCTCTCAGTCCTCCTCCTCAACCTCTCCTGGTCCCTCAGATGTCTCTGTGAGGCTGGACCTCCTCTCTTGCCTCAGACAGAATGTGTTCAGTGTCTTTCATGGTGTCCTTGGGTTCAGTTCAGTGCCTCAGACTTCTGACTCTCATCTGTTTTTGTGTGGGAGTCAGGGTCTTGGGCTCAGGGTTAGCTCAAGTGGCTCAGGTGCAATTTCTTGCTCATTTCTTTTCTTCGTATCGATCTCTCACTGGTTTGGTTTTGGTTGATCGATCGTTCATGGTTTTGGTCAGTGGTGGCGTTAAATTGATTATGATTCTTGCATTTGGGCTTTGGTTTTGATTCAAAAGCTCAATGACAAAGTTCTGTTTAGATCTTCTTTCATCAATTGATAATTTGGATGATTTTAAACATCTCAAATTTTTCAGATGGGTTGGTTGATATATTGTGGGCTTTCACAGTGCAGGAGTAGTCTGGAGTGAACATCAGTCTAACTTCTTGTAGTCCTTATTTAAAAGAATTTAAGCTATGCTTGCATTTTACAAAGTGTAGTTATTGTGGCTGAGCTCATTGTTTCCCTCAGTTGGAGGCATTTCCTGTGCTGGATTTCCATGGCGGTGTCCCTCCTGTTTCACACCATTCTCTGTGTTTCCTCTGCATCTCTCTAGCAATACGTAACTTCCATTCATCAGCTACCACCCATACCCTGCTAAACACCCTGTACCGTGTCAGGGCCTGCCAGCCAAGAACGGGACTGTCCCTGACGCTGTCGCATGATCCAAACTGTAAACCATGGTGACACCCATTACCATCCCACCACTGCCGCCGCCACCGCCTAATCCACCCTTGCTGCCTCTCCTCCCCGTCCTTCTGCTCCACTCTCTCTCCCTCCGACACCTTCTGTCCTGGCCCTCCCTCTCCCCCTGCCTGTGATCCACACCACCCCACCCAGCCCTCACCTGTCATGGGGAGCCTGCTCGGATGCAGACATCTACTCTCGTGTCGGAGCTTTTAGGACCTCCAGGCTCTCAAGCCTCTCCACCCACTCGAAGGTTATCTTGTTTGAACACTCGTCTCTCTGACCTCTGACCTAGGACACAACCAGAAACTATGTTTGCATTTCACTCTATATGATATGTTCAAACAAGACAGAGACACGTATTTCAAGTGAAAATACTTTTTCAAAAAATGAAGTTTGAGTCTTGCGACCAGCTGAATTGATTTATCTACTATCCTTTAAAATGTACCAGACTTTGTGCCAGACCTGAGCGAGAAAATTGCAGTTTGTAACAAAACACCTCGACTATAATTATGTTGTGTTCCACTGGAGATTGGGGGTTGTCAGTTAATTCAGACGCTGCGTGACCGGACCACGGCTGAAGTTTCTTTCCCTCAAGAACTTCTGCAAACTCACATCTATTTTGAAACCTGTTTTTTTTTTAAAAAAAAAAAAAAAAAAAAAACATTTTAATTCAGAGCCTCACAATCAGCGTCTTTTTGAGTCTTGTTTTCTGAATGTCTGTTGTCAATAGCAACTCAAGAGACAAACTCAAAATTATAAGGCAGCAAGTTAGAGTTTCATCCAAAGTTTCACTTGCTCTGACAGTAACAGCAACTTTTCTTTTCTCTTCTTTTCTTTTTTTACATTGTCATCATGCAAAACTCCAGATAATGTCTGGAGTATCAGGTCCATGTGAGACTCTCACCTGGTTTCGGTGAGAGGTGGCGCCTGCAGGTAGAGCGTACAGGAGGCCAGTGTTGCAGGAGGGAACGTCATCAACACACACAGATAATTACCTGCTCTGTTCACACATCAGCTCACTCAGACATTACATGGACTTTAGAGTTGTGGGCTGGCCGAGTAAAGTCCTGTTAGAAAGTCTCAGGTGTCAGGTTGCATTGGGAGAAGTTACTTTTATACAGTCTTTAGCAGTATCAAGTCTCATGTGCCACACCCTCTGAACATCACGGCTTTCTGTTTTGCTAACAGCGATATTCAAATCAGGACAGCTGATGTTAGATGTGGCTCCTGTGGTTCAACTGTCACATGTAGAAAGAAAACAAAGAGTGACTGAGGGGAATATTTATCTTCATTGTGGTTTGCTTTGTTTAATTTTGATCAGAGATAAGTGACTCATGTGAGACACCCACATGAAAAAACATAACAAACCTCCATGTAGTGCTCTTCTTGTTAGAAAACAGAAGGCTTTAACCCAAACACACTGCATGCTGGGAAATATCCCCTTAAATATGCTAACAATATTTTATCAACTTAATTTGATTAATTAGGTCAGTGAGCAGTGGATAGGAAAAGTTTTTGGGAAAATGGCTGCCAGGCAGTTGAGAGGGCTCTAAGCGGTTGCCAGGCAACCAGCATTGACTTCAGGAAGTTACAGTTTGCTGCCAAGAGATATTCTGGTAAACAACCCCACATAAGTTGGCAAATTCTTAATTTAGACTTTGGTTTTTGGATGGATTCAAACTCGTGAGCTTCAGAGGTGCTGGAAGCCTTTTTCCCCTTTAGACAGTGCTAGGCTAGCTGTTCCCACCTGTTTCCAGTCTTTGTGCTAAAGCTAAGCTAACTAACTGCTGGCTGTAGCCATCTTTGTTTTAAACCGGCATTTTCTGAGCTAATTCTCAAATAAGTGTTACAAGACTGAACTCATAACTATAATGAGCTTGGAAATATGAATTTTATTAATTTAAAGTGAATTTAAAACACATATAATTGCACTGAATGATAAAATGAGTTGATTATTTAAATGTATTATGGGCTTTCACAGTGCAGAGTAGTCTGGAGTGAACATCAGTCCTAACTGCTTGTAGTCCTTATTTATACCAAAGAATTTAAGCTGGCATTTTTACAGTGTAGTTATTGTGGCTGAGCTCATTGTTTCCTCAGATTGGAGGCATTTCCTGTGCTGGATTTCCATGGCGGTGTCCCTCCCTGTTTCACACCATTCTCTGTGTTTCCTCTGCGTCTCTCTCTTTATATCAGTCTTAAATTATTACTCTGACGTTTTTGCTTTTATTCAAACAAAAATCTACATCTTTAATCGTTTGTTTGTCTCTTAACAAATTCAAAATGTCATTAACAAAGACATAATTAGTGCAGCTGAATAATTAGTTAACAACCAAACAGATACAGATCATCGTTCTCTAAAGTTACTCTGCCAGCATCTCTCAGTTGTTTACATGCTAACCTCAGTGTCCACCTTGGCCCTAACAAGCTGTTAAGATGACTTTTCTTTCAATATTTAACCACGTTTGCCCAACAGGTCTCTCATTTATAATTCAACAACACTTTGTAAATTCATGAGGGAAGCTGTTTTTAGTTGACAGCAGTTTGTTGCTTTCTGCTCGCCGGGGTGAAAGCTGAGACCTTGTGTGACATGCCTCTTTAGTCTTCTCTGTATCTAAGTCTGCTAGTGAGGCCGCTGTCTCCATACTAAAAGCTTGTTAATTCAATCTGTGCGTGTACTGCAGCATTGGCTCTTAATTGGTTCTAAGCCGAGCAGGAAAGACATTTGTAACTATACGCTGTGGTGGCAATTAAATAAAATGAGTGAATGTCATGCAAGGATGAATATGAATGTGCTTGTGTTCTGGATTTGATTCATATTAATTGTAGGTTTTTATGCAAAAATGTAATTTATCCATTTTGATGGTTCTCACTGAAATTCTCCTACAGCTGTAGAAAATATATACATCAGTTTCTAACAGGAAAAAGCAAAATACTTTAACTTTTATTTGACTTTGACTTCATTCCTTAATCAGTAAGAGATGGTTAATGATCCATTTGTTAATGCAGCTTGTGCATTTAACTCCTTAAAGTTCTTTTCACACCGAGGGAATTTTTTTTTTTCACAATTAATTTGCACATCAGTTAATTTTTTCAAGCTGTTGTTTTTGTTATGACTACTTTCACACAGAACACAAACACTATGCAAACAACCGACCTTAAGCTTGGCACACACTAACAGCCTTTTAAGAGTGTGTAGGAGACCATACACAAAGACCTTACACAATGACAACTTTCCCTGATCTTCGGAACAGATCAGGGAGGGTAAAATCCTTCTAAACACACCTCACACCACAGGAAAATCTGACAAGATAATCTTTAGAAGCACCACGTCAGTGCTGGAGAATGGGCAGACTACACCCATTATTATTATTATTTCTTAAACAAAGAACTCAAACAACAGCAGTTGTCACTTATAAGTATAAATATTTAAATGCTGCCTTTTACAGGCAAAAAGAAAGTAACAGTAACAGCTGGCTCCCCCTGCAGGTAGTGTTGCAACTGTTTTGCAACTGTTTTGGTCTTTTTGAACACTTGCACCGTTAGCTTAATATGTATTAATACACAGTGGTTATAGTAGTTTGAGGCTGTGCATTTTAAAATAATCATTTATTTATCTTACAATCTACAAAAACAGGGTGCAGTGGAAACTCAGGTAAAGCTAGCGTATCATGTGCACAGTCATTTGAAAGCAAAGCAACAGATCAACAATCAGTACATTTGATGCCCTCATCTGATAACTAAACACGCTTCCCATCAGCTTTGTCGAAGGCTTGTGTGTCTGTTTATGTGTGTGCATGCAGAGGGCAGAGTGAAGGGGGAATCATAAATCTTCCCCCGACTCCCTGTAAATGACTGTTTGTCCCAGAAGCCCTTCACTCAAAGTGCAGATTCTTGGTAATTGCATCTGTCCATCTTCTCGTTTTCTAATCTTTCCAGTCACAGTGAGAGGAAACGGTCATTGTCTGTCAGTGTTGTCACCTCTGCATGATGCCAAAACAAGTCCTTTACATGGAAAATTGATGGACGCAAGTCAGCAATTAACACTGGTCATTTTTATTCGAGTTTTGAGTTTTGCAAAAGATCAAACGTGACTAGAAGAGAAAAAGACAAAGAAACTTTCAGACTTTGGGTCTTTGGGGACAAAACTTCTCAAGATCTTAACAGTCAGTGTGAGAACCTCCTGCCATAGGAGGATAGAGACTAGTATCTCCTGAATACCTAAATTAAATACCACTGAACTTAATTGTGCTGACTCTTAAAGCAAAAACAAAACCTGTCCAACATATAAAACAGCTGCTTTTCTTAGAGTTTAATGCAGTTTTAATGTTGAACATCAATAGATGTGGTCTACAGGTTTGGTTTGTGTAGAAACAAATCTCCCAAGGCAAAATCATTAAAAGATATAATTGTTTTAAAGATTTAAAATGTAAAATTGTTAATGTGTATTTAAAAAGAAGCATCAATATCACAGCGAGAAACAGTACTTTCTATCATATCATAATTACACATAATTCTAAATAAAAACAAAAAAGATTTTAGGATCATTATTCCATATATCACATTTACCTGTTGTATTGATCAAAATTGATCAAATCAGCATCGTACTTTTCCACAGCAGTTAATCTGTCTTGTCATACTTATCACTCTACTTTCCATCGTTGAATGTCTTCTGCTACAGATGGATGGAATTGAAATGGGGACAAAAGAGAAGAACTGGTTACCTTCATTCATTTATTCAACATTTGAAAGAGACTATAATCTAGTAAGCTCCTGTTAAAAACAAGGTTAACATCATGGTGCAAATGCCTAAACAGTTAAATATTATCTGTACTCTCACGTATTAGCACTGACTGCTTCGGGATATCTAGAGCTCCAAAAATATTTTCTACATCAAAGACAAGTGTAGTTACTCACATGGTTAATTGCCCTTGTAGGTAGGTCGTCTTTTTGCCTCTCAATGAAAAAGGTTTTTTTTTTCTCAAAAGGAGGTTGATTTTTTTATTTATTTTATTTATTGAGGTAAAAGTATTTTTAAGTTTTTTGAAAAACCATGATCCCGCAGAGCTCATTTATCTCTGGAAATCCAAAAGGTCTTTGGTTTTTTCATACTGACAGAACATTACCAGCCTTATTATACAGCTGGATACAACATGTTAACATCTCAGATAATGGTGGAATCCAAAATCCTTGAGTCAGCCTTGAACAACAAAAACCAGTCTTCCAATTTCAGAAAGTTTGTGTCTCGAAAGGTCAAAAGGTCCAGACAGTCGGATTTAAGAAGCAGATGGAAAATGTCATGGGTTGATCCGTCCTTAATAACTCTGTATGAGGTGGCCTGGAAATGACTCTGCCAAGCAACACACGCCTTGTTGTGTTCAGATAATGTTGTGCTCACTGCTTTTTTCCATCATTTTCATGGGGAAATAAACCTGCGTTGCGATGTGATTTTTTTACATTTTGAAGTTAAGACTCACTATTTAGGAAATGACCACAGTGAATGAATGAATTTACTGTGGGTCAGATGGTCACGGCCTCTTTAACAGTCAATCAAATGCTTATAAAGGGATTAAATCAACAATATTATTATTATTTTGAGCTGTCAGATAAAGACGCCCACTGCAGTGCCTACATTTCATCCTTACTAGACTTAAATATGTGAGATTTAGGTGCCGTTAGAGGAAAGGTCATGCACTGGGGACCATAAATATCAGCTGCAAAATTCATGGACATCTGGTTTGTACTGGCTGTGTCTTGCACTTGTCTGGTGGACACAGTCTATTATTAGATTTTATGATAAAGTATCTCTCTTGCCTGTTGCTGGTTCTCCCTAAATTAAATGACAAAAGGCACTTGTGAGTAATTCATCATTAGAGTTTAAGTCCTTTAGGGATTTTGTTTTTGTTTTAAATAAGCAAATAAGATGGATAAGGTCCCAAAAAAGAAGCAGTCACATTTAGAAAATCTGAATAACTTTGCATTTCTTACGGCTTTTCATGTGCAACTTTTTAATTTGCAGTCTTTGTAAATGCAGTTAGCCAACAGATCCAGACCACCGGATGAAGTTGTTGAGTTAACTTTTATTTTCTTGTGCTTAAAATCAGCCGGAGAGCAGCAGCAGCACCTGTAGAAAGTATCAAACAGCAAGACAACAAACAGTGAGCTTCTGTCTGATGTCTCACTTAAAATGACTGACTGTGAAACCAAACAAAGTGACAGCAGTGACACCTGCTACAGGTTCAGCAGGGTCAGTTTCATGGAGCCAAAAAACACACCAGGCGTTAAGATTTAAGAAATGAGAGGAGAGAGAAGGGAAAACAGAAACACTGAGGAATTGTTCACCAGGACACAACAGTCGTTTTTATATTTCTGTTAACATGTTAACCAATGAGCCTTAGAGGTTATGATAGGTGTATTTTTGAACCAAGCTCTTTCCCTTAGTTTCAGTTTTCACGCTAAGCTAAGCTAAACATGTATGAGTATGGTGGAGCCCATGATGGAAAACCCAAAACAGCATCTAAGAAAAGTTTCTGATACTCCTGATAACAGAACTTGTTCAGAGGAAGGTTTTCGTTCTAAAAACAGAAGTCAGTCAAAGGAGAGTTGTAGTCAACAACTGTGTTTGTGTAATTCCTCTCTTTGCCAGAAGGGGGAGACAAACGTTCGTTGCAGGTTTAACGCATAAACTCGAGATTAATATCAATCTTTCATCTCAGTCTCAGAACGACAGCGTATAAGCACATTTCCCAAGGTGTCTTTAATTTGAAAGCATTTGTTCAGATTCACTAAATTAAATTGCAGAACCTGATAAAATTATGAAACCTCGGGATTTAAAGAGATTATTGTTATTCTGACGACAAACCATCACCATGAAGTCACAAAAAGTAAACTTTGGCTCAGGTTGGTGAAGTTAATTTAATAAGGATGTACACATAATCAGTCGTGACTTCAGTACTGTTGGAGGAGCCCAGTGAAACATCACGACCTCGCAGCAGAGGCTTCACTTGTTTACTTATAGCTCCAGGAGAGACACTCGAACATGACCTGGAATTCATACTTAACATCAACAGAGGTTTCATCACCAGAGAAACAGTTACACTTTCAAAACAACTTAACTTACAAGTTTGAGTTTAATGTTTGTTAATTGCTTTTTATTCGTGATCTTTCTTGGTCTGGCATGACCAGTCACTTATGGTGGCTAATGTTGGCAAACTGTAAGTAAATATTGCTCACTTTACTTTATGACCCTTCTCCACTTGATTAACATTTAACCTAATACCATAACTCCCTCTTGTATTTGCAGTGCCTGCTCCTCAGTAAAAGTTACAGTCTCATTTTAAAGTCTAAAACTCTTCGTCCTTAGAGACTTCAGCTCCTGTAGTGGAGCTAGAAATGTGAAGTTTGACCTGAGGGTGCTGCTGGAAGAAATATCACAGGCTCATTAAAATCTAAAAGGTTTATCCTCTGGGGAGCAGGAATGAGATCAGCTCTTTTTATACTCGTTAGATATAATGTTAAGTCTGTAATTACTCAAGAAACTTCCAATGAATTCTTTTCATTCCCATCAGGATATTTATTTTCCTTAGCTCGCTCATGAAATATCCTGAATATGAGTAGGAGTCCTTCCTAACGAGAATCATCTGCAGCTCCTCTTCTGCTGTTTCCCCTCTAAGCTCAAAGGAAGAAATCCAAAAAAGATGAGGGAGGGTTTTATTCTGTCTCTGGGTCCTGCGAGGCTGTGAGAGCCCGTAACGTAATTCCTCTGACAGCAGAACGCCACCGGCGCCGCTGCAGGGGGGAGGAACATGACTGAACAGTTCAACAGCGTATGGATGAAATTTAATCCACGCTCTTCACCTCCTTCAGTATGCGGGCAGATTTACAGCCAAGTGCGCTCTCTGACAACAAACCTGGAGAATACACAGGCGTCTTGAGCATCTTCCCTGTGCACACTGTGGAGTTTGACTCCTCTCAGGGAAAAGTTTAACGCTTTCATAAGCAAGTCAGGTTTATTCTCAGGTTGTTGTTTTGAGAACAGCAAATTTGACCGATGAATCAAGGGAATAAAACTAAAGGGATTGAACACTGAAGACACAGCAGAGCAGCTGTGTTGTGGAGGAAATGCATCAATACAGATTTTGGTGTTTTTGTTTTTCATTTTAATTTTGAATAACGTGGAACCACAGATTTACTATAAACACGACGTGAAAGAGCTGATTTTCTACGATACTAATGGATCTACAGGTGCTCAATAATACTTTATCAGTTAGTTTATAGCAAAGTTACACTTTTATTATCAGTTGGATTCGTTTTGCTTTGACAGATAAAAAGAATCAGAGCAGCAGAGGCCGAGATGTTTCATCATCTGAGTTTCATCCGTCACTTCTCTTAGCAGAGTGGTGGCGACTGTGGAAAACTGTAAATAAAGAAGAAAAGAAAAGAAAAAATAGACCTGCGTATTGTTTGAGGCGGCAGCCAGCTGTGGGCCCCTCACACACACCTCTGTATTCCTGTGTCGCCAGCAGGCCTTTGATCAGGTAATTGCCCCTCGGCCCCCGGAGTTTGCATCCTCCATATGTCGCTATGGCGACCACCTCTCCAGCATCCATCTGTGCGGCCCCCTTCACAGCCCTTTTTTTTAAAGATGGACTTATACGTTATGAGGCTGCGAGTGATGGAGGGAAAAGGGCAGGAAGAGTCACCCCCCCCCCGAACACTTTAACAGCGACCTTTTTATCACTGCTCATGTATGTGTGTGTGTGTGTGTGTGTGTACATGTGAGTGTTTCGTTTTTGTCTTCCTCTCTGTGGGTGTGTGTGATTACAGGTTTGCCCGCCCACCACATCTGAGACGCTCGCTCTCCACGTCAGAGTCACCGGTCATCAGCAGATCCACGTGTTGTCAGAGGATCAGAGAACAGGTGAAGCTCGTGGAGAGGAGAGGGGGTTTAAAGACAAAAACTAAAGTCGCACTGAGATAAAGTTAAATTCATAAATGCTACATATGCAGTTAAACCTCTATCAAGCTTTATAACTCTACATGGAACAGCTGCAGCCTCTGAGAGCATCAGTTTAGACACAGACATGTTTGCGTCTTAACGGACTAGAATTTTAACAAAGTTCTGTGGCTTTAAACGAAGCAGTTATTTAAGATCATGATTTTCAGTTTTATTATCTACACATCAGAGGAAAATAAAGCAAATCCACACTAAGTTTACACTACGCCCTCTGCTGCCACAGAGAAATTATTTTGGTGCCTTGCTTGGTAAGCAATTTCGCAGTGGTGGAGGTCAGACGTTTAATGACACTTCAATGCACATGAATAGTTTGTATGTGCTCAGTGTAACAGTGAAGCTACACTGACGACCATGTTGGGAAAAGACGATTTGCAGGGAGCAGATTTCTGTTGCAGAGAGATGTTGGTTTCAGTCATTAAATGAGAAACGAATGGTGCTCTGAATAAGAGCTTGAAAGCTGCTCATTTTGGATTTATTAACTTTGGAATTTTCCTCATTTTAAAAAATATGCAATAAAGTTTTTGTACATGTGGAGGAAGAAGAGTATTTAGAGTAGAGCAGGGTTGTAGGTACTGATTTTCTTCAATTAACGAACGATTGAGTTCAGAAAAATGTAGAAAATAATGAAAAATGCCTCACAATTTCCAGAGTCCAAGGTTACATGTTCAAATTGCTCATTTTGTCCAAAATAGATCAGAATTGAAAGATATTCAATTCACAGTGATAGAAAATAGAGAAAAGCAGCAAATACTTGCATTTTAGAAATTGAAACCTGTGAATTTTTGAGTGTTCATTTTCATTAATCAATAACTTAAAATTGTTATTGGTTAATTTCCTGCTGGGAGATTCACCTCCTATTTTCACCACTTATTTTCCAGATGTTTCATTTAAAAGGCTTGACTTCAGTGCACATTATTAAACTGATGTCTTTTATTGAACGTTACAGAACATGATGAGGAACATGGAGCTTCAATCCAACGATCAGCAGCTTTATCTATGCATAGGCTACAGACATCCTGGGATATTAAAGGATGGTGATTATCAACAGCTCTCTGTCCAGTTTCTTTATTCAGAACAACTTCTTTGTGCCGTTTTTATAAGCTGATGGTTTTTCTAAGGCCCTCTTTTCACCTGATGTCTTTAAGTCAAACCTCGTGATCCGGTGAGTCTATGGTGACACCACAAACCCTTAAAATCAACCTGTCATGGTCTGCAGAATGACACTTGATGATTTTCTTCGAACGCGCTCTGAAAGTCTTTGTTGAAGTATGCGTAGATGATGGGGCTGAGTAGAGAGAGCTGGAGTAGCCCAGCCAGTTTATGACATCCTCCAGCCAGCGCGGCATGTACGCACGAGTCCCGGGCAAAGGCATGACAGGGGCGATGATGAAGAAGGCAGCCAGCAGAGGATGAAGGTGCCCATGATGATGCCCAGAGTCTTCACTGTTGCGCCTTCCCGAGCCAGCGCGATCTCCGCTTCGCCTGTTACCTTCTCGTGCCTGCTCGAACAGCGGCACGGAGCTCGTGTTGCAGCGGCAGGTTGTTCCTTGGAGTTGCTGTGAACTTCGATGACTTCAGGGACTCGCCGTCCTCGCGTGTTTCACTGCGCCGTTGACGCTCGGCAGCGGCCGCGGCTCCACGCTCCTTTTCCAGCTTTTGCCCTGCGCGTCTCCGCTGTGGGTCTTTTGTGGAAGAGTGTCAGACAGCGCCAAGCAAGAGTCGGACACTTTCTTTCTCCGTTTTACGCACCGCCCTGATGCGAAACCTGGCAGCTTTGAATATCCGCCCATAAACCAGCATCAAGGCCAAGGGATGTAAAAAGCCCTGAATGTGGAGTATATTGTGTACCAGGGGTCTTGGCTCTGATCTTGCACTGCTTGGGGTTCAGTTCTGTCCTCCGGCCAGGCTGTTGGGCTGGGATGGGCTGATCAGCATCGAGTGGCACTGAGATGGAGAACCTGGACCAGCCAGGTGACACTGATGAGGACCGCGGCCTCCTCGGCGTCCCCTTCTTCATGTAGTCTATGGCCCGGTTATGGCCCAGTATCCGTCCAGAGCGATGGCGCACAGGTGCAGTGATGGAGGAGGTGCAGCACAACACATCCAGAGAGATGGAAGATGTCGTACGGAACCTGCCTTGAGAGTCCACCGGTTCAACACCTGGTAAAGGCCGCCACAAGGCACCAGCACCGACACCCATCAGGTCTGTGACGCTAGAGAACTGATCAGGTAGTTGGCCACATCCTGAGATCGCCCGCGGCGGCCGCGACCACGCACGCGTTCCCAAATACTGCGCACAGGAGCGCGCTACAGAAGGATGTGACCACCCGATAACTCAGCTTCAATTTCCTCGTCCCGGCTTGGGGTGTCTTTGATGAGATGGCCAAACTGCGCCCAGGTTGTCGTGTTGTCTGCCTCCATCGCTATGTAAAACTCGGACGTGTTTTGAGAGCTGCGTCGGCTTGCCGGTGCCTGGCACGACACCGTAATTTCTTGCAGAGCGCATCGAGAGAGGGTCTGAACCAAGGGAGTGTCGGATGATTTGAGAATGATGCTGCCTCTCTTTATACCGGGATGATGGAAAATGCGCCACCTGTCTGAGGAGGATGTAACAGAGTCTGTCAGTTCAGCGAATGCAGCTCTGGGCTCTGAAGATGTAGGAGTCGTTAAACAAACATATAAAACTGTTTAATGCTCCCTGACTGATTAATTTAAACTTTTTTTTTAAAGAACTGAAGTAAATTGGTGAGAAGTTCCCTGCTTCAATGCAGCTTTGCCAATACAAGACAAAAACTAAAGTCGCATTGAGATAAAGTTAAATTCATAAATGCTACATATGCAGTTAAACCCTCTTACTGAAGCTTTATAACCTTCACATGGAACAGCTGCAGCCTCTGAGCATCAGTTTTAGACACAGACATGTTTGGTGTCTTTGGGACCTGGACTAGAATTTTAAATAAAGTTCTGTGGCTTTAAACGAAGCAGTTATTTAAGATCATGATTTTCAGTTTCACATTCACACATCAGGAGGGAAAATAAAGCAAATCCACACCTGGAAGCTTCACACTCACGTCCTCTGCTGCCACAGAGAAATTATTTTGGTGCCTTGCTTGAGGGCACTCGCAGTGGTGGAGGTCAGACGTTTAATGACATAATTTCAATGCACATGAATAGTTTGCATGTGCTCAGTAACAGTGAAGCTACACTGACGACCATGTTGGGAAAAGACGATTTGCAGTGTGGAGCAGATTTCGTTGCAGATGTTGGTTTCAGTCATTAAATGAGAAAATGAAATGGTGCCCTGAATAAGAGCTTGAAAGCTGCTCATTTTGGATTTATTAACTTTGAATTTTCCCATTTTAAAATATGCAATATTAAAGTTTTTGTACATGTGGAGTGAAATAGAAGAGTATTTAGAGTAGAGCAGGGCTGTAGGTACTGATTTTCTTCAATTAACGAACGATTGAGTTCAGAAAATGTCAGAAAATAATGAAAAAATGCTCCTCATAATTTCCAGGAGTCCAAGGTTACATGTTCAAATTGCTCATTTTGTCCAAAAAACAGATCAGAATTGAAAGATATTCAATTCACAGTGATAGAAAACAGAGAAAAGCAGCAAATACTTGCATTTTAGAAACTGAAACCTGCGAATTTTTGAGTGTCTAGCTTCATTAATCAATAACTAAAATTGTTATTGGTTAATTTCCTGCTGGGAGATTCACCTCCTCCTTATTTTCACCACTTATTTTCCAGATGTTTCATTTAAAAGGCTTGACTCTGTGCACATTATTAAAACTGATGTCTTTATTGAACGTTACAGAACATGATGAGGAACATGGAGCTTCAATCCAACGATCACAGCTTTATCTATGCATAGGCTACAGACATCTCTGGGGATATTAAAGGATGGTGATTATCAACAGTTTCCCTCTGTCCAGTTTCTTTATTCAGAACAATCTCTTTGTGCCGTTTTTATAAGCTGATGGTTTTTCTGCTGCTCCTCTTTTCACCTGGATGTCTTTAAGTCAAACCTCGGTGATCCGGTGAGTCTATGGTGACACCACAAAACCCCAAAATCAACCCGTCACGGTCTGCAGAAATGACACTTGATGATTTTCTTGAACGCGCTCTGAAAGTCTTTGTTGAAGTATGCGTAGATGATGGGGTTGAGTAGAGAGTTGGAGTAGCCCAGCCAGTTTATGACATCCTCCAGCCAGCGCGGCATGTAGCACGAGTCCTGGCAAAAAGGCATGACCAGGGCGACGATGAAGAAGGGCAGCCAGCAGAGGATGAAGGTGCCCATGATGATGCCCAGAGTCTTCACCGTTTTGCGCTCCCGAGCCAGCGCGATCTTCCGCTTCGCCTCCGTCGCCTTCTCGTGCCTGCTCTCGAACAGCGGCACGGAGCTCGGGGTGTTGGGCAGCGGCAGGTTGCCCTTGGAGTTGCTGTGAACTTCGATGATCTCCAGGGACTCGCCGTCCTCCGCGTGTTTCACCGCGCCGTTGACGCTCGGCAGCGGCCGCGGCTCCACGCTCCTTTTCCAGCTTTTGCCCTGCGCGTCTCCGTGGGTCTTTTTGTGGAAGAGCGCCGGGGACAGCGCCAAGCAAGAGTCGGACACTTTCTTTTTCTCCGTTTTACGCACCGTCCTCCTGATGCGAAACCTGGCAGCTTTGAATATCCGCCCGTATAAAACCAGCATCAGCGTCAGCGGGATGTAAAAAGCCCCGAATGTGGAGTATATTGTGTACCAGGGGTCTTGCCTGATCTTGCACTGCTTGGGGTTCGCCCTGTCCTCCGCCAGGCTGTTGGGCTGGGAGCGCATGATCAGCATCGGCGGCACCGAGATGGAGAACCCGACCAGCCAGGTGACACTGATGAGGACCGCGGCTCTCCTCGGCGTCCTCTTCTTCATGTAGTCTATGGGCTCGGTTATGGCCCAGTATCTGTCCAGAGCGATGGCGCACAGGTGCAGGATGGAGGAGGTGCAGCACAACACATCCAGAGAGATGAAGATGTCGCACGGAACCTGCCCGAGAGTCCACCGGTTCAACACCTGGTAAAGCGCCGCCATGGGCAGCACCAGCACCGACACCATCAGGTCTGTGACGGCCAGAGAACCGATCAGGTAGTTGGCCACATTCTGGAGAGACCGCTCCAAGGCGATGGCCGCGACCACGCACGCGTTCCCAAATATTGCGCACAGGATGAGCGCGCCAAGCAGGAAGGATGTGACCACCTGATAACTCAGCTTCACCTCCTCGTCCTCGGGTTTGGGTGTCTTGATGGAGAGGTTGTCAAACTGCGCCCAGGCTGTCGTGTTGTTCGCGCCCTCCATCGTTGCGTAAAACTCGGACGTGTTTTGGAGAGCTGCGGTTACTTGCTGGACAGCCCGGTGCGCACGACACCGTGGCTCCTTGCAGAGCGCATCGTGGAGAGAGGGTCTGAACTGCGAGTGTCGGCTGCTGACGGAGAATGATGCTGCCTCTTTATACCGATGATGGAAAATGCGTCACCTGTCTGTGAGGATGTAACAGAGTCTGTTTGTGTCTGTGTTTAGTCGCAGCTCGGGCTCTGAAGATGTAGGAGTCGTTAAACAAACATATAAAAACTTGTTTAATGCTCCTCAGACTGAGTCAATTTAAACTTTTTTTTTTTAAAGAACTGAAGTAAATTTCGGTGAGAGAAGTTCCTCAGTTTCTAATGCAGCTTTCGAACATTTTCTTTGTGTAAACTGACACAGTTTGAGTCTTGTTTTATTGATGTTTATCTACATTGTTTGTACATTAAACCTCGCAGCAAAAAAATAAACATTTATTTGTTTTAAAACAACCAAGATATGGAACCAGCAACACAGCGTGCACTGTTTGGGAGGTTAAAACATACAACAATTAAAAGAAACCATTTCATTTACCTCCTCAGCAGTTAAATGTTGTTTATCCCCATTTTGTTATGACTGACACCACAGTTATTTTTACATGACAGAAGCGTTGAGGCCTTATTCTCCTCCAGCACCTTTGGTCCGTCAGGTGAAACACTGCCACCTGGCGTTAGTCTGCTTTCATAACAATTACAAAATGATAATGTGATATTTATTTATCTATTTAGTAACCATAACATTGTAGAATAAGTCATACAAAGAAGGAGCACTCATTAAATGCAATATACACCTGTGAAAAAAGGTGTGGGGGGATTAAAAATAAAAACTCAGATAAAAGCTCAATTATTTTATTTATTTACTGAGTTCTTTTATGGCAGAGTATGTGTTAGTAAAATATGACTTTACTATGGTTATTTTGTTCAGAGAAATTGGGACTGATTGTTTTTGTTTTATAGATATGACACTTTATGTAATAAATAGTTGTACAAATAAAAATCTGCGTATCAGACTGTCTGGATTAAAATGTGAGAAGGCTGCTGCAGGGGCAAATAATTTACTGTTTGGTCCCTTCTGACCTGAGCACTCCCACCCATCCTCTGGGCAAATTCCTATTAACCTTTTGCAGGTACAAGCCAGGTAATGTTGTGTGTGCAATTATACTTAAACACTGTATTTAATCAAATGACAAACAGGTGGAAGAAATATTGTGATCAAACAACAACAATAAGGCAAGCAAACTAACCAATAGAGGCAGTGGTATTGCAGCAACTCCAGTTTTCTGCTCAGTTAAAATCCTGTTTTTTTCAATGGAGTCTGGTAGTGATATATAACAATGTTTCCTGGCTAACAAAAGGGATCTTACTCTTTAATTAAAAGGCCTATCTCTGTAGGAATCCTTATTCAAGGGTTTTTTCCCCCTATCAACCATTTACACCCCAAAATCTAGAGAAAACAAGGCCCTTATTCAAAATTATCCTTAACGCGAAAGCATGTCAGCCTTTTTGATCTGTGCCGCTCTCCGTAGTGTCCCAATTTCGTGACGTCACAGCCTCGTTTAAAGCGAGCAGCCTGTTTAACTTTCTTGTTTTGCTCCGGTGTTTTTTCGTCGGCACCACGCCTCTAAAACTTCCTCCCAGCCGTCAGGTAGGCGAGTTTATAGCATAAAAATGTCAATATGATGTTTGTAGTTATTTACATAACGTTATTTTTAGGCGGAAAACGCCACATGAGAGTCATTTTTTGTTGTTGTTGCTGTTGTTGTTGACAGAGCTAAAGGAGAAGCTAACATTAAGTCAGTTTCTATCCTGCTCGCTGTGATTGTTGGCTGCTGTACTTGCTAACACGTGAGAAAACGAAACAGTAGTTTCACTGTTTCTCTCAACCTGCCGCAGAATAAGCACCTGAATCATACATTTATTTCCATTTAACAGCCTCATCGCTCAGAGTCAACAGGGTTTACATGTGAAAGTCCAGCAAAAATATAATACTAATATCAAATATCTACAAATATCCGATATATCGAGCTTTGTAGCAACATGACAGTTACACTTGACCTCATCACCCAGCATCAGTGTTGGGTCTCACTAATGCTACTGTGGCTAAATAGGTTCACTGTAAAAATAGCCACATCTTTAGACCTACAGGGTGCAGCTGTTTTTATAATGTTGTCTGAGGTTTTATGCAACACAGGTCTTAGTTTAAACATTTTTGCTTTGGTGTATTTACGGGCATGGTTGTTATTTACTGTTTTTATATGGTATTTTCTACGTTTTACTGTGTTGTCTACCTTTCTTTTCAGGCTTGTTTGTTATTATATCGACTTTTTTTCGTTTTTTTTATTGCTGTATACCATTTTTGTCAGACTTACCTGCTAGTTATATGTTTTATTTAGACTTTTCATCATCTTACTACTATTAAAAAAGGTGGTTGTTATAGTATATTGTATATCATTCTGTATGGATCTGATTTCAGGGCACAGCTGTAAAAGAACTTAATTCTGAATAGACATTGGTCAGTGGCTTCATTTACAAAGGCAATAGAATCTAATTCACATTATGGTGTGTGAGGATTTCTGGTAAAACATACAGTATATAAAATATATATGTAGACATGGCTGACTGTGCTGAGCCTCCAGTTCTTATAAACTAGTTAAAGAAGTTTTGGTCCTCCCTGAATCCAGTCTAAATCTGACCGAGGACTTTAACCAAGACAGAGTCATCCTCACCAGAGTGTAGCTACTGCAGGTGGATTTTCAGTTGCCTGTTTTGACTGTGGTTTATTTTCACCATCAATAGAGCTGAACATAAAAACTCTCTGTTGATTAGGCTTCAAGAAAGGGAACCATGCTGCGCTGCAGGAGGTGTCGGAAAGGCGTCATAGACTCAACATGTTTGGCCGTGGTGGGTAGGATTTTTGTTTTCTGTCTGATGTGTTTAACAGGTTTGGTCTAAAGTTTAACCATTTAACAAAGAAAAATGACAAACATCCTGTGTTTCCAGCTGTCGCTTCTCTAGATCTAATGTCATTTGCAAATGAATATTTCTGGGACATTTGAGGGCTTCACCTTGGGCTCTCTCTCTGTTATTGATTGATTAACCTGAAATAAAAATAAAAATACTAATTAGTTGCTGCCCTAATCAGGCTTACAGTCTGTGCATTTGTTAGGGGGACATCAGTGTGGGTAAAACTCAAAGATAACCGCTTGTGTTTCAGTCATAAAAAATGGCCGTCTATCAGCTTCAGAGAAACTGGGTCTGATACGAACTGTCCTTTATTGACTGTTTGTCTTCTGCGTTGAAACAGGTTGAGGCCACGGATGAAAGCTCAGCTGCTGTTTGCAGTATTTGGCACGTGAATGTTGACACGTTGCCAGAGTGGATACTGACCTCAGTTCACCAGGTAAAGTATGTCAGCTTAGGAATGAAGTGCATGTGGTGTTAGCTGGTTGTGTTCAGGGGAAGCAGACATCTGTTCTCATACAGATTTGGAGACACTGATCTAAGACTTCCGTAAGGTTTAAATCAATGCTGAAGTTGTTTATGTGTGCACAGTTCTCTAAGAAACTCCCATACAGTGGCTTCAGAAAGTATTCAGACCTCTTCACCTTTTGCACACTTCATTGTATTTTGTGTTGTAGATTTAATTGTACATGACTTGTCCTGAAGCCACTCTGGTGTTGATGCCATCTCTGCAGAGGACAGGCAACTCTAGAAAGAGACCAAACTTCTTCCATTTCACAATTATTGAGGCCACTGTGCTTCTGGGAACACTCAAAGCTTTAGACATGGTTTTATACCCTTGCCTTGATTTATTCCTCACCACAATGTTATCACAGAGGTCTGCAGAGCGTTCCTTTCACTTGATGGCTCAACCAATCAATTAAATTTGCCACAGTGTACTCCAGTCATGTCATAGGTAATTAAAGCCAAGATATTATTTTATAGAAAAATCAGTCAGAAATGCCAGATTATTTTTAGCATATGAAATGTGAGCATTTGCTGCTTTTTTCTGTTTTTATATCAATATAAACTGAATGTATTTGGTGTTTTGTACTGTTCAAATACAAGACAAGCGATTTAAAGACATCATTTTATGCATTAATCATAATTTATTGACATTTTACGGATGAAAAAACAAATAAAAAAAATAATTATATGTTTTATCAAACAAAAATGTGAACGAATTTAACATTTTATTTTCCTGTCTGTTGTTTCTGTCTAGGCCCAGTGGACTGTAGGAAAACTGAACTGCCAGAACTGCGGAGCTCGTCTGGGCGGCTTCAACTTTATAAATCGCAGTGAGTGTCCCTGTGGCCGGGACGCCACCGTCCACTTCAACAAAAGCCGCGTGGATCGTGACCACAAGCACTACGTTCTCATCGTCCAGCCGAGGAGGACGAGGCCTGCGAAGGGACGGGCCGGTCTGCTCACAGACGGCGCTCCGAACAACGAGGAGAGGCCTGAGTTTAACAGGACTGCACTGGACAGTTTACAGCTGAACTGTGCTGCTGTCATGTCCCACATCAGCCCCGCTGAGGCCTCGAGTTCCCTGACTGACAGTGAAAACACTCAGTCCTTTCCCTTCAGTCCTCTGTACTGCATCTCTCATAGGAGAAGATGCAGTTTGGAAGACGACGCCACCTTCAGGTCTTCGTGTTTTTGCCCGTCAGGTCTTATGGACAAGTCTGCTGTTGATCTGACGAGGGCAAGGGCGGACGAGTCGACACGGTTGCCCGTCTCATATCCCACAGGTCGGCGGTTTGACACAGATGGAGAAGCCTCAGTCGCTGCTGTCGCCTTCAGTTCATTTGTTTCCAGGGGGAGACGTTCGCCTCTGGATCAGCAGCTGCTGCAGATGGTGGAGGACGTCGAGTCTTCAGAGACCACAGCTGTGCAGGAGGAGGTCCCTGATTCGACCCTTTTCCTCAGAGGAAGAACCGTCTCTGACAGCGTGGGCGAGCAGGAAGAGGAAATGGTGGTATGTTGCTGCCTGTCTTATTATCATATTATTTTAACATAATTCTACTGAAAAAGAGAACAAATTGTTATTTCTTGATGAGGTGTATCGACCTGTAATGACCTGATTTCTGTGAAATGTGATATGGATATTCCTGATCCCCAGAGGATGGATCTTTCTGACCTTTTCTATGGGAGAACCATCAAGGCTAAAATTGTCTTTATGTCAAAATTGAAAGGGCACATTCCTATTAAAGTTAACTGATGACGCTGAAGGTCCCCAGAGGTTAAACCTTTAAGATTATAATGACCTCTGTGACCTTTCCTCTACCCTCCTCCACCCTCAGGTCAAACCTAATAGGTTTAGCTTCACTAATGGCCGGGCTCAGTGAATAGTTAAAGCATAAGTGTAGCGTTTGTTACGTTGTACACCTCAGGAAACAACAAAGCAGAAATTTGGTGACAGCTGTGGTTAAATCAAAAGCATTAATGTAGCTCAGTCAGGATTCTTGACGTGTCTGTGTGCGTTTACCTTCGTAGCCTCAAGCGTCCATGGCCTCGCCAGCCTCGAACAGCCTGAGCAAAAGAGAGAAGAACCGTCTGAAGAGTCTCCGGAGGAAACAGAGGAGGAGGGAGCGATGGCTGCACAGTCAGCTGGAGCAGGAGCAGGTGATGGTGCATCAAACACAGCTCTTTTACAGACTTGAAAATGATGGGATAAGAGTTGCACAGGGAAGCTAGACAGGTAGTGAGGAGACTGTTTCATCAATATACATCTTATCTGTTTAAGATCTATGAATTACCTGACTAATTCACTGTCATTTCAGGCAACTGAGAGAAAATAGTTTAGTAGAAGTTCATTACTCAGTTTTATTTATTTGCACAAGTTAAAATGAAACAAACTACAAACAAAGGAAAATGAAAAGAAGTGAGAGAAAGAAAGATCCAAAATGTTTGATCTCTACGTAAATACATTTTCTCAGTGTAGGTTATGCTTAAAGGGCTTTAAGCGATGTGTAATTTTAAATAAATAAGGAAAAGTTCCAGAGGTGGATTCTGTTTTATTAGTTTGCAAATAAGTATCTAGAACATAAAAGTACATCGAAAACAGGAGCTGAAATTATGGGTTTACAATGACTGAAGTGTTAAATAAGTAAATAAGCATTTGTGAGACAAAAAGTCTCACTGATGTATTTTACTGTGTTGTTTTAAAACCTTTTAGCTGGGGGAAAACATCCAGGCTAAGAGTGTGAGCGGGTCACCGTTGGACAGCGAGGAGGAGGACAGAGAGGGCCTCACCTGCGCCGTCTGTCTCGACGTCTACTTTAGCCCGTACAGCTGTCAGCCCTGCGCTCACGTCTTCTGCGAGCCATGTCTTCGCACACTCGCCAAGAACCGACCGACGAACACACCCTGCCCCCTCTGCCGCACGCTCATCTCGCACACCAACTTCCACAAAGGTCAGCGCCCTTCCTCCTCGACTCCAAACCAAACTTCAGAACATCTGCTGGTTCCAGCTTCTCATATGTGAGGATTTGCTGTTTTTGTGGTTCTCATTTTTCCTCAGAGCTCAACAACACTGCCAAGACCTTCTTCCCAAAAGTGTACTACGGCCGAAAGCAGAACTTCCAGAACGCCCCATGTGCAAAATGGCCTCTGCCCAGCTGTCACAAGCGCTTCCGTACTTTCTGGGGTGAGAATTATCCAGGGTAGCACGGATGTTGGAAAGGGATTAAAAGTAATTTTTTATGCTCTGAGGGTCAGTGTGGATGTCAAATAACGTCCTGCCGTGACGTCGTTCACTGAGAAAGAAAGAAATGTTATCACCTTTTCCCAATAGTAAAGTTAATCTTTACGGCAGCTCACAGTTTAGTTCTGCAAACAGCTTTACAGACAATAAAAGGTCATAATCCAAATCCAGGAAGATAAACATTATTACAGTGAACTTTTACTCCATATGGCCTGACATGACTATACTAAATATTCTTTACAACACTACACGTGCTACACTGCAAATTGCAACAATAAAAAAAGTTATTTAGCCTGATATCTTTGAAGGTAAAGTACTGCCAGTTATAGTGAATATACTGATGGATTTGAAAATGAAATTGCAAACTGTACATTTGATTTTTAATTAGAATTATGTCCTGATTAATCACTACTCAGAAATTCAAACTATCATAAGGATACAAGCTCTTTGATCACACTGACTACAGAGTATAATCTCATCTGTTAAACTTCAGGGTATCAGAGACCGGCAGCGACAGCGAGGAGACGCTGGCACTTCGTCCACGGAGGCTTCGCGCTGGACGCCCTGGACCTCACCGACATGCGCGGCTGGCTCTTCGACATCGGACTGGTAATCGTCTACATCCACTCGGTCAACTGGATCCTGGCTTTCCTGTTCCTTTGTTTTCTCATGTACTACTTCTTCTTTTGAGAAACTGAGGAGCGCTGGAGAGTTTGCGGTGCAGGGTTATCGGTCTTTCTGGCTTCACGAGTTGGAGAGATTCATGTCGAACCTGTTATGTCAGTGTTAAAGTATCTCAAAATGAGTGTTACCTGTGTTAAGTATCCATGGTATTAGTGCAATAACTCACTCTGAGGTGTCCTAAGATACAAAAATAAGACCTGTTACTTTATTCACCAAGAAAACCTCGTCACAAGTTAGGTAGTGAAATCTTTGGTTTGAGGCAGAACATCTTGGTAATAATGGTACTGTTTACCAGGCTAAACAAACACATGGTGAAATCTGACACTTTAGTTTTTGATCTTTAATAAAAAGCTCTGTCTCTGTAGGAATCCTATCCATAATGTTGTCAGACACTTAGAATAACAATCTGAGCCTGTCAGTGGCAAAAACAAGCACTTTAGTGAACGTACTTTGACATGGACGATTGTCAGGTACACTGTTCCTGCTCGATACATTTACACCAAAAAACATGGTTAAAGAAGGCCAGGGTTAAAAAAATACTAGAGTTATCCTTTAAGTATGGAGCTGTAGCTGTGAGGCGATTAGCCTAGCTTGGTCTGAAGACTGGAAGCAGGGAGTAACAGCTACTGTAAGCTGTCTCCCTCCATAATTAAAACAGTACACCAACAGACATCCCCACAGGTTAATCAAACAAGATTAACAAAGTGTTTGTGAGCTTTAAAGGTGTTGGTAGGTGTATATTTTAGTTTGAGTCAAAGCCAAGCTGCCTCCTGACTCCAGCTCTGTATGTAACGCACACCTACAGACATATGATTAATAATAATAATAATCTTCTTCTCTTCGCATCAGTCTTAACTAAAGGAAATAAGTTTATTTCCCAAAATGTTGTACTACCCCTTTTAATGTAGCACAGGCAGGATGAGCCAAACTGGCACTTTACTGAAAAAACCGTAAGGGAGTCAGCAATAAAAATAAATTAATATGAGACTGTAATTTTACTCCAATGTGACTGGAAGAAGTTCAGTCTTGGTATATTTTTAAGTAAAGTTAGATTAAGAGAAAATGTGAACATGTGAGACCGTTTTCTTCTACGTCTACATGTTATTTTATTTACAAAGCTAAGAGTTACTCAGGATTCAAACCTCTAATAAGTAAAGAGAGCAGTCGTTATTGATTGATGGGATTGATTGACTGGTTAAAGGGGTGACAGCAGCAGGAGGAGAAAGAGCAGAGTTTTAGCTCTCTGGGACAGTAAACACTGTTTTCAAAAGAAGGCAGAAAGAAATTTAAATTTAAAGCTTTCTGTGAATTGTGTCTTTTTCTCAAAGGAAATACAAAAACGGACAGATTTAAAAAATATCAGCATTTATTTTGAGTAGAGTTTATTGTCTAAAGGCAATAAAATGTGTCATTTAAGTATGCATTTTATTAATTCAGTCATTGTGGGTCACATTGAGTATTTTGATCTTGAGAGTGAAATTCAACAGTAATAATAAATCCATTGTTTTTCATTTCGTGTTTAAAAAAACGTGCATTAACATTTTCTTCTAATCTTTTAAGTTTGGTTTTTTGACCGTTCAGTAATGATATGAAGTAATAACAGGTTGGGGCGACATTAATGAAGAAATTCAGATTATTTATGAATAAAAATCTGTCGAAATAGATAATTGTATTTAACAAACTGGTGACGCCTGTTTTTTCACTTTTTTCATCTCTAAAGTAACTCAGTGGTCGTCTTACTTTTGTCAGGAGACAGACAAATATTGTTCTCAGGAGTTGGTGGAGACTGAACCACCGCTAAAAGGAGAGAGAATAATGGACCTCAATTCATCATGAATTTAATATTGGTCTGATAAAGTTGTTCTATGTCTGTTGTGTGTCATTTGATGGCTTGTTAGCCATACTGGAACATTAATGTTCCCAAGGTCCTAAGTTCCCATTGTCCAATACTCCTAGAACCCCAAGGTCCTGATGTTCAATGTTCCCAAGATCCCATGTTTCTAAGCCCTCTGTTCTGGGGGTCCTAAGTTCCCAGGGACCAGTGTTTCTAGGGTTCTATATTCCCATGGTCCTATGCTTCCAAAGTCCTATGTTCCCATGACCCTATGTTCCAAAAGGTCCTATGTTCTGAGGGTCCTAAGTTCCCAAGATCCTGTGTTCCCAGGGTCCTGTGTTCCCAAGACCCTATGTTCCCAGGTTCCTAAGTTCCAAAAGGTCCTATGTTCCCACAGTCCTACATTTGGAGGGTCCTAAGTTCCCAAGATCCTATGTTCCCAGGATACTAAGCCTGTCAAGTTCCCACAATAGCCCATGTCATGTTAAGTGACTATAGAGCTAGGGAACATATCTTTTACAGGTTCCCGTTATGTGCCATATAAAGCTGGAGAACATAGGACCTTTGGAGAGCACATGTAGAACTTGGGAACATAGGACCCTTTTCATGTTCCCATAATGTGCCATATAAATCTGGGGAACATCGAACACTGGGAACATTGGAATCACTACCAACCTTAAAATGTGAATTCTGTCCTTTTGTTTTCGTTGTTTCTGCCCCCTCGTGGTCAAACAGAATAAATGCAACTTCAAATTAAGGTTTTAATAATCTCACTCATGCAAAAGTCTGCCAACACTAAAAGTCATTTAAAGCTGAATTTGTTCACATCTGCAGCAGAACAGTGATGATCTGTACGTGGATGTTAATTCGTGTCATGTATAAATGTCTTTAAAAGCAGCCTGCAAATGCATTAAAATGTCCAACTCGGTCACACAGAAGAAACCCTGGTTGCTGTTGTTGTTGTTGTCTCTGGACCACCGGTGCTCGTAAACGGTTAATTGTCAGTCGGAGGGTGACGACTTGTTTTGCTGTTGGCTCCCTCTGAATCCTCCTCACACGTGAGCGCGCGGCGGAAGACGGAGGAGCCTCCCTCTCGGCCTTCAGGAGGGGCTGAAGGTGACTCTCCTCTCGGCTGGGATGCAGAGGGAGCTGCTGGGGGTCCGTCCGGCCCGCTACACGGTCCTGCTCCGGGGATTAACGACACAATAACCCACTGCTGGGGGGGTGGGGGGGTGGCTCAAACCATAACCAAAACCCCCGGATCCTGCAGCGTCTGAGCGCGGGTCATTTTCCTTCTATAGAGGACACAGCAGCTCTGAGAAAAGAGGGAGGGTGTCTCTCTCTCCTCTCTCCATCTCTCTGTATCTGTCTGTGTGTCTGTCTGGGCTCCGGTGGTGGTCGGTGTGCATGAATGTGTTCTGCACCGTACGGGCGGAAAAAGCGCCCAAGGTCTGCAGGGAGTATTTTCCCCGTCAGTAAAGGGGCGCAGACGGAGCCGGAGCGCAGGGAGAGCACGGAGGGGGCCGTGGACGGCAGCAGGATGGTGAGTGCTGAAAACACCGACAACAAACGGTTGATGGAGAGGTGTTTGTTAGCGTAGCTCTGCACCAAGGGACAAGGCTCTTGCATTCACCAGATTTTTATCATGCGGCAGCAGCTTGAAGGTGCACGAATATCACCGCGTTTTCTTGTTTTCCCTCCAGACTGTCCAGGAATTCAACACCCTCGTAGCGCTGTACCGGGAGCAGGTCATCTCCGTCGGGGAGATCTCAGCCGACTGTCCGTCTCTGCGGGCTCAGATGCACCACACGCGGTCCAAAGGATGCTCCATGGCCCGGGCAGCGCACCAGGACCTCGCCGTCATCTCCGTGTCAGGGTAAAGAGGGAAACAAAGTGTGACTGTTGGAAAAGAAAGGAACAGATTTAGGCTTTATCAACATTACAGCTGTCTGTCTTTGATTGTTTCAGGGCATTTTTTAACCTCATGAACCCTGTTTTTCTCCTTTAGTAGCTCAGAAAAACATTCATCCAGCAATTCATTTGAATTCTAAAATGAATACATCTTAATTAGACTGTGTGCCACTTTTCTTTGCAAAATTACAAAGTGGTCGACTGTAAAACAACAGATAACAAAAGGAAAAAATAAGGATTTATATTCTAAAATATCGAGATTAGACGAGAGAAGGAAGTAAACACAAAAAACGAGGTTAAACTGAGGAGGAAGTGGACCAGTATTTTATCTGCCACAGGTTTTGAAAGGAAATAAATGCAGAGAATTTGTTTTTTCATAAGGGAAACACTGGTATAACAATACAGTGTGACTGTAAAGGTCCACAGTGATGAGAAGTTTCAAGTGTCTGCACGTTATTCCTGTTCATTTGTGGTGAGATTGATGAAAACTGGTGGAAAAACACGTTGGAAAACCTAAAAATCTTTCCTCTTTTCTCTGTGTTTTCTTTCGTCTTTCATCTCTCACCTCTTCTCCCCGCTGCAGTCCAGAGGACGGAGAGATCCACCCTGAGATCTGTCGGCTCTTCATCCAGCTGCAGTGCTGCCTGGAGATGTTCATAACGGAGATGCTCAAGTCCATGTGCCTGCTGGGGGTGCTGCAGCTGCACAGGAAAAGTACCGTCACAATAATAATCACTCACTGTTTCCATTTCGGTTTAGCTGCCTGTGCATCACAAAGTTAGAACACGAGTGTGATCACCTTAAATCTGTATTTATACTGAATAACTGGAAATATCTGCACATCAATAAGAAAATTTAAAAAGCCTTTGTCACAGGAGACATCTTCACATGTCACAGTAGAAAAGTCAGGTGTAAATATTCAAATTAAATAAGTAATAAATGAATTTAAAACCCTCATTGTAAAAACACGAACAGATTTAACGATTTTAAATTCTTGTGAAAGTTATTTCAAAGTTAAAAGGTCGCACAGTCATCATCTTTAGCCAAGACTTTTGCTTGAGTTAGAGGTCCATCACATAAAAAGGGGAAGTACATTTATGATTGATTTTGCCAACATGTGTGCAGTCATGTTTTTAAAAACGTATATTTCAAATTTCTTAACATCGCACATAACAAGCATTTCTTAGAAATCTGATTATGCAGTGATGTATGGAGTTATCAGACTGTTTCAAATGACTTTCAGGTAAATAAATGTATTAAAAGTGCATTTCCACATTTCCAAATACAAACTTTCTACTTGAAATCCAATCACTGCTGCATAAAGTCTGTTTAAAATGTACAGTATTTATGTATTTATTTAGCTTTCCTTCAGTTTCTACTTCATTGTTTATCTTGGAGGAAATGTTTGCACACAGGCTTTAACAATCACAGTTATAGACTGATGACAGTGGACATTAACAGAGGTCAAGGACATGAAAACAACACAATATATAAAAATAAATAAAAATAAAATATTAGAATAAATGATTACATAAGATAAAATGACATAATATACAAATAAAAAAATAAAAATGGCAGCAGATGAAGACAGAAATGCTGTAGACACACAGCTACAATAAAAATACTCTCCATAAAATTGAAAAAATAACAGTAGCTTGAAATGAAAAACTCAATTTATAACATCCAAACAAGTCAAAATGTTAAAATGCAATGTGATCATAGACCCTGCACTCTGGAAACAGCAGAGGGCAGCAGAGAGCTGTTATTGCAGATAACATAATCTGAGGAGCTGAGATTCATTTTTATTTTATTATGAAATCAAAACATCACTAGATCAAGAGAAGGGTGTGTTTTCTGTTAAATATGTTAATTGATTTAAAACTGACAATTTAAAAATTCACCTTTTTAAGCAAACTGAAGAAACTGACCTGACACAGTGTAGATGAATGCGTTTAGTATCTATTTATATAGCATGTAGCTTTATAGTTTTTTTTAATGAGTCGTCTGTGTTTGTCTTTCTCCGTTCGGTCCTGGAGGAACAGACTCGGAGCCAAAGGTGGACTTCAGAATGGATGAAAGCTCCGATGTTCCCATCCTGGAAGACCGATCCTCGTCTCCCATAGACTTCCCTCAGGAGCAGTGGTTGGTGGGAACCGACATTGAAAACATAGAGAGGTACAGTGACTGCACCTGCCTTTTTAAAAATTCACTCTGTTGTGAACTCATGAATAAATCATCCAAACTGTATCTTTCTGCTGATTCACCGTGTCTTCACAGAGACATGCGAGAGATGAGAAATTTACTCAGCAAACTCAGGGACACGATGCCATTGCCACTGAAAAACCAAGGTATGTCATGTTTGTGTTAGCTGAAATTCACAATATCAAATGTAAAAAAACAACAACTTTCTTGTTTGTTTGTTCCAGATGACAGCAGCTTGTTGAATCTGACTCCACACCCACTGATCAGACAGAGGAAGAGACGCTTCCCTGGACTCTGCTGCATGGTGTCGGGCTGAGTCCGACAGCAGCACCACAGTCAACACACACACATACAACCGGACATTCATTTTAATTCAGTTAAGTTTGTGATTTATATTTATTAAGAGATTCTTTAATCTTCATTTGTTTTTTTCTGAAACTTTAATCCTGTAGTGTCCATACCCAGTGCCCCAAAAAGGAGGACAAAGTGTAGCTAGTGTGTTGCATTAGCCTGGTGCGCTAACAGTTAGCAATGGATGAGATAAAGCAAAATTATAGTACAATCAGGTCAGACCTTGAAGACACGGGTGTGGCAGAGCTTTCGTTTGTTTTGTTTTGTTAAGGTCAGGCATTCTTGCATTAATTTCCTTTTTTTTTTTCAATCTTACACTGGGGGTTTTCAACTGGAGCCCCCTGGTGGTCAGTAAAGGCACTGCAGGTGGTCCCTGACCCTTTTTTAAAAACACATTTCCATGGTGTGAGTAATCAAATTCACACAAATATATAAAATTTAGACAAGCTAAGGTGACTTTCAGGATTATCTGGTCTGTCCTCGGTAGCCTGCGCTATGCTAATGCTGGATTGTGTCGCTAGCGTCACATGCAAATAAATAACGTACAGATTCAAGCCCGAAATATTAATTTACCGACCAGATTTTGCCAATTTCTGCAAGTTTTGGTGACAAGCACCCGTTGGTATCTGAAAGATGAACTTAAATTTGGAGTGAGCTGCTGCTGCACTGTTAGCTAATGTTAGTTAGCTAGCTAGCGCCATCACAGATCAGTTCGTAAAAACCTAATCAGTTGAAAACCCCCTGTCATCTCCCTCCTAATCCTTCTGTTTCACATTATTTTATATAATGAAAGATAATAATTGTATATATTCAGGCTATGCACAGGCATTTTTTTAAGTTTCCTGGTGTCTCACTGTGCTCGTGTCACACCTCCCATGTCTGAATGTTTTACAGTGTGAGATGTTTTAGTCTGAACAACTTCCTGATGTGTTTCATTCAGTAGAGGCTCCTGCCAGGTGAGTCTCTGCTTTACCTGTGTGGTGTGACACCATGTAGACAAAGCAATTCACCTACAGTATTATGGTGCACACACATAACTGGCTCCTATAATTATAACATTTCTCTCACTGTAGAAAAAAAAGTGTGTGTGTGTAAAATAAACCAGATAAGAAAAAGCAGATCCAAAGCTTTGCCTCAACTTTAAATTTCAGATGTCATCAGCCTCTTTGGCTTCGCCCATGTCGTTTACTTTAGTTCTGACTGAAGCACTGGACTGATGTAGTTGGGACAGGCAACAATTTCTAATGGTTTTGTGACTTTCTGATCTTTTCTGTAGCAAAATATAAAAATTTTCTTAAGGCCACAGCTGTAACCCATAGCAGGGAGCCTTAAAATCTATTGTCCAAATGATATTTTCATGAAATTTCCTGTACTCATGCTCCCCAGAGGATGAATACTCACAGTGTTACTGACCTTAGCATCAGCAGCAGCCATAAACTTCCATTTTTACCCAGGAAATATAAAAATCTAAGAGTATTAATGTGTAGAAAATGAGATTTATCCCAAGCCTGCTCCCCAGAGGACAAACCCTTTTGATTTGACTTTCCCTCTAGCGCCACCTCCAGGATAATTTAAATTTTTAACATTAAGTTTCAGCTTCGGTTTTCCATCACAAGGGCTTTGCAGATGTTCCACATACACAGAAAACAGCACAACTGAAGAAGCCACACACACACAAATCATCCATCTACTAGAGCCATTATCCCATTGAATGTAAGTGCAATGTAATTAGTAAAATTCGTGTTTGTGACAGGGTTTTTCCTCCCATTAATGTAATCTACTGTGGTGATGTCTAAATTGCTAAATTCTTTGTTTTGGCATGTATATGACTCAAACTAGGCCATGTGTAGTTAGTGTGTCCTGCAATGTAGAAAAGCCACAGCTATAGCTAGTATGTACAGCTTAGGACATTTTATAATGTGAATAAAGTTTTATATGCAAAGAAGATGATATTTCTTTTTTCTTTTTTGTCTTTATTTCAAAGGATTACAGGTCAGCGTTTGCTTTCTTTCTGCATGAGATGAAAATATCAATCTCATGAATGTGAGGCGTTAGCATGGTCATGATTAGCCTAGCTTAGCATAAAGGCACAAAGCGCAGGAACGCAAGTAGGCTGAAAATGTGCCTAAGAAACACCTTTAAAGCTTATTAATTACAATATACAGTCTCTTGGTTGTCCAACTCACACATAAAAGACAATGTAAAAACAACAATTTGTAGTTTTAGAAGGAGTTATGTGCTTGGACTGTTAATTGTATCCCTCCATCCAGGACTTCTGTGCAACATCTCCAGCACACTATAAAATATAAAATATATTACACATTTCAGAATTGATATTGCACAAAGAAAGAAATACGAAATAGAAAGTAAATGAAATAAATAAGGCCGTGATTTAAAAGGACAATCATTGAAAAGAATTCACTCTCACTGCTTTTCACAACATGGACCAAAACAATGTGTTGATTGTGTTTAGTTCCAGATAAGTTGTGCAAAAACTTGGACAACTTAAGAAGAAGTGGAAGGAGAAGAGAGGTTTTCTCCCCCTCCAGAATCTGTAGCTGTCAAAGTCTCAAACTCACAACATCTGGTTTATGTTTCTGCAGCTGGGAAACTCCAGAGCTCCTTACTTCCCGTAACAATGAGGGACAAGGCGGTTATGTAAGAACTTTATTTATTACTATGTTCTCCATTTATTGTTATTATTAGCAAAAGGTAGTTTGTTTTGAGATTTTTTGGGGGGGGGGGGAGACACAGATTGGGCAATGCACGTCCAATACCCCCCTGAGGAATCACAGAGGGAGGTTTTATATTCCTGCTGTCAACTCAGACACAAACCTCAGAGTCAGATTCAGCTCTGCCTGCAGCGCAGAGTCAGCTCCTGCAAAGACTCTCAACTGCCCAAACATTAAACCAAACACAGGAGCTGCCAAATTCTACGCTTTAATACCTGCTGAGGAGGACGTCCATTCACGTGGTGAGTCTGATTTCTGTGTTGCAGAAATTAAAAACTGCATTAAATTAAAGATTTTATATGTTCACGTATGACTCTGCAAACACCCTTAGTTGCTGTTTTATTTCTTTATTCTTATTTGTTTTTTTTCTTATTAAATACATTTTTATGCCTCATATAAACCTTGAATTCACTCTGTTTATGAAATGTGAGAAACAGAAAACTTACCTCACCTGAAAGGGATGTATTTAATACAAATGAAAAAGTTGTTTGCCCTAAAAAGTCATTTTAATATGTTCAAGAATGTAATGTTTTGATGGGGATAATATCAGATACAGCAGTGAAATTCTGCTGCATTTCAGACGACGTACAGTACAGACATTTTATAGTTTTTATCAAAGAGCAATAAATTATTAGCATAATGAAAATCCAAACAAAGCAAAACTGTTATTGTTATCACTGTTACTCTTGAATAAAATGCAGCTGTTGCTGATTCTGCTCTGCTCTGGTCATCAGGTTGTTTTCAGAGTAGGTGAAACCAGTCTGGACTCCTCTAATGGCTCCTTCCAGCCGCTTCGTTCTGCTGCTCCAGCTCCTCAGCTGCATATCAGCAGGTCTGGCCTGTTTCTGTGACCGATACCCGTGGAGCTCCTGGTCCGCCTGCTCCAGAACCTGTAACTATGGCACGCAGCAGAGAAGCAGGTGAGACACATGGGCAGAAGTAGAACTGAAACAGAAAATTGAACTGTAATTACTCTCTCTGCTGTTGTGAAATACAAACCTAATGATGCCAACAGCTGCTCTGTGTTAAAGTGACATTCATCCCTTTTTTTTGACAGGAACTTTCAAAAAAATGATGGTTATTACCATCGGAGCAGCTGCGCTCAGCTGTGTGAGAGTGTCGACAGGAGAGGCTGTAACGAGCAGGCCTGTCCAATCAACTGCCTGCTGACAGAGTTCGGGCCTTGGTCTGACTGCTCGCCCTGCGCCAAGAAACAGGCAAGAAAAACGCTGACGTGACGAGTTGTTTCAAGAGTTTATGGGTGAAATTTGTCAGTGTAAATTTGCATATTCTCTCCTGTTGTTGCATTGGGATAGTTTCGGACCCGGGCTGTGCAGAGGCCGTCCCAGTTTGGTGGAGCAGACTGCAGTCCGGAGCTGACAGAAGAGAGGCCCTGTCACCCCTCCACAGAGTGCAAGTTAGCACCCATCGACTGCAGAGACGACTTCAAGTGTGATAACGGTCGGTAGAGTTTTAACTGATGTGTTAAAGAGAGACAGACGTCTAAAAACTGTCCCTCTGCTGCAGGGCGCTGCATCAACTCGACGCTGACGTGCAACAGACAGAACGACTGTGGAGATAACTCTGATGAGAAGGACTGCGTAAATCCTACAGTTGTGTGTCCATCAGAGAGGAGAGTGGCCCCTGGGGCCGACCTGGTGGGAAACGGGTGAGCTAAGAGTCAGAAGGTCGCTGCTGAGTTTACAGCTTTGGTTTTAACATGAATTGTGCTCACATTCCTCCCTGCTTATCAGAACATCTCACATTTTTGCAGCAATTGTCTTTTTTTTTCTGGCTCTGAATATTGTTGCACCGCTTCTGCCAAGACAAGAACTCAGTTTTAGCCTGACTGTTACTGGATTTTTGAGATAAATACCAATATTTATGCTTGAAAACAATAAAAATCTGATGACAGTACTTCCCACATATCCTCCAAATTAATTTTTTCATCCATGTGAGCACATAAAATAAATATTTTATGGTAAAGATTTGTCTAAGTTAGGATGTTATACCTGAACAATAAACTATTTTCAAAGATGACAGTAAAAGTAAATAAAAAACAATAAATTCTGAGCAGTAAATGTTACCTAACTTATATTATTCGTATATTTATAAATAAAAATCTGTGTTTGAAGGTTTGATGCTATAGCGGAGGAGCCGAGGGGAGCGGTGCTGGACAACATGTTTATGGGAGGAAGCTGCATCATCAGGAGGCCTCTGACCACGCTGCTCTACCATCGAGTACCTCACAACTTTGAGAGCTTTGACATTAAGGTAGTGTCAGATCTAGTCCTCCACAGATAGATACCTGAGGAAAAGTCCAGTTTTTGTTTTTGTCGTTGCTGCTCTTGTTGTTGGTTTACAGATGTAGTTGTGGTTGTGAAGGTTGGGCAGGTGGAGGACTTCAGCACTGACCCCCAGACAGTACACACAGACCCAATCAATGTGAAGACGTCTGGTTCAAGCGGAGACAACATCGGAACAGACGGAGACCCTTTTTTCTTCATCTTCCCCTTCATTCTCCACAGGGACTCTAAGACATACCTGAGCTCTAACAGTCACGCTTTTGAAGCTTCAAAGAAAACAGTGAGTGATTCAAACAACAGTTCGCACTTGGTCTCCACAACGATGTGTGTAGTAATTTCCTGTCCTTCTTTCCCTCCATAGGACTCCAAGTTTTTCCGGGTGCACCAGGTTCTTCCTGTGTCCAAGTTCAAGGTGAAAGGACCGGGTGACGTCGTCCTGTCGCAGCCTTTCCTCCAGTTCCTTCACGCTCTTCCTCTCGAGTACAACTACGCCCTCTACAGGGACATCTTCCAGCGCTTCGGGACGCACTACTACAGCTCGGGGACACTGGGAGGCCACTACGACCTGCTGTACCAGTACAACCGAGAGGAACTCAAGAGTTCAGGTACAGCAGCTCGACTGGGTGGAGTCATAAGGGATCGGTATATTTGAAACAAACTAGGCTGGATGGTTCTTTTGTTTCTGTGTCTCTTCTGACAGGTCAAACAGAAGAGCACATCAAAGGCTGCCTGAACAGTGAAACCACCTGGTCCATCATCCTCTACACCGAACACAGCAGGGTGTCCCGGTGCTCTGACAACAAGATGACAGAGAAATATGAAGGTTACAGCAAATATCTGCCCCAAAACACATCATTTCTTATTCCAAACCCTACTGCTGATGGTCTACTGACGGCTTGTCTTTGGTCCAGGCTCGTTCATTAAGGCAGCAGAGAAGTCTTTCTCCCTGGTGAAAGGAGGAAGAACCAGAGAGGCAGCAGCTCTGGCCTGGGAGAGGCAGGGCCCTGCTCCGGACCAGACATCCTACAGGAACTGGGCCAAGTCGGTCCTGGACAACCCTGCTGTGGTCGATTACAAGGTTCAATTTAAAGCTACTTACAAAAACATCCGAATTTTCTTTTAAAGTTCCCGAAACCTGATGCTGTGTTCCTGTATACGTCCTTTTCCAGCTAAAGCCGATCATAGATCTGGTTCGGGGGATCCCCTGCGCGGCCACAAAGAGGCGACACCTGAGGACGGCCCTCCTGCAGTACCTGGAGGAATTTGACACCTGCAAGTGTGCTCCGTGTCCCAACAACGGCAAACCAGTTCTGTCTGGCACAGAGTGCAAGTGCGTCTGCCAGACCGGCACCTTCGGCACCAACTGTGAGAAACGGGCTCCTGACTTCACCTCAGGTACGTGAGGTCGGATGGTTAGAATCATGAGAACACAAGAAACAACAGACAACAGAAGTTAAGATGAAGGAATCACCAGTTTTCTCCAAGTCTGAGTTCCAGTTTCAGTGTTTTCTCTCAGTGATATCCTTACTGTTTCTCAACACAGAGACACAGGAGTCTCCTGGATAATTTAACCATGCTCCTTCAATCCTTATAACCTTGGTAACCACCATTCGTGCACAGGAAATCCTGTTCTAATTTTCAGATTGTTATTAAACGTATTGATTCATGGTCTCCTCACTGGAAATGTGGTTTGCTGTTTGATTTCCACAGAGGAGGTGGATGGTTACTGGAGCTGCTGGAGCCCGTGGAGTCGCTGTTCAGCCTCCATGAAGAGACATCGGAGGAGGCGGTGTGATAACCCCGCTCCCCTCAGAGGAGGCCGACCCTGCAAAGGTGCCGACAGACAGGAGGAACCGTGTCACATCTCCATCTTTGCAAGGTGGGACGAGGTGTTTAACTCAGTTGATAGACACATTTCTAGGTGTAATTTTATCTGTGTTGCTTTGGATTTACTGGATGCTCTGGTTCGTGTTTTCTTCTCCAGACAGGAGACGTGCGACAACGACGACGACTTCACTGTGGGCTGGAGGGACGAGCTGCCTCCTGGTGTGCTGGGCTGTCTGCGGCCACAGAGTCCCGACAACAGCTTCCTCAGGGTAAACACTCTGAAAACTGAACAGGTCGATGCCCAGGAGGGTTCATATTCAGATCCTCTCTAACTTTAACTCTTTGCTCGGACAGAAATCGAAGCAGTATTACAACTTTGGTGAGGACGAGGAGTTCCAGTGCTACACTGGGTTTGACCTGGAGGGTTTTCAGTACATCAACTGTCTTCCTGATGGAACCTGGAGTCAGCCAAGTGGAAAATGCATCAGTACGTTTGTTTTCTCACTGCAAAGTAACTTAGCCATTGTAAGCCAATTAACTTAACACCTGTCCTCCTGTACCTTTAGGAAAGATCTGTCTTCCTCCTGAGATCCCTGACGAGATGTCGCTGTTCCCCGACAAAGACGAGTACAGAGTGGGGGAGTCGGTGGGTTTGAACTGTAACGAGACGGGCATGATGCCGCTGCCGCAGAGCATCTACAGGTGCGGTGATGGTCTCACCTGGGAGCCTCTGTTAGCTGCTGACCTCCGCTGCTCCAACGGTACAGTAGACGACTAATTCTGAGCTGGGAAATTAGGAAAACATATATATTAATCTGTGTTTTCATGGAGATGATATGACTTAAATATGACTTTAATTAAAGGAGTACCAAACTTTCAATCATTCATTTTTGTTTTTTCTGTACATGTCAGAATGTGCATGAGCTGATATATAGTTTGTATTTTGTGTGAAAGATGCTGATTTTTTTTCTTATGTCCTCCTGTTTGTAGAACAGCCATTTGTTCCTGATGGTCAGTGTGCTCCAGGACAGAAGTTACAGGGCTCTAAATGTGTCTGCATCAAACGGGAGAGCTGCATGTAAGCTTTTATGAATTCTTTTATCTTACTTTGTTGTATTATTCATGTTTTTTTCCCATCTTATGATTGTTTTAAATGTTAAAATTCTTATGTGAAGCACTTTCAGCTGCACAAAAAGTTACTTTTATATGAAGTTTTTGTGGATAAAAAAGTTAAATATTAAGTGTGTCTGCAGTTCACAACCGGCGAGTCTCTGCATCCTGAACGTAGAGGTCGGCGTCACTGTGGAGATGCCCCTCTGCGCCTTCCACGCCGGTCGCTGCCACGGCGACCCGCTCTTCTTCGTCAATGACGGCAAGTGTGACGCAGCCGACGCGGGGAAACTGGAGTGGGCCAAGTTCAGAGCCAAAATGTCCTCCAAGAGCTCCGTGCAGGAGCCCTGTGACCTCGACACCTGCTACGAATGGGAGACTTGCTCTGGTGAGTCTGACCTGAAACTACTTCCTCATTGATTTGTTTTGATAACTCACTGCAAAATTTCACCTTTTATTTCTTTCACAACCTCTGAGTTAACTCACGTCTCTCCCCAGCGGCTAAGAAGTGTGAGTGCCGAGCTGCTCGGGACTGCCCCAGAGTTGAACAGCACACGTTCTGCGTGAAGCTGACCAGGACTCAAAGGACTCGGAGTCTGGACCTTTGCTCCATGGCCGCTCTCAAATGTGCCAGCTATCAGTTTGAGATTCTCAATGAAGGCGCGTGTGAGTCCAGATGATTCTACTAAAGCTTTTTCTAAGCCGTTAACATTTTAAAAAATCACAAATATAGAGACAGTACAGGCATTAGTGCACCTTGCACCATGTTACTCTTCAAAAAAATTACATTATATTTATAAAAGTAAGCTATACTGGCAAGCAGGTAGAAGATCCAAGCACCTGACACAACCAAATGCATCATTGGATTTGCACCAAATTTGGTATGGACAATCAGGGGTATACATCAGATGTGCATACAGAATTTTGTGTCTTTTCGAGAAATGGTTTGGAGCAAAAATATCATTAAATTGTTCACTATTTCTAAGTTTTCTGGAGGACAAACTGGATAGAAGTGTTGAGTCCACCGCCAGGTGGTTTTTGGGGAAAAGTTTTGTCATTTTATTCTGATAATTTAATGCTCTGCCTCTTTGAGAATTCAGCTTGGTAAATTGATAACCTGTAAAGCACACTGGCAGTTTTTAATGACAGAGGACAGCTGTTGTCAGTCAGTCAGTCAGTCAAGTCTAATTACAGGAACAGAGTGGGATATTTACACTTGCTAAATGTTCTTCACATGGAATAAAAAGAATTTAAAGAATCATAACAATGTCTGTTATTTCTTTCAGTATGTCAGCTAACTGCACCTATTTCTATTTTTTCTCTCACCTCAGAAATTTTTTCAAAATATTAATGTGGACCAAGTGATATCCAGATACTCGCAACTGAGACTAATATACCAACAATAACGATTCTGTTTGTGAGACTACCTCATTTGATTAAATTGTGTCTAAAAGGCCAAATAAAAATACTTGAATGGAGACAAAAGAAACTGCAGGAAACAAAGAAAATACAATAATCACTATGGAGCTGCAACGCAAAAATGCCTGCACAATCCATATTCTATTAAACGTAGACACTTAAAGGTGCTGTATGTGCATTTTTGCTATCGCTACATAGCTAACGTTAGCATTAGCAGCTGTTTGTTTATCAAGAGCTTCAGCCATTGTTGTGTTTACAAGACGAGGTTAGAATACATCCTCTGAGAAGTGCTACTTCTTCATCCTCTCATATTGGACTGAGGACAAACTGGATACTACTGGTTAGCATGCTAACTTCAGTGGAGGAAAAGAAGTGAAAGATAATAGAAAATAAGAAGAATTAACACTGGTGTTGTTTTCCTCAGCTGGAGTCAGCTCTTGGTGAGTAAAGAAATGAAGTTTGATGTTGAACTCACACCGTTTCCAGCTGCTAATGCTAATGTTAGATATGTAGCTATAGCAAAAACTTACATATAGCATATTTAAATGCATGAAAAAGAAGTTTTGACTTCACATAATCAACATAAGGTATTTGGAAATGAACATAAATTGAACTCATTACTGAGAATTACTGAGAATTCTCTGGTTCCAAATTAAGTAGAAAGTAAAGTAAAAGTAGAAAATAATTCTTTCAAATATTTGATATTTTAACAAAAATGCAAGAACAAGAGTCTATCTGAAAAGTGTTTTATTAACTTTAACCAAAACAACAGGATTTATTTCAAATTTAGTCAGAACATTATGTTTACTTCACACGGAAAATGTCGTGAATTATCCATCATCTGTGACAAATATAAAAACGCACCCCAGGACGGCAGAGGAACCTATTTACATCATTCAAGTGTTAGCAAGATATTTGCCTCTATTTACAATTTAAACACTGATTAAAAAAAACAAGTTCCTGCTTCTTATGTACAGTGAGTAAAACAACAACCACCTTTATTGTGGACAAGCCTCAATACTGATCACATTCACCTGCTCCCCAGCACACCTTCTGGCCCCCACCTCACATTCGGTCATCGTCGTGGCAACACCCCCAGCGCCAGTGTTAACGCACAGGGAGGCAGAGTCTTTAGGACACTCTGACATGTTCTGGCAAATGCATTTTCTTGTTGACTCTAGAGTGGAAGAAGAATGATTAAATTGTCTTATTTTGTGAGTCAAAACTGCAAAAAATCAAGTTGTATTAAACCAGAATTATCTTCTAAAGGAGCCCAGCAGACTCACCCTGACAGACTGTCCCTGGTTTGCAGTCCTCACAGGACGTGAATGTCTCCTCCGGCCACTTACAGTCGCCATCAGTGGCCAAGGTGAAGTTGTGTCCCACACATCGCAGAGCTCCAAGCTGACAAACACCCAGTAAACGGGTTGGGCTTGAGCCGAGTCTGGCACACAACTTCAGAGAGGTCCTGAATGAAAACAATATGTATTTAAAAATGTTATTATTGTGCTTTTATGACTTAGACTGAGCATTTAAAATGTAAAAATAATTCTCAAATATCATACTCACGGGCACTGAAACGGCATTTTACACACACAGCCAGTTTTTCCTACGCTCTCCCACAGTTTACACCTCAGGTTGGATGGAGGAGAAGGAGCTGTGGGTGCTGAGGAGAAAATATAGAATCAGTATTTCCTTTCCTAGCTGTATGTGAAACAGGTTGAACCCACAAAGAATTGTCCCTGCAGAGCTTTATAGTAACTTTAAGCTCAGTTTATTTTGGTTTTCCTGCCCACAACCTTACTGGTACAAATACATGCTAATGTGTCTCAGTATCTGCTGAATATGAAAAAGGAAACTTTGATATTATATCAGCATTGTGTTCACAGCTTGTTTCAGTGTCCCCCCACATGGCCCATGTCAGTTTGGGTTAAAGTAGAATAAAGAAAGCATTAGGCTAAGTTCTTTTCATTGAAGCTGCAGTAACATATTTTTGGCCACTAGGGGGCTGAAAAAAGCCAAAACACGCTGACAGACACACAGTTATGATACATTATCAGCGAATGTGGCTTTTCTAGAAACCGTAACAGGAAACAGAAGCCTGTTTATTTGACTTTTATTGACTACATGTTCCACAATAAATGTACCTGCTTTACAGTGAGTGTCTGCCGGAGAGGGAGACCACTGCAGACTGGGACTGCATATGATCTCCGACACCTCACCCTCCAGCTCTGACCCTGCAGGACAGGAGAGGGACACCCTGTCTCCAATCTGATAGGCTGCTTTGTTGGGCGTGGCTGTAACTTGACTGTTGAGAGGGGGAATCCCGCATGTGGAACCTGGGACAGGAAGAGAGGGAAACATAAAATTATTGAGGTATATCTTGTGAATGCACAGGAGCAAAAAGTAGAGAATCAGTGGGAATAGTTAACCTGCATCTGGATCCACATTTGCATAGAAAATACACACAATAAGACCCCAAAAACTTCTTGTTGGTAAAGGGAAGACATACTTTTACAAACCATCGCTCCTGTCACCCACTTCTGGTTTTCACCACATCGAGTCACAGCGCCTCCACTAAGGTGATGTCCGTCTATGCAGGAGTACTCCACCGTGTTTCCAACCAGGTAAAAATCTTTGGGATTCTGAGAAAAAAATCACAACATAACGAGCTGCACTTAATCACCCGTGCTTCAGTTTACCAGACAGTAGCTGAAAATAACACAGAAACTAATTACAGAGAAGATTATTTCCGACCTTTCCTTTCACTGAAGCCCAGCAGTTAGCAGTGATGACAGTAATAGAAATGTCAATTTTTCTGACTCACCTGAATGAATCCATTCCTGAGGTTTGGAGGCGGACCACATGTCTTTGGCGGCGTCACAGAGAGACTGAAGCACTGAGGCTCCATCGTCCTGCACACGAACAGTTTACAGTAAGAAAACTAAAATACTGCAACCTGCTGGTGTTATTTCTGAAACTGAAGTGTTTGGATTAGATTAGATTATACATTTGATCACTTTCGAATCTCCAGCTAAAATCAATCATCAAATAAAGTGTGAGTGTCCTTACTGTAGATACTGGATATCTGGTTCCTCACAGGGTTTCTGCTCCACTGGCAGTCCAACGCAGTGGTGGCCTCCTCCCCTGGGAGCCGGGTTGTTGCAGCTGCGAGTCCTCGACCTTTGACCTCCGGAACAAGATCCCCAGGAGGACCAGCAGCTCCAGCTGCCGTGGATCACCCCTAAGAGAAAAAAAACAAAGATTCTCTTTCTTGTTCTGTCTCGTTTGTGAACACTGACTGGATCCCACAGTAACTTTTTTCAGTTGTTTTGTCAGTTAAGTTTATACAGAGCGCTTATAAGAATAAATAAAAATGTACCTGGTTGCTCTCCAATCACAGCTCCAGTCTCGCAGGCTCGACCTGAGGTTCCCGGCCGGCAGGCGCAGCGACACTCGGAGCCCGTCAGCAGCGGCTGGCCATTGTTCTGGCAGGGTTGGCAGTGACAGGGATGCTCCTCTGCCAGGTACTCCTCTATGGCTCTTTTCAGGTGGAGTTTTTTCAAACCTGCACACTGCACCTCCTTCACCAGCTCATACAGAGGACGCAGCTGGAAAAATGGTTTATTAATGGTATATATAAATAAATACACAGAATATATCAGGGGATACAACTAGCTGTTCTGACTGTCACACCTTCTGGTCTATGACTTCAGGGAAGTCTTTGACCGATGAGGCCCAGTTATCATAGACTTCTCCATTAGCTTCTGGGTTTTCCAGATCCAGAACAGTCAGAGCTCCGATGAAGGCCAGATCTCCACCGTAAATGTTGACCTTAATGGGCAACTTGTTTACACTGTGTCCTGTAGACAAATGACAGTGGAGTTTACAGCTGATTTCTTTGATCGTCCAGGGTACATTGTGTGGTTTGAAAGTTTAAATACAAAGGTCTTCACTCACCATCTTTGGATGAAAGAGCTTTCGTCAGTTTTTCACAGACAGTTTTCACTTTCTTCCTGAAGAAACGCCGTTTCACTTTTCTCCAACACCTCTGGTACTCTATAGTTGTTGTACCTTTACACAAGAGCCACAGGAACAGCAGATTTAAAACTGTAAAAATGCTCGAAATCTAAGGGTATGTTGGATATGTTTACAGCAACAGGATTGACACCAAAAGGTCTTACTGCTTGAGGCAAACGACTGGCGGTCTAACTCCAACAAGCCTTGGTATTCGCCTCCGAGCGAGCCCTCGGAGAGGTAGTGTGTGCCATACGTCTGCAACAGCTGGCGGTAGGCGGAGTAGTCATATGTGAGTGGTAGTGAGGACAAGGCCTTCCAGAAACCTTCAGCCAGGGTGAGATACTGCGGGGCAGAGTTTTGGAACTGTGCCAGTTCCACTTTGTTCTTCAGGATGATCAGTTTGTAGGCCTGGATGATTGATAGGATAAGAGTTCAGATCAGAGTTCACCCAACACTTACAGGAAGCAAGAAGCCTCAAATAAGAAGATTTCTGTGAGGTTATATCATTACCTTAGTGTCTGTGACTTCTTTGTGAAAGGTGCGGCGGTCGTGTCCCACCAAGGCATTGGCCTGGATGTGCTGTGTGTAGGCCCAGGAGCTGTCGTAGGATTCGTCACTCTCTTCGTTGTCAACTGTCACCTGCAGCACAAACAAAGGCAACGACATCCGGATTGAAATACGCAACAACTATTCAATGGATGGCCATTAAATTTTCTTCCCCTGAGAATGAATTACAATAGCGTTGACGATCCCTTGAGTCAACGCCAGCATCGGACAGTTTGGTCAACTCACCTCAAAGTTGTACCTGAGGATGTTCTGTGGCAGTCTGTAGAAGACTTTGTGGTCACCACTGAACACCTTCCTGCACTGGCCTCCAAAGCTCAGAGTGTTGATCACACCACCTCTCAGTTTCCCTGTTAACACATCATACCTGGAAAACATAATGCAACAAACCTTTTATGGCCTTTTAACAGTTGACGACATGACATCTAAACTTCCTGGTTTAGGAACTCACCCTCTGCCCGTAAGGTCAGAGTTGGGCGGCGTTTTGTCAAGGTCACATGAGTACTGGCTGTTGTCTTGGTCGCAGCTTCTCTCATCCACACCATCGTCACAATCCTGGTCTCCGTTACACACTAGAGAGTGGCTGATACACTTACCTGCATCGGGATACAAGAAGTATGAACTATGAAAATGCAATCCTGACTTTAACCCTGAAAAACTGACCCCAAAGCCCCAAAATAAAAAGACTTTTACAGTAATATTATGAAAAAATAGCCAGTATAATAGATGTTTTTTATTGTACCAGAGGTGCAGCGGAACCTGTCTCCACAGCCTGTTTCCAGGGGACATCTTTTCTGTGGGACACACGGTTGTGTTTGTGTGGTTTCCCCTGAACATGGTGTGCCCCCAAACTGGGCGTACACCTCCACATGGCGGGTACGCACCTGAAAAAAACTGTGTTATCTTGGTGTCTTTTTAGCGCCAGAGCTTTAACTCACTTGCACAAGTTCAGCAAGCTGTTGCTACTAGCTAGCATGAGTTAGCGTCAAGCTAGCATGTTACAAGCTAGTTCCCCCGAATAGTGAGGACATGAGGATAACCAGGCCTTCAGATTACACCCACATCAGGAATCTGGTGGATTTATTGAAGACACTTGCTTTGTGGGGACTCACTCCTCCATCTGTGGTCTAAACTTTGGTCCCTACAAGGTCTGTCATTTACAGTATTTCATGGTTAAGACTTAGGGTTAAAATGATTTAGGTTGGGTTAAGGGTTGAGTTTCGGTATTGAGGGTCATGTTTTGGCCACAATTTTAGGCAATAAATATAAGTATATTCAGTGTCCTCATAAGTAATATATGATTGTGTGTGTGTTTTGAAGTACCTTAGTCCTAGTGCAGCCATCACATTCAGACCACTCTCCATACGCCCCCCATCTACAGTTCACAGGCTGCTGACAGCTGAGAGGAAAAGACATTGACATAACAGTAAATAGAATAGCAGCATAATCTGTGGCCTGATAGCTTAATAGTTACGGTCCCCAGTTCGACTGCTGGTTGATTGGACCATTTGTTGCATGTCATTCCCCTACTCCCTCTCTCCCCACATTTCCTGTCTGCCTCCGCTCTTTCTATGCAATAAAAACATTTTAAAATGTCCACAAAAAAAAGAATCCTCTTTACTTACAACAGTGTTAAATTGGTGCAACCCCAATTATCTTAATGGAGCTTCAAATGTCTGATGCAGAGTAAAAACCCCTGGCATAGAGACAAAACAATTGTCCTCTACACACGGTAAAGTGCATGTTTATGAACCATGCAGCACCAGTGATGTTTATGTAACTATTCACTGTATTACAGAGGAAGGCTGAAATAATGTTTAAATTTAGGATTAGAGAAAAAAAATTAAACAAAAGACCCAAAAAATCTGATTATTCTACTCTTAGCCAAAATAAAAATAAAAATACCTACCAAACTGGAGACAGAGAGACGAGCAACAACGCCAAAGACGATAAAGCTGCAGCCAAATTCAACTGTGAAGCAGAAACAAGAGGACTGTTTACTCAATCTGAATCATAACAAAACAAAAAAGAAGATAAGATTATCACATAACAGGCTGCACCAAAACAACACCCCCATTTTTGATATATTAGTTTGACTGTACCTTCATGATGTGTTCCTCAGAGTTCAGCCTTCTCCTCTGGTCCAGCACTGTAACATTCAGGGTCATATATTATAACAGTGGTGGGGGAGATTACTCAACAGGACCCCAAGTTTCAGGAATTCCCCCGATGAAGAAACTCTCATCCATCAAATATGAACGATCAGATTTATACAGTGTCTGTCCACAGTGAGTCACCAACAGAGACCCTGTGTTCTCTCCCACAACTTTATCAGCAGCCGTTAGTGCCCAACAACACAGTGAGCTTATTTCCAGTAAGAAAAAAAAAATTGATAATCCTGTTTGCTTTGAGCGCTGCAGGTACTTGTCAAGTAGGACAGGAGTAGTTGCATCACGATTGTTTGTCCTCGATGAGGCAACCACAGGCTGAGTCTGCAGGATACAAGCAGATTAAGGTCAGAATCCACTGCTGTGTAAACAGATAATACACATGGAAATCACACTCACATCTTCAGCTAGTAAGAACAGAGGGAAAATACACAGATATTTCCACACGTTTATAGTGTGTTTTTTCTGAAATCTCTAGTTTTCATCTTGAGTGCAATTAAAACCACAAGTATTTCATTATTGTCATTAACTCTAAATGTCATTAACATCTCAGTTCATTACAAGTAAAGAAAATGCAACAGCAACAAAAGAAAAGAAGACTAATAAAAACCACCCATATACAAAAAAAACACTTTAAAAAACTTGCATCCAATCCACAGAAAATAAAGAAACTTTCAGTTTTCTTTAGAAAATGGACGTAACATTATGTCTGTGACAGATCTCAGGTCATCACACACGATCTGTTCCAGTTAACAGGACCAAAGTAACCAAAACCTCACTCACCACATCTGGATCTCATCCTGGGTCCAGTCAGACCAGACCAGTCAAACCACCACCTGATGACTGGTCTGGTCTGACTGGATTATACTGTGGTCAGTGTGGTTGTTGTTGCCATCTAGTGGTGACTCCTTTTTTTTTTAAACTTTCCACTCCTGACTGTTTACCTTCACTGTGTCTGTCTGTTGGTTTGTTTGTTTGTTGGCAGGACTACACAAAAACCGCTGAACCAATTTGCAGCAGACCAGGTGGAGGGATGTGACACAACCCAGAGAAGAACCCATTACATTTTGGTGTGGATCTGGTTAACCACCGTGACTGATTCACTGGCCTCGTTAAAATGTTAAGAGTGTGTTTGTGTGTGCTATGCAGAGCATGTGCAGAGTGTGTGAGTGGTCCACAGAGTGTGTGTGGTCTGACGACATTGAGCCAAAAACAAGTGGTTGCTGACATGTGAGTGGGTGACTGAACCTGTCCTGAAATGTGACTCCACAGCCTGAAAAAGACTTTAAAGACTTTAAACTTTATCAAAGTTTCTTTCCATGACAATTCAAGAGAAACTAATATTACTCACTGGAGTTAAGGTATAAACATAATACAATTAAAATGATCAGGTAGAGGTAGTTTACTTGAGCACTTCCATTTTGTCCTACTCTACATTTCACAGGTTGTGGTTACTCTGCAGGTTGAGATAAATATCTAAAATACTTTTAATTGTAGCCACAATTTTAAAAGGAGGACTTTCCCTTGTAATGGAATATGATGATTATCATTCCAGTAAACATCATAAAAACCACAACCTGCAATCTAAATTTTAACTAAAAGGTTGCCTCACACCAAAATTCAAACCTGGAGAATCACAAGTCAAAGATTTTTCTCCACAGCAGACTTCAAAGCATATTCACATTCAGTGCACAATACAATAATACAATAAAAACAAACACAAAACAGCCACAAAAGACAGAAAGAAAAAACAAAATAAATGTAAATAGAATAAGATAAGATACTGAATATAGACGTTAAATATCCACCTTCAGCTTCTTGTATTATAATTTGATGTCCTCCCTCCACTTAAAAATGTATATGTGTTGCTTCACTGTGATATTTCCCCTCTATGATGACAAGCCTCCTGCTGCTCCTACAACCCTGCTCAACACCTGCTGTTAGAAATTATTAGTACTATTTCTAGCATTATTGCTACAATTGTCATTATTGATATCACTTTACATCTCTACATGGAATCCGTGTTATGCTATGTTCTCCATCTACCTCCACCACCCCCCACCTCCCCCACCCAACCCTACACCCAAAATACTGTTTCTCTCAGATCCCAAGTGTTCAGACATAAATAAATAAGAAAACAAATAAACAAAAACAAGAGGATTAAATGGGCAAAGCAAAAACTGTATATACATATGTATTTGTACATTATGTTAGATTAATTACAGCAGTTTATGTATGTAAAGATAAATAGCCTACTGCAGCAAAAGTAATGAATGAATTTGTTTTGGTGACCTGGACCCACGACCTCCTGACCTCAGCGTCGGTTCAGTTTACCCTCAGATCTGCTGGTTGTTTTTTCTAACACCACACCGGCAGGTGGCGTCATTCTCTCTGCCTCAGAGAAACAACATGACTGTTAGATTACATTAGAGTGACAGCTGTGCTGCTGCTGTTGCTGCTGCTCCAAACACAAGCGCAGACCTGCAGCCAGTCAGCCAGGATTTCTTCGACAGCGCCAGCAGCCTCAGCCTCGGGTCTGCCCCGCATGGATCTCTGTTAGACTCATTCCTGAGCGGCTGTTAGAGGGAGTTCTCGGTCTGTTCGGACAAACTTGTTGTGTTTTTTTGTGGAGAAACAGTGTGGCCGGAGAAGACTGTCCGCTCTCCAGCACAGCGGTGAGTTGGTTCTCGTGCGTTTACTCAGTCTGATGGTGAGCGGTTTAACTCTGATTCATAAACTGAAAGCTTCACTGTTTCATCCACAGTAGAAACAGCTTAAAGCTCTTGTTGATGTATCAGAGCGTTTTGTTTACATTTACTCCACGAGTCTTTCCCACACACACACACACACACACACACACAGAGGGTCTGAACTTAAACTGAAGCGGTTTAAAAACAAAATGGAAATTTCATTTAACTGAAAATACTGTGAAGTAAGTTAATGTCTGTAGTGAAGCAGGAAAGTAACTTGTCCAGGTGTAAATTTGACACATACATCTGTTAAGAGTTCAGGTGGTAAAAGGTGGAAAAGTTACTATGAAGTTCAGTCTTGAAGGACTTAAGTTACTTTATTGGAAGTATGCAGTTTTATATATATGTGTGTGTGTGTATATGAATATTATGAGTTAGTCAGTTTCCTGATATTTTATTGAATAAACATTATTTATTATATATAAAATATAAGAATAACTGTTAGATGCAGCCCTGAAAATATTAGTTTAATATGTTTAACTCCACTGTAGGATTCATTTATCTGATGGCTGTTAGTTGTATTGTAGATTATTAAATAAAAAAGCTTTACAAGTTGATATGTCAGTGCTGTGTTTACAGCTTGTTCCACCAACAAAAGACAAGAGAAAAGAAACAAAAACAAACAAAGAATCTGCAGCTTTAACTTGTTGCTTTCACACTTTTTTGTCCATAGTTACAAAATATTTTACATTTTTGTGGCTTTAAATTATCTTAAAGTGTTGAATATAAACAAAACTTCATCCTTTTATAGATAAATACATGAACATCTCATGAAGTTCTGTGATGAATGAATGAACGGACGTGAGAGCTGAAAAAGTTCTTCTTTTAAACTGAAAGGGAGTTCCCCCCGTTGGTCCTTGTATTCAGCTTCCTCTTTGCACAAAGTGAAATCTCACCTTCGTACAATAATATCATGTTTTCACTCTGAGGTTCGCTGACATTTGCGGTTTCTTCTTCAAAAACATCAAAAATTAATGAGTCTGTGACGTCAAAAACAAGGGTGTCATCATAACATGTAAAGATTTTGTACTTCCCAATTCGGCAGTTGAAAAAATGAAAATACAGAAACCAGGAACCTGGTGACCTTGAGTTTGTTAGTGGAGCCTACACCTGCTTGTCTAAACAGAGACTGTGCTGTTTGCAGCAGAGAGGAAAGTTTAGTCTGTTAGTCTGTCTTATCAGTATGAGAGTGAGAGAGCTCCTCTGTTTTCAGTTTAGATCATCAGTTGTAAATAGAGATTATGATGCTGAGAAGTTTATGAGCAGTAATTCTCACACCTGACTCTCGACTTAACTGAACATAAGGGAAATATCATGTAGCATTTATTATTTTTAGCATATTGAGCCGACAAATGCTGAACTTTAGAGGCTGATACTGACGTTTGAGAGTTAAAAAACCTCAACATCTAATCACAACGTATCAGCTAATATTCTATTTTTACATAAACACACTGACATTTTAGTATCTCAATATCTCAGAAACACCTTGAGGGAATTTCTTTAAATTTGGTGCAAACGTCCACGTGGACTCAAAAGTTGAACTGATTAGATTTTGGTGGTCCAAGGTCAAAGGTCGAGTTCACTGTGGCCTGTGTCACTGTGGCTATAACTGAAGAATTTACACGCTGATTAACTGCAACTGGACTGGTTGGTTGAGGCAATCAACCACAAGGTGCTAGTTCTTAATTTTGTTTTGTTTTGTCCTAACCCTTCATTTTTCACGTTTTAATTGAGATGAGAGTTCGAAGAGTGAGAAGTCATTTTAAATAAGTATGTAATTCTAGAAAATCACAGATACTGCAGAAAATTTAACCTAAATTAAGAAAAACGAGTGTCAAATCCTCATGATATACGTACATACCAATACTGATACTGTGCAGTAAATCCCTGATCAGTCACACTCTTACAGAAATACTGCATGTCATCCTCCTGCACTGCAACACTGCAGCTGTGAAATTAAGATCCTGAATGAACAAGTTCAACAGGTGCTCACTCACTGGAAATATTCAGAAATATTGGCTTGTTTCCATATTGATAAGTTTGTTTCTTGTTTACCTGATTCAATTTTTAGTCTGTAAAATGTCAAAAATAGTCTAAACCTCCCCAACATTTAATTTAAAATCATATAAAATTGAGAAAACAAACAAATCCTCACATTTGATAAACAACTTAAATGATTAATTGACTCTTGAAGTTGTTTCTAATTATCATTTTAACATTATCCTCTCATTTGTTACTGTCTCAAAAGTCCATTGTTTGTATAACAGGGTCAAAAGTAATTCGCACCTCAAAGACACCTGGTCATTTATCACGAATGCTCCGTCTCACACAGGTCTTAAGTTGCCATCGAAATCTGAAAATTATGTTTCTATTTTTTATCTTGGTACAAAAGCAGACAAAAAATATATCTTGAAGATAGGGTGAAGTATTTTTAAAATATATTCTAAACACTATATCAGGCTGAGAAGTTTCCTCTTATCTGTAAAACTTCACATGGGGCCCAGGCTTCGGGGGTTGAAAACCTCATGCATTAGAAGACGAATTAATACAAATCCCATACAAGGGTAAGTAAACAGGATCTAAATGAGTCCCAGAATGTAGTAGGGATGGATTTCACAAGTGTTGGCAGGAGCCCAGTGCTGCTGCTGGCTGGAGATGCATGTCATGTTCAGAACAAAACTGTTTACTGTTTCGAAACACACCTCTCCAGGAAGGATAAAGAGTGTGAGTACCAAGAAGAAAATAATGAATAAAACATGCACTGATCGTGATTTAGACATGCTGTGGTCCTCCCCGCTGTCCAATAAGTGCCGCGTAATATGATTCATCACTTAGATTTTTATTTCAAAGTGTTTTAAATTACATGAAAACAATATTAACACCAGAAAAGTCTGAATTTTATGAAGAAAATTTGCAATTTTTTTTGAGACTTTGGAGATTTAATAAAGGGAATAAAACTGTGTCTTAAGTTGAAGCACTGAAACTAGTTGAACAGCATCATTGAAATAAGTTAAATAAGTGGGAGTTTAATAGACGTCCTAATTGTTTTAGGTTCAGTTAAGAGCTGGCACTGGATGAATTTCGAGTTTAAGCTCTGACTGAAGTTGAAAGACTCCTATCAGTTGAAGTGGAAGTGCTGAAAGGAGTTGAAAATGGACATATGAAGTAAAAGCAATAAAAGGAGGCAAAGCATCAGTGAGGTGTGATTTAAAAAAAAAAACTTGAAGTGTCAATGTGAAGTCCTGAAAAGAGTTAGTTTTGGTTAAAGAGTAAACATGCAAGCGCTGAAAGGAGCTGAAGTGTCAGTTTTAGTGTACATGCTGAGTTAAATTGAGGCACTGGGTGAAGTTAAGTACAGTATCAGGTGAAGAAAAGGAGCTGGATGCAGTTGAAGTGTTAGCTGAATTTAAACATTGACTGTAAGTAATGAAAAGAGTTGAAGTGGCATCCTAAAAGGAGATAAAGTGACAGTTCAGATTCCTGGAGGAAGTTGGTAAAAGAAGTTTAAGTGTCAGTTCAAGAGTAAAGCTAATGTGAAGTGATAAAGTACAGTATTAGTTGAAGTGAAAGTGTTGAAAGGAGTTGAAGTGTCAGTTGAAATGTAAGCGAGAAGTAAGCAATGAAAGGAGTTGAGGCATAAGTTGGAGTGGATGTGACAAAAAGAGCCAGCTGAAGTGAAGTAATGATATAAAATAATAGTTCAAGTGTAAAAATGGAAAAAAATGATTACTGAAAGTAGTTGAAGCGGCAGTCAGAATGGAAAGGAGTGGCCGTGTCAGTTTTAAGAATACATGCTGAGTGAGATTTAAGTTTGAGTTTTAAGTGTTTAGTTAAGTTGAAGTATAATATTAGTTGAAGTGAAAGTGCTGAAAGGAATTCAAGTGTTAGACAAACTGTTAAATAAAATGAGCAATAAAAGGAGTTAAAATGTCTGATGAAGTAATAAAAAGAAAGGTCAGTGTTAGCTGAAGTGAAATTCTGAGATAAATTAGTGTTAAAAAAGTGAAGCTGAAGTGAGCATAAGGAGAAGGCAGTGAAAGGAGTTAAAATGTCAATGGGAGTACAAGTGATAATGTACAAGGAGCTAAAAGTGCAAAGTCCTTAAAGGAGTTTAAAAAGTTTAAAAACTGAAAGCAGTTCAAGTGTCAATTCGGCTTATTTCTGCTGTTTAGAAACCAAAAAACATTTAGAGGGTAAAGGGTTCTGTGGGGTTCTTGTCCTGAGGAGTTCAAATTTCAAGTATTTAGCAAAATATTTGCAAAGTGAGAGCTCACCCAGCCGACTGTTTGGATATAGAATAACAGATAAGCTGCTACATGATGAATGCCTTTATCTAAAGCGCTTTACAGTCCTATAACTCCATACAGTTTTATCATGGGTGTACCTGACCTCTCCTCTTTTTTGGAAAAAAAAAAAAAAAGTTAAGGAGTCCGTGTTTAATGGTGGGAGTGGGCAGGGCCTTCATGGGGCTGTGTAGTTCAGCTGGGTGGACTGCACTGAGAAGCTAACAGTCGCCACATGTTTCCTCCACAGCTCAGCACCATGGCTGCTGGTCTCACCATGCTCCTCTTCTTCTTCCTCCACATCCTCACTGCTTCAGCACTGGAATCAACCTCAGAGCAAGGTACGTTTGTTGATATTTATTTGGTCTTTTCAGTTTGATTTTACGTGCATGAGAAGATGAGAATTTAAAATATTTGTAGACATTTGAAGACTTGAGTCAGGTTTCTATAAATGATCTTTATTGTAAAACAGAAAATAACTTATTGTTTAATGTTGTTGGCGAGTTTTATGCTTGACATTGATGCTTTTTTATAACATCTGGTGTTTTCTGACACACAGATTTTCAATTCCTGTTTATCTGTTTGGTTTGGATTCATAAAATACAGCCAGATGGAACAGATTTTTCACATAAATCTCCTCTTAATGGGCCACAGGACAATGTTAGCCTGGAATAATAGAAAACATTAATACTTGCAGAGTTACTGTGCTTTGCTTTGGCGCTCAAGTGAATATCAAATGTGTTGCACAACAGCGAAGCCCTCCACAGAGAGCCGCACAAACTGGCCAGCAGATTTCTAGTGAAGTGGCTTCCCAGGAATTCAGTAGAGCAGAGAGCACTCCACTGCTGAACAATGAGAAGCTGTTTATAAGAAGAGCCTCTCCTCCGCCCCGTTTTTCTACCAAACAGAGCCTCAGCAGCAGTGGAAAGGCGACATATTTGCATACACGAGCTGTGTTTTATCCACAGATGTAAACTGGGTCTGCATTGACCATTTAAGTCACGCACGGACATCCTGTGCTTTGTCTTGTTACATAACGCCGTCAGTAAGTTAGCGGAGGTGTAGACAGAGGATGTGTTCACCCCTCTGCCCCTGCCACTATTTTTATTCTCTTGTTGTTTCATGACTTAATGTGAGATCTAACAAGGCTGCTGTGTTCTGACATGTCCACCCCCCCGAAGCTAAAAAATATTCAGAGTAAGAGCCAAGAGTTTGTTCATAGAAATCAGCAGTGGCCTTGGCAAGGTATACTTTTTCTTCTGCAGGCTCAGTGGCGAGTTTGCTAACTTTTAATGACCTGCAGATTTCTGAAGCGCTGCCTACATCTCACAATTTTGTTGAGTGATTCGAATCAGTCTGGTGTCGCCTTGTCGGAGAAACAACTGCATGTAGACATGCATTAGACGTGCTCATGATCTTAGTGTTTTCTAATGCTGACAGCTTGTAGCTAACAAGCAATATTAGCTACCCCTACCTATATTTACTCAAATTATCATGACAAATCTTTATTTTTTAGTGGCTCTAATTGTTATTTTTGTAGTAAAAATGCCTCTTTTGTCATATATTAATAATGTAAATGTAAAAGGAGATGAATCTGCAGCTCTCCTCCGCTTTAAAGTTAGTTTCAGCTCTTTGTTTTTCTATCTAGACCACATCTTTACTGTTTTACTTCACCCTCTCTCCTCTCATAGCATCATTTCTGCAGCAGCTGTTGTCAGAGGAGCTTTAAAAGCTTTAAAACCCCTCTGTGCACTTACCTGCTCACCTGAGAACCACTCTTTATATCCCTCCAAAATCGGTCATTAATTGGTTCTTACTCTTCACTTTCGGGCACACACTACCTCTGTTTTTTTTTCTATCCACATTTTGCCAATAAGGCTCATTAGGTTAGTAAAGAACTGTAATCAGTGATGAGAACATTGTGGCCCTTAGCCGAGGAAGGAAATGGCTTTTCTAAATGCAGAGGATGAGGTATTTCCCCCTGAGAGCGCACTGATTGATGTCTGAGCATGTGACTCTGTAAATAACCATTTGCCCTATGCGCTGGCAGGAAAGACATTAATGACAGCTTCCCACCATTACACTGTGCAGATGTTAATAACCGGAGAAACGCACATTTATTATCATCGAGAAGTTGTGTAAACAAACAGAGACAATAAGCCGACAGTTTAAAGGATCTGCTGCAGGTATGAGTTTCTCGTTTATAGGAAATTAACTCTAGCTGCTGTTTCCTGCTTTGAAATCAGAACTAAAAGGAAACGCATCTGGGCTTATAAAAACAGATTGTTCGAGGATGTTTTGTTTCACCCAGAAATAGACTGTGTCAGCAGTACTCAGAGAAAAATCATGCCGTAAACATGTTTACCCAGTAAGGCTGCGGTAAGGCTGTGGTACTCTCTCAGGAAGAGGGCTCCTGTGAGAGAGAAAACGCTGCAAATTGGTATTACCGCCTCAGAAATCGTCGGTGTTTTCTGTTTCGTGGATCTACCGACTGTGCTCAGAAAGCACTCCACGTCTGCTGTGCTCACATGTTTACTTACACCAGAAGTGAACTCTGCTTGGCAGCTGCTGAGCAAACACGGCACAGCACTCACTTTGACACACGAGCACAAAAATGAAGCCTGTCAGTCTGCAAGGTGATCCAGTTGTTCTCACAGCTTTCTCTGCTGAGACGTTGAACACAGTGTATGTATGCAAAGGGGCACTGTGTGAGAGTTAGACACCATTTGCTCTTCCTCCAGAATTTGACTTGAAACTAGATAAATTCTGTGTTTTACAGTACATCTGCAACATACTGTGCACTTTCAGTGTCGCTCTCCACCTGATCTCCCTGCACTTAGTCTTATTGAACAGATTTATCTCTTAGTACTTCAAGGTCTCCTACTGCGCTGGAGCTTTAGTGTCGTCCCTTACTTCCAAATCGCTTTAGATAAAAGCCTCTGACAGATGAATAAATGTGAACTATAGTCATCAACTAAACAACCCTGCCTCTTGGACGTTAAACATATAAGTGCCAATGTGCTTCCATGTTCCCTGCATGGATAAATACACAGTCCGTGATAAAGAAGCAGGGTTTTCCCTCGTTATCTCTGATTACGTTTTCTGTCTGCTTATTTTATGACAGGTCATTAATGTGAGTAGTTAAATTTATATTCCTTATTTTCTTTAAAAATACTCAATAAAAAGTTCAAATAATTTGATTTAACAAGGAAAAAAGAGGGTCTGCTCTTTGGTGGAGAACACAAAGGTTAAAAAAAGAAAAAATCTGTGGCAGTCTTCTGGCCTTTATTCAGATGGTTATTTCATGATCATGTGTTGTTGTTACTCAGCTCTTTTTTAGCATCTGTGTGTCCATGATTTAATGAATTTCACCATGAAATATCCATCTGATTAAAAGCCTTTTAACGTGGCTGCCTTTGATTTTAACTTCTAACATGTGACGACAGCTGTTATCCTTGAACCATGTAACTCAAACAACAGGACTGACTTGGAACTTGTGTTTAAGAACATATACTGATGATTTCACCATGTGGACGTGTGTCAACACGAGCATCGGTACAATCTCCACATGTGTGCTGTAAATTTACATGTAGGCTTTGAACACATCAAACCTTTTATGTTGAAACACATTTAGATGTATATCTGTATATATACCAGAGGTTTTTATCAGAATACTTCACTTATTCTCCATAACCAGGACCTCAGCGAAGACACAGACGTCCTCTGTTCCTGTGAACAGACTGGAAACATGATTGTCCTTTATTTCTTACAAATCCTATAACACATGAATTCAGTAATCATGGAGATGTGGAGGTACAAAACCAAATGTAATCCTGAAGTAACCACAGGAAAAACGAAAAGACACTGGCTCTTTGTACCCGTAATAATGATGCATCAAGCAATTTCCACATATTTTCTAACGTCCCTACTAACTACACCACACATGTTGGTTTTTTTTGGTTCCTTTGAAAACTGCCAAAATATGTCACTACGCCTTGTTTTATTCATAATATCCTCATATCTGTTGGTAGTAGACATCCTAAATGTTGGCACACAATTAATTAAAGAATGATTTATATCATATTGGTGCGAAAATATGGGTTTGTAGTACCCACAATATCATTCTTGTTGAGGAATTTAGCTCTAGCCTAGGGCCTTATGGAAACTAAATATCCTGCAGTACAGCATTTTTATGGTTTTGCATGTTGTCCTCCATCCTACAAAGCCTTGTGAGGCTAGGCTCAATGCTTGTCGAGATATGAATGCACAAACATGGTTTCCTGAGATGTTTTTGAGGCTATAAATAAATATATGAAGGGCTGAAAACAGAAGACTGAAGTATTGTACAGGCCTTGGTTTTGGGATCCACTCATGATATAAACAAGGTCTGAACAAACTCTGAGACTGTGCTGCAACAACCTTATCTGATTTTACATGAAATAACCCATGTGTAAATACAAATGAGTCATATATGAACATAATTTGACACAGGGTTGCAAACACACAAAGTGGAGTAAAGAGTACGATGTTTCCCTCGGACAGTTTTTGGCTAAATGCAACAATCCTGTAAGTTCAGTGCTGCAGTAAATCAGTCCTGACCACCAGAGATATCTCAGTATAAATGGTGCAGTAAAATGGGATTTTGAAAATCTAGTAAATCAATATGACAGACTTTGTTTTTAACACATTTTTTCATGTCACACCAGCAGACAAGACAAACCACCCATCTCCTCATTTATCACGATAACGTGAGCCACAAAAATGCTCCACATAACTGAGTGTCAGTTTGATTTTACTCTTAATCCTGAGCTAAGTGCAGTCCTGAGGAGCAGTCAGGGATCTGGTAAACAGGTTATTTTTAACCAGTAACTCCCCTTCCCTGAAGCACCCTAAGCAGGCCAGAGGTATTCATCATCTGCTCCCGGCGCTGCCTCTCAGCTGCGGACGAGCCATCTTGTCCTGACACTTCTCGGTATTGAGCCAGTGTATGTTGTTGTTCCTCCCCCAAGGTGTTGATGTGGTCAGCTGAGTCCTGCCGCTGACCACAGACCCTCCTTGTAATACAATGAGCGGTGTTTAAAGGGCCAGTTCAGCAAATATATTCCCTCACTTAACAACCTCAGCACTGTGAGATGTGATTGAAAGCTCCAGAAGACGTGGTCCTTTGCTGTAACATGCAGAGCAGAACCCTGGATACTGGAGCTTTGAGGCCAATTCCAGTGTCGTTATTTGAGACTTAATAAGATCTATTTGATTTTTACTGAATTTTGACCACCTGCTGCGTCAGCCATTCTCTAGTTTTGAGATATTTTCCCCAGTTACTTTTGATAATCAGGACTGACTTCTTAACGCAAAGAAATAGTCTCCAAGCTGTCCAAATCCAGAGAATCCAATACTTTGTTTGTTTGGTTTCCTAGATCTTTCTGGAGCTGTTTCAACACCTCCCACAGTTTGTTTAAATTGTGAGGAGCTCCTGCATTTCTTTTTTTATTCACTGCGTTGTGCAACGGTAGCATCTCCCGACAGCACACTCAAAAAATAAACTGTAAACAGTCAGTTTAAAGTGCACTCAGTTTTCTCACTTTCACAGCAAGACAGACAGGAATTGGAGCATGGCTAAGGTCAGCCCTGAGAGAGCTGTAGAAACGTGCTCTGTGTGCAAATTATTTGTGTTAACGCCGCCGGTAAAACAGGATCCACATCCCGTTTTTTGTGCAAGTGCATTTCTTAGTATAGGGAGAGCAAATAGCTTATTCCACTGCAGCCGTGGCAGTGAACTCTCCGGCTGTGCAGCTTTCTCTTGAAGAGCAGTAAAATGACTTCCAGGAAAATGCTGATGTTTGTCCTGTGGCTGGGCTGCTCCCCTGGAGTTAGGTTACAGTTATTACCCTGTCCCTGAAGTGCGGCTCAGCCATCCTCAAAAGCAGCACTGAGTCATAACAGCTGCAACCAAAAAAAAAAGCAAAACATGGTCTTTACAGTATAAAACAGGATTAAATATGTAATTATTCTCCCTGTCTGTCTCCCTGTAGTCCTCCCCCAGAGGCGCCCACACCTCGTTGGCTGCGTCTCCACCAACATGGAGACTTTCCACTGCAGATGGAATGTCGGCTCTTTCCAGAACCTCTCCGAGCCCGGAGACCTCCGCTTGTTTTACATCAACAAAAAGTGAGGCTGGAAAAACGTAGTCATCACTATCAGAAATATGTGGTTTCTCTGTGCTTTCGAGGAAATCTAAGGTTTGCAGGCTTTTCTTTTAAACGATGTGCATGAAAGAATCATCAAGGATCATAATTTAAAAACAAGCAAAAAACAAAAAACATTCAAGGTCATTTCAGCTTTACCTTATTTAGTTTTCTGTTTAGTACAGATTAAGATAAAAAAAAATTTAAAAGAGCAAATTACAGTAAGTGACACTGATAATAAAGACAAAAAAGAAAAAAAGAAATTCAAACAAAATAGAAGAAAGTAGGTTATATATGTCTTAATAAGGAAAGAGAGGAAAGACAAAGTTTAATAATCGTCTTCACCCACATTTTTGTTTTTTCTTACACAACTGTTGCTGACTGAGGTCTACTGGGATCGCTGCTTTTATAACTCAAATGTATACATAGTTGTGTTGAAGCCTCACCTGGCACATGGTGCACCTGTTCACCCTGTGCTGAATAAGGTAAAAGTCCACTTCAGGGTTACACTCAGCTGTAACCTAGTTACTTTTAAAAATGTGTAGTCAGGTTTTGAGTCTTACTGATTTATGTTCTTCTGCAAACGCAAACCAAGGCTTCTCCGAGTTGCTGTTGTAAAGATATAGTTTTTATTTAGTTGTCAACAAATTCAGCGAACAGAACAAAACCAACAATGTGTTAGTGGGATTGAGTCAAAAATAAAATACTGTGTGTGTGTTTATGGTAATGAAGGAACATGTCATGTTATGTCATATTCATAACTTGCTTTTTCAGTAGATTTTCAGACTGTTTTAGATCACATATTATCTTTCCCTCACCTCTCAGACCCACCCTCGCCTCTCCCAAAGAGTGGAGCGAGTGTCCTCACTACAGCACTGACAGGCCAAACGAGTGCTTCTTCAATGAGAACCACACATCTATCTGGACGTATTACAGCGTCCAGCTGCGGTCGAGGGATGAAGCTGTCCTCTATGACGAGAACCACTTCAACGTCCAAGACATCGGTGAGTTTACTGCCTCAGTGGACTGTGGCTGGTTTCCAGGGTTTTGTCCCACATGGTGTTGGAATGACATTTTGTTCAGGAATCAATCAATTTTCCTTAACAGAATAATTAGTTTATTCCAGTGAACAACTCCCTGGCTCATACGAACGTGCCTCCACCACCTGTACAAGGAGTGATCAAAAAGTTCAGAGACTGTGCCTGTGGCAAGCAAAAACCATACCTGGTTTGAATTTCATCGCCATCACCTTTGAAATAGTCACCTTGTGCAACAATACACTGCTGCCTTTGTTCCTGCCGCACCTCGAACACTCCTCAAAAGTCCTTTTGTCAGAACAGAAGTGACAAAGGAGCCAATTCCAGCAAGTAGGGTGGGTAGGGAATGACGATTGTGTTGGTACAGCCAAAAAACTCAAATGTTTTCAGTGCTCTGTCAGGAGGCATGTTGTCACTATGGAGCACCCAGTTGCCCTTGCGCCATAGTTCAGCTCATTTGTGCCAAACGTCCTCCTCAGGCACCTCAGAATGGTGCAGTTGAACTTGGCGTTGACAGTCTGATCCTGGGGGATGAATTCATTCACCGTCTTTGGTCTCGGAGACTGCCAAGACTGCAGTTTAATCTCTAGGTTGTAGCGTTAGACCTACTTCTTGCCACTGGTGACCCATGAAGGTTGGGTCATCCCGGGCTTATTGGCCACCTGCTGCCTGTGTATTACCGTACCGTGCTCCATTCATTCCCAATAGAAACAGTCTTGGAATCTTGGAAGTCTTTTGATCGCACCTCACATATAATAGAAATAATCCATGAGTACGTTTTTGGAAGCCTGTACTGTTTGAAACCCTGAGGTTCTGTTCAACTGCTGATGATAAAAAATTTCTGCTCTGCAGTGCAACCAGATCCGCCAGTCGGCCTGAACTGGACACTGCTGAATGTGAGTTTTACCGGCACTTACTACGACATCATGCTGAGCTGGAAACCTCCTCAGTCCGCAGATGTGGCGATGGGATGGATGACGCTGCAATACGAGGTCCACTACCGCGACATCAAGTCTGACCAATGGCAAGCAGTGGGTGTCTCTAAAGTTTGATTCTACTCTACTAAACCTTACTTTTATGTGTAACAGCTTGATTGATTTTTACAGTAAACATTATATTACATTGCATATTTTCTTCACCACAGGTTGACCTTGTGAAAAGCACACATCGCTCCCTTTTTGGGCTTCAAACTAACGTCAATCACGAGGTTCGGGTCCGGTGCAAAATGCTTGGTGGGAAGGAGTTTGGAGAATTTAGCGACTCGGTGTTTGTCCATATCCCATCTAAAGGTAAACACTCATTGCTATGTTTACCAGCTGGGTGGACAAAGCTGTTGCAAGTGCTTGTTATAAATGTTTTTCAGCTTTGTATGAAAACTCTAGAGGCTGCAGCTGAATGTCTTTGTCGCCATGAATAAATCTTTCAATGCTCCTGCCTATAGTTCCAACCCACGCCCTTTTCACTGAGCATCAGGAGCTCAATAAAGAATATAAAAAAAGAAATAATAACTCAGTTATTTACCTGTTATCCCCTTAATGGAGTGATCAGAATGTACCTATAGCCATGTGTGAATTTGCTGAATTATACATTTGTCAACATGTTTCTTGTGTGTTGATTTGTGTGTTTTTCCTTCTCCACTGTCAGGATTTCCAGTGGTGGCTTTGCTTATCTTTGGTGCCTTGTGTCTAGTGGCCATCCTGATGTTGGTTATCATATCACAGCAGGAAAAGTAAGTGTTTTTGCAACCACCAGGATTTCTGTGCAGCAGAAGTGAACGGTTTTATAAAGCTTAGAGAAGTGAGGGAGTGCAGTAGGCTGCTCTGTGACCAGCAGTCTGTGTGGGCTGTTTGACCTTGAGAAACTATGTCCGCATCATCGTCATCATGGAAGTCATTCAAAGGTTTTATACAGTGAGACAGTCTGTATATGTGCAGTGTTTCTTATTTCATGCAATTTCTTTTTTTCCTCTCCTAAGGTTGATGGTTATTCTTTTGCCTCCTGTTCCTGGACCTAAAATAAGAGGAATTGACCCTGAACTACTTAAGGTATTCATCCACATTATGATGCTTGACCATGATTTGGTCTAATTTATTAGCACATTGGGTGTTAATTTGCTCATCCACTCAAAATAAGTCGGTCCAGAAGCTTGATGACTATTTGTAGGACTAGGTGGTGAACTGCTGTAGCTGGCGAGCTAGCTTAGTTTGGTTGCTAATGGGACAAAAGACGTGTTTGTACCTTTGACTCTTGTTTCATAACTGTCTGCAAACTTTTCCTCTTCTGAGAAGCAGTTTGCACTTCAACAGAGAAACCAACCTGACTCATTAGCCAAATGTGGACTCTTTAGTGTCTCAACTGTTTTCTTTATCTCACAGAAAGGGAAGCTGAGGGAGTTGACCTCCATCCTGGGTGGTCCCCCCGATCTGAGGCCAGAGCTGTACAACAACGACCCCTGGGTGGAGTTCATCGATCTGGACATTGAGGAGCAGAACGACAGACTGACCGAGCTGGACACGGACTGCCTCATGGACCGCTCCCTGTCTTCCAACTGCTCTCCCCTCTCCTTGGGGTTCAGAGATGACGACTCAGGTCGAGCCAGCTGCTGCGACCCAGATCTCCCCAGCGACCTGGAGGTGTCGCCTTTCCATCCTCTCATCCCTAACCAAACCCTCGGTAAAGAACCATCGTACCCGGCAGCCTCTGAGCCGAGCTCTCCGGTCCAGAGCCAGGCCCCTGCAGAGCCTGTTTTTGCAGCTCCGGGCAGGGAGGCGTTGTACACCCAGGTGAGCGAGGTGAGGTCATCTGGAAAGGTGCTGCTGTCACCTGAGGAGCAGACTGAGGTGGATGAACCCACTAGTAAAGACATCATGGTGGAGAAGGAGAAAGAAAAGAAAGAATTTCAGCTCCTGCTGGTGAATGCAGATCACGGAGGTTACACCTCAGAGCTCAACGCAGGGAAAATTAACCCAAGATTATCCACAGGGGATGTAAGCGAACCCTGCCAAACAGGAGTGGACGTGACACCGTCCCCGTCGCCTTACTATGAATCAGATACCACCACCGTGTCCCCGTTACCCCCTGCTCCTGTCTACACTGTAGTAGAGGGTGTTGACAGGCAGAACAGTCTCTTACTGACACCAAACACACCACCCACCCCCCAGCTGATAATCCCAAAGGTAACGCCGACACCAGACGGCTATCTGACCCCTGACCTTTTGGGAAGCATCACACCATAGACCTGCAATGGACTGTGTAAAAATTAAAAGACTATTCAATCAAAGGTGGAGATAAGCGTCGGGAACAGTCTTGGAGATTGGTTTTCCCAAGGTTGTGTTGAAATGTCAGCTCGCCTAAAATAGTTATAGGGGGCCATCTGTGCCTGTCCTGCCACCACCTCTACCTCCTCCGACCTCCTACTGCACCCTCCGAGAGGGCTGTAAAGTCGGCACGGTTGGATGTTTGGTATGAATAACGAAGAGGGCACAAGAATGTTTTACTGCAGTTGTGGAAAGGGAACCAAAGGGAAATGACACAAGCTCTTGCTGGAAATTGCCTCAATATTTCAATACTTTGACGAGTAAAAACAGGCCTTCATTAAATAACTCTTTGTTAAAGCTGCATTGGTCAATTATTGCCCACTAGAGGGCAGAATAATCCCCCAATAACCTGAGACTCAGCCCCAACATATTAATGTTTTATCAGTTGTTTTGGCTAAAGTGTTAGCCAATCATTTCATTACATTTTGATTTAAAAATATTGACTAATGCAGCTTTAAACAAGAGTATGTTTAATTGTACTGTCTCATGCTTTATTCTTTACATTTTGTACATATCAGAAGCTTTCTTTTTGACAAAATCAGGTAATGTGTATTGAAAAATGTCTGTAAGCATAAATTAATCACATGCCCTCTTTTTCTGAAGCATAAATACTATAGTCATGTTTTTCACAGTGTTTTCAGTCCTGTTCAGACTTTAAATAATTTTTGCCACAGTGGAAAATGTTACTCAGCCACCAGGTAAGCCACTTATTGGAGTTTATATATCATGTTGTTGCCAAAGAAGCAAAATAAAAGCAAAATAAAGCATGAGCTGTTTGTAAAATGATCAACTGGAGCATAAAATATTAAATGCTTATCTTACTTCAATGCCATTACTTATCGTGTTCTTCATTTATGGTCTAAACTGTGAAATGTTTTCAGGGCTGACAGCAGAATTTACTTCATTGTCACTGTTCTGGGGAAGTCTTATCAGTATGTTTAGTCAGTATTTGTTTTTTGAGTGCATGGACTGTTAAGGTTTATTGTTTTGTTTCATTTGGTTTATGGTACACATGTACATTAAAAGGTTTGGGCACATGGTCATCAGTGTTGAATTTTACAGTTATTGCATTTTAACTGTTCAAATGTGTTCGTTACAAATAAATAACTTTCATACTTTTGCTCTTGTCTGTCTTGTTATTAATCCAATAACTACTTTTAGGTTTCCACAGCACTGCACAGATGACTATTTGTTTGTAGTGTACTAAAATAAATTCTCTTATTTAGAGGTGGAAAAAGTGCAAATATTTATTTAAGTTCAAAAATACTCATTACAGGACATTTATCTTTTTATCTATTAATAGAAAAATCTGTTTAAGCAATTGTGTAATATTTTGTAATATTTTCCATAGTACTTTACTCTGCTCTGAAATGTTGGGTAAAAGTATTCAGCGCAACATAAGTGCGTTAAGTATTTAAGTAAATTTAATCTAATATTTCCAGCCTCTGCTCTTATTAATATAAATTAATAACTTCTCTCTGAATGCGTTATATTAGTATTCTGCCCATGTGATGAGAAAAAGATCCTGTGAGCCGTTATAATGAGAAATTTTCTCAAAATAATGACTTTGTAAGATATTTTGAAAATAAAATACTATTATTTTGAGAATGAAAAGTAATTTGTATAAGATACTAAGTCATTTTTTCGAGATACTACGTCATTTTTTCGAGATACTAAGTCATTATTTTGAAATAATACTTTTTTTCTTCTTTTTTTTGTAGTCACGTGGGCGGAAATGGTCTTCCACGCAGGAGCGTTGAGGTCAAGGAGCTCGTGCAGCGACGTGCAAGCTAATTTTAGCCGCGTAACTTCGTAGCTAGCGAGCTAAAGAGTTTTTGAAGAGATTTTTATTCATCCACCTCAACATAAATGTAACAGCAACACGATAATAACATATTACTCTTTGCTATCGTGATTTCTTGGACCAGAACGATGACAAAGTCAAACTGCGTCGATCTTGACAAGTTAATGGAGGAGTTTTCTCAGCTAGAGCTGGTGAGGTAGCTAAGCTAACTCGTTGATGGCTAACTATTGTTGTCTGTACGGTTTGATTTAAATGTCTGTTTTTCAGTTTGTGTCTCTTAATTGAACTTAAGATGTTCAATGTATGAGTAGTAGTCGCAGCAGTTTGTACTTTTAATGTTACTTTACTCAACATTACTCACTTCCTTTCTAAATTGAATTGAACAATATACGTCCGGTGTTCTCTCATTACATGCTAGTTTCTATTTTGTGAATAGTAACTGCACCCCTCTCTTTTATCCAACAGAAAATTACAGAGGTTCATGGTAAAAACAACATGTTGGAGATCATGCTGGAGGATGCCAACAGACTCATGAAATTCTATCAAACTAAGGAGAAAAGTTTGATTGACGGTCAGTTTTTGTCTTTGTATTTAAATACTGGGGTTTCACCTCTTTATATACAGTCTGTGGGTTTCACACTTACTATACTTTGCAGTTTGGTTTCCAGGATTTAAGAGCCTGGTGGTGTCTGATTTGGTGTTTGTTTGTCTCCCTCTGCTGGTGATTTTGTCAAATGACAGAGTTTCTACCTCTGATTTTCAGTTCAATAAAGTTTATTGATATGGTTTATTGTATAAACCACATCCTAAATTTGTTAAAAATTACAGGCGGGTTGATATAAATTAGGGAATTTAATTTCTATTACATTAAGCAGCGCAGATTAATTTCATAGCAACAATGACTATGACTGTACTGTGTCAGATTGTTGAGTATTATTTGCACAGTCATGTTTGACAATAATTTATTTATAAAACACTGGAAGAATGAGTTTTAGTTATAGATAGTGTTGAGTAAGTTTATAACCATGGGGGAAAAAAATGAATACTGAGAACTTGAGTTAAAACCATTGATTAGAAATAGCTAATTCTGTTGATCATCCCGTCACAGAGAGAGACAGTCTTCTGGTCACACTGAACAAACTGCAGCAGACTCTGCAGGAGCAGTTCAACTTCAGAGGTGACTATAATAATCAGTTGAACACAGATATTTAAGAAACTAACAATAATAATATCCCTGATGATTTGAAAACTCACAGATTGTTTAGAAGCCATAAAAACAGTAAAGCTAAAGTTACAGGAGGATAAGCTTTACAATAAATTAATAGTTTTCTGTTTTGATGAGTGTTCTGATTTAGTAATACTCTTAAGTATCATCATGTAAATATTCAAAGATTGCTCATCATGTTGCAGAGGAGAACGAGAGACTGAAGAACAACATGGCGGATCTGAAACGACAGAGCGAGAAAACAGCAGAGGTAAGAACTGAAGATTTGTCAGAGCAGGAAAAGCACAGGTAGATAAACAATGACTCCACTCTCATCTTAGTGTCCCAGTAAATCATGATCGAGTGACTCTGAGCCAGTGATTTCGTTAAGGTGCTTCAGCAATCAAAATGTCCTCCATGAGAAATGTAGGCGTCTGATTCAGCAGCAGTGACATGTATAGTTGTTTGTCAGGGTTTTTTTGTGGATTCAAATGTACAGTCACTGAGTTACAGTCCTGTATGAAATCAGAATGATCAGTTAGTGATGATAAATGTTCTTCATCAGTCAGTGATGTGGTGTGTTGGCCTGCGTGTTGTCGTCAGGATGGAGAGGCTGAGGTTCGGCGGCTGGTCAGTGAAATGAAAACAGAAGCAGACAGACACAAGAGGGAGCTAGAGGCTGTAAGACAGCAGTGCAGGAGAGAGGTGGAGCATGTTCACAGGGAGGGCTTCAGTCAATGTAAGGCCTCACAGGTCACTGAGTGCACCGACTCACCGGTCCAGAACTTCTAATGTCCAGCAGATGTATTTAGAGTCAAAGTCTTACCACCATAAGACCTAAAAACACACATACAGAGCAGAGCATCCAAGCAGAAACTGAATAAACAAAAGAAAACAGAGAAAAACAGAACATGTATGTCACAGCTTTAATCTGTGTGGTGGTGTTTTTATTTCCTGACAGTGGAAGCTAAAGATGCTGAAGTGAAAAAGCTGCTGGAGAAAAAAGATCTGGATCTGGAGGAGATGAGGAGGAGACTGAAGGATCAGGAGAGGGAGAGGCAGAGCGAGCTGCTGAAGTTACAAATGGAGGTAAATGAAAAGCTGCACGTTTACAGGTGTTAGTGTAGCAGAGGTTTAGTAATCACAGAACGTGCATCTGTTGAATTCATTCCCCATGTTCCCCTGAGACTTACTGCTCTTTAATGCAGCACAGTGTGTGTGTGTGTGGTCCTGTAAAACTCTGTGACAGCGCCCCCTAGTGGCTAGACCCCTAAACAACCTGTCTTTTAAAGCAGTTACAGATCATTATGTTCTACATAATTCAGAAACAAATATTTATGTGTAAAAATACTCAAATACACGTACTGGTAAGTCTCTTTTTGTGGCAAAGCTCTTGCTCTGTTTTAACCGAGTAACTATTTTTTCTTGAATTAATTCTTTTGTCTTCAAGATGTACAAAATGTAGTAATTTTCCAGATAATGTGCAGCGTTTAAGAGGTGAGGAGTCATTCTGCAGGATCAGGTCTTATCTAGTCTCCTGTGTGGACAACATGACACAGTCCACAGCAGGAACACTGTGAAACTAGCTGAAAGCTTGAGGGATAATTTCAACATGAACCCAACTCTGTTTTGGTCTTGAGAGGCCAGTTTCAGCTTGTTTACAGGTGCTTTCTCTGTGTGTTTTGTCAGTTTGGTGCCAAGTTAGCCAGAGTTCAGAGCACGGCTCAGTGGAGCCAACAGCAACAGCAGCAGCAACAACAACATGGCTCCAGCCTTCTTCCTCAGAGTGTCTTCAGGAGGGTGAGCAGCCCACGCACAACCTTTTATCTCCTCCCTCTACAAAACAAACTGAAGCTGTAACCTGTCTGGAATAGATTTCAATAAGTCTTGAGTTTTAACTGATGTTAGATCCTGTGAGACAAAGGGTTTGTAGGTTTGTGTCCTGTCTCATCCTGTCAGTAAAATATTCAGAATCAGTGGGTGCTATCACTTTCAGCAGCTGTTTTGTTCTGAGAAATGTGTTGCATGTCTTGTTTAAGTCACCTCTTTCTAGGATGTGTGTGTTGGATTATCTGTTCGTGTGTCTCCTCAGAAGCTGCAGTTCTTCCAGGAGGAGAAGAACAAGGAGATTGAGGCTCTGCGTCAGCGAATCAAAGAGCTGGAAGAGAACCAGCGTGCCAGCGACCTCTGCGACAACCGCCTGAAGAGGAGGAGAGTCCAGTTTGATTAGAGGCTAACGATGCTAACGAGCTGCTGACCTGTCAGCTCTGCAGAAGTAACTGAAGTGTTTTTAAAAAGAAAATTCCTCTAAGATATTGAGATTGTTTAACTGCTTCTTATGCACCATCATACCTGGTTAGATTTGCAGTTTCATCACCTGGTTTACAGGTGACCAGTGTGCAGAGAGAACATTGAAACACGGGCCGTATTCCTGTCTAAAGCTTTAATCCAATCAGACGCCTGCAGGGAGGGAGGGGGAGGCATAGGAGCAGAAGAGGCAGTGCAATAGCTGGAAGGCCTGTTCCATTCAGGGAATTAAACCTATTTATCTCCTTTCATTCAAAGAGAAAAGAAATCGATTAACTCTGACTCATTTTCCTGTTTTTCTTTTTCCCCCGGTTCCTTGAAATCAAAATTTCCTCGTTCTAATCTTGACATTTTGGAAAAGCTCGTGACGTGCACTTCCTGTAATTTGTGTTCAGTGATTTCCTGTTTGCAAAAGCAGACGCCTGTAATGACATGTGTTTCTCAGAAGCATGAGTACTGAATCACCTGAGTACTGAATCAGTTTTTATTCGCTGAATTCAGTCAGGGCAGATGTGACACTTAAAATTGAGGCCAAACAGTTAGATCTTGGTTTCATCATGCCAGAGATTCTTGTTTCTCACAGTCTGAGAGTCCTTTAGGTGCTTTTTTTTGCAAACTCCAAGCAGGTTTTCATGCATCTTTCACTGAGTAGAGGCTTCCATCTGTGGTGCAGTGATCTAGGAAGAATCCTGGTTGTTCTAAATTTCTTTATAAGAATCATGGGAACCAATGCAGCAAAAATATTTCTGTCGCCTTCTCCAGATCTGTGGCTCGACACAGTCCTGTCTATGAGCCCTGCAGGCAGTTTATTTTTTGCTCTGATAAACAATTTAAGCACAAACCTGCAACATAACAAAATGTTTAGAAGGGGTCTGAATACTTTCTGAATGCACACTTACTGGCTCTGTTTCCAGTTAGATGAAAAGGTTGGTGTGAGACTTGTCTGTACGCTGAATATGAAGCTATTGCCAGCACTTGGTTAGCTTAGCTTAGCATAAAGACTGGAAACAGGTGGAAACCGCTAGCCTGGCTCTGAACTAATGTATCAAAATCAGCCACCTGCACCTCTTGAGCTCAGTAACTAACCTGTTTTATCTTGTTTAATTTTTACAGAAAGAGCAGGAAAGATTTAGAGCTGTAACAGCTGGTTGATTAGTCAGAAATAGTCAGAGACCTGTCTGTGATACACAGACATTTGCATCACGTAAAAGAAAGTAGATTCAGTTTTGCTCTGGTAAATGTTTTGATGTGTTTTGATTGCAGTGTTTCCCTCCTGTCGGTCGGCTGCTGCTCACAGGGACAGCACACCTGAATGAAGACGCTCCGCCCGGTGAAGCGTTGACCTCTTACTCTGTAATCTCTTTATGTGCTCTGCTCAGCCAGCGTCTAAGAGTGACAGGGAGCTAATCTCTATGGGAACATTGGGTAATACCGTTGCATAACATTTCATCTTCACAAAAGCCAGGAGATCAACCTTAGCTACATAACACGACCGTGACTCTTAACACAGGTGTGTTGTTCTAAAACCTGCAACCCAATGCATTCTGACCACATCTACTGTGGATTCAGATACATGTAGGCGACACATGAAGTCGTCTGTCGTGAGGTTTTGGCCTCGTTTTTGCCGCCCTGAATCGCTGTTAACCATTTGAAGGGATTGGGACAGACCTAAATTAAAACAGGATTAGAGATCATGACACCACCTTAATCCCTCGTCCCTCATCGAGAAGGCGGGGGGTGAAGTCAGGGAGAGGTGAGTGGCGAGGGGGAGTGGTCAGGGAAGCCCGCACAGGCTGTCCACTCGACTGATGGCTCAAGCATGTGTCCCCTCCCCTCCTGTGGTCCTGGGCATGAGTGTACAGTAGTCTGTTAGAGAGGAAGCAGAGGGATGGCAGCATTCTGCTCAGTGGGGTGAGACTTTTTGAGGTGATTTGGCACAAACAGAGTCAGAATTCAGCATGTAAATGAAGAAAATGAATTTTTCTGGGTCCTACTGGGCCAAAAGATGCAGGTTTTGTTGCTTGCAGCTGACTCCACGGCTGTGATTTGATGCAGAGCACCACTTTGGAAACTTGGTATGGAAATGAAAACTTTTTTTAGAAATGTTTTCTACTTGTTTTTTGTATATTTGGTCAAAGCTTCTCCTGTTTTACAACTATTTTAGGATTAAATGTTTCTGATTTCTGTAGATTTACAGTAAAACGTGTAAAAAAAAAAAACGTACATAAGATGTTTTATGTAATTTATTAATATAGACTTTGAATCTTTGTTGATAGGGTTTCAGTGAAGCACTGGAAGAATATTTTGTATTTGTATTTGTCATGTTTCAAGTGTTTGTTTCCTCATTAAGTCCTGATACATTATGTTAATGAGCTAGCCCCATTTTGCAGCTGCTTTTTAAAACCCTTCTTACCTGATTAGAGTGTTTCTATTTCCTGTTTATCGTGTTTTTGAAGATGCCCCTTATCTCCAGCCTGCTACAGAAATGCCCGGGGGCCAGTACCAGGTGACGAGCACCAAGCTCCACCACAGCCTCTACAGCCTGACGGACAGCTCGGTCGCCACCCCCGAGGGGCGAGGCCCCGCTGCCCCTCACCCCGCTGCAGAAGCTCACCACCGACATGTGCAAGGATGAGAAGACCATCAAGGAGCTGATCATAGGCCGCAGGGTGGGCTTCTACAAGGTGCGGGGGGAGATCGGCTACGGGACGTTCTCCAGGGTGAAAATGGCTTTCACGCTCTGACTAAGGTTGGTGTGCAGAGGCCTTAGGAGGTTTATGATACAATATGTTCTCAGACTGTTGTTTAACATTTCTGTGTTCCTTCATTCTCCTCATGACAAAGTGGCCCTGAAAGATCCTGGACAAAGGGCTGGGCAATTCCAGGCCCAGCGTCTGCTCTCAGGAGATCAGCAGCATGGAGTCCCTACACAGCACTAGCGTGGATCCCGTACTATGCGAGGTGGTGGGCAGCCAAGCCGCCTCTGCCTGTGGTACAGAATGCTGGCGGAGGAGCCTTCACAACAGGATCTGCAACAGCGGGAGATTTTCCGACAACGCCGAAGCTTGAATCACTGTCGCCCAGATCCTCTACTGCCATCAAATAGAGGTCGGTGACGAGATTTGGTTTGTTTTAACATTTAAAAAGTCTGACAGGACACTTCAGAAAGGTGAAAAAAAGATTTTAGATGTACAGAGAGGCAGGGAAAAAAATTGACTGACTTCTAAGGAACAGTTTGATTCTTCACATGGCTGTGTGAACAAGATGTTTTAATCATATTCATCCAGTCATTGTCATTTTAATATGCATGGTTTTAATTGCTGCAGGGATCACACAGGACTTTGTCCATGTCCCTAATTTGGCTAAAGATGGCTTTAACATGTCTTTGACCTGTTACTGCAACAGTTGGCTAAAAATTTTACAAACAACAGCTAATGACAAACATTTCAGGGGCGTTCCACGTTGGTTTAGATGTTTTGATTTCACTGGTTTGAATAAAAACCGCACGGCAGTGACGTCCTGGGAGCCAAGAATCTGCAGCGGTTGAGTAAAGTTTGTCACAACAACACAATAATAAAGGCCAAGACTGTTCAAGTGCAGTCCAGATTTTACCAGAACCAGAGCCCTGAATCTACAGTCTGAATCTGGTTCAACTCAATATCGTTTTGCTCTGCCTTTAGCATCAACATCATCCACACGGGACCTGAAAGGCGGAGGTATTTCTGTTCACCAGCAGGCGGCTGCGTGGAAGGTGGCTGACTTGGCGGGTTCGCTTTACCGTTCGAACATAGCGCCCTTGACACCTTCTGCGGCTCTCCGCGTCGCCGCCCGAACTCTTCAGGGGCGAGTGTTACCTGGGGCCGCCGGTGGGCGGCGTAATGGGCCATGAAGATCACCAATAACTAAAGTCGGCCGGCACCATGCGTTCAGCGCGAAACCACATGGGCAGCTGCGGCGCTGCATCATCGAAGGCGCCCTACGCCATGACCCTGGGTTGCCCGGCCCCTGCCGAGCTCCATCAAGGGGCATCCGCAAACCAGTCCCGCCCGAGCGCTCGCCGTCGACCGGGCAGTGAGCTGCGACTGGCTCACTGCCTGTAAAGTTCCTGGGCGATGGTGAGCGAACCACGAGCCCCCTGCAGAGCCTGCTGGACTCAGATGCGGGGACCTGGAGGAGGGAGGGAGGACAAAGGAGATGAGGCTTCGCTGGAGCTCGGACACCACGGACCACCTTCCCCCCCCCCCCCCCCGGAACAATCAGACCACACAGACAGCCGCAGCCCGTCACCGGGTTGCTCATCTGCTGCACCCAGCGCCCAGAGAACAGGGGCTGCGACTGTCACCTGTGGTCCGAGGGATGGTGAGAGACCCCAAGAGAGAGGGCTTGGGCCTACAGGGGCCTCAGGCACACCTCAAGTTCTGTCGCTTTCATAACAAACTGCTATTTTGCATACACCTCTTTTATGCCAATAAATAGCAGCAACAGTACTGATTTTTAACTTATTTTCCATAAATTATGCGGGACAGTGTAGTTCTAATACTTTTTATTGACTGGTATTAACTCGCTACAGTAGCAAAGTGCCTAATGAAACAAGCAGAAGCAATAGTTGTGAAAACATCTATTTAAATGTTTCCCCTGCAGATAAAGTAATTTAGAATCATCCTGTAAAACCAAAATACTATGGCTGCTTTTTAATCTTATCATTTTAATCTTCTCTGGACCTGCAGGGGTCCAGACCCTTAACAGTACCACTTGGTTAACCTGTAAATGTTGGGAAGGTAATGAAAATGTTCTTTACTGGTTCTCCAGGCCAAACAACCAAAGGAACAGTGTTAGTGTGTCTATTATTTTCCCCCTAATCCAGAATCAAACTACTAATGTTTGTTTCTTTAAGGAAAAGCAGCTCAGAGTACACGTAAACGGTCTCAGACCTCTCAAACAGACTCTTATTGTTTATGTAGAGAGTAAATAAAGTGGTAACAACTCTGATGTGTCCGCAGATTTCATTGTTGAGCTCAAACCTTGGGTGTCTGCTGCTGCTGACAGCTCATCTCAAATAGCACGCTGGCCTGTTTGCAAAAGTTTCACTAAGTGCACGGTAAATAATGATCCCGACCCAGCAGCTGGCGGTTGCCAGATGATACTCAGGACTCTCCTCACTGTCTCTGCCGTGACCAGTCAGACCCAGCTTTGAATACCCCCGGCACCGATCGGCTCCTCCCAGCCCTGCCCTGCGCCGACCCCCCCACCGGAAGCGGCAGATGGCATGGCGTGGCTGCGGAACATCTGCGAACCGTTAATGACGGCTCTGTGCGGACCGCTGGGCTGACAGACCCTGGAGCTCCCTTTATTGTGCGCTTCGCCATACACATGCACAGATGGTCTGCAGGGAAGGGCTTGCAAAGTAAGGAGCAACAGATGACGAGCCTCAGCGCCTTCCATGCAATGTTGCTGAGTTTGAAACTTTGCCAGTTTTCAGAACCACTCCTCCTCAATCAAATACACACACACACACACAACTCATGGCTTTGCAAGAGAAAGTGAAAACATAACAACACAAATATTCTTTTGTCTTTTATTGAACATTTCCTTGCTGTACAATTTCTAATGAGAAACTGTCGAGAGACATAAATTAGTTTCCAACGTTCAGATCTTTTTAAAAACATTTGTCTTCATCACATTCATGAAGTTTTGAAGATAATCTTACAAATTCTCCTTTTAAACATTAATTTATCCATTTTCAAAGTGAGCCTTTGAAAAGGCTTTGTTTAGTTTTAAAATATTTTTTGTCATCGTTAAATTTCTAAAGTGAAACCTTTAGATAATTAAGACAATTCTGGAAAGTGGGAAACATTTCCGCTGATTGCAACTGTTGTCGTGTTGCTCAGCAAAGAGGACATCTTTAAAAAGTCCCTTTTTAAGAAGGCCTCTTTCTCATCACCGCTTCTTCTCCTGCTGCGCGTGCTTCAACGTTGTTGTATGGGGACCACAGGACTGACTCTTCTCCTTCCTCTCCAAACCTCATCCGCACAAAGAATGAGATCGTGTCGCTCTTGTGGCATACCTGACCTCGTTCACATAAAGAATGAGAGTCATCTTGGCATGGACGGGACAAGAGGCGACGGTTCGTGGCAGGGCCCCCTTTTCTTCGGGGGCCGGCGCCGCGCTGCCTGGACGGGAATCCTCCTCAGGAGTATCCAGGGATGAACAGAAACAGGGTCATCCTGTTCATCAGGATGAGATATTTCCAGATAAGAAGCTTCACGACATCTGAGCAAAGACAGAGGCCAAGGCGGATCAACGCTCGGGAGGCTGATCTCGGGAACTTGACCGTTCGAACGCCGGCTCTCCTCACAGAACAGGTGCCTTCTCAGAGCCGGATCCTCCCAAGACCCGTCAGCGGGTTGTTCAGACAGGAAGAGGAATCAGGATTTAGTCACGTGTGTCTTTGAAAACAGCATCACATTTAGACTGAGGAGCTGAAGTTAGAGAATCAGGATCGCTTTCATTGAGCTCTACGCACCGTGATGAGGATGCAGTGGGCGTCTTCAAGCTGCTCCGCCTTGTCACCGACGATCTCAGCCAGACGCTGCATGTCGCTCACTCTGACGATGCTGATGTCGTTGTCGAAGCAGAAGGACTGGATGAGGGTGAAGTGGATCTGGAGAGCGATGTCGCACTCGAACTCCTCGTCCATGACAGGACATGAAGGACACGCTGTCCGGGTCGCAATGGAGAAAACAACAAGAGAGAAAACCCGTGAGTTTCATCCAAAACCTGAATCAAGGATCTGAAATCACTGGAACAACGCGCAGTGAAGTTTAATCTTGTGAGTCTGATACCTACAGATTCATAACTTTGGCACGCACTCGTAGACGCCGACGGTGAGAAGTCGTTGTCTTTAGCGGACACCAGGACTTCCTCCAGGGCTTTGCCGGTGCACTGAGCGCGCTCGGTGCTGGGCTTCTGGATCAGGGGAGCACTCAGGAGTCATGATGAAGACGATGGAAGATTATTCCGAAGGCGGAAGCTTTCCGAGAGAGAGAGACGAGAGAGAAGATATCCGAAGTGTGAAGCAGAGTGTTTTCAAACCCGCTGCCCTCCCTCTTTATACCCGCAGCTCGTGCGGCACAATTAAACGCTGCGTTCTGATTGGCCGAGGCTGAATGGTGTATTGGTATGATAATGCCATTGTCCTCTCGCTCGTAGCAGATTGATGGGGTTCATCGAGGCCACGCACGCTCCTCCTCACTCACTCTCCAGCAGGCAGCGGCCTGGCTGGAACTAAGTAAGCTTCATTAAAACACAAGTCTGATCTATCAATATAAATCATTAAACCAAACTATAAAGTGCCTCTGTCCCTATTTTAATCAGGTCTCATATGAACTCACCTGCTGAGAAAACTCAACAAACTCTCAATAATGTTGTTTAAATGTTAAACTTTTGTTGATTACACAACATGGAGAAAGTGTGGTCCCCTCCCCACTCTGTCCTCTCTCCCCCCGAGCAGCAGCAGCAGCAGCAGCAGAGAAAGGGCAGGTGGATGATGCCATCTGTGGACTAGAGGCTGGCCATAAAACGGCCCCATTGTGCGCGCAGAAGTCTCTATTATCACGGTCCCCCTCCATACAAGTACAAATGAACGGCGCGTGCCAGAACGCTTGTGCGTGCTGCGCAATCTGCACTGCACGGCCATACGGACCACGTGGCCATCAACTGTCCAGAAAATCCTTATGGTTTTTTTATTATTTATTTACTCTGGGGAGTTCAGGGCACTTTTGGACTGAATTCTATAGAAAAGCTTTAAGTTTATTGCACGCCCATGTTTGGTGCGTGGATCACCAAATGTTTTTATCTGTGGTGTAAATTAAACCGCTGAAACTTTCTGTTATTTTGCGATTATTTTACGCACGACGAAACTTTTACGCACGCTGCATACCCACTGTTAAGAAGTTTCTCCACAATAGTTCGTACACATTCGGTTCTATTTTAGTGTTTGATTTGTAGATGCATAAAATGTGTTTGTCCGTGGCTTTAAATAAACCTCTTTCCTGACGACTTTCTGTTAGTTGTCGATCACTTTTTGCAACGCGACAAAACTTTTACGCACGGGTTTGTCCTTCTGTTCTACTGTTTCTCACAACAGCTCGTGCTTATTTGGTAGTGCCAAAACTGCGTAATTCAAAACACATCTTCCCGTCAGGTGGGCCTGCTGCCACTGCTATAAATAGTGGAGGAGGGGCAGGCTCGAACAGAGAGGCGGTGCAGGAGACACAGGTTGGCAGTGACAGGATTCAGCGCATTACGGAAGGCAGGGCAGCAGTGGAGAGCTGTCGCTGTGAGGGGACTGCTCAACCCCCCGTTCTCTCTAAACCCAGGTCCTTCGACCCCAGGGCGCGCCGATCTTTTGTCAGCGAGGTCTCACATTCGCCGATCTGTTGTAAAGTTTTGGGTCAAATTTGAATACTTAAAGAGGGAAAGCTTATGGTCAAACTTTCACAATGAAAAGTGTTATCTCCAATTACACAGACGTGTACAGGCAGATAAAAAATCACTTTCGGATTTGCGCTGTGAATATAACAATTATAAAGTGTGTTTGCTGTAACAAACACTTATCTGTACATTACTGCAGCAACAAAGCTCATTTGTTTATTTTATTTGCTGTCCTGATACTGCAGCCTCATCAGCTAGCCCCAGGGGCACTACATCCCTAAGTCTGATTTGGATTGGCGATTGAGACTCTAAACACTGGCTTCAATGCAGGAGGATCAGCTTGCTGGCCCACAGGGCAGAGGGCGTGCAAATCGATACCGACCTATTGTTTACTGAAGCACATCTGCCAGACAGGAATTTCCCCGGCAGCGCACGACCAGGTGTTGGTGGTCAAAGCTCTTTTCTGGTGACCTGCAGCGAGGTCCTAAAACCTCTTTGAGACGAATCTCGCGGCTACGGGATAAGTTGAGTTGTTTGGATATTTGACTACAATTGTGTTAAGCTAACAGGACCTCGGGTTTGAAAGCGGAGGAAGCCATTTTAGTAGATGCAGAAAAGTGCAACAAATACTCATCCAGGCACAGGCCTTGAAAGCAACGAAACACGCTTTAAACGTCAGCGTATCTTCCCTAAACCTCTGCGCTCGATTTTTGGCTGCAACTTCAAAGTCAGTTTGCAGCGAGATGAAAAACTGCGGTCATCACGCCAGCAGGTGCTGCCTCGACTTCCTTTGTCCTCTCGCCACGCCCTCGGGGCAGATGGTATCTCTCGGTTGCTATAGAGGTGGGGCAGAGATAAAGCACAGATGCGCGCCTCAAATGAGGCCGGGCTTTGGGCATGCAAAGCAGCGGCGCGTGCCACTGCCCAATCTACAAAAACGGTTCAGTAGCAGTGGTCACATGAGTTATAAAAAGTCATGCGGCATCGGACGCTATTATGGTGGGACGTCAACGCAGCTCGCTAAATAAACTTACTACAGATTTGATGGCCATTTTCAAATGTATGTACAGTTTTAAATATGTGTATTACAGTAAAGGACGTTACAGGTATAATATTGGTTTATTGCTCAAAATGACACTGGTTTTGCTGAAGAAAAGGTCTGCATGGGACTTGTTCAGTGAATATTCATCTTCAAATCAGAACAATACAGAATGAACTTTGTTTGAAGGTTTACAGAATAGTACAGTGAACAAGTTATTTCTTTGGACATGAACATACACTTGCTGGTGAAACACACATTTTGTTTATTTCCTTTACATATTTTAATTTTTCAAGATTTAGAGTCAAGTTTAACAGTCAACCATTATTTATTCGTTTCACGGCTCTTGAAAATCCAGTCTGAATTCATGGTTATGATTTTTCATATTATATACAATAGTCATTAAATTTTGACCAAGATAAATACAGATTTGATTTTTACTTCATGGGAGGAGCATTTTAAATCTGACTTTAAATCCTGAAAACGCGCAATATGGAGGACAAGAACAAAACAAAAAACTGACATGAAAACACTCAAAAAGTGCCCATGTTTCCCTTTCATTTTCCATACAGTCTGAAATTAACGGCAAACTCTTGAAACTTTGGGTTGTGTAATTCAGACTTGATGTTAGCAGGATGATGACAGTGCTCGAAAAAATACTGGCTGGGAAATGAATGAAGTCAATAGCGAAATATCAACAAATGACATTAAAACCACCAGCAGATGCGGTGCCATAGTTTGCTGTGTATCCTCTAATAGTTTGAATGAAGTTATGGGTGTTGAATTCATCAGAACTTTAAGGACTTTAATGATTAGATGTTTCCTCCAATGATGATTTTATTATGTGTACACTCAAAGAATCATTTAAGGTCAGAAGTTTCTACATCTGATCCTTTTCAGCAGCTACTTTAACTTTCTAAGACTTTCTATTGTACAGCGTCCCAGAGGTGGGGTGGGGGCTGCAGAAGGGCCTGTTCAGCCTTTGTGATCTGTGACCAATCGGGGCCCGGCGTGTGCAGGTCTGCAGGCGCAAAACTGGCTTGGATTTCAGGAAGGAGCACCAAACACCTCGGACTCTGACCACACATCAGCTACAACACAACGATGCGGTCTCCTAGAAAGTCTGAAGGAAGCTCTCTGCTCTGTGCTCAGAGGCGAGGACCGACTGTTGGAGTCTGAGGCGCTAAAATCATGACTGAGTAAGTACAACAAACATGACTCAAATATGACTTTAGCATCTTCTCTGATGATTCACCTTGATGGATGTCTGATCTGAGGCGGCTAACAGGAGGTGTCTTTTCTTCATCCACAGTGACCCGGACAGCGTGTCCTTCTGCGTCCCTGGCCATGGACGAGGAGTTCGGTGACGCGACATAAGCTCTCCAGATCCACTTCACCCTCATCCAGTCCTTCACTGCCCGACAGCGCCAGCATCGTCAGTGAAGCGACGTAGCGTCTGGCTGAATCGTCGGTAAAGCGGGCAACGACGCCATCACTCATCACGGTCTGCGTGAGAGCTCAATAAGCGATCCTGAACCTCTTCCAACTCCTCAGTCTAAATGTGATACTGTTTTCAAAGACACCGTGACTAATCCTGTGTTCTCTTCCTGGCCCTGAGACGAACCGGCTGACGGGTCTTGGGAGGATCCTGACTCACCTGGAGAAGCTGCACCTGTTCTGCGAGGGGCTTGAGCGTCTGGCGACTGGGTTCCAAGATCAGCCTCCAGTTGATCCGGGCCTTGGCTCCTAATGCTGCTCAGATGCTGTGACTTCTTATCTGGAAATATCTCATCTGATGAACAGGATGACCCACAGAGCTCTGTTCATCCCTGGATACTCTGAGGAGGATTCCCGATCCAGGCAGCAGCAGCGCCCGGCCCCGAAGGGGCCTGCCACGAACCGTCGCCTCTTGTCCGATCCAGCATGCAAGATGACTCATTCTTTACCTATTGAGCAGGTCGGTATGCCACAAAGGCGACACATCGACCCTCATTCTTTGTGCGGATGAGGGTTGGAGAGGAAGAAAGCGGTTCTGCGTCCTGTGAATCCCCACAGAGCAAATGTCGCCGTTGAAGCTTCGCGCCTTGAGGAAAAAGCGGTTAACGAGAAAGGAGCCTTCTTAAAGGGACTTTTAAGATGTCCTCTTTAACTTTGAGCAGCTACGACAACAGTTGCAATCAAGCGATAACCACTTTCCAGAATTGTCTTAATTCTCTAAAGGTTTCACTTTAGAGAATTACTTGATGACAAAAATGTTTAAAAATATCTTAAGGTTTTCACTTTCGATATTTAACGAAGAAAAATATACAAAAAGTGTTTAAATGGAAAAAAACCTGAACCTGATCTTGAAAATTGAAAAATACAGAAAAACTAAAACTGAAAGTAAGTATTTCTGAGGGTTTCACTTCAGCTCTACTGTTCTCTCTTTGTCAAATAACTTGTTAAGCTGCAAATGTGATTTGTATTTTTGTAGAGCAAAAACTTAGAAATAAATATTGACTCAGTTTTTCTCTCAATATTTCTTTGTTTATTAACATTAAAGGTTTCTATTTAATAATTTTCTTTGGTTTCTCAGACTTTAACAGTTTCTCATGGACTTTAATTCTTGTCTATATATTTCACATGTATTCAGCTTTGGAGAAGGTTTTGTGATTTGAGGTGTTTCTGCCTATTCATAGAAATGTGAGAAGGCAAACCAAAACAAAAGATCTTTTATTAGATCTAAACGTTTGCTTTATTCATCAAGCGTCTCTTCAAAGCGTTTCTCCTCATCCATTCACCTCAAAAAGTTGTGCCAGAAATCCTTTCTCTGCTTCACTCGGTCTTAACATTCATTAAATCCTTTCTGAATAAATCTAGGGTTAAATACTATGAGAAACATGTCCAAAGTTAAAGGAACAGTTCAACATTTTGTGAAATAAACAATCCCAGTCTGCGAAAAGAGGAAGCATGACCATGTGGCTGTCAAAGGTAACAAACTCCATCTAACCTATCTAGTGTCTACGGATCCCTATCTAGATTCTTATTTTTGTGGCTGAGCTGTCACTGTTAGCTGCATGTTGCTTTGTAGAGGGCATTGAAAGTGCTAGCTTTTCTTTTCATGTAACTTTCAACAGGAAACTTTGTAGCTGACACAGCTTCCTCAATCATTCAAGGACTCTTTTGGCGTGTGAGTTGCAGTGCAGGTTCTGGCACAAAAGTTTGAACATGCATGCGCATAAACCGGGTGACTTGATACGGTGCACTTCCTTCGCTTAATTTCAATTGACCCGCGACTTTTGTTCTGCCTCCTGTTTCATCACCTCTCACCTCGCCCTCTGTTTTTGTGCGTGGTTTTGTCCGATGGGTTCTGGGATTTTTAAATGTCACAGCGACTTTCAGAGCTGGTGACATGTTTTCTGACTTTATTAACGCTCAGCGGTTCTGGGGCCTTATCGGCAAAAATCATCAAACTGACTTCAGCTTCAATCTTGCTGACAGTTTATTTCTCACCCTGCTCTCCCTTGTATCAACCCGTCTGAAGCTGGATAATGAAGCTGATCTTTTAACACTATTTTACGCTGCTTTTTTCTTCCTCTCTCTCATCTGTGTTCAGAATCTTTGAAGGCTTTTGATGACCGATTGGATTCGAACTCTGCTTGGTCACTACGACCTGCATGTTGCATGTCACTGCGACCTGTTGTGGAATAAGCAGCTGCCAACCCCCACGCCCACTGTGACACACTGACACACACTTTTAAAAAACCACAACTTTTACCAGAATAATTAAAATTAAACCCAAACAGAGCAAAGAAGAAGTAGAGTGGCTGATTATTGAGTCTGTGCAGTGCGTACTTAACTTTGTACTTTACACAAATCCCTTACTGTGTCAAAAAAAGAAAAGGTGTAACGCCAGCTAAACATAATCAACCCTTTAAATCTCCATAACCTTCAACCAGTACTCACTCCATCACTGTCCAATTTAATGACGAGGAAAGGCAGAAAAGAGGGAGGAGGAGGTGTGGAAGGTGGAGGAGGTGGACCTGTGCCTGGCACAAGCCTGCTGCCATTCATCCATTCACAACCAAATCCCAACAACAACAACAACAACATCATCCAGCAGCGGTCAGCTTAGAAACGCTGCAGTCACCACACAGCAACAGGACCGAGCTAAGTCAGTCACTGTCAAAAAAATACAGAAAAAATGAGCTTTAAAGGAATAGTTCACAACTTGTTTTTTCACTCTCATATTCTGGATGTAGTTAGCTTAGCTTGTAAAGACTGCAAACAGGGGGAAACAGCTAGCCTGAGTTCAAAAATAACACCCAACTGTTTTGCTATCTCTTTTGTTTTATCTGCACATGAACGAAATGTTAAATGGTTTATCCGTCTCTCTGAACTCCCTCACCCCTGACCAACCTGTTGCTTTCTACTCCATGCCCAGTCATAAAAAGAGCTCTTCACTGCAGCCACATGCTGCTACTCAAGTGTCCTTTCAACATAAAAGCCTCCTCCTCCTCCTCCTCCTCCCAGAATCTCTCTCTGAGGCCTGGAGAGCTGCAGCAGATAGTGACCAAGCGGGCTGCAGGCTGGATGTGCGTGTGTTTTCATGTGTTCCTAGTTTGTTGGGTGTTCGGTTGAGCGGGTTGCCCTAGGAGGCAGGCATCATACAGCCATCTCCCTGCTAAAACAGTCTGAATTCGACTCTGTTTACATTTTGTTGTTTGTTTTAGCACGACTGATCAAATTATGAAAGTAAATATGACAAAGACAGAAAATTTAGTATTATGCATCAAAAACCATCATTCCAATTCAATCAAACTCCCTTTATATGTTTTATATCTTTGTTGTCTCCCCTGTCATTATATTTTTGAAACTTTTTGTGAAGATGGAGCCGTGGTTTCAGAGTTAACGTCTGCTCACTTACTCTGTCTGATAACTATGCTAATATATTTTTAACTGTACTAATAGTCCTCCGTCATTACCATACGCCTGCTGTTGTTGTGCTGCAGGTTCGGGGTCAACTGTGCAGCCTGTGTAGATGTAGATGTAGTCTAATCCACACACACATGTACCCACACACTGCGTCCATTCCCTCAGTGATCAGCCATTAAAATGCTAATGTCTGCCTCTGATCTCATCAGTCCAGGCCTGTTTCAGCTCTGATGAATCTAATCATTTAATTACATTAACAGCCTGAAGCTCTGCGGGCTGCTCTGACGATCTGTTTCATTTAATGCTTTCTCCAACATTTTCTGCGTTTGTACAATTCACAGCAACATTCACACTGATGGTGTTTCACAACTGTGTGACTAATTAGGCGTTAGCCCGGCAGTGAGAGTGAATTTGTTTGCACGTCAGATTTTGTCTTAAAAGTTACCAGACTGTAAATAAATAAATACAGTGTGTGGTTATAAATTGTTCTTATCTGTTTACGTTCAGTGTTGTAGCTTGTAAAAACACACACACACACACACACACGCTGCCAGCTGTTGCCAAGACACCGGCCTGCCTCTCCATTCAGAGCTGGAGCCCTCGAGGACCTCGTTCAGACACTGCAGCGACACTGTGTGTGTGTTCGAGATAACCAGTAGCTTTTAGCATAAATTCATAAAAACAGGTGTTTGACACAAGACTTCTAAAGATAAATTTCCCTCAAGCTCCACTTACTACCTTTTTCTGGAGCTTTCAGCCACTCACTGGAGATAGATATTACAATCTCTCAGGACTTTCAGGGAGTTTTGCGAGTGAATTTTAGATGTTTCAGTCTCTTAACTGAGACAAAAATCACAAGAGCTTATGTAATAATGACCAGACCAGACTTGAGACTGACTTGCACAACACTTGTGTGTACATCTCAGTGCGCACACATGCGATGTGTGTGCTGTAGAAGATCAGATGGCTAAATGTGCTTGTACTGCACCCCCCTGTTCGTCCACTGCACACCCTCACCAAAACAAAACTCAGACAAAAGCTACAGCCAACACTTCTACGCCCTCATCAATGGGCACAAAGAGCAGAAAAACGACAGGAGGGGCCCCGTCACAAAGGTGCACCGAGACCCCGGCCCTCACTCCTCTTTTGTGCTGAAGAATGGCGAGGTCCAGGAGCAGCTGCTGTTGGCTGCACGGGACATTTGAGACGGTCCCTTTCACCAAAAACAAAGTCTGGAGCTGTGAGTGTGCAGGCTGCAGGGCTGCAGGGGTGAGGAGGGGGAGGAGGCAGGGAGAGGAGGGGGGGGGGGGGGGGGGGGGGGGTTGTATACAAAACGCAAGGCACACTTTGCCAGATCAACGTGGAGCTGACTCCCTATTCATCCTGTAGATCAGCAGCAGCAGAGGGGTGGGGTTTAAAGTGAAGGAGGAAGCCTTTAAAGTTGACGTGAGTCACATCAGTCACAGCACAAAGGAGTCCCAGAGGTCTGCCATATGGACCAGGCACTTCATCTGTTCAGGAATCACTAAAAAAAAATCCAGCCAACAGCAGCACGAGCTCTGCCCCCTGCTTTACCCGGAGACAACACTTCTCTGGTTTCTGATTGGCTGCAGACGTGTTGTCATTAACACAGTGTCTCAATTAGCCAGATAGGAAGGAGGGCACTTTGTTGTTTTACTGCTTCAGGATGGATTGATCAGTGCTGGAGGGGGAAAAGGGCAAATGAAGGAGCTGTGTCAGAGAATATTTCATTTCCTCTCTTTTTATAACTTGTGTATGTAGTTCTCCAAAATGAGACATGTTAGTTTAAATGTTCCCAATAATCTAAAAACTTTCAAAGAACCAGTTTCACCGTCCTGATCAATACAGGACTTAATGCTCAGCTGATTTCTCTTTATCCAGTGAAAATAATCAATCAATGACAGACTGGAACAGATCAATGAAATAAATCAAAGCATCTTACAGGATTAATATCAAAGTCCAAGATTAATAACAAAGACAAACTGCTCTCACCATCACTGCATAGATACATTTTATTTTTCTTAACATAGACCTGCTTTATTTAAAAAGATAAACATGTTATTTGGTCTGTCAGAAGATTTACACTGAACTTGTGATTTTTCTGTCTCCTCAGTGTAACACTGACAACAGAAGGGACAGGACGGTGCTGTTACAGCGCCCCCTAGCAACAACACAAGAAACTTTAATGACAAAAAACATATATTTAAAAAGTAATTCTAAGCTCAATAGTTGATATAGTTTTATTTTGAAATGTCCCTTTAATACCCAATATTGTGACAGTTCATTTACTGTCTTTAAATGCAAAAATTATCATTATTGTTTTTTTAAAAATTCATTTAAATGACACAGTGGTTGTTTTGCTGCCATATATTTCACTGTAAACTTTGTTTAAGGTTTAATACTTTATATAAGGGAAGACAAATGTGTATAAGTAAGAATAATAAACACAATATACAGAATACAAAACAAACCTTTAGTGCAAATTAAATTTTAACAATCTTTTAATAAACATAGCTGTTGATGAGTGATTTTCTCCTCTAAAAGATTTAATCTGAATAAATAAATGTTAGTAAATGTTTAGCAGAAGCTGTTTCTTCCTTTCTATCTCATGAATCATCTCAGATGTGACTGGAGTTTGGGTTTATTCATTCACGTCCAGCTGAATGAATGAACGTGTCTTCTTGTGCCATCTGGTGGTGTCACCGTGGTACTACAGCTCACACCAGGCATCATCAGAAAGCGTCGCTCACAGTGTAACATCTCCACCTAGTGGTTAACAGTTGCGCCTGCACCACAGCACATCAGACAGTCTGGTTTGGATAAATCATCATGATAAGCATGTAAATTAAATTCAGATGAAACAACAAACACATTTATATCAACACAGAACACAAAAATACATCACCTCTAAAAACATTACAATTTCACTTCTTAAATCTGGAGCAACTACTGCACTGCAATTATGTTTCTTGTCTGTTTTATTTTCTTATTCTTATTGATTTTATTTTCCTCTTCATTGTGACTTTGAATATTATTTACCTTTTTTTAAAAACAACCTCCATGTCTGAAAGTTTCTGAACAACTCCTTGATAATGTTCATTTTTCTTCTCGATCTTATGTTTATTTTTTTATTTATGTTTGTTAATTGAACCTTGGAAGAAAAAGAAAGAAGAAAGAGAGTGACATTTTAAACATCTATTTTACTTTCTTGAGAGCACGTTGTTTCCACAGGATGAGTGTTGTTGGACTAAACATGACGAGTAACACGATCTTTACATGTTAAATCAGTGGAGTTCTCCTTCAGGTGCTGTTTCTTTTAAGAAATGAGGCTCTGTGAAATAGAAATACATCAAGTCAAATTTGGAAACTACTTCCCCTTTTCCCCCCTCATCCAAAACAAAAAACTCCCTCATGTTTTATCTGCTTCTAATCGTCTCCACAGATGTTTCCCAGCTGTTAACAAACTCATAGACACATTTATTACTTCAGGTAACAGTCCTTTCAGTTGCACTGACCAGTTCCTGTTCCTCCAAGTTTTCAGATTTTGAATCATGACAGAAAAGCATCAGCACATATCTCACAGATTTCACCATCAAACCAGCGTCTCTACCACCGGACCACCCGCACACGAGGAAGAGGGAATCAGGTCGTCCGAGTTTTCAGCTCACAGCGAGTGTTTACTCAGTCAATACAGGATCTGTGTGTGTGTGTGTGTGAGTGTGTGTGGTCGTGTTAGAGACTCATCCATGCTTCCTTCCAACAAATCTGCAGCTCTGAGTATGGCAACAAACCACAGGCATTAACATTCATATACAGTCCATTAAACTGAGGACAGACAGACTGAGTGAGAGTCTGAAGCACCGTGAGACTTTCAGCCACGTTTTGCTCGACTGGAGAAAAACAGTTCAGACCGAAGCACCAGGAGAAGAAGAAGAGTTAGAAAATATTCTAACTCTAATGAAATCCTTGTTAGTTTAAGTTCTTAGGATCAACATTTTACCTTTTTCAGGATAAAATCCAGCAGATAAATAACCAACATGTGTGTTTTAGGTCACTGAGAATCAGCAGGAGCAGGTGATATCAGGTGGGAACGACTGAGGAAAGAAGGCCATGAGGTGTGGCTGAGAGTAACTCATCATCTTAGAGCCGAGCCTGCTTCAACTTCTTGTCTTTACCATTGACTTTATTGCCCCTCATGTTTGAAAAAAGCATAAACAGAATAAATACTTAAGCTTAAGTAAACAGTTTGAGTAACTCTGCTCATCCCTGCCTCTAGTTCCTCCTGATATTATCTCGTCTTTACCGATTCTGTCTGTGTTTATTCCCCTTATCTCCCTCTTTTTAACCTCTCTCTCCCTCTGTCTCTGTCCCAGGGCGCGAACAGAACAGACTGGAAGTCATTTCAGAAAGAAATTAACACAGGAGTCTAATACTCTAATTCTCCCGCACAGCAAATTGGATTCGTGCGCTTCACTGACTCTGAGTATTAGTGTGTTGCAGGACACAAAGCCTCCTGCAGCAAGTCTGGAAACACAGACTCCAGGAGAGGAGGAGGAGGAGGAGGAGGAGGAGAGGGAGACGCTGATGCCTCAACGCTGCTGAACTCTCAGACTGGAAAAACAGGTGAGTGTCTGGTTTTGGGATAGTCGTATAAGAACTTATGATTCTGAAAAGGGAAAGTGCCTCCTCTTCCAGCTGTTGCCACTGAGCTGGAAGGACTAAATTATCACAGCCCCAAACCAGAGGTATACAAAAGTATGTGACAAACCTGAGATGCTTTTAATAATAATAATAGTAATAGTCCCTCCTCTGGCTCTTATAATAGAAAAATCCATGGATAAAAGGAAGTCGTCTGATAACATGAATGATTTATTTGTCATATCCGCCCCTGTAATCGGATATGCACCAAAATTTAATGGGTTCTTCTCTGGCTCGTGCCACATCCCTCCACCAAGTTCGGTGCAAATCGGTTCAGTATTTTTTGTGTAATCCTGCTGACAAACTGCTGATTTTTGTATTATTACTAAAGTAAATATATAAGCAAATAAATAAAAAGTAAAAATGTGTAAGAATCTGTATGAAAAACATTTATATTTTTGTACAGAGATCAGCCTGTATCAAAACACTTCTTATATTCAGACTGTAACTACTGAGTTAAACAGACTTTTACAAATTCTCCCTCGAGGTAAAAATCTTGTTACATCTACACCCAAAATCAGCTCATTCCTCATTTTATATTTCTCTAATGTTGTAATATGTTTCATTACGCTGTTGCCCTGCAGCTCGAACATTAATTAAGTTTGTGAGGTTTCAACACGTCGACATGGAGACATTTCTGGTGCGCAGCAGAAGATGTGGACGAGGTTCGAGGTCAACAAGTTACTGAAAAGTGCTGCTGCAGTTTTTGTGTTGTTGTAAAAGTTTCATCAAAAGCAGCAAGAAAAGATTCAATAAGCTGATTTACAAAATGTTCTGAACCGCAGACGGAGCCTCTTCAGCTTCTCTTTCATCCACAAGAGAAAAAAATAATTGAATTTAAAGTTTCTTACATCGTTCCTGTAGGAGCATCTCTGTGGTTTTCAAAAGCAAAATAAAAATAAAAAGGCAGCAATGGTTCACTGATCTATAGTTGTAGTTTAAAGAGAGAGAGGACAACAGAGACCATGACTTTGGTTAGAAAAACTCTGCCTATATTAAAGCTAGAGGGGGAAAAGTGAGCATTGAACTACAGACAGACACAAATTTACACTTTTAAAATGCGTTTTTGAAATTTTTGCCGTTATGTCAGACATTTTAGTTCAATTAAACAACACTTTAAGGTGTTTTTGTGCCTAAATGATTAGTGTATTCACTGCATGCAATCTGAAAGTGTGTGACTCTCAGTACTCTTTAAGTATTTCCTGTTTTATTTTGAAATTACCTCTCTTCTGTATCCAATCTAGCTTTTCTTCCTATCTGTAATTTCCACACCTTGTTTGCTCCACCCCAATTAGTTTTATCTGTGTCCTGTTGTCTCCTCTTCTTTGTCCTCCTCTTTTTCTTTGTCAGTTCGTCTGTTGAGTTTCCCTCATGTTTCTGTTCCCAGTGTTTTCTGCGTTTCTACATCAGTTCCTGTTTCACTCCTCACAGAGTAAGCCTTTTGTGTTTCACTGTTTAATCAATCTTTGAACTTGTTGGGTTACTGTTCCCACTTTAGATCCTTCTTTAAATCATGATACAAAACCCACTGCTAAACATAGAAAAGAAAAAAAACTAAGAATAAAACTTGAACAAACACAAATCACCTTCACTGCACAAAACTCAGAGCAGATAGAGCACTGATTTTAACCTGTAATGATGTTTCCATCCATTTATTCTGCAAAATGTTCCTTGAAAACATGAGATAATACAGTGGTGCAGCTGCAAATACACACAGGTGAAATAAAAATAAATGAATGAATGGCTGAATTCCATTTAGCTGCTCCTGTTGGGTCTTTCGTGCTTTTAGTTCTTGTCTTATTTTGGTATTCTTGTGTTTGTTTGTGTCCTGCTCACTTCCTGTTTTATTTTGGAAATCTTCTCTGGAGCATTGTTTGTGTGTTTACTTCCTGTCGGCTTGTTTTCTGTCTCACCTGTGTGTCCCATTAGTCCATTAGTCCCCGTGTGTACATAGTTTTGTCTTTGCCGTCTTTAGGTTTTTTTTGTGAGATCGTCCAATCTTGTTTCCTTTGATTTGTTTTTGATTTTCTCCTTCATCCTGAGCTCTCCTCGTGACACTGGGGCCGGTGTCACACAGATATTTGACTCTGGTTTGTAGAATTAGGCCACGTCTTTAAATTTGTTCTTAGATGAATCTAATACAAGCGACACCTGCACTGAGTTGCACCACCTTTTTGTAAATCTTTCTTGGAGCATCACAAGCTCTATTATGACCTTGATGACTGCCAATCCTTTAAAATCCTGTAAACGTGTGTGTGACTTTTGTGTAGTGACATCTGTTGTTGTCTTTGTGTAACAGGCCTTTGTGTGAAGTTTTTAAACCTCATTTCAACCAGTGCAGAGGTTTAAAAGTAGGGAGATGAGAGGATCAGTGGTTAACATGTGTCAGCTGATGACCTTTGAAAGGCCTTCACGTTGTTAGCAGCTGGATTTCGAGAGCAGTGTGTGTCTGTGTGTGTGTGTGAGCCCTCAGCTGATATTAAACCATGAAAGTCAAAGGTTGGATTTACGAGGTTTGGGCAGGACAGCGGTGATCTGCAGGCATGACGGACACATTATGAGCACCGGCTGCATCGCTGCACTTCTGTCGAGCTCCTTAAACAATTTCCCCTCAGCTCATTTTTAACCTGCCACACAGCCGTCATCATTTAGCCTCATAATTCCCCAAATTCACGCATAATCAAACAAATTAGCCTTTATGCTAATTTCTTATGACTCAATTATGTTAAAAGCCTGGCTTGAATGACAGTCATAATTACAGTCATAATGCTGGCAGAGATATTACCGGCGAATAATGCGGTAATGGATATCAGAGGAGCTGGCTTCATCTGCCGTATAAAGACGCCGCTGAGTGGGTTAGCAGGAGTAAATAAACTCTGATGTGTTTGCTGATGAGCTGTTTTTTTGTCCTACAGCGCTGCACAGAGTCCACAGAGGTCAGAGCAACAGAAACACTGATGGATGGAGAGAGACCCGGTGCTGTGTGGAGAGTCGATCTGATTTCAGATATGTGACCTTATTTACCCTCTGTCTGTCTCTAAACTCCTGACTGTATCATGTTTTTAAGGTGCTGTCTTTACCTGGTTACCTCGATGAGTGTCACTTCTCAAGGTCTGCTTTAAAACTTTATTTTGATCTTGTGAAACGGACAGATGACTTGCAGAAAACAAAAATGCTTGACCACCGATCTCTAACTTCACATCCTCCCACAGTCGCCACGATCACAGCACAAAAAATAGAACGATTATTGACAAAGACTTGAGTTTCAAGTGAGCTACAGAGGCAGTGTGTAAAAAGCACCAAACAAAACCTGTATTTTATGAGGGGAATAAATGTTTTTAACACTATTTTACCCTGTAGATCATTAATTCAGTCTGTGTTAACCTTCGTCTGGTCACCACCTCTTAAATAAAGAGTTAAAGCTGCTTCCTTCAGACCAGAGGTGCACAGTCGATGACCCAGGACCAGAAGCATCAGATACAAACATCCCCTTTTTAAGATGCTTAAGAAAATCATTTGCTCTCCAGCAATTACTCTACATCCTCTGTAGCTGCCAGCAAAACCACCCCTGTCCTATCATTTCCCTTTTAAAACATGTTTTTTTTAAACTTCTGTTGGAGCCATATTAAGAAAATAAGAAAAATATGTAGGATGCAGCATTTTAAGTTTAAGTTAATTTAATAATATTTTATAATATTATTAATTAATAAAAATCAACAATTTAATATTAATTCAAGAGAACTAGTCATAAGGAAGCAGAACATGTAACAATCACCTGTTACTCACCTGTGTGACATGATCCTGTTGTGTTCCTCAAGTCTTATTGTTTCACTTCAGTTTCTGAAAAGAGTTTGTGTGTCTCCATTTAACCTCTGGTGGTTAAAATAAGTTTGGTTGATTAGTTACAACTTTTTTTTTCTTTTGTTTACTTGTGGATAAATCTCTTCATCTCTCGATAACTTTCCAAATGGGACGACTCAGACTGAACTGAGCTGAGTCATGTAATAAAAATAGGCTGACAGCAAACATGAAGAAGACGAGATCAAATCTGGTTGATTCACCATCAGTGTTGCAAGAAACTTTTCTTTCTTTTCGTGCGTCTGAAAACCATGAAAGCCAGTCGACAGGGGCAGATCTAATCAGTCCACCTTTCATATTTTACAAAGACGTCTCAATCACAGACTCCCGACTTAATTCCAGGAGAAGAGAAGAGGAGGAAACGTTTCTTCTGGCAAACATGTTGATGAATATCTCTGCTTATTACAGCAGGAGTCATCAGGAGGATCTTTTTTCAATCATGTCCGCTCTTTTTCAAAGCCTTGGAATTTTCCTCTAAAATGAGATATTTGGCATCTAATAACCGCTGCTGGACTCGTGACAGATCGCAGTAGAAGATGAAATCAAATCATGGTTAGTTTCTCAAAGGATGGCAGAAGCCCAGAGTTCGTGTTGACAGAATAATGAGACATTAAGAGACCTGGATGTTAGATTTCTTTGGTGAGTGATTTTTTTCTTTGTTTCAGGATGGATTGATTGTGTTTTGGAAAAAGTTGATCACTCCTACGGCTCCTCGTTGTTGAGGGTCAAAGGTCAGGTCCCTCACTTGTGGGGGAGTTTGTGCAACTTGTTTCCCTGTTGTGCATCTTTGTCTCAGTCAGCAAGAACAAACAACAAAACATGCAGCTCCATAATCTTCCCTCCTTTAACTGTTGTGTTGGCTTTCGTAGGCGAACGGCTCGGTGCCGTGATAGATGGATCCCTAGCAACTGCAGAGTAATTGCATATTTTAGGGCCCTCAGATGAATTATCCAGCGCTGATCTGTCATTATAATACTGAAACTCAGGCCGTCATTTGCAGTGAGGAATGTTGCTCGATGCTGGTATTTGCACAGCTGCAGGGGGTCATAAATTATTGCTGAGGACACGCGCACATTAGTTCAACTCTTTCATCACAAGTTCTCAAACAAGGTACCCTCCTCCTCCCCTGCATGTTGTCAAGGAGGCTCTTTCTCATGTTCTCCGTGTCCTTTCAGCCTACTCTGTCTCGAGTGCTTACAGTATTCATGCAGTTTTACAGTAGGAAGTTTTAAATATCTGATGTTTGCAGCGTAAAGAGCAATCTTTTCGAAACACTTGTGGAGCATTTTAGACATCTGATCCATCAGTCAGTCGTCCATTTCAAGGAACAAGACTTCCCTGACTGGGAAAATTACAGCACTGGCACTTTATTCAGACACTTAGAATAGTTTTCCAGACATGCAACCTCCTGTGGTCGTGTGAATAATGACTGCTGTCTCTGAGTAGCAAAGGTGGACTTGTTGCGCTCGTTAACATTAAGTCTTGTGGAAGTGGTGGGAGAATAAAAGCCCTGTTTCCTCTGCATTTATTTCCCATAACCTGAACTTCTGAGAACCTGTAAAGCTTTAGGTTCTGCTTTGTGTTTCTACTGTGTTTTACAAACAGGGACGGAGCATGTCTCTACTGTGATGTGCTGTTTGGTTGGCAAGTAAAGTTGAAGGAGACATAAGAACAGATGAGGTGTTGCTGTAGTCTCTAAACCTTGAGTCCAAGTCGAGTTTGAGTCCAAAGAAGCGTCTGAGTCAAGTCAAGTCCATATTACCTAAGTCCAGGTCGAAGTCAAGGTTGAGTCTAGCAGAGTCTGGTCTGGTCTGGATTGTATGCATGTGAATCCACATGTAGGCTGGTGAACACACATTAAACTGAGCAATGTTAAAGTATTAATATTTTGTGTCAAATTATTGTGTCCTATGATATAAAAAACTCTCAAAAAAGTCCTTGTCTCCAACTTCCAAGTCCGACAGCAGTCAGTGCTCAAGTCAAAGTCGAGTCCAGAGTGTTTTGTCCAACTAGTATTGTATGTATGTGATGAGCCGCTCATTATGTGTTTGTCTTGCTTCACAAAAAAATTGAAAGAATTAATTTGGACAAATGAATGAACGAATTAAAACAACACTATGTAACTTTTAATGAGCAGCAGCAACAGTGACCTCTGCAGCCACAAGTGGGAATTACAAGATGCTGGTGAATTAAATTCTGAGCCTGGTCTTGTTGTGCTCGTTACAATGATGTGTTGGTTCTGGTGTGACTTTCAGGTGAGGATCTTTAAACCAGTCCTGGCTGTAAATCTTGAGCAGACACGCAACATGATACACTGAGTGTGTGTTGATGTGTTTACAAGGATGTGTGTGAATTGATGCATGTGTGCGATGCTCTTAATGTCTCCCTGTCCTTCTTAACGACTCCTCATTCTCGCTGTGAGCAGGATATGGATCACCGCCGCACGCCGCTCTGCTGCCGCTGTTCAGCGTCTGATAACTCTGTCCAATTAGATGACAGAAGCTGCTCACACTCGCTGCCTCAGCTCCGCTTCTTAGGGTGACAAATATGACAATTACCCAAAGTACCAGGCGCTGCTGTTCATTCCTTATTAGAGAATCAATCAGGACCAGCCGGAGCGCCGGCGGCCCCAGGGCACCGGCACTTCCAGAGCCGCGGGGGGGTGAGGGCCTGGAGGTTATTCTGCATGTTGGCTTCATGTTGTAGACGAGATGAAAGTGCCTGTTGCTGTTGGGTAAAAACAAGTAAATACTGATGAGGAGTTTCTGTTTTCCAAACTTTGCACACATCACATCCAGGGACAGTTAAACCTTTAAATCCTGGAGCATCCTGTTGTTTGATTTCAATTCTATTACAAATTATTTGGACATGTATATTGTTTCTAAACACATGTAAACAATATCACTTACAAACATAGATATAGCACAGACATTTAGTTAATCTTTTATTGTTAACTCTAGTTTCTTTACAGTGCTGCTGCAGCGCTCAGAAGATGCCTGCCACAGCAAGGTTTGAAGAGGTGACACGTTTTTGTAAATTCACTTCCGTTGCAGCTCAAATTTGTCGGAATTTGCATTCATTTCTGTTTTGTTGACCCCATAGGAGCCAATTCAGTGGATCCTCACAGTTTATCGGCACTGTCTTCAAATCAGCTTTTCATCACCTACGTCACATCTCCAGGGTTCACGTCATGCTCTCCTTTGCTCAGGTGTCACCGAGGTTAGATTACTCTCTCGGTCTGGTGGTCAACAGTTTGAAATACCACTGTGTTGTCCAGAGGCTGCTGAAAATCTAACTACATGTCTGTGTCTCTGAAGACTCGCTGTGCAGTACAATGACTCCAACAGAAAGTTTTAATGATTAAAACTAGAGTCAGACTGCAGGGGTCACAGCTGCAGCAGAGCTCAGATAATAGCAAGTATTGCTGCAATATTTATAAGGAGGTGAGGGTCTGGCAGCAAGTTTATTTTTTTTAACTGAGACAGGAGTAGGAAGTAGATGTCGCTGAGTAGAGGACAGTTGATGGTATGTTTTGGATGAGGAAAAACATTTCCTCAAAAATGTTGTCACACTGCAGGACAGACTAAACTCCAGCTGCAGTGGAGACCTGGACCAGAATGCATTTGTTAGCGCTCTGTGAGTTGGATAAACAACGCCACATGTGGTCCTGTGGCCCTGGTTCAGGTCTGTAAATGGATTTGTGGATGCTGCTCGTCATTCTGTTAACAAGGATTAGACGTCCAGCACAAACACAGACTGAACAACACGTCAACTCTGTCAGCTCTTGGTCTGTCTCATGACTTACGCTTTGTACTGGACGTTTTTCTCCCTGTTGTTTTAATGTTTTTTTAATACTTTTATACATTTTTGAATGACATGTGCATGCGTCAAATTTTAGTTTCTTGTCTTTTTGAAAAGACAGCACTGACCTTTAGGCACAAACTGACCTCTACAGTGGGCGGGTCGGTGGGTTTGAAAGTACTTTCACTCACATTTTACTGTTCAGACTTCTGTTTTCTCATTTTCTGTTTGCACATCTCCTCCAGAACAATCTGCACCCTCAAAAGACTTGGTTAAAGGCAGGTCACCTACCACCTATGACCGTCTTCATCCTGCCTCATGGGTCACGTCTACCACTCGACAAGGGCAGGATCAGTCCCTGAACCATGCAGCCTGAAGATCGATTCTGGGCCCACTTTGTTTCCCCTTGAACACAAGGATGTTCGTCCCAGGTATTTGACCTCTTGGGTCGAGGTGTGAATGGGGGATAAATTGCCCAGGAAGGGATCTCATGACGTTATAGGTGGCTGATAGTTGGTGTCGTAGGCCACTGCCTCTGTTCAGTTATGTTCATATTTGTATCCTCAAACAAGTGTCCCTTCTCCTTTAGAAGCTGAGTCCTGATGAGCTGACTCTCCCATGCTGTCCTGTCCTCACCGTGAACTCACTGTTTAAGTCAGGACAGCAGAGTCACAAGCTGATAATCACTTAACCTACACTTTGCTTGAGGAGACGACGCTCAGAGACATCATTGCTGTCTATTCAGGATGTTTCATTTGCAGAGGATGATTTTATTTGCTAGCAACTCAACCTATTTTGGAGAGGCCACCAGATACCATCCTCCTGCACACCCAGGTCTTACCAGTTCTGCAGATTTACGAGCCAGTGGTGCATGATCTGGAAAATGACAGTCTGCATGTAAACATACCAAATAATGCTGCTTGATTTCTTCATTAATTAGTACCTCCACCTTTTTCTGTTTCTCTTCTTATCCTTTCTTGCCCCATGTTTTCAGCACATGTACTGCCAGGTCTCTATGGAGGTAGATCATCAAGTCTTGATGGAGCCAGGTTGTCAAAGCCTTATATCCCACCAGGGACGAAGAGGATTAAGTTAAGTACCGCCTGGACCTTTTAAAGGAGGGATGTTAAATGGATGTTTCTCTTTTTTTTGTTTGTTTTCTTTTAATGAAGCCAGCTGTACATGAGTCCAGCTGCGTAGTGTGTGGGATTAATCACTGCTGATAGTGCACAAATGTGTCAGGTGAAATTTGGAACTGAGCGTTAATTAGCTTATTCTCAATGGCTTCTCCTCCATCTACGGGACTCGGTTAATGTCGGAGGAGAGACAATACGGCATGCAGTGTTTCCTGTGAAAGAAGATTACATCCTATTAAATATGTAAATGCAAAGTACTTTCACTCTTCCCATTCCTCTGTCAAGCACCGCTATCTGTCACTGATAATTTAGCTTCACAGTTTTTCTCTCCTCATCACTACTGTAATAGTGGCCATTACTGCTGAGTCGTCAGAGGCGATATCATCATGATCATCACCTTAATTATGATTCTAATCATTAGCATCCACACTTGATGTGATTTTAAGCTCATCGCCTGATGGTGAGCTCTGTTTTGTTTGGTGTATTTATCAGGGTGAAGTTGTGAGGAGTCACTTTCCACTGATATTCAGTTGTTCAGTTTAATTCACTCACCTGTTGTGCTCAGTGGACAGTGTTTATGAGTTGTTGTTGTTGCATCATTTTACCAGTAAACGCAACATGTTAAAGGGGCACTCTGCCAATTTTACACGTCAGGTTTAATTTACCCCTCAGCCCCTGAAAACAGGATTAGTGTGTGTTCACCATGCATGGAGGATAGACTACTGCATTGCATTATGGGACATGTAGGATTAAGTGTTTTTGGAGCACAAGTCCAAAACATCAGGATATCTCACCCTCTGCTGCTTCAGCTTCAACCACTGTTTTTAAATCTGTCTCTCACGAGTCCACCAACTTTATGGAATTACATTTAAATGTAGCTGTGGTCCAAATTAAATTACTGTAAATGAGTTTGGGAATTTATGTTTCTGGTTCTTGGTGGAGACTCAGTCGTTGCTTGATGCACTGCTTCAGGGGGCAGAGCTGGCACTAGTCAACGATGCGTAACACAGTTTGAAGCTGACGGTTGCCAGATCATAATCGAGTCTTTCACTCTTTAACATGACAACCAAAGATTGGCAGAAGCCACACAAACCAAGCAACTCTTTATAGATCTTACCAGGAAGAATTTGTGGAGTTAAAATGGCAAAATTGATATATCCTTACTATCTGTACCCAAATCTCAAGACTTAATACTAACTATGTAAAAGAGTCTCTTTTCTGTCTTTACTCAAGAGCGTGGGCTTTCAGTTTGAGAGCATTATCTTTTTATTTCACGGTCAGATTTTGTAATGCTTTCCCTTAAACCTCTCCTCCCTTCTCTCAGATAGATATGTTGTTGCTTGCTCCAGCTGGAGTCCTTCTCCTTGTGCTCGTGAAACTCATGCTCTCAGATTTCTGCTCTCGCTTGCAGATTCAGATTCAGATCACCTGAAATGACCCTGTCAAAATTTCCCAATGAAATCGTTCGCTTTGCCTCCTACTTTACCTCCTACAACAGTTACTTGTTTACCCAGCTTCAGCGGATATTTGAGAGAGGGGGGAGAGTTTTAAGGGAGAGAGTTGCAAAATCTGAACTTGGATAAAGAAATAAAACTCTGAAACTGAAAGACCTCGCCCTTGAACAAAGGTAGGAAAGAAACTTAATACAGCTAGCGTTGATCTAACTCCATCAGAGTTGATTTAAGTAGTTTGCTGTTCAGGTCTGGCACCTGTGCTTTTCACACAATCATGACAAAATATTCTGCGTGAAAAAGAATTACCTGTGCTCCACTTTGTTTCAAGTTCATGTCCTTTTTTTCTCATTTTTTTCATTACATAACCATAAAAGACTATTATTATTTCAATAAATACATATATATTTTAGAGCCCATTGTTCGAGAAAGTGTTAGAAAAGATGGAAAATGTCCTTCCCTCTTACTTGTTTCATTTAAGAATATGGTTTTTGTGGCTCATGGTGGGAGCTCTATAATGGGAGTATTTTCTCTTGCAATACTAAGAAGCAGCTGGAGCAGCCATTCAAACTAATATCCTTGATTAATGGCAGATATAATATCCTCAGTAGTTGTAGTGCGTTGCCATGGTTATACTTCTGGTCTGTCTTGTGTATTTCTGCAGAATAAAAGTTGTTTTTTTTCTCCTCCATCTCATATTCCAAGTTATAAAGTTAAGATAAAGTTTGTCCTGCATGTAATATTTTTCTCATTTATTTTTAACTGTCATGCTTAGACCATTGATAGGCCTTTAATCATTGTTTATTATGTCTGGGCTTAACAGAAAACATGCTTTCTCATCAGCTGACACACTTGACTGGCATTCACATGGACGCCTTATTTTCCTCTCAGGAATTCTTCCCTCCCGGCGACCCAGAGAGTCTCCTCTGTACTCATGGGATGACTGACACCTGATCCCATCCAGGAACCTCCAAGATCTTCTCCCCAGCCAAAACGAACCCTCTGTTTAATGAATAAATAACGGTTCGGCCCCGGTATGTCAGATCACAGGGGGGGAACATGTTTTGAGTTAGTTCACGGCAGGAAGAGGCGACACAGATACTGCCGGGGGGGAATACGATGAGAGCAGGAATAACATTTATGGGGGTGGGAGGAGGACATCAGAGCAGGTTTGGTGAAGAACCTCGCTCACATTAAGACAAAAGGGAAGGGTGTGTATTTGATGTGGAATCAAACTGGGAGGACCAGGATCAGTTCAAATGGATGGGAAGTGGTCACTGGTGGAGCGGCGACTGATGACTTACAGACATTCACAGTATCTTCACACATAGAAATACTTAAACACCTACAAAAAGAACTCATAACAATATATTTCATGCTTACATTCTGGTGGTCATTGTTGCTGTACAGTGAAAACCATGTCGTTCTTTCAGCTGTAGTTCTTCTTCCAATGCGTCTAGTCATTTTCTGGCATGTTTGGCCCATTGTCAGATCTTTGTTTCCCTTATAAAATCCAGTGACAGCACTCGTTAGTTTCAGATGTGGCAGTTTTGGCCTCCTCCCAGTCCATGATGTGGTTTGGCCTCTTGTAACGATCTGAGATTGTTTGATGAGTGTATTGTCTAGACGTCTAATTTTCACACTGGTTTTTAATGTTCTCCTTTTTGGGATCCAAAAACTCAGCATGTCTTTCTAATTCATACCTAAAATACTCTGCCAATAGAGAAACTGAGTAACATCTTTTTAGTCCAAATTAACCAACAGAATTTTGTGGATGATGATGGAAATGTCATTGTTTTTGCATGTATTTAGCCAAAAACCAAAGTTTTGGAGAGTTAGTCCATCCAATAGTCATGGATACATCTGATGTAAGACCATAAATGCCAACCACAGGGTGGCGCTAAAGGTGAAGTCAGGGGCTCACTTAAGTTATTGAGATACATCACCTGGGGAGCATGAATGTCAGTACAAAATTTTTATCTAAACATCTAGCAGATGTTGATATTCTATGAGCTAAGTTTCAAGTTTGACCTGCAGGTGGCAGTAGAGAAAGAAAACGGGGATCACGAAAGTCACCAGGATACATCATCTGGGGAGCATGAATGTCTTTGCAAAATTGTAACTGAACATCTAGCAGTTGTTGATATATTATGAGCTAAGTTTCAAGTTTGACCTGCAGATAGTAGAGGAAAAGTCAGGGGATCACCAAAGTCATTAGAATACAACATCTGGGGACCATGAATGTTTTTATGAAATTTCATGGTAATCTACTGAATGCTTGTTGAGATATTTCAATCTGCAACAATGTGATGGGCCCAGCAATAGACAGATTGACATTGTCATCCCCAGAAATTTAGAGTTTTACTTGAGTTAATGGCCCCAGCTGGGGGCTTTTATCCAGCTTCACCTCTCTGACTGTTGCTCTGTCTTCACAGTTTCTTTCAGAGCTTTGTCTCCTTTAAGTGACTCTTGTGGTTGAAAAATGGATTTTGCTCATTTTTCGGGAGACTCACAGACATTTGGCTTTCCAGATGAAAACACCTTTCACAGACCAGCATTGAACATTTCCAGCGTGCTGAGTGATTTGACTTGTTTAAATGTGTGCATATTGGATATATGTATGTGTTTTGGAACAGAAGTCTTGAGGTGCTCGGATGAAATATTTTGTTTGGTTGAGGAGGTTCATTGCATGAGTAGAAGCCTCCGGGGCCCCCTCACTCAATCGGCCCCACTCCTCATGTCACGACCCTGCCGTGACCCTCATCACTTCTCACTTCCCGCTCCGCATTTTCCCACCGACATAATGACGCACTCCTGATGGTCTCAGAGGCCATTTTGATACAACCCCTGCCACCTTATTTAATCTAAACTCAACAGAAAGCCATAGGTCAAAGTCGTTTTAAAGATGTTTTCCTACTTGTCCTTTTCAAAATAAACTTGCACCCTGCTGTTTTAGTGATACAATGAGGAGAATAAAAGGGAGGGCTTGTTCCCAGATAAAAATGAAGTGTTAAAGCTTAGACACTGTTTAAACTACAGGTGAAGTGTGTTTATGGGTTAGCCCAGAGGTTCCTTTTGGAGTGACAACCTTGTCAAATAAACATCATGCTAAGTGTTAGCGTTTGTTCCTTTATTTCCCCACAAAAGTCAAACATGCCACGGTCATATTTTATGCTACTAGCGCACACCTCTCTGGAGAGTTTGTCGTACATGTTTAACTGAATTTTAATGACTGCCCATGAAACATATTTCCTGGAAGAAAAAGGCTGAATAAGAGGCTTTGTTTAAATGAAGCGATGTATAATTTAAACACCTGAGAAATTTCATTTTTAACCATAAAGCAATGAGAAAGAAAAGCTCAAGAGATGCACATAATATTTCCCCAGATATGCATTTAAGGCCATCATATGTCTGTGAGTAATGTGCTTTCTCCACAAGGGTTTATCACCCTGCCTCTAAGGACTTTTTCCTCCCACAATATTTATTGCCCTTTTGCATTATTCATAACAGTGGTGTCATGTTGAAAGAAATAAATAAATGTGTAGACCTTGTAGATGTTATCATACGTGTTCTTACTCTGAACATGCATAATATCATGGCTGCAGGGTTGACTTAAAGGACGTTTCCCTTTCAGTTTGTAGCATGGCTCTAGGGATGCCAATGTTTCATCCAGGCTGGAATATCTCGGTAAATATTCTTGTAAATTCATGCTCTCCACTGGATTTAACTAAATGGCAATATCTGCAAAACTAATGATAAGATCGTCATTCCTCAGCTATATGTTGCATTTCAGCATGTTGTGAGGATCTTAGCATGCTGACATTAGCATTTAGCTCAAATAACCTTGAGTGTAGAAATAGGCTCTATGTCTGTCCAATAACTGATCCAGATTTCTTGACAACTGCTAGTCGGGTTTTTGTCAAATTTATTCGGGATGTTCAAGGTCCCCAGAGGATGAGTCTTTTTTGGATAATTTTACCCATAACCAGTATTTTGGTCCAGTACATGGAATCTACTATCTCCATAATATTTATCCATGTGTCCCAGAGGATGAATCATAATTTTGTAATCATGTCATCCTTCAGAAATCTTTTCTTTACTGATATTTTGGTCCATGAAGTCTTGAAAGCTGGATAGTTTTCATGAATCTCCACATTTTTCCACCACAGATTACATCTAACACCTCTTCAAACATCAAAATCTTAAGAAACTGAGACAGATTGACAGTTATGATATTTTCTGATCACATTCTTGCTCACCAGAGAGTGAACCCTTTTGACTTTAATGACCCCATGAACTTTCCTCTGGTACCACCTTCTGGACAAACTTATATTTTAGTCACACTACTGCCTGTTCTATGTATTCTAGGGCAGAAACTACTACTTACTGTGATTTTTCACATATATATGTATTCTGTTGTAGTTTTGTAAATTTAAATTTTTGCATTTTTATTCTTGCATGTATGTCTTGCATGCTCTGTAATCAGCTATCCATGTCCATACTGTTGGAAAGAAAGAAAAACGTCAGAAAGACAGTTAACATAAAGATAAATTAAGATTCATTAATAATCAATACAGATTTGGACACAACACCCGACAAAATGGTCTTGTCAGATAATTATCTGTACAGTTTTAAGCTTAGCACAATCACTCAAACTCCAGTTAAGACAGGGGTCAGTGTAGCTTGTTTTCAAACATGCAGGTCATCTAAAGAGCTGTAATCAAGTGGTGGTGACCGATGGTGTGATTGCTGGTGTTGTTGTTGTTGGCACCATTGGCTCTCCTTCTCCACTTCTTCCAGACCTGGGTCTATATATAGAGAACAGGACTGTGGTAATGGGATGATAAATGGACTCAGCGGGGCCTAATTTCATGGGGCAGGAAATCACTGGAGAAAAGCTAAACTGTAGAGGCTGTAATTATCCTTAGGGAGAGATCAGTCACAAACTACGATACAGGAAATGGATGTATCATGATTCATGGTAGAGTAACATGTTGTACATTCAATCTTTCGCAGTGATACCACCTTCATCTGCTTGTGCTCATTTGTGGGCTTTCTCAAGGGGGATATTTTCCTTTTTTTTTTGGTGATATACTATTTAAACAACCTCATCTCTGCCTCGTACTGTTAAGTCACTCACCACTGTTTCCTCTACAGCTGCAGCTACTCTGCATGATGTACATGCATATACAGTATATAACATTATATACTGTGATATACCGCCTTGCAGGATATATGTTGTTCTTTTGCACCGTGTGAGATCATTTTGTGCTTTGCCTCGGCCTGCACAGTGGAATATTTTCAGAATGTCTTTGTGTCCACTTTCAGAGGAATCTGGAAATAAAAACCTGGCAGGGGAGACTGGAGTCAGTTGACTACCGAGCTTTTACAGCTGCACTAGGAGGTCATATGACATGAGCTATTTATCAAATATGTGGCTACTGCGGAGCCTGGTTGAGACTTTTCTCTTGTAAAAAAAAAAAAAAAACTAAATAAATAAATAAATAAAACATGAGCCCATAGCTCGTCTGTGCAAGCAGTTTATTACGACCCATAGTTACGTTTTCTTGTTACGTGACCTCTAGTGGCCATAGTAGTTACGACAAGACCAAAGAAAGAAGTCAGGTGATGCAGTATGTAAAGTGACGAAGTGTTAGGAGGAGGTTGGAGAGGATGGATGGATTGCCAGAAATGGGACTTTGACAAAGGAGACCACTGTGTTTCTTTTATCCATGATCGTTCCACAATCTGACCTGCGTGTTTATTATTGTTAACATAGTTTAAACCCACTTAATTTGTTCAACTCACTTGTTGTACCTTCAAAATATGTTTATTGTGCTTGGAGAACTGGTTGACATCTGCAGTATCAAAGTTTTTATGCCAGAACAATAAATGAATCCATAAAAACGTCAAAAGATGACACTATTGTTTTTAAAGAAATGTGTGTTAATCTGTCACTGAAAATAGTTCCCAATAAATGCACAATTTCCTTTTGTTTGAATGACATTTGCTAAAAAAAACTACAGTGCCCAGCTGTTTCAGGAAATTACTGAGCCTTATTCAAAGAGAAGACAATATATTTGTGATTTATTTTTAAAGATTTATTTCCTCAGTTCCAATGATAGAATTTAGGTTGAGTGCTACAGACAGAGGAGAGAAATCATAGTGTAGAGAACCTGTGATATTGACAGCATGAGGGCGCACATTATTATTGACAAGACTCGGTTATACATTTACTGAACTCACTAGTAATTTATTGAATAATTTTAGGATAGGACTTACTATTTTAATGAGATTTTTCAAACCTTTTTCAGGTGTCACACAACAAACTCCACGATTTTCAAGCTCCACATTAAAATAAGTTTTCTTTCTTGGTGTTATTCTTGAATTTCTCTGTGTGTGATTAAGTTTATCTAATCTATTTCAAATTTCTTTCAAATCCCTTTTTAAGATTTGTGATTCACAACTACATTAGCTGTGTGTGGCAGTATATGACCCTGAAGTTGTGTTCTGTGTTAAAACTTTGAATCTAAGGTGTTAAACAGGTAGGTACAGTCTCAACTAAGACGTTAAACTCCTGAAAAAGATGATGTGTTGTGTTGTTATATACACTGATTTTGAAAAACGTACAATAGAGTGAGTAAAAAGTGTGACAACCAGGTCCTGTATTAATCTGATCACAGCTTGATGCCCCAGTGATGATGATGTTTGTTCTCTGTCAACCAGCAGAGGGAGCCATTCTTTGCCAGTTTGATGATATCAAGTTCCCTCTCTTGGTTTATTCACAAGTGTCAATCTTATCTTTGCCTGCTCTTGTCAGTTTTTTGTGCAGCAGCTATGGTAAAGTTTGCACTGTGTGTGTGTGTGTGTGTGTGTACTGTGTAATCCAAGCTGGTCCGGTCAGTGTGCTGTTTGGCCTTCTGATGCTCTGGAGTAAATATGAAAACAAAGCTTCACGCAGGAAAGCCCTAATTAGTCTGTCACTCCAAACTTCCCCCTGTCTCCTCATCAGCCCCCTTCAACTCACCCCCACCCCTGCCCCAAACTCCCCCATCCTCACCCACAGTATTTTCTCCCCCTGTCAGAGTTGGTCATGAGTGTCAGATTTAATCTGGTGCAGGGGTCGAGTGAGCCCCGGGGTGCAGGGAGAAACCCATCATTTTGAGTTTGTTTGTGTGTGTGTGTGTGTGTGTGTGATGGATAGAACAGACAGAGGGAAGGAGTTGGGGCGCAGAGAAGGAAGCAGCCTGACAAATTCAATAAAACACCTCTGAAGAGCGCCCGCCGTGCCTTCTGCTTCACTCTGCCTCTCAGAATAAATATGAGTTTGTCTAAAACCCGCCTCACAGTGCATTACCGTTCTGTATAATTGTCTCATTTTTTCCGGACCGTTCCTCTTGTTCCATTGTTTCTCGGTGTGAATCCAATTGCAGGTGTCCACCCTCCTCACAGTGGTGGATGACGAGATGATGCAAAGTTCTGGACGATTGATCGGCTGTTTGCGGGGGGTGATCATATTGATTAGTGAAACGCTCCGTCCAACAGTTTCTATCAGTCACTTCCCAAATGAGGCTCCAAAAAAAGCTAAATTTAAACTGTGTGTGGAGGGGGGGAAGTGAGATTTTATCTACGACCTGGTTCCTGACAGTTTCCTCTGAGTGATGCTAAAAGTAGACCCAACATATTTGTCTTTAGGTTTCTTGTGAGGTTTGGAAAACAGGATATTTTTGGAAACTACACAATCATCAACCAATCAGAAAACACAGTAATTTTACCAAATGCACATGTGGTGGCTGTCTTAAAAAAACAAGAATTTGAATATGAATTTGAACTTCACATGATTGTGGAGGCTGCGGCTACATTTTGGAGTCAAACAAGTTAAATGTGGGGCTCAGAGATGTGAGGGTTGTAGAATGGGAATTATAGACATTTTAAGGAAAACACGATCATGGTCTGATCAATAAAAAGACTTGAGTATTGGGTCACCAGCAAACACAACTGTGGTGTTTATGGATGGGAAGCAATGATGATCATGCCGCTTCTGTGTTCCTTGCAATGAAACTACTGGTTAGATGAGCAGACACCATAAATCCACCAAGGTCTGCCATCTGAGGAGGCTCAGTCCCTTAGAATTTCCTCCAGAGAGATGAAGGCATGTGGAGTCAAGGCTTCCAGAGAGCTTGGAGCATAGGGCTTCACTTCTATAATATGTTGTAATCATTGCAACATGCTATAATCAGAACTGATTGCTTAACATTTACATAAAACAAAACCACCAGAGGAAACAGGAATAAGAAGTATTAGTACCAATATTAATGATATTAATCATAAATGGAAATTATAAGTTTATATGTCATGAATGATGAATGAAATCTTAAAATATCCCTTTCTTTTTCTTCCTCTCTTTTGATTCCAAGTGCATCTTGTCGCATTAGTCATCAATCACATTCAACAGAAAAAGAAAACAGCAGTCATCAAGATTCACTTGACTTTTGTAAATTATTACAATGAAATGATAATTGCTGTATCCTCAAAATAATGCTGGAGTGGCGGGAAGTCCCATTTGGTACGGACTGAATTCGTAGTCCTCTGTCTCCTCCTCTTACATTATAAAGGAGCTAAGACGCTTGGAAAAACGTATGTGTCATGGGTACAGTAGAACATTTCTGTGGGCGGTTACAAGTGAAGAGTTGCAAATAAAGGGAATTGGATGCTCAGGAAATTATGGAAAATGTGGAAGCTTTGTCAGCAAACCTGATTTGTCAGCTAAAAAAATAAAAATTAATAGCCAATATATTGACAAAATTAATATTCTAGATATTTATTTGATTTGGGTTTTAATCTAAGTTCATGAGACAAAACAGACGATCGCACCTGGAAGACCTAAATTGTTCCAGTGTCCACAAAAAAAAGAAACAGACATGGATCCATTTTGTGAACTAAGCAAAAATAAAACAGCGTAGAGTCTGTTCCTTGGCCTGGGAGGTCACAGTTAAATGATGAGTTAGAGGTGCAGAGACGATGCCCCTGCCCTGAGTTTCAGAGCAAGGCAGGACTCTCAATCAATGTTTAAGCTTTTAAAAGACTGTGTGAGCAGGTGTGTGGGACCACCAATTCATTAATCCACTGAGTTTAGAATAAACTGGCCTAATAGTCCCTCATAACCATGTGGAGTTAATTTCACTTGGTTTTTCAAAGTGTTTATGTTTGCGATAGATTAGCTAATTTGATTTAAAAAAAAAAAACGTAATATTTAACATGCCAGGTCAAGATTTAAAATAAGCATTAGCAATTTACATTTTTTAGACATTTTACAAAACAATAGAAAACCTGTATAAACAGACATTGTATTATTAATCTTGGGTAACTGCAATTTTATTAGCATGTAATAACCTGATTTAGTTATTGATAAGATACATTTTCAGTTGATATAGCGGAACAATAGATTTATTACATATTTGTGTATTATAAAAGATTTACCATTAAACTTTAGAAGTACTCTTAAATAGCGATGTATTAATTTACCGTTAATTTATATAATTTTGCAAGGATATTTTAGAGAAACATTCCAATTCTTAGAAGTTTACACTAACTACTCTTGTTTACTTTGAAATTAATTATTAGATAAGCGTGACTTCCTGACCTCTGGGTAATCCGCGAGAGGGAAGTTAGCTAGGGTCAGAGGTAGAGGTGCAGAGTGTTGAACATTTTCACAGTTAAATTGTTTTTACCGTGTAGTTTTTCTATTTATTGAAGCTGTTATTAGGTTGTGAATGTTTGCTAGTGAAGTCTGGATGTGGGTGTGTTTGGGACTGTTTAAAAGTCGATGAAGTGTGTTTTCCTTGCTTTGGGCAAACTAAGTTAGCCTAGCCGAGGCTGACGACGCCATCTTGGTGTGTCAGTGCATCTTCACCTGTGGAGGAGAGGATGGTCTGCCCGTTGATGGAATTAACTGGGGACAGGTGAGGGACCAGGAATGAAATTTGTCACAGATTAATCTTCATGTGTATGTTAGATTGTAAATGTTTGCTTCTTCTTGTTTGGGCATATGCGAGTTGGGTTCTATTTTGAATACTCCCAAAATGAGGCCCAAAGCCAAATTTAAAACTGTGTGGAGGGGGGAAGGAGACCATCTAATAGACCTGGTTCCACAGTTTGAGGATAAAGAGACCCATACTATCTAGGCTTTTTAGATGTCAGACATTTTAAACTACAATCATCAACCAATCAGAAAACACAGTAATTTTACCAATGCACATGTGGTGGCTGTCTTAAAAAAACAAGAATTTGAATATGAATTTGAACTTCACATGATTGTGGAGGCTGCAGCTACATTTTTGGAGTCAAACAAGTTAAAATGTGGCAGGTAGAACTCAGAGATGTGAGAGTTTATGGGAATATTGGGAATTATATAGACATTTTTAAGGAAAACATGATCAACTGGTCTGATCAATAAAAAGACTTGAGTATTGGAATCACACCAACAAACACAACTGGCAGTGTTTATGGATGGGAAGCCAGTGAGTGATCATGCCCTTCTGTGTTGCTGCAATGGAAACTACTGGTTAGATAGACAGACACAAATCCACCAAGGTCTGCCATCTTTGAGGAGGCTCCAGTCCCTTAAATTTCCCTCCAGAGAGATGAGGCATGTGGAGAGTCAAGGCTTCCAGAGAAACTTGGAGCATAGAACTACACTTCTATAATATGTTGTAATCGATTGCAACACTGCTATAATCAGAACTGATTTAGCAACATTTACATGAAGCAAAACCACCAGAGGAAACAGGAATAAGAGTATTAGTGCCATGTTAATGATATTAATCATAAATGGAAATTATAGGTTTATATGTCACTTGAATGATGAATGAAATCTTAAAATATCCCTTTCTTTTCTTCCTCTCTTTTTGATTCCAAGTGCATCTTGTCGCATTAGTCACATCAATCACATTCAGCCAGAAAAAGCAGCAGTCATCAGGATTCACTTGTTTTTCTTAAATTATTACAATGAAATGATAATTGCTGTATCCTCAAAAATAATGCTGGAGTGAGCGAGGAAGTCCCATTTGGTGGATACAATTCATCCGTCCTCTCATCTCCTCCTCTTGCATTATAAGGAGCTAAGACATGGAGAAAAACGGCCCATGTGTCATGGAGGTACAGTAGAACATTTCTGTGTGGGCGGTTACAAGTGAAGGATTGCAGAGTAAAAGGGAATTGGATGTCAGAAATTATGGAGAAAATGTGGGAAGCTTTGTCAATGGCAAACCTACAATTTGTCAGCTAAAAAAAAATAAAAAATTAATAGCCAATATATTGACAAAATTAATATTCTGAATGTTTTATTTGATTTTGGGTTTTAAATCTAAAGTTCATGAGACAAAATGAACCCGATCCTTTTATGGAAGACCTAAAATTGTTCCCAGTGTCCACAAAAAAGAAGACAGACATGGATCCATTTTGTGAACTAAGCAAAAACAAAACAGCATGAGTCTGTTCCTTGGCCCTGGGGAGGTCACAGTTAAATGATGGGGTTAGAGGTGCAGAGAACTGATGCCCTGCCCTGAGTTTCAGGGGGCAAGGGCAGGACTCTCCAATCAATGGGCACAAGCTTTCAAAGACTGTGTGAACGAGTGTGTGAGACCACCAATTCATTAGATCCACTGAGTTTAGAATAAAACTGACACTAATGATCCCCTCCCCTCAACTTCATGTGGAGTTAATTTCATGGTTTTCAAGTGTTTATGTTTGCAAATGAATTGGCTAATTTGATTTAAAAAAAAAAAACGTAATATTTTAACATGCCAGGTCAGATTTAAAATAACGTATGTAATTTACATTTTTGAACATTTTACAAAACAATAAACCTGTATAAACAGACATTGTATTATTAATCTTGGGTAACTGCAATTTATTATGTGTAATAACCTGATTTAGTTATTGATAAGATGCATTGTTTTTCAGTTGATGTAACGGAACAATAGATTTATTTACATATTTTGTGTATTATAAAAAGATTTACCATTAAACTTTCTAGAAATTACTCTTAAACAACGATGTATTAATTTACCGTTAATTTATATAATTTTACAGGATGTTTTCGAGGCTTGTTCAATTCTTAGAAGGTTTACTAACTACTCTTGTTTACTTTAGAGAATTAATTATTAGATAAACGTGACTTCCTGTTGACCTCTGGGTAATCCCGCGAGAGGGAAGTTAGCTAGGGTCAGAGGGTAGAAGTGCAGAGTGTTGAACATTTTCACGGATTAAATTGTTTTTACCGTGTAGTTTTCTATTTATTAGGCTATTTATTAGGTTGTGAATGTTTGCTAGTGAAGTCTGGATGTGGGTGTGTTTGGGACTGTTTAAAGTCGATGAAGTGTGTTTTTCACCACTTTGGAGCGAGCTAAGTTAGCCTAGCCGAACGGCCGCCATCTTGGGTGTGACGTCGGTCGCATCTTTCACCTGTATGGAGGAGAGAGGATGGTCTGCCGTTGATGGAGTTAACTGGGGACAGAGTGAGGACCAGGAATGAGAACTGTCACGGATTAATCTTCATGTATGTTGGATTGTGAAATGTTTGCTAGCTACTTGTTTGGGCATATGCGAGTTTGGGACTGTTTACACCCGACGAAGTGTGTTTTTTCGTACGTTTGGAGCGAGCTAGCTGAGTTAGCCAAACTGAACTGCCGCCATCTTGGGAATGACATCGGTGGCATCCTTCACCTGCACGGAGGAGACTGGAGGAGTGGAGGTGTGGTCGGGGAGGACTTCGACGGTCGTCGCGGCGGATTTGCTCGGTGCTGAGGACGGCCTGCCATCAGCGAGGGTGCGGTTCCTGGTGCTGAGGATGGAGTCGGTGATTTCTACAGATGCGGTAGGATGTATTTTCACTATTCGGCTGTTTTTCCATGAGCTCCAACGATAAGCGCATCATCGAACATTAACATATGTTTGCTAAAGAGCAAGTTAAAACGTTTTGCTTTCATTAAACGGTCGCTAAATATATCCGTTAATGTGTCATTAAGTAAACACGGCAAGTACGCTAGTTCCTTAGCAAGGTTTAGCAGAATGGTTGCCAAGCAACACAGCGACTCCTCAGTACACAGATAGTGGAAAGCTTCCTTAAATTTTGCGTTATTATTAACATATATCTGAATTTACATTCACTGTTGATTGTGCAGTTGTCAAAGAAGTTTTAGCACTCCTCTTTGTAGCAACAGGTGTGTCTTTCTTTTAATTGTGTGGTGCCAGAAGCAAGGATATTTCTTCAGCATCTTCTGTGGTTGTAGTTTGGATACCAGTGAAATTGCATGGGTTGTTCATGTTTTATGCCCATCACTGATGTGGTTTCACGTTAACGTACCATAGATCATCGGTGTAGTTTGTCTACTTTGGATGGAGATAAAAGGCTGGTTGAATGCACAGTATTTCTGGCTGCTAAAACATAAATCCCTGCAGACTCTTGATTTCTTTTGCCTGTAGCTCTATGCTTTTTTGTGTATTCATTGACTGAATGAGTGAATCAATGAATTAATGGCACTGTAGTATTGATATAATGCAGACACAAGTGTGTGTTTATAGAGTATCTTACAAGTTGTAACGCGGAGAAGCCAGCCATGATGAAGAACCATAACTATCTGTTTTATAACATTTAATTAAGTACTGCATAAAGCGTCCCTCATATCAGGAGCCTTGTTGAAAAGTTATAAGTGCAGAGTTTTCCCTACCATTGTAAGACTTAGGTACAACGCCTAAGCATGTTTGCATAGTACTCAAGTTGAATACTTGGAAAAAACAGGTCTTGAGAGAAACAATACCATATTGGTAACATACCTTCCTGAACTTTCTGGTTCAAAAAATTTAGGTTGTATTATATTTTAGGACAACACAATAATGTGTACATTTATCACAACAGATAATTTTGTTAAATAGAGAGGCTACCAGTGTAACTGCAGTCTAGTGTGTTTTCAAGGCTGTCTACATTGAGTCTGTCGGATTCAATCAGCTTTAGAAGTGTTTGCTTCATTCAGTTTAAACTGTAGGAGTTTCTGAAGGACGATGTAACGTGTTCTGCTTCAAGAGAATTAATGAAGAAATGACGAGTGAAAGTCCCTACCTTCTCCCGATGGTTTTTACTGCAGAAATGAAACAGGAATTGACTCCTGACAGTAACTAAAAACCGAAGAGAAACTTTGTTAAGCAGCTAAATGTTATTGCATTGTCAGAGGATGTGGGAAGATCAGAAAATTGCAGTTATTCATTTGCTATAAGTCTTGCCTGAGTGTAAAACAACAACCTATGTTGTTGTGACGTGTTGACGATAAAGGTGATTTTTTTTTTTCCAACAAAATTCATATTGTGTGCACCAAAGATGCCTTTTCTGGTCAAATGTAGTTAGTTCCTCTCTGTGTGGATTTGAAGGTTGGGTTCAGCTGAATCCTCTGGCCGGTCCCCAACTGCGACATAACAGGCAACAAGACTCTGAGGTCTATTTTGTGCATTCTTGTAAATTCTAGCTGGATTTGAGGGTGGAGTTAAATAAAGTAGGGAAAAAAAGAAGACTATGGATGCACAGGACAGTCTCGGCTACAACATGCAGTAAAGTAAATGTCAGAAGTTAGCTGGTTGTTGTTATCTATACTTCATTCTTGTACATGAACTTTTGAGTTGTATAAAGAAACTGACTGCAAATATTCTCAATGTATCTAAATATCTCTGCTAACTTTTCAATTATCTGGTGCTTAATGATCATTTCATATTCTAAAAATAACTTCGTTTTTTTGTTGCCTGGCTTTTACGGTGCATAAAAACTCATTTCCAGCGAGAGAAGAGAAACCTTTGTGGATGTGAACTTAATTAAAATCATAGTTTTACACTGTCTGGATACTCCAAAAGCTTCAATTTGTCTCTCTTTCGTATTTTTTCACTTGGAGGTTTCATTTTCTCTCTCCACCTGTGAATTCTGCTCAGTGTGTGTAAACTACCTTGAACTGTTGATAATCAATGTTCACCCATAAAAACCCCGGTTGAGCCGCTTCCCCGGGGTGAGGCGTGGCGGTGTCTTATTTATGAAATTCAATATGCGTGCAGAGAGAGTGGACTGCAGTCCTCGGGGGTATCAGTAATCGTCTGGAATAACTTCCAATTAATGAGCCAGATGGTATTTTCACAGTAACACCTGGGATGTCCAGGCGCTCAGCAGGCAGGAATTAATTCCACTTAGAGTAATATTTCAAAAAGTGTTATCCCCTACATCCCTGTTTCTTCTTTTTTCCCCCACTGCTCGCTGCTTGAAGCTGTAATAAATACCCTGTGCAACTTACTATTAGAGCAAGTCTGATTCACCTGAGCTACACAGGCCTCTTCTTCTCTTGTTTCTGGGGTTTTTCAGTCCTTAGTAATCCTGCTGAAAGACATAACTTGTCTGGGACGACTTCCAGTGAAGCACAAGGGCACAAAATGGAAAATGGCAAATTCCATGTGTTGGTCTGTTTATAACTTAATATGCCACTCAGGCTCCTGCAGCGCAGAGTGAGGGGGCTCTGGCCCAGTGCACACAAGCTAAATCGTGTTAGTTAGGCAAACACTGTAACATGACAGGATTAACCAGGAATGCAGAGTAGAAGGCACAGCAGCCGGCAGGGTCCATTCTAGACTAACCGTTATTTTGTCTCCTGTAAAACTGAGTAATTATGACTAACATCAGTCAGTTCGTTGACCACATCGGCCACAACGATAAATACAAAACGTCACATGTAATGAATGACTCTCTGTGGGGCTGTTTGGACAGAGTGATGCATTTCAGGTAAAAAGGTTGTGTGCCACTGGCTTCTGTGTCGTTAATTTAATCAGTGTCTGAAAGTATAGTTGAATTTAAACTGGTTATAATGGTAAATATGGTGGACTTAAGGTGCAAAGTAAAACCTTTCACAAAAATAAACAAAAAATAAATAAATGTATGAAATCAGACAACTATTTTGAAAAAGTGGCTAAACATTTCAAAATTGATAAAAATATTCAAATTGTTTTACAAAATAAAACATTGTAAATAATATGCAAATCAACAAAATAAACAAATCTGTGTGAAAGACAAAAAATGAAAACAAACAGAAATATAAAATAAATATATAAAATCATGAAACTTTTGAAAAAATGAGTAAACATTTCAGAAAAAAATCAACAAGAACACTGATACATTCAAAAACATAACACGATACACAAATGAACTAAAAATAAACAAAACAGTTTGAAATACAAAAACTGAAAACAAACAAACCAAAAAACCAAAACTAATTTAAAATGAAAAATTCAGCACCTACATTTCCCAAAATTGAATAACATGGCTAAATAAAAATGTAATTAAATTAAAATAAACAAAGGAGCCTGGCAGGTCTAAAATATGAATATATAAATATTAAAAAGAATATTTATCTTGACACCTGCTGGCCTCCATAGAAACAGAGCAGAAAAAAATAGGTTTACAAAATCAGCAAAACAACTCTATAAAAGATAAATACACAATAAAAATGAATATTTCAGCCATTGCACTACTGAATGTAACTTGTTCGTTGCTCAGAGGATACTTTGGTACGGGTGGTATAAATGTCAAAAACATTACCGACCAGGCAAATATGAAGAGAAAATGACCACGTGTAGAAGTCCAAACCACAGCGCTGAGGTTCATGTCTTCACCCCGGGCTTCAGGCCTGCACAACACTGATCTCTGACCAGAGTAATTCAACGAGAAGAGCACTTTCTGAAACATTTGTACAGTTTCATTTTTTACAAGAGGCATCATATTATGGCCACAGAGAAAAATCTGGAGTGGGTTTAGTAATATTCTCAATTGATTTAACCACATTAACAGCAGCAGCTTTTTATTAAATCCACTGCTGTGTGCTTTTTTGCGCAGAAAAAAGTTTCTTCTTCTTTTTTATTTCTTTAATAATGATCTGGCAACCACTCATTTAACTTTGTGACCTCCTGGAGGGCCCCAACCCCCAGGTTTGGAACCACTGATTCATAGAAAAGAGAGCGGGAGTCGCCGTGTGATCAACATTCAAACTGCATTTGACTAACTGCACCATCATCATCATCATCATGTGTGCATATTAGAATAATTTCTCCCAGGGTATTGAGAGATGGAATAGCCTAGATTACTTATCCAAAGATGTCAACTGCATAATACAGCCATCATTTCAGACGTATAATCGTTAAATTTCAAGAGGAAAATTATTCCAAATACCCACATTTTAACACCAAAGCATTTGCCCCTGCTATGAATTTGAAATGCCTCATTGCAAAAAAAGAAAAGAGAGTGAAGAAGAAATTCAGAGTAATGAAACTTGGCATGTTTTGTCTGTGCTTCTTTTGCAGCGACATTGAGTTTATCGTCAAGTGCACAATGGGCGTGCTGTGATGAGCTGCCTTTGATGATCATAAATGAAATCAGAGCTCATTATGATGAGTTTGTTGATCATCAGCCGATCCTTTTTGTTTTTTCATTCCCCCTCCTGCTTGTAATGATCAAAGTCGTCTCCCGGGGGAAAGCGCTCGTACTCGCGCTCGCGGTTTGCCGGCGTCCCATTTCCAGGGGCAGAGAGCTGCAGCGTGGGGGCTCGGCCCTCCATATGGAGGACATATGCACCCAGTTATTTGCTCATGTAGAGCCAGCCTGCCTCTCTGGCTGTACTCTATGATGTAATTAGTAGCTTCCCTCGTCAGGAATGAGGTTACTGTTTATCTTTGTCGAAGCCCGTCCATTAAATCATTATTAGCTGGCTAAATGCTGCGGGAGGAGTTTGCTGCCTGCGTGGCCCGGCTCACTGAGTTATGACCAAATATCGGCCCGTGTCTGACTGTCCTATAATTGATGGCTCTGGTTAAAGCTCGGGTCGATCCATAAAGAGCAGTTTCTGCACTGTGGTTAATGCAGGCCTGGAAACGGGGGGAAATATGAGATAGAGGAGGCAGTGAGTCACAGGAGGACACAGAAAGTCCCCACATCAGAGCCAGGGCAGGCATTACTTAGATCCATGTAATGTAATGTTACTCATGTTCACTCCTTTACTTGTGATACTTTTTAGGCAATTAATAAGAGATGAAGTTCTCCTGAGGCTCCTTATTGCTCAACATATGTCTGTAGGAAAAATATTAATCCTATGAACCCCTTCTTTTTTGAGAAGGGTTTGTTTGAGGACTGCAGGACAGGGGTGGGACTTGTTGCAGAAGCCACGTCTGGTACTTTTGCAAAACTTAACAAAGAACACTATCCCCTTAGCTTTCTGTAGACATGCCAGATAAGACCTACTAAACATTGACTGGGTTAACACAACAGGTGTATGACAAGGTGTGCCATGTGTGGTTATTTTCAAAACATCAGGCTACCTTTTGATGCTATTTGATACTATCTTTTTTCCAGTCAGTTTATTTACATCCTGTAATTACACCTTATTTGTAGTTGAAGAGTTGATCCCCTGCTTAATACAAATTGCCAACCTACACAGGAAAGGATGTGTGTAATCAAGCATTCCTGTTCACATTAAACATGTTAGCGCTCACTGTGACCGTTCATCACGAGGTTTATTTAAACAAGAGTATTTGTGTTTGTTTGGCTACACTGTAAATATACACAGCAGTTACTCTTGTTGTACTTCTGATAAAATAACTGCTTCAATAAGTGTGTGACTAGGAACTCAGAAACAACTGGTACACACCAATACACTCAAAAATCCAAACACCCATGACACTGAATAAAACTAAAAACTGTCCTAATCACACACTTATTGAAGCAGTTATTTTATCAGAAGTACAACAAGAGTAACTGCTTCAATAAGTGTGTGATTAGGACAGTTTTTAGTTTTATTCAGTGTCATGGGTGTTTGGATTTTTGAGTGTATTGGTGTGTACCAGTTGTTTCTGAGTTCCTAGTCAGATTTCCAGCTCTGAAAGTCGGAGTTTTGATAACGGAACGACAAATTAAACGCAATCAAAAATGGAGAGTATTCAGATTGGAAATATTAAGGCTCATCCTCAGTGGAGCATGACCGTGTTCAGAAAAGTTTGTGGGAATTTCTTGGGCTCCTGTTATTTGGATATGTCTAGTACACATGGAAACTTTGGATAGTATGGAATCTTGGGGACCATGAATATCTACAGCAACATACCTACAACCCACTGGTAGCAGGTCAAAAAACGTAAAATTCATAGTGCTCTTTTCGAGTTGTTTCCTTCAGAGAGATCCAACTTAACAAGTGAAGAGATGGAGGGAATCGAGCGATGACAGATGTTGCATCTGAACCTCTGACATAAATGTGAAATATTAAAACCTCCTCTTGCTGTTTGAAGTTTGCAGACCTGCAGAGGACCTGCAGAGGGAAACGTCTGTCTTCAACAACTGTGTTTGTGTGTGTGTGTGTGTGTGTGTGTGTGTGTGTGTGTGTGTGTGTGAGCGAGTGCATGCTTTTGTGTGTGCCCCTGTAGTAGTCCCCAATTTGCCAGGAAGTCTGGCTCTGTGGGCAACATGCAGTGATGCATGCTGGGAGCCTGAGGCATGGAGATATTAATTAGCTCAGAGGAAACAATAGATGACTGGCTAACACAGGGAGCAGAGCACAATAACGGCTTTCAAACAGGCTCATTTTCATTCTAACTAAATGAAATATCTCATATACATACCATGATTTAAACAGCATCATTTTTTATCTGGTGTGAAATGAAAAATGTGCTCCCGATATTTTTATGATCCCCGTATGAAAAGCTTGAATTACATTTATGATTGGAGGTGAAGCAGGAGATGCTGGTCTGTAAAGAGATCCCTAAACAAATAAAGCAGCTTGTTTGCAAAGTATTAAAAAGGTAAAACTGAGTACAAGTCTTCATTACAGGTTTCTAAATTGTCTCCTAATGTATCGCAGGAGTGGGTGGTGCCGTTCAACATCAGGTTTCCCATCAGGCAACATTAATTTAAATTCTTTGTGCAGTGAAATCAAACACACCATCATGTTTTTCATCCGCTGTGGTATTTTGAACCTTATTGTGTAACATTAATATTTCAATTCTGCTGTCAGGGATTTGGTTTGAAATGGGAACGTTATTATCATACTGAATTACAACTGAATGAGATTGATTTTTTAATAAATAATGCTTTATGTAGAGATGAGAAACAAGGGTGATTGAAACAAATACTCTCGACTGGTTACTGTGACAGCGAGAAGCATGTTTCTTTTCTAATTATAGTATCAAAGTATAATTTGTTTGAGTTATTAAAATGAAAGGTGACTCTGCCATTGGTTTCTTTTGAGGGGACAGAAAATGCATATTATCTTTCTTCCTCTGTAGCTTGTGTAAGAAATGAATAATATAACTGTGGAGATTGAGTGAATTCAATTTACAATCACAGAGCATTAACAGTCAAAACAATATCATTGTAGTGAAATGTAAGAATCATGACTTCATTTGAAGGATAGAAAATACTCTGTTATTTCCTCAGTTAAAAGAAAAGTGTTACTCTTGCACCAGTTTATGAAATAATATATTGGTTTAAAAATAAGAGTGAGGGAGCACAGTGGCGTGGAAGTTTTTCTTCAGAATTTCTCAGAAATCTACTAATAATTAACAATAAATAAGTTTCTGTGAATCCCAACATGACAATACCAACACAATAGGTAGCACAGTACTAGACATAATATGGCTGACAAACAATAACAAGTGTGTTAATTTAACCATAAATGGAACCAGTTAATGTTTATTGAGTGTTGATGATCCATCAAATACTTGTTTAGCCTCCAAGTGCAACAAAAAACATAAGTTTCTGTACAAGCCATTTTTTGCCAGTTGTTTTTAAAGTAATATAAGCTGCTTAGATGAAACTGCCATTGGATACAATCCTGCAACAACATGGTTTATAAATCACTTTTAGAATACTTTTAAAATGTCTCCAAACCAGACTGACTGTGTCTCCATAAATCTAATTTAATTGTGTAATTATGATATTTTTTTACTCATGAATTCAGTGAATGGTTCCATTGAATCTCTCAGTTGTTGTGACATTATTTATTTGTGTGCCCCACCTCACTTGTTATCTGTCCCCTTGTGGTGTATAAAGGCATGTTCACAGAGCATTTCCACTTCTCTTGGTCAGCTGCTCGTTCCATGATTTCCAGCTTCTTCTCTTTCTTTCTCACCTGTGCGTCTCCAGGAAGTCTTTGGTCATCGTCCTCTTTTTCCCTCTGGCATCCATATTGTTGCTTTGTCGCAGTCGTTGCTTTGTCGCAGTCGTTGCTTTTGTACTGCCGTCGTAGATGTCCAATCTGTGCCACTTCACTTCCTCTCTTAGCTGCTTCATGTCCAGTAACTCCTCAGTACTGACATGGTCTTGCCTCTGAACACCAGCTTCAGCTTTGTTCTTTTTGAGATGTTGCTGCAGCTCCAGGTCCTCTTTAGTCTGATGAACGCACCCCTGGCTTTTGAGAGTCTTTGAGTTTTGTTTTTCTGTCTGAATTCCTTTGAAAAACTTAAAAACAAAAAATCTTTCTTACCACAGGCATCATTCCTTTGTAATTTACCAAAAAAACATCTTGTTTTTAACCAACACTTCCTCAAAATTAAAGTATAGGTTCACATTTTAATTAAGTATGTCTGAAAATAATATGAACACTGAACACTGTTGGTTCCTGGGATTGATCCCTTCTTAAAGCACTTTAAGTTTAAGTGGTGGAACACAAAATCCAAAAGCTTTGATCTGGGCAAAAAAAATGTGTTAAAATTCAAGTCTTTGTAATATAAAATTCCCTCTGCTATCCCTCTATCTCTCTCCCTCAGCTGGGTGGAAACACAAACAGGGAATTTGGTACTTAAAAGACCGTATGTTTGGAAGATACCCGTTTGATTTCTCTGGCTCAGGCTGCTTTAGCTGGACCTTAGTGTGTTTTTACACAGAATGAGGACTGCAGAATCATCAGTATATACATGACTGGTCCATGACCCCCAGAAGAAAACATATAAGCTTTTATTGGCATTTCTGTCCTTTGCCTTCCGTCCATACAAAGGCTAACACCAGAGCCAATTAACCCCCTAACCACGTGCTTCTCACATTTTTTAAAAGCTATATTACATATATATAGCTTGACACCAGATACTGCTGTGTGTTTTTTTGTTCTGTACTACATGTACATAAATGTACAAATGCGTATGAAAGAAATATATCTTACCAAATGCTACTTTTGCTAGCCTATTAGCCAGTTGATAGATTGAAATAATGAGACCTCCTTGATACTGTTTTCCATTCTGTCGCTGTTTTACACTTCACACAGGATACCACTAATATGTCTCCCACTATTTTTTTCCTTTTTTTAAATCGGCATCGTTGGCACCTACGAGCGGCGAGCAGGTACTAAGAAAGTCGATTTACTAGCGCACTAAAAACCTCAAAGGTCGCAGCAGGATGCGGGCGGAAAAACCGAGCCGAAGCTCCGCGGTGACGAGGTGAGAGCTGCTCTCGTGAGGCAGCGTAACGAGCCCCGGCTGCGGCGAGCGAAAGCTGCGATTTCCGCCCATTAAAACACAGAAACCCGCCGGATTTGCCCCGGCCGTCGTTAACAGGCAGCTGCGGGCTTCGAGGGTCAACGCTGACACGGAGCTGGACTCTGATAGCGTGTCTCCAGCTAATTGTGAGAACACTCATTATGTCTGATAAAGAAGAACATAAATCACAAGGCAGAGGCTTGACCCACGGCTGGCCCCGGACGTTTTGGCGGGGTGGGGGGAACTCTCAGGGGCCGACTCAGAACAGCTAAGATCTCATTACGTCTTTGTCTTGACAAAGAGCCAGCAGCATCTTTGATACTGCCGGGGGGAGACCTGCTTTCATACACACTGCCTCTGTTCTGTGTGGCCGGATAAAAGCAACCTGAGACTGACACCAAATCTGGCGGCGAGCCTCTGATGCCGTTGGCTTGAAGTCCTGCCTACCTCACTGAAAACATCAACGATCTGTCTGAAGAGAGGCCTGTAATCCAGACCAACAAACCAGAGGTGGAAATACCAGCTCTATCTCCTGCATATTACAGTCATGTGAGACTGTTTTACATTAGCAGTTTTGTTTGGAGAGAAACAGAATAAAAGAAAAAAATGATTACTCATGAGTTTTCATCTTTTTCAGGAGGATGTGCTGTGCTGCAGCTGACTGTTGATGAGAGGTTACTCTTGTGCATTTATGTTGCTTTCACACTTAATCAACCCTGGTGGGTTTTGCTCATTTGGCTCAGCTTCTTTAGCCCGGTATGAAAGTTGTCAGTCAAACTCTATAACATCACAGTGCTTTACAGTGAAAGACAACTCGACTGACAACATTTTTGTGGTGTGAAAGCAAAACAGACGACACGCAAAGATGCTGTGTGATTGTGGAAATATGATTTTAGATGAATTTTAAGCTAGACAGCCACTGAATCCACTGTCTGATAATGGAAACTCAAGGATATAATGCATATATTTGTAGAATAATTAAACATGATTCTCACGTGTGCATGTTGGTACACATTGGAAGAAGTACTCTGATTTTTTACTATGAAGTAAAGTAGCAGTACTATAATGTAGAGATATTTCAATGTCAGAACTTTACTTAAATAAAAGTACTTAACATCAAATATATGTACAAGGTAAACATATAATTTAAGTAGAATGGCCCATTTAGAATTATATATATACATTATAGCTATATATGTATTATATTATTGGATTATAATTCGTCTGACATTATAACATCTATATATTATTCATTGCCTTTGTATTAACCAACACTTCTCCAATCCCAAAATAATAATCAGAGAATAATGAGAATAATTAAAACTTTAAAATAAATGTAGTGGAGTAAAAAGTGAAATATTTGCCTCTAAAATGTTGTAGTGGAGTAGAAATATGAAGTGAAGATCTGCAAGTAAAGTACAAGTACTTCAAGGAATTACGTCCAGTATTCAAACAGATCCACCACTATTTACAGTCCATATTTTCTCCTCCAAATCAGGTCGGAGAACCTCAGCTGAACCAACAGTAAAAAAAACAATTAAGTTGTAATATGTTTTCTAACTGGCTGAATTTTGAGAACTAAATCTGTCACTTCCTCAACACAAATTAAATGCTTTTTCCCAACATCTTGCCCTTGACAACTTCACAGATGTTGACTTCTCTCCTGTATGCTTGGCGAGAAAACAACAGAACTGGGATAAAATGTGAAAATTGATGAACAGCTGTTTTGGTTGTGTTTATGTAAGTTTTGCTCTTGAATTGTATTTTCTATTCATGTCCACGCTCCAGCTGCCTTGGCTTCAGAGTGAGATATTGAACCCGATTGTGATTTTTCTTCAGTTCCTGATCTTAAAACAAGATGTTCGGTATCAAGCCTGTTGATAGAGACTGTAAATAAACATTTGAAAAGAAAACAGCAAAGAAGAATATTTAGGCGAAGTAACTAAGTATTTATGAGTATTTTCCATTTTTTACGACCATCTGTGTTTTTCACCAGTGGCACTAAATCAATCCTTCTATTTTCTTAACTTTTCTTCCCTCTCTTTTTATCCTTCTTTCCTTTCCTCTCTCCGTCTGAATTTTTTTAAGCTTATAGTGTTTTTGCAAATGTCACATTCAACATATTTAGCAGTTAAAACCTTGAATCTCAGGCTTTGTAGGCTTGATTATTAAAGCATAAAGCATTTGTTTAGAACCTGTATACAAAACTGGAATTTCCATCCTTCTTTCCTTTATTTTTCTGTCCATTCCTTTCTCTCTCCTTTTTGCTTTTTACTTTCCTCCTTTTCTCTCTATTGTTTCTTATCCTCGTTACGTTTTTTATTCACTTGTTTCACTGGTTTCCTGCATTCTCCTCTTCCTTTGCCTCTCGACCTGATTTAAAAGCATGCGACACCTGTACAAGATAATGCGTCAACGTTGCTACACTTAAAGGAAGTTTCCTCAAATTAATATTTGTTTGAAAAACTAATTTGCAACAAAACTGTTTTAACCAAATGTATATATTTTTCTATAATGGTACTTTTTTACCTGTAAGTAAAGCATCTGATTACCTCTCAGATTTTCTCATATAAACCTAGGGTTTTTTGCTGGAGAGGAGGGTCTCCGTTCAGCAGGGAGAGTGGTTTAGGAAAGAGTGTTTGACCTTTGACCTACCATGCCTAACTGCCAGAGGAGTTGACAGCACCGCAGCGCGTTCAGCCCCTCCAAAACGCCTCAGCTTCTCTCCTGCTGCAGGAATAGCATACGTCACGTGCTGGACTCCCCAGCCAACGTGCTGTTATTCCAACATGGCTAATTTTCTCCCTGACTTACGGCCTGGCCAGAATAAATATTCACTTTCTCTCTCCCTGTGAGTTTGGATTATGTTGGAGGTTTGACAGCACAGTATGGAAAGAGCAGACTGGAACATGTTGCCACTGTGGTAGTGATGGTGAACTGCAGACTCCTCTGAGAAAAACCTCATTGGTTTGGGCGTTAAATATACTTTCACTTGACGCGAGCGTGGGCGTGTCGGTGTCCTCCAGACAGCGTGATTCAGGTAAACACCAGCGGCTATAAACATTTCAGAACATTCCAGCGCACCGTGAGAATCAAGGCGTAGTAACATCTGTACAAGCGCACCTCCTCCTGATTCAACTTTTGGCCACAGACTTGGGCAAATTCTTCCAGCGTTTAGCTGCTTTCAAAAACACACTGAAATATGCTTGTTTTATCAGTAGGCGATTTACTGTGTGCGATTTCAGATTTTCTGAAGGAGGCGAGAGAGAAATTTGACGTACAGATGGGTTTTCCTTCGATTAATTTCTCCAAGTATCGTGACAGTCACCTCCTCAAAGTATATGAGGCTAGAGAACTCTGGTTCACGTCTCATTCGGGTGCAACCTCCACAGCACAGGAAGGTAATCCAGAAGATCGCGTCTAGCCGCTGGAAACTATTACAGCTTTTATTCGCTCAGCTGCAGTCAGCTGTGTGATCCCACTTTGGCTTACATTGGCTGAGATAAGTGGTGCAGGAATGAGTGTATTTTTGTGGATCAACCAGGAAGTTAGCATCACCTGGTTCCCTCGACAAAAAAGCCAATGCGATTTTTAGATTGTACAGAAAATAAGAAACTCACGAGCAACCTCTGTAGTCTCATTTAGCATCCGCGTGTTTTCTGACAAATTTTAGGTCGTAGAATAAAAAAAAAGTCTTGAGCTTGTGTTAAAACCACAGAACTTATTTCAGACATTTCACAAAAACCCATCGACTTTGGGACAGGAACAAGGAGTGCTAAAATAAATCCCGATAAAGCCGATAAACCTTCTTGTGTAGTCAAATCCTGATAATATTCCTGTGCTCCATAAAGAGCTCCATTCTTTTTGTCAGTTTTCCTCTCTCCTTTTCCTTTTTCTTTCATCCGCTTCATCACACCGCCTGCTGCTGCCAGAGTATTAGTATGTGTTTGCACACCTCACAACATAAAACACAAAGATACATGAACTTGCACCGTATCGCTCCTCATTTTCCTGACTCCTGTTGTCCCAGCTGTTTCAGAATATTATTAAAGTAGTTATTAGGAAAACAAAACAATATGAACTGTGCTGAAACAGAAAATAAAAGAATAATGCGAGCTTTATCTTTAGAGCAGTTAATAAGCATATTTTGGTTTTTAGAGTTTTGTTTTGTTGTTGCAGGCATTTGTGAGTTTTCTGCCTGTTTAAATCATATAAAATAAAAATAAATAAGTAGAAGGTGTGAGGAGGAGCTGAGGAAGCCAGATGTTCACGGTACAAATATCAATCAATTTTGCGAATGCACTTTAGTGAAGATAAATATTCTCCTGACTAAGAACATATATGAGCGATGGAAGAAAAGACAAAGGCTTACCAAAAGTCAAAGTAAGACAAAAATTTGTTAAAGCGCAGTTTCATTTTGTCATTAAGTAATAATACGCCTGTCTCTATTTGACCTGTTCAGCCCTGGGGTACGTGCCTGCAGTGGCACTCACGTTGACTAATGGACCTCAGTTATTCATCCATCAAACCATGAGAAGCGTGTGCGGCTGCCCGCATGTCTCGCTCTAGGTTAGCAGCACTGTGCTGTAGCATGGGAACCAGGTGTCACCTCACTGTGAGCTATGCTAATTAGCTGAGCAATAAACCTTGGATAATTAACAATGAAAGACGCCTCTGAGGGAAGGTATCCAAACAGAAGGGAGGTGGAGGAACTCAAACTCAAACCACAAAGGAGAATGTAGAGACAAACACCAGCTGAGGGTGAGCTGGAAGCGTGCTCCCGTCTGCCTGCAGCAGGGTTTATGGGTTTATTTGCTTTTGTGTGTGTGTCGTTGAGAGGTTTGTGTAGGTTAGAGCCACAGCGTCTGAAAATATCAGCCCTTCCTCATGGTGTCTGAGGTGTTACAGCCTCTCTGCCATGTCAGACCCATTATTTGTTTTCTTTTTCAACGTTACTTTTGTTTTTTTTTAATTTAGCAATACATAATGAACGACACTCGAGAGCAAATACCGAGACGACCAGCACAGAAAATAGGGGTTTGCAACCGTGTGATCGATTGTACCGCATCATTAATGAGCAGCAGCAGTAAGATGAGCAATCGTAATGAGTATCGCCGACGGAAAACAGAGCCGACGACGACATGGCGGTTTATAAGCGCCACGTTGACCGGCGGATTCATTGTACGTTACATTTTCACGATATCTACAGCACGGCTTTGCTCATGGCGCCGCCCTCAGGCGGACGGTAAAATATCTGAAATCAGTTTGAACCGCCTGAAATCAGTTTGCACCCGCATAGCAGGCGCGCCTTCCGTTGGAGTCAATAACGAACAAACATAACCCCCACTGGGTCAGGGCGCACATAAAGCCTCACGCTCATCATACAACGGTTAACGAATCAGTTTTCCCCGATATTCCATCAAAACATTTCATCAAGATGAAACATTTAATTAAATAATAAACAACAATTAAACAATAAAACGCTTCGATTTTTCACCGTGGCCTTACGTTCCGCATTACAGTGCGAGCGACTTAAGCAATTTCAGCATATATGCAACAGTAAACATGGTTTTCAGCCGAGCAGTTTCATCTCAGCCTTGTTTGTAATTGTCATAATCAAATTAAAAACAAAGCAACGTTGAAAAATAGTGTCAATAATGTTCGACAGGTTGTACTGACCAGACACCGCGAGAAAGGGCTGATATTTCGAAGACGCTGTGCTCTAATCATAAATTTTTGTCGCACACATTAAAATAGTTGCGTCCCACAAATTCTCGTGAGACAGATGGGAAAGACAGTTCAGCTCACCCTCAGCTGGTGTCTGGTCTTGCCATCTCTTCCCTTGTGAGCCGCAGTCTGGAGTCTCCACCTCCTCCCCTCTGCTCTGACATTCCTTCCCTTTATATGCCCCTTTCACAGTTAATTATCCTGGAGTGTTTTTATTGTCAAAGCTAATTAGCATAGCTTTACAGTGAGGTGACACCTGTCTCTATTTGACCTGTTCAGCCCTGGGAGTGGTGCCTCTTAGTGGCACTGCGTTGACTAATGGACCTCAGTTATTCATCCATCAAACCATGAGAGCGAGGCCGTCTGCGAGCTGCCACGCAGCTCCACGCTCCTGGGTTAGCAGCACTGTACTGTAGCATGGGAACCAGGTGTCACCTCACTGTAAAGCTATGCTAATTAGCACGAGCAATAAAAACACTCAGGATAATTAACAATGAAAGGGCATATAAAGGGAAGGAATGTCAAACAGAAGAGGAGGAGGTGGAGGGAACTCAAACTGCGGCTCACAAAGGAAGGAATGTAGAAGACCAAACACCAGCTGAGGGTGAGCTGAACGTGCTCCCGTCTGTCTGCGGGGTTTTGTGGGTTTTATTTTATTTTGTGTGTGTGTGCGTTAAGAGGTTTGTGTATGAGTTAGAGGCCACAGCGTCTGAGAAAATATCCAGCCCTTCCTCATGGTGTCTGAGGTCTAATTACAGCCTCTGCCATGTCAGACACATTATTTATTTTCTTTTTCAACGTTACTTTTTGTTTTTTTAATTTGAGTTACTTATTAATTTACAACAAAACAAGAGTTAGAATACTTACAGACAACCCCTTTCTGCAATAGTGTAGTAGTAGTCTCCTGATTGACTAAACATCACAGAACCACACTCGAATAGAAATATACATGTTTACTGTTGCATATATACCCAGAAATTGCTTAAGTCATGCACCTCTATGAAAATACGGAACATGGAATACACAATTAGGAAAAAAAATCAAACATTTTATTGTTTAATTTAACATTTTATTGTTTAATTAAATGTTTCATCGTTTGATTAAATGTTTTATTGGAATATATCAAGGGGGAAAACAGTTCATTCTTGTTCTTATGATGGTAAATAAATGAGAGAAAAACATATTTTTATGTGCACCCTGTTAGGAATGGGGGTTAGAAGATGTATTTATTCATTATTAACCAACAGAGGCACTTAAAACGTCTACTATCACAGATTTTTAAACTGATTTTCAAACTGATTTTCAAACTGATTTTAGATGTTGCCATCCATATACAAGGGGGCAGCACTAAAAATAAACAAACAAACAAAAATAAATATATAGATATCGTAAAATGCTAACATACAATAAGAATCCACCAATTAGCAGCTTTCAAGCCTGTCACTTATAAACCCTTATGTCTAGTCATCTAATCATCATCCTATTTTCCGTCATCATTACTCTTATTACAGTTACTCATACTCTTACTGCTGCTACTCATTGTGATGCTATGCAGCTGGGAACACAGTCAGTCCACACAGTTCACAGAGCCCCTCTCTGTTTTCTCTGTGCTGGGTCGTCTACTCCCTCTGGTATTTTGCTCTCAAGATTGTAATTTCATTCAATCAAGAGTTATTGAAGAGGGAGACTTCTTCATGCTAACTAGCTCGCTAATTGTCATATGCTGGATAATTAGTGCTCACTGTTTATTTCTGTTTTGTGGAGTACTTTCACGCTGACAGAGGAGGGTAAATACAAGTGGATGATGCTCAGCTTCCTCCATTTTGGACCTCCATTTTCCCCTGAAAGCTAGGGGAACACAAAAGTTAGGATTCATCCTCTGGGGTCCATGAGTGTCTCATTTTATGGCAATTAATCCAGTATTTGTGGTGATATTTCAATCTGGACAGACCAGCATTGCCTTCCTGAGAGCACCTACACTAGCCTGGGTAAAAGTCCTCAATTTTCCCTCTTAAACCAGACTCCCAAGACCTTTCTTTATATTAAAACCCTATTTCCAGAACATGTGCAGCATACACTGAAAAATAGTACAGTGAGGTGTATCTGAACTTATATTTCACTCTACAGAAGTTCTGACAGGATGGCTTTGCTCCTATAGATTATCACATTGTAAACAGTGCAGTGCAGCTATATGGTTTCTGTACAGGAAGCTCCCTGTGACCAAGAAACCCACAACAGAACGAACCCAGCTGCAACAATGTGAGGCAGTAAAATGGACTGTAAAAAGTAAAAAAACAGGAAGAACTTCCAGATTCCAGCACATCTGTGTGTTGTACAAGTATTTTTACGAGAGTGGGGTAAAGGAAAAAACACCAGCCTGTTCTGGCGGAGTGTCTTGAACACAACAAGTCCTCTATCCTGAGTGACCACACCTCTACCATTGTTTGACAACTGACAGTTTAAGTGAGCTAGCTCAGCGAGCTAATGTCTGAGTAACGTTAGCGTGTTTCCTGTGACTAGCATGTTAGCAGTTAGCGTGCTAGAAACAATAGCAAACCAACTTGCCTTGCAAGTATCAGAACACACTTTGGCACTTCAGACCAGGGCTTTAGGCTACCAGAAACTTGATTTTTTGCTTTCAAATTGTAAAATATAGACTGAACTGCAGGGGAAATTCTCAGGTGAAATCAGACATAGCATTTTTAGTTTTTAAAAGTCTTAAATCTCAAAATTAGTAACACTTTCTCCTTCATCTGCTTCTTTTAAGTACTTGCTTTTAAAACCTTTTGTGCTAACACAATTTGCTTAATTATCCTTTTATTTAACTTATAAAAAAAAGTTTTCTTTTTAGTGTTTTAGAAACACTTTAACATTTCAATCAGATACCATCAAAATTAGTCATGTTTTCCTCTTCCTTTTCTCTCTTCAGTTTCTCTCTGAAGCACTTACTTTTAAAACCTGTAGTATAACCACAATTTGCTTAATTATTCTTTTATTTAACTCATAAACAAACCTGATTTTCTTTAAATTGGCTGCAGACACATCTGTGTTGAACCATAACGACTGCAGGACCTGTGTGTTTCCTGCTTTCTGGTGTGTCAGTGGTGTTTAGGATGTTTTTGGCCTCTCTAATAAACTCACATGTGTCTGGTATTAGATTTATATGCTATATTGAGCATTACGTAAAAACTTTAAACTGTGGTGCATTGAAAGCAAAGGTTTAAATATGTGTCTTGATGCATTGTTGAGAGAAAACATGTTGTTGAAGCAGAAAAACACTTCAAATTGGAGCAAAACCTTTTCACACAGACCACCAACCCCCCCACATCTCCCTTCATGTTGACTTTTTCCAGCGTTTCCTCCAGCCCAGGAGGATTATTGGAGTTGTTAAGATCCTAAAGTGCCCTCAGTGTTTTGTCTTTCTGTTATAGGGAAAATAAATGAACTAAAAGTCCAAACAAACATTAGTTCTAATGAGGCTTAAACAGTTAAAGACAGAGCAAACACAAGTGTCGAAAGTGGAGCTAGGGCTGTGGTGATGTAATTGCTGGTTTAAAAGCAGCAGCACGACGGGCCAGCTGAGAATCAGGGTTTATGCTCTCCTGTTAAATATTAAGATGCCTTCTTAAAGTGTGAACCCTTAATTATCAACACATTGATTCCCACAGATCAGACACCAGACTGAAAAGCTTTACCGCAGTGCTCCAGGATCATTTCTGCTAATTTAGCCCACTGAGTTTTTTGGTCCAGTTTACATATTTCAGAGCTTAGAGACAGTCATTAACAAAAACCAAAGCAAACTCTGTAAAAATGACTGCCACGTTCATACAGTTCAGACACTGCCACAGCAGCTCAGAGCTGTGGTCCTTTTCTGTGGTATCCCTGACATTTGCAGACCCTTCACCAAATATTTAAACATAGCCTCCAACAGTTTATATCCACACTGTATTCTGTGAGAGGTCGGTACTTCAGCTCCATTGTCTGAAACCTCACTTTCACTGCTCACATTAACAATAACATCAGTTTAAATTCAAAACACATCACTGCAGTCTCTCAACTCAAGAACGTTTGTATGTTCCTACAAAAGAAGGGAACATGTGACCTGAAGTTGTAAGTCAACAATTCGACCATGACTTTCTATATAAAGCCACTTGTGTACATAGAAGCCATTCAGAAATATAGACAGAGACAGAGAGACAGTGTCTTCATAGATGGCTCACTTGATTAGAAGCCTGTCAGTGTTTTTGCACGAAGAGTGTCAGTTTTTGTTTCTGTAACTAGGAAAATTAACAGAGTGATGGGTGGTGCTCCCGTAGATGTGAATTCAGGTTTGAAGTATTGCCTCCTCTTCGCAAGCACACCTTGCAAGTCAGCTGACAAGTAGCACCGTCGTGTAAGTTCATGCGGCACACGACCTAAGGGATTCCTGCACTTTCTGCCTTTGGGGAGTCAGTTTGATGTGTTTTTTAACAACAGCTTACACTGTGGGAATGCTACGACGGAAAATATTAGTGATGTTGAAACCTTGACTTTCTTAAACCACGGTTTATCTTGAAACCAGTAACCAGCCCATGCCCAGTTTTTGCTTTTCTAACAGTTTTTAGTTCTGTAAATATGAAAATCAGTTTGCAGAGACACTAAATTTGCAGATACATGTTAAACAGTTTTATCACAGTATTTATCAGATCTTCTTTGGTAGTTTATTTAACAGTTAGCTAGCTAGAAAGCTGTTGTCAGCTTGTTGGCTTGCAGACCTCTTCTAGTCAACCAGTAAAACTCATTATTGGATGAGATGATGTATGATCATGTCAACAAAATGCCAGAGGGGAGAATAACCTCAGGTCTTTAAACTGAAACAGAAACTATTAGCTTTGCTAAGTGCTATGATGTAATCCAGGGTGGCCTGCTATAAATAATGGATCTGGCTCCATTTTGTGTTGGTGCATTTGTTTCCTCCACCTCTGTGTGCTATTTTCATAAATAACCTTGTCATGCATTTATTGGTGCCTTTAAGTGGGGTCATGTTCATTTCAGTAACCCTGCAGTCTTGTCTTCATGAGTTTGTACATAAAGCTCCAATTTAGTTTTGTCACTTATGCTTTTGTGTTGTTGTCAGGCACAACTGTCCAGTCTGAAAGCAGAAGCTGCAGAAATATTGATTATTTGTCAGAGTCATTTGTGCATGAACAACTTAAAATCAGCTGCTCCAGATTTTCCTGTTCCAGTTACTTCGCACCACTTTCTACTAATTCTTCCGGGGTGGAGGTCAACTACTCAGCGACAGGTTGTGTATGCGTGTGTGAGCTGCCCTGTCTGTGAGCTGGCTCCTGGGATCTCACACTGTGACTTTGTTGTGAAGTGTGTGTGTCTACATGCAGTAACTGTGTGTGTGTGTGTGTGTGTGTGTGTGTGTGTGTGTGTGTGTACCTGAGCACCAGGTGGCCTCCTGAGGCCCCCGGGCTGGGAGAACACCTGCCTCTGCACCGCCTGCAGCTCTCCGTGCTGTCCCATGTGTTTCAGCTTCATGTTGTTGTTGTGTAACAGTTATTGTAACACACTGCTGAAGGCTGCAAAGAGGCTTCACTTACTTACTCTGCAAAAACCCTCTTACTAGTACTATTTCTACCACTAATACCTCTAAAATTACATTATAATTCACATTATTTGGAGAGCTCTACAGCATGTCTCTACGGATTTTATAGACCTCATTATCGACTCTTCTGTTAAAAGATACATTTTTTCCCCTCTGCATTTCATGGGTTACCTTTTTCTGTCTTTAAGTAATTTAAGTTGTTAACTTTTTTTATTTCTGTAGCTAGGAAAATCAACTTTCAAAGACTTTCTGTCAATATTCAGGCGCCTTGATATAGAAAAGAACCTACATTTTGTGTTGTTTATCCTCTGCTTCTCATGCATCTAGTGCTGCCTTCAAGTAGCTTTGTATTTACTGTGTTCAAGAGAAGTCAGTTTCAAACACCTAGCAAAGTGGTGTTCAGGAGTTTGTACACAGAAGGTTTATGAAAGCTCCAAGTTCATGATTTATATGGGTGTGTTATGAAAACATCAGGAATTTCATGGGAGTTAGTTTTTGCATCGTTAAGCAACACATACAAGTCATCTGTCATCTGTCAGTTAAGATTCCTTCAGTGTTCATCATTCAGGAAGTTTTTACCAGGAGTGGGACATCAGTAAAAGGCTGCCAGGTGCTAGCTGAGCTGCCACTAACGTTATTTCAGCTTGTTTTTAGGTTAGGATTCCTTTAATGATTTAATGATCACACACAGGTCTCCTCCTCTGTAAAACAAACAAACCAAGTGATTAAAATCGATATAAACACTGAATACGTTAAAACATTGATGTTTCCCTGTGACACTCTTGAGTGTTGAGAGCGGCTGTTTGCTCAAGTTGTTTCTCTGATTACTTAAGATCCAGACATCTGATGACAAAAATCATTAATCTAGTTAAAGATTATAGTGATAATGTTTATAAAAAAGTGACGCCAGCGGGTCCTGACCAAGTGTCCATATGTGACGAGTTGGGTTTGAGAATGAGTTCACATCATTTGATTTTGCTGAGCTGCCTGAAGCTAAGTCAAATATTTAAATGCACCCAATTATATATGTATTTCATTATAAAAATCTGCCTGAGATGGATGAAATTACAGTGTATTTAGCCATTTTCCGCCTTTCCTTTTACACGGCTGTCACTATCTGCCTGTGTAAGGCAGCGTTGTGTGCTGCACAGATTGAGACACAAGTCCCAGTGACAGTGGTGGTTTTAAGCCGGGCCCTGGTAAAACCACCACATCAGCTGCTTCTGCAAAAAAAAACAAAAAAAAAACAGCCACTGCAGCGAGACGTCCTGCTGGCTTCATTCATGCAGAAACACACAGAACCGGCTCAGTGATTTAATATAACCATTATTATTCCAACACGCCTTAATACATAGTAATCAGATCAATGACAGACAGAATAACTTTAGTTTGAGGCTCCAACTAATGATCAATCGTGATGCTCCAACTGTGCTGCACCGGTACAAGAAGCCATTTTGCCATTATTGATTTTTTTTTATAAGGTATGAGCTTTACCCTACAGTCTTGTATGTGTCTAAATAGTAGATTTAGCCCATTTCACCGGCCTTGAGTCAATCACAGTGTGTTTTCTCTGGCTCAGCTCTCTCCTTTCAGAGAGCCCATTCACCTCGGAGCCATCTACAGCGAGAGCACACAGCAAATGAATATGTTTCTATTCCACTCAGTCTTTTATTTTTAGGTTTGAGTAGACTTACAGATGGCCTACATAAAACTGAATAGGGCTTCATTTTAACAGCGGGGCAGAGAATTGGCCGCCGTGCCATTGTGTGGTCTCCATTATGGGAATATGGGGGAGTGCAGTAATACAGCCTGTCCCCCCCCCTTCGCCGTCCGCCGCACGCGGCCAACGCCATTTTCCATGCTGATTTTTCTCAAAATGGGTTTGTCCTCGGGGCTTTGCGGCTGCGCTGCCGCGGGGTCGAAGGTCACCATCTCTGAAGAGGTGGTGCAATTGTTTGGCTGCTGATATTACATCTTTCTCCCGTCCCTCCACCTCCAAAAAATGATTCATTTACCGAGGGTCCGTCGACCACCGATTCCATCTGCTCGAGCCTTCAGCTAAATTGAAGCAGACAGGAATAAAAGTTTGGAGAAGAGGGAGTGAGTGGGGGGGGGGGCTCTTCCTGTGAGATCAAATTAACATGAGCCTCATGAGACGCTCTTAAGACCAAGATGACAAGAAAATTAATCAGGAAAATGAAGGACTGCGAATTAGAAGGTGTCAAACTGGCAACACTGTTCTGTTAAGTATGTGCTGGATATTCAGATGATTTCAGCCCAGTCTCACATCTCATTTTGACCTCAGTGCCCGTCAATGTTTCCCTTAAGATATGATAACTACATCCTGAAAATCTATCAGCCAGCCATTTAATTTTTTCCCCAATGGCTTTCCCTGTAAGAGTGGGATGAGATTAAGTGATATTTTTATCTTTAAAGATGGTCACTGGATCAAATTAGGCAATCATGAAGTGGTGTGACTTACCTGAAAGACATGGCAGACTACACAGTGGACACCAACACCAACCAGGGACTGACTTTACTGCTCCACCTGCTCCCACCAACAATGTTTGGAAACTATAACACAAGCAAATCATCCCGCCTGATGCTCGTTTTAACCCCCAACCTGTCGTTTTTGTCTTATTTGGTTGTTGCTGTAGTATTTTTAGGATTTTCTTTCTCACAAGTTGGTTGAAAGTTGAATTTTTTAAGTGTTTCTTGTTAAATTTTAACAGAGAAATCAGTTGGAGGAGGAGGGACTGTCCTTTAAAAGAGAATTCACTGACACATTATTATAGAGTGGTGCAGGAATGAATCCTAAAACTCCAGAAGTAAGTTAGTATTTTATCACTCCCAGTTCCCTCATCTCAAAGTCAATGGGTTTTTGGTTAAATGTCTGAAATAAGGTCTGTGGTTTTAACACAAGTTCAAGCCATTTTCACATTTTATTCTACAACATTAAAAAACATCAGAAAATACCCCACTAATACCCCAAAAAAGGCAGTTGCTAATGAGGGTCAGGAACAGTAATGTGAAAACCGATCTACTCACCAGTCCACCTTTACAGCCTCATTGTGTTTCTACTCATGCTCTTTCAAACTATCACTAACTTTCTAAGAAAAAAGGCCTTTGTAGAAGAAACATGACAACAATACTACATCTGAGGGTTTCCAGCCTTTTTGTCCTGTGACCCCTTGAAACAAAGCTGTGTCTACTTGAGAAAAAAAAAGAAAAGAGAAAAGACTCTGTGTAACAGCAGAATCTTTTGCTGTAACAGCCTCCCATTTTGCTGATTTCAGGCTTTACACAAGTTTTTGGATTTGCTCCCATTCAGCCACAGGAGCATTAGCGAGGTCCAAGGCTGATAAGGTCTGGCTCAGAGTCGATGCTCCGGTTCATCCAGAATGTACTGCCCTGGGCTGAGGTCAAGAGCTCTGTGCAGAACAGTTAAATTCTTCCACAACAAACTGGATAACTCATTACTTTGTTATACTGAAACAGGAAAGGGTCTTTCCCAAAATATTGCCACATAGTTGTGGCCATATCTTGTACCTTTTTGGATAAAACTGACCAGTTGCAGCTGCTCTGTCAGTCTACACTTTATCTCCTGCCCCCTCAGACCAAACAACTCCATTTCTCATAGCTGGCATCGTCTCAAGGTGGCAGGTTTCCTCGCAGCCGAGCTAATGAAGGTGACGCACCTCGCGCCTCCCGCTAAGGCATCTGCAGATGGAAGCGCTGACAGAAAACAGCTTCTAGGCTTTTTACTGTTACTAAAAGAAAAATGATGAAGCAGGTTCTCCTCCTCGCTCTCACTCTCTCAGGTGGTTTAGCACAGGATTACATGCAGATGCTCGGGCCAGGAGCTCGTGCACGATACTCCCATGATGTCACATCGTATCTCTAAATGAGGTGATTTTATAAAGGATTATATGTTTTTTTTATGGGCAGGCCAATATCTTCCCAGGGTAATAAAACCCCTTAGAAACTCTTAGAAATGAGCCTGTTTTTCTTCATTCAGAAAAAGTTGGCATAGTGAAAGTATAGTGATGAGTTGTAATGAATACATCCCTTGTGATAATCATCAGCTTTCGCCGTCTTTGGTTGATCTATCTAACAGCAGAGCAGATACAGTGAGTCTGTCTGCAGCTAATCCAGCTACTGTGAACAGGTTCCTGGCTTTATCCTGCGTAATCGTACAGTAAGAGTTTAAACACAAGAGGAATCCCTCCCGTCTTGAAACACTGATTACATCCTCCAGAGAGAGAGAGAGAGAGAGGGGAGGGAGACAACACTGGTTGCATGTTTACAACTTGACAAATGTATCCATAAAGGTTTGACCGATAATCAAAGATGACATGGCTGCAGACAAGTGAAAGGAGTGGAGAAAACAGGAAGTGGAAAGGTCTGATAGATGTGTTTTCCTCAGACGCAAAACACAGATAACAGGAGGGTGGTTATCAGTGGGAAGTCCAGTTTGAAGCATTCCCACAATCCACCATCCGTCAGTGTAACAAACCTGCACAGGAGGTAGCCAGAATAATGGAAACAGCTCACTTTGACTCACAAACTCTTCTCTAAATGTGTGTTATTACGTTAAATTACAATACCCAGCACACTTCTGCAGAGTGGTGGATGTGACAATCAGTGATTTAATGTGCGAGTTTCCATAACAACAGGAGACAAGAGCTCAAAAAGGGTCAGAATATTTAATGTGTGAAGTGCAGGTACATCAATCAGAGACTAAACATTAAAAATGTCACAGTGAATATAATTTTGATGCAGGTTTAACCTCAAAATATGCTCTTGTTATATGTTTCTGTGATTTTATACTTTTCATACGTATGATTTTATTGTGCTTAACGTAACGAGTGGTCAACCCATCTCCTCTGCTCCGGAGACACATGTGAAACAGGAAGCAACCGTAAATGACAATGAAACGCAATGGACTCTTAACACTGAGCTGAAATTAAACAAGGGCACATAAATTAGGTAAATAGCTATAGATAAAATATTTTGTTTTCTTATTCTTTTGATTTTAAAAGATATTTTTCTTTGGTTTCTTGGACAAGAGACAATAGTAGGGGAAACATTGCAGTCGGGTAAAACTGAATCCCTTTACTCAGTATTCTCTTTACATGGGAGTAAAACACAAAAAAACCACCTGTGCCATAGTTAACATGCTCAGTATATGTGTTCATGTGTGAATTATCCCATGGGTTTCTTACCTCTCCTTTTTTACATGTATAGAATAAATTAAAAACATACATATCTGAGTCCGAGCGTTTAAGAGGTGCTGTCGCTGTAACAAACACACCAGACTCTGTTTCTAATTCTTTATTTTTTCCTCTCTGGAGTGAAAATAACGAACTGAAGGTGTGGTGCTTAGAAGACACGGGCATCAGGTTGCATCATGGAAAACGACGGACACATGTTTTGGAGCTGGATCTAATCGAGGGAGTAAAACTTTGGATGTTTCAGCCTCTGCTGCTCAGATTTTGACCCTTTATGGAAGAGCGGTATTAAATCGCTGGAGTGTCCAATTTGGAGTTCAAGGCCTTTGATTCAGACACCTCAGCTGCTCTTTATTACTCTTGATAAAACAGGTTGTTACATTGGACCAAAGATGACTCTTCAAGTCACCGGAGAAGACAGAGGAGGGCAGGGACAAAGACAAAAAAGTGAGAAATTGAAGCAGACAGCAGGAGAGGCAGAGTGGAACGAGGACCAAAAGAGCGTGAGACGGGAGTTTTCTTGGCAGAGCTCCCCCGAAGCGCTTCACATTCCCGCAAGATTAATTGAAGCTGTTTCTGTTTTGTGTTTTTTTTTTTTTTTTCCAAACCCTGTGAATTACCTCCAGATTATAGAGAAACAGCTGTTCACCCACTTCCCCTGGACTCTCCCTCCTCTTCTCAGCCCGTGTGATTATGCATCGAGTGACAACCAAAGACAAACAGCCGAGTGTTCGCTCGAGCTGCTCTGACGAAGCCTTCACGCCTTTTTGATGTTCTTTCCGTTTCGCAAACTGTCACTCATTTACATAACTATTAATAAAACAAACCCAGACACGACAATTACAACGACAAAGAGATATTTATTAAATCTTTTTTTTTGTTTGTCTTAGTTAGTCATAGCTGCTCCAACACGTGTATTTACAAAGAAATGGCCTTTTTGTAGAAAAGTCTAGTGAGGGAACTGAGCAGGAAACAGACATTAGAATAGATTAGATGAATACAGGAGAAGATGGGGGCTCATATAGGCACAAGGTACAGTTACTACAATGTTAAAAGAAATGTGCAGTTCTGTGGCACATCCATGTCTTGTTTGGGAAAAAGAAAACACAGCTGTGGCTAAAGTAACAAAACGTTCCCAATGCTAGATGCACTGACAAAAGCACACATCCTTTTTTAAATTTTTTTTTTCTTTTTAAAGATACAGAGGATGGATGGAGAACAGACTCTGCAAGCAAGCCAGGGTACACAGCATTATTAGCTTCAGGCTACATGGTACCAAAAATCAGGTGAAGAAGAAGAAGTCCTCAGATCACATTACCCGCCCTCCTTGTTTAGCACAGTTTGTTCAAAAAAAAAGACATCGAAATTTTGGCGTGGAAAACAGACTTTCAAACACATCAAGCGTCTATGCCGACAAATCGTGTTTCCTCCCGAATCCTGCAACATCGTCTCGGCAGAGCCAGCCGGAGGTGAAGATTAGCGAGAGACCACGAACGGAAACGTTGAAGACACTTTGGATGCAACAATACAAAATGAACAAAAGCAGGTTATTTCTTTAAAAAAAAAAAAAAAAAAAAAAAAGGGAGGGAAAACAGATTTTCAAGCTCTTGGAGATCCATCTGTTCCTTCTTGAGGCCCTTTGATTCATGATTGTAACCCCTGACCACGCTGCATGTTTGATATGTGCCACATCTGCACGAACACATTTACCCATTCAGGGTGTTATGTTGATCCTGTTTTTTTTCTAGTTCATATAAAAGACATATAAAATGAAATAAAGCATTTTTCTTTTAATATCAAACATTGACCTTTTTTTCTTGCTAAGAACATTAATGTGTCAGTTAAATCGCCCTTCAAAAGAGGTGTGAAAAAAAGAGAAAGTATCTAACACTGTATGTTACAACAGGCTAATTGTTGGATACACGGTATCCACAAGACTAACTGATTGGTTTTTTCTCATTGTGGCGTGGCTGGAGGCGATGATTTCAGCGACAGTGGACTTTTTATTGTCGGCTAAACTGAAATGTACGGAGGCTGAAAGGTGTCTGGAGGAAAAGCTTTTTGATTAAGTCGTAATTTGTGCCCTCAAATTAAGAATTATTCCCTGATAATACATGTATTTGCTCCAAAAACTCAGCAGTTGTACCCTCAACATGCTTAATTTATGTCTTTAACTTAATAATCCCACAAATATAAACTTTCAGCCATGATTTAATGACACTTTAATGAGATTTTATACTCAGATAGGTTTTTGCCAATTAAACCGAAGGGGAAAGAGCAAATGAAATGGTCTGAGATTATGTAGGTGATGGTAATAATTCTGTAATTTAAAGGAATTATTTGTAAACTGAGAGTGTGAATTACTATTTAAAGTGGCAGTCCACCGATTTAACTTGTCAACGTACCCTTTACGCAGAGCACTACTAATGTCCTCTAAAGTCTAAGAAACATTACCCGAATGGTGTCACTATCAGGGTTATATATTCAGTAATCTGGGCTCCACCTCTCGGACACCAAGCAGTCTCACTACTCTGACAAAGTATTAGGGCCACTGTTGAGGGGAACAAAAATCAGATTATTCATCTGATTTTGACTAATTCTCCTGAAATTACAGCTTTATTCTTATGATATTATGACTTTTTATTGTAAAATTGCAACTTGTCTTTCATGATAATGTGAGTTTCTTGTAAACGTATGACTTCATACTCATTATGTTTTTAATTTTTATTAATTTTACAATTGTATTCTTGTATTATCATTATGATTCTTGTAAAATTACGACTTTACTCCCATAATATGAAGACTTTTTCTTGTAAAATCCAACTTTATTCTCCTAATACGACTTCCCATTCAAAATTATTACTTAATTCTCATAACTATGACCATTGTCATTGACTTTAATATTTTCCCCCCTAAAAAGTGGCCCTTTACTCCTTTGCACAGTACAAAATGAGCAGGTACTACAGGGCTATGGTTTAATTTGGCAGTGAGTGCATGTGAAGGTAACAGTGCTGCTGCAGTTGATGAGTGGAAAGGATATGTTTACTGCATGTAAAAAAAAAAAAAAGAAAGAAAAGAAGAAGAGGAACATTAGTATTGATCTCAGCAGGAGCACTACAAAGCTTCACTTCTCCTTCTCTTTCCCTCTCTCCTCATCCAGCAGTGGGTAGAGTTTCAGCTCGCCCCCGGAGAGAAGAGGACACCTCGCTCTGTTTATTCCATCTCTCCCGGCGGTGGTCGATTTTTCATTCCTTGAAATAACCGGTGATGAGGGTGCCCCTGGTGTATTTTTATTTTTTTTCCCTCTACAGACGCCACTTTACACGACATCAAAGACTGCAATCACACACGCCTCAACCCCCGTGCACCTGCTCGGTCACTGTCTCACGGAAACATCTTTTTAGCCACAGAAAATTTGTGCTGCTTTACTTGAGGAAGAGTAACCCCCCTCGCTTTAAAAAAAAAAAAAAAAAAAAGACTAACATTATTTTTTTTAACCTCATGTTAAGCATGGACACATCCCTGAACTTTGTAGGAAATAATTCGCCTCTATTTACAATACTTGTGTTATGACAGTGATTCACAAAAGCAATAGTGTAATAGTAAAACTACATTTGTGACATTCGTTAATGACAAACACAAATATCCTACGATTTCTACACCCTGATAGCAAATCAGACTCTTTTTTTCTTCTTCTTCCTGGACTTTGTTAAAAAAAAAAAATTAAAAACCATCAATCAAGCAGATACATAAACTGTACTCAGTGTATTTTTTTGTATGATTGTATCAAATGAACTGCGTGTATGAGCTAACTTTAATGGGTTACGCGTCTTTTATTGGCTTTCTACTGTACTGTACCTACAGACTAAACCAGAACAGAAAAAAAAGCACGAGGACTTCACAATAAATAGGAAAATATATTTTGCCTGGCAAAATACCATATTGACTCCCTACGCTCCGTTTCAAATATTTTACTGTACACCCGTGTTGGCTGCTACAATTGAATTACGTGATTTATTAAAAAAACAAATACATTAATCAATCATTAAAACGCCCCTATCCAAACACTAAAAGATGAGTGCTTCTTTAAACTTTCTTTTCTTTTTAAAAAAAACTCTCAACAAGGGTCCTCCACAGTCTGCATCCTTTTTTTTTTTTAACCTGAGAGGAAGGTTAAGTCATCAAAAGGCCTGTCCCGCATCTCCACTCGCCCTTGGCAACAGTCTCCTAGCAACAACATCCTTCTTTGTTTTTCCTTTTCCATCGGCCCGTCCATGTGACTTGTCGCTCCCCAGATCTTCCTCCTTTTCCACTCTTGACGCTTGATTTAATCATGTTACATGACAGGGGGAGGAGGGGGGGATGTTCCTGAACACAAAATTTTTTTTGTTAAAAAGTCTCAGAACTTTTCGAGGGGATTTTGCTGTGCTGCTTCTTTGCCGCTCAAGCTAAAGAGTGGTACTGATTGTGTAGTTGTGTATATGTTTTCAAAAGCATGTATGCATGTGTGCCCCCTTGCAAAAACACAAATAAACATAGTATCTGCATACTGTGGACGGTAGCGAGGCGAACAGGTAACAGACTCCTTTACCTCAGGGAAGGGTGGTGCTTTGACCGTTAGCACCCACCCAGAAAGTCAAGAATCACACTAGTTGGCAAAGTCAAAAAAAAAAACAACAACAACAACAAAGGCTTCGGCATCGAAGTCCCGTCCTCTCTCTTTTCACTCAGAGAGATTGTCAGTGTTTCTTTTTCTTTTTTTCTTTTTTTCTTTTTTTTTTAAAAGTGCTCCTTTAAGAGGGGGAGGGGGTTGAAGGGTAGGGTTGGCCTGTGGTCCAATCAGGACAGTCCATTCCTGGGGTCGGGGTAGTGGTGGTGGAGGTTGGGGTGGAAGGTGGTGGTTCCCTCAGACTAGGCGCTATAAACACAAGATGGCAGCCAGGAATATGAGGGCGGAGCTGAGCAGGAGGACCGAAGTCTGGTGCCGGCCGACGGAGTTCACGTCCCGTCGAGCTGGCTCTGGCGACTCGTGGCTGATGCCGTCTGAAGGGGGAAGAGACGATAGTTATCAACGTTAACAGGAGAAACAGCTGACACATGAAATAAAGTGATGGTTTTCAACTGAATCACCACTGAATACTTTGGTTGGGCATATGCACCACTAAAGCAGTATAAAAAGGCGTTAAAGGTGCTATATGCAAGTTTTTGCTATCGCTACATAGCTAACATTAGCAGTAATGGTTTGTTGCATTTAGAAGACAAGGTCTTAGAATACGTCTTTTGGGCAGCACTATGTCTTCATCCTCTCTGGATGCTACAGTGACTCACTATCGCAAAGTGGTTTTACAAGACAGGATGGGATGGGGCTAGCTTGTTAGCATGCTAACTATAGTAGAAGAAAAGACAGCTTGTGGCAAGTAAAGGAAAGAAGTTAGGTGCTGAACTCTGTGTCAGATGAAGCCCGGCTTCGAGGCTGGTTTCTGGATAAAACCGCTGTAAACATCGTAAACACTTAATGGGTTGTTTTGGGTATTAATTTGGTTTGTGCGTCATCAGTGTGGCAGAGTTTGTTTATTATTTATTATTTGTAGTAGTTGTCGTCCTGATTTTAATCTGATTTTAATAAGATTTATAAATCTCAATAGAATTTAGTTTAAAGTAAATAAGAGAACTTTAAGAGGGGCTAACAGGCAGGCTAGCTGTTTCCCTCTGAGTCTTTAGCTTTAGCTTCATACGTAGTGGACAGACTTGAAAGTAGTATCTCGTTTCCCAAAACATCAAACTATTCCTACAAACAAGGGGGCCCACAGCAATTTTTTTGCCCTAGGACCCCCTGGGACATTAATGCAGCCATGATGCAGGCTACAAGCAAAATACCATTAACTGTAGACAAAACCAAAAGAAATAAAAATGTTTACACATACTAGCGACAGAATGATTATCAGTGTAATCAGATGATAATGACTGAGCCAATTACCAAATGAGACAGCTCTGGCCCATATATGGCTAATACCCGGGCCAATTTAGCACTGAGACTTGGCTCCAGTTAGCAGGCATCTGGCTCAAGTACACTTCCATTATAGTTTATCAAATGTACTATTACAAAATATACTGGTAGTGTCCCATCAACAGATTCAGCTTTTTATTTTGAATACTTGATATTTAAAAATGAAAAGAAAAGACAATTATGGAACATTTTAACACTAACTTTATGTACTGTAAATTCCCACCAACCTCTGGGTTCTAGAGAGTTGTGACTGTTGTCCTCGAAGTCGACCCCTTCCTGCGAGCTCCCGGAGTTTTTCACACAATTGTCTTTGAAAAACAAAGAGGACAGAGAGAGAGGGAGAGGAGATGTGAAGATTAGAAGAAGTCGAACGTCACTCGTCCACGCAGCCGTGATCACAAGCTGGAAAACTGGGCAGAGCAGACACAACAATCTGTGACTCACTTTGAGGCCTGACGAAGACTTTGAGTCGGAGGCAGCTCCTTCTCCCTTTGTCGTCAGTGATGGAGGCTGTGGAGAGAGTTAAACACGTTATTTCAAAATGCTTTACTTGATCTAATCTACGGCTGCGTCATTAGAGATTGAAGCGACTGGCACTATTTTTTTGCTCAACAATGATATCATGATTCTACAATTGTTGGAAACAAAACAGTCTTACTGCACTTGAACATTTTATTCTGACAGAACTGATTTCACTTCCACATTTTGCTTCAAACAATTTAAAGAGAATATCTTTAAAGGCACAGTACAAACCTAAACTATTGCACTTTACCAGCTTAAATCAAGAAGATATAGTGTAAAACTCCAGAGTTTTCCTCCTGTTGAAGATGTTGGCCTTCTTATCAAACCTCACCACTTTTCTTTGGTGACACCAAGTGTCTGGTCAGATTTGCAATCTTGTTTACTCACTCTTTTATCAAATAGCTCTTGAGTTGTTGTACGGATGCTTGTGTTCAGATAACCTTTAGTACTAGAAAGGTTTGGCATCTTTTGAAAAACTGGGTTCTGTCAAGGTTAACTTTTGGAGAAAGTTTTGTTTTGGTATCAGTACTGAAATCAGTGCTGTATCCAAAATCTCCCAGCCTGGACACCTTTTTTCCTTGATGTTTTTGTAATCCATCGACAATCCCAAAGTCTTCCAAGTCTTATAAATTCAGTATAACTTTATTTGGCAGTAGCTAAGGTCAGGATCAGCCAACTAATGGCCCCAGGCAACAGATGAGGGGCACTGCTAATGAAATTTAGTGTCAGGTTGAACAGTTGCTTGTTTTTATCCCTTGTATTATTTCTTAGAAAACAACTCAAACAGTATCTGAAACATTTTTTTCTTTCTTTGGCCTAATTTGACAACTTCTACGACATGTTTTGTGATGTTGACCAATGTGCACGCCTGTAAACACAGTGGAGAAGAACAGGAAATCAGCAGCTGTTGTCAGGTGGAGCAGTGAATTCGGTCTCTAGCACCTTGTTTATGTTTCTATAATTCAAGATTTGAAAGCGAGAACGCTACATCTTGGACTTGGACCAGTTGTAGCTTTTTTTGTCTCCAGGTCAAGTTGCGGTCACGGCCTGATCTGCATCTCGAAACGACGAGAATACCACATAGTCTGATTCTAGCTTAAGTTTTCTGGCCGTACTTCTGCACAAACCCACTCAGCATTCTCCATTCATATTCACTTCACAGCTTCGCCGGAGACCTCTTGACTCTCTGAAATCTACCTTCATTCATAAACATCAGCTCGGCAGTAGAAACGGAACAATCCGACAAGGTCGATTGTTTCTTCATCAGAGGTATTCCACACTTAGCTCCTTTAAATACAGTCTGAAGAGCTTTATCTCACCGTCTGAACTTCCCTCTCATCCTGATGTAAAAGCTGTTTCTGCTCCATATTTTATGATATGAAACAACTCAATGTCACCCTCATATTTCCAAGTCTAATTTTGGCCACGGGCAGTCGTTTCTGCAGATGTGTGGCATGCTGTTATGCTCACCTACAAAATCTAATTTCCTCTGTTTCCCGATTGTGAAAGGCAAAGATTAAAAAACATTTTTTTTTTGGTTGTGTGTGATTGTTTTGCAGAGCTAACAAAACTAATTAGTTTTCAAGTAGTGCTGGGGACCAAGTCGCTAATAGAGTGCCGAGGGTGTCTCCAGCTGTGACGAATGACTTCAACTTCTGTCTTCACTTTTGTCAAGAGTATTTTCATGTTTTGTCTAGCCTCATCGTCTTCCCACAATAGATTTTCTCTAATGTTTTTTCCTCATGAGCATTGATACTCTGACCTTTCCTGCTGCCTGCCAAGTCTCAAACACACACACAACCTTGAATGTGTTTGGATATTCATGACAGTGTGTTGTGTGCATGTATGTACATGGCTGTGGTTTCACGAGTATGTGCATCTGTGCACAGACGTGTCCATAGTTTGTCCGCAGACACTCCTCTGTCCTTTCACCTAGACGCTCAGACGTGGTGGATTCAGGCTTGGCGGTGAATTCCGGATAAAAGTAAACCATGTCAGTGTTTCCATTGCTGCTGCACATGACTCGGGCTCTTATTTCAAAAGCCGCCTCTTTATCAGATGCCGTGCGGCTGCAAGAGAGAGGAGATAAAAATCATCTTTAAAACTCCGCTACGAGAGGAATATTGGAAGTGAAGCAGCGGAGGGAGGAAATAAACGAGAAAGAAACGGTGTCAATCACGCCGCTTCTGTCTGTGTCAGCGGGTATCGAGTAACTTACCTCACACCCCGACGGTGGCTGGAACAGACGGGGGAGAACTCACTGTCTCAGTTTCTGTCTCTGAACTCCACCGGCCAAAAAAACTCTGTCTTTCTCCTCCTTTATGTCTCTCGTGCTCCTTCTGTTTCCTTGGCTGTCATTATCTCTATAACTTTTTTTTTGACTCCATTAAAAAGTGTACTTCTGCCTCTCTTGCACGAACGTCCCCAGGGGCAGCTATATCAAGAAATATTACAGGGGGAGAAAAGGAACAATTGTCCAGAGCTCCCATCTAGAACATTTTATTAATCTTACGCAATTTTTCAGACCAGTATTTTGGTTATCAAACGATCTCCTGATGATTTCCTGATTAAATTATTAATTGACTGATACATTTTCCATCCAAAGCCATCACTGAGAGACACAGTACCTTAGCAAAATATTCATTACACATCCAACACACAATAACACCTTAAAACTACTGATTATTCTTGCACTTTCAGTTGCCACATTGCTGGAGCTAACAGCTAACTCTCCTCTCTGAGCTAACAAACAGATTTCTTTTTTGGGATAATGAACATTTCCCACTCATTACTTTTATGATTCATGCCGTTTTAGGCACAAAAACAATTTTTCATGTTGATCATCTCATAAACTCTCATTTATTTCGATTTATTTTCGGTCCCCTGCCTGCGCGCGCATCTCGCCGATGACGTCGGTCGGAAAGCCCGTCTGTTAACTCCCCGCTGAAACAGTCACGGCTTTTAAACTGACTACATATGTTAGATGGCAAAAATAATGAAATCTCAGTTATCATCCAGGCTGTTTCTCTTTTTTTATTTCATGTATAACTTATTAGCATACTCCTAACACCAAAAACAAGCTGAGAAAACCATAATGAGTTGCAGATGATTCAGATGTAATTCATTAAAACCAAGTGGAGATGAAGTTTGAGTTATTTCTGGAAGTTTGGTGAAAAATCAGCGGAAGCAGAAGTTGCCAGAAGTTTAAGACTTCATGTAAAAGCAGCGGGCGAATCTCTGGGGCAGTCGCAAGCAGGAAAGAAGTAGTAACAGTGGCTGTGATTGTTTTGAAAATGGCAAAATTAAAAGTATAAAATCACTGTAAAAATGTACAAAACCTCAGCCTGCGGAGGAATAAAACACAGGCACTCTCATCCTTTGGGAAGTGACCATGGTATAGGCGGGATAATGCACCCAGAAGTGTCGTATATCAGCAGATCTCCTCATGCATTATCTCTCAGTAGTGCATGTGTATTTTCTTTTTAGTAGATTAATTATCTGTTTTCGTGCTCTCCTAGATCCGTAATCCCGTGTTTTGTTTGTTAATAAAATGTTCTAGTTGCAGCTGTTGCAGAATCTTTTCCTCCTCCTTCCTCTGTTTTTCTACTATCTCTCACTCTCACCGTCTTTCTCTCCCCCCTTACCACTACCCACCACACACAATTATCCAACTGTTTCTCCTCCCATCTCTCTCTCTCGTCTGCCACCGAGGTCAGAGTCTGGGTTTTCTGTCCTCGAGCAACACAGCCGCTGCTTCACTATAACTGTAACTCCAGCTCCGCCTGCAACTCTAGAAGTCTTAGTCAGGTCATCTGGACGCCACCGCAGCCTCCACCCTCGCCGGTAAAACCTCCCGGTCACATGCTTTACACACACACTGTGCACGTTCAGTCATGTGCTGCCAAACCCGTGATCCCCTGCGATCATACATTCAGCACCAGCAACACATGTCACCTAAGAGGCCGGCTGTAGTGTTAGTGAATTTAAACGCTGTAGGATCAGGTGTTTTTTTTCTTGGGGGGGCGGCAAATCCCTTTGTCTTAGCTTCAGGAACCGCCGGGGCGCTGCGCTCATGGCGGGGTTCATGTCATTATCGATGTAGATCTGCGCTGGCTTCACGGAGCGGGACCTGGACGTTTGAAGCGCGAGGGCTTTACAGGGAGACAGTCACTCCTCTCACACGGGGGGAGAGAGAGAGAGAGCGAGAGCCAGACTCTCAACTGTCTCCTCTGAAAATTGGATTTCTATCCCCTGAGATTAGGATCAGGCTTCCCCCCAGCTCCACTGCGGCTCTATTAGAAAAACACGAGGCCACGAGAGGCTCGCAGCACAGACCCTGGTCGTCATCTCTGCGACCTTTGACCTTCTAGGACCGGGCGGCAATACTGATCCCACACACACACCAGGCTTTTCCCGTCCCCCAGGTGTCTGTCTGTCTGTCTGTCTGTGCACAGACGGGCAGGCCTGTAGCCAACTGCAGGTGTCATCTATTTGACGTGAACCCGCCTCCTACCCCCCCCTCCTCTTGCCTGGGGCGAATGACAATCACCACGAAGGAGGACAAAGGAGTGTCTGTCTTCGCTGAGACAAGCAGACACGAACCCCCCCCTTCCTCCTATATGACATTTACATGGCCACTTAACAGATTCCCAAACCATATTATATGTACAACACAGGTATTAACTATCAGCTATTGTCAGGCTTTGTTGGAGCAAGATACTGCGAACATGCAATTTGACACTGATACCAGCAGCTGATAAAACATAACAGTAGTTTACTGTAATGCAGACAGAATTTCAGGATCTGGGAAGAAAAACAAGGGTCCATCTGGAAGAATGTGTTTTTCTTGTAGTGCAACAATACTTCAATACAGTATCCAAGATTTCCCAGAAAGTCTTTGAGTAAATAAATCGGCAAATAAATTATGAGAAGTTAGAATAAAGCAAACTGGAGGCAGTGTGTTACAGTTGGAGCATCTCAAGGCTTTGATGGGTATCAAACTCTAGTAAAAAAGATAAGCAACTGCATTATAAAATATCTTGTTCTTTGATTTAAAAAAAAGAAAGTTAGAGGTACAAGCCTCTGGACATTAAAACTTTTTCGGTACAAAACATTCTAAAATTGTGTTTGTGCACTGCTAACAGTGAGCTAAAGCTAAGGATAAAGGATAGGAATTTATTTAATGAAAATAAATTTTCAACTGTTTTCAGTGACAAAAAACTCCAGTACAACCATTGTACTCTACTAACTTAGCATGAAACAGCAGACAAAGTTAGCGATTAGCTAACGTGAATACAGCGAAGTAGCATTTACAGCCATATTTTTCCTCCAGGACTCCGTGGACATCAAAACAGAAGTAAAAGGACATATTGATGGATATTGGACTTAAACTTCCCAAGCAGCTTGAACCACAACCAATATACACACCTGATGTTCAAGTGTCACATTGCTCTCATTCTCTACGCCTTTCCTGATTTTTCTTTCTATTCTTTCTCCTCAGAAAATGAAGAATTTCATACTAAACAACCAAACAAAATGTCTGTCCGCAGTAGAAGCTACTGATGAACAGTGCGTTTACTTCAAAAATCACCCTCAAAATAAAGCCTTAAACAGCCTCAGAAGTGTTGAGACAGCAACATAAAGATCACTTATATGTAAATGTATTTTATGCTGCACTCATATATCCTGTATATATATCATATAAGGTCATAATATCGCAAAGTAATGGTTTTAGCTCGTTCTGCTTCACGCAAAAATGTTCAAAAATCTATTAACGCTGCTTTAAATCAGTTTGCTTTTGTGCATCATTTTGTTCCCAATTTGTATTTATTAAGATAAAGTTATAGTATTGTTATATTATCCAGGTGAGTCTGGTGTCGAGGAATGAGGAGCATTGAGCATATCATAATAAAACAAACAAATACTTTCACACAGGAATTTAGTAGTAAACATACTTCCTGAGGCAGTTCTTCTTCCCAGCTACTCAGCTCTACACAATGAGGACAAATACTGGTATTATGTTAAATGTTCTGACTACAAGGTCATGGTATGTTCCCTGAGGTGTCTTTGTCTTTTGTTATTTCATCCCATGCTCAGATCCTGTGTTCTCAGTGGAGGGGGAAAAAAAAGTGTCTTTGGTGAACAACGTTGTGATGGATGAGTCATGAATCTGAGTCAGCGAGAGATAGTCCATATGGCCTCAAACTGCTCAAAGCCATATGGACTGTCTCTCTGCCTCTCTCTCACTCTTTCTCTCTTTGGATGATCAATCATCATCAAAGTCTGCGAGAACATCATCCTCGCTCATTTTCACATCAACCAGGGCCAACTGAACAAATGAAGCAGAATTAGGCAACCTATGATTTTTCTTATCGACATCCAAGGCATTGTAACAACATCAACAATTCTCTGGCAGTGCTAACAGCACACCACGATTTCCCTAAACAGTCACATTTTATGCAGCGGAGTCACGTTGACTCGCCAGCGAACACAGAGGTCCAACAGAAATATCTAGTGAAGGGCGATAAATCACAATATGAAATACTGCAGGGGCTGCAAAATGTTCAAAGATACAGAATGGATTTTAGGGAAATGTAGGATAAAATCATCAAATCTGTCATGAAGAGTTTTATTTTCTAACTTCAAAGCTAAATCATTATTCAAAGGGTTAAATCAGTGACCAGCCAACAGTAAAAAAAAACTTTCTTTTCAGACTGGTCAGATGAGCCAAACTGTAAATATTTCTTTAATGGATTCATATTTTCAGGCAGCTTTCCGAAACACCTGCTCTGGATCTGGAAGGAAGGAAAAACTTTCCATCCTGGATGTGATATCTTTATGTTGTACTTTGTTGTGATGCCAAACTTTGTGCTCTCCTTCCACTGACACTCCTTATTATCGCTTCCTGTTAATACCTCTCTGACCACAGGTGTCTCTTTAACTCCCTAAAAAAACGACTATGGAGTTCGCTGTGTCTCTTTTTAGTCCCTCTTTTCTGCCCCTGCAGGGCACTGACTTCACTTATGAAAACACAACTTCCCAGCTGCTTGTTTTCCCTACGTCTTAAGGAGAAGAAAGAAAGCTGAGCTCCACAAAAGATGCATGGGACGAGACCTCGACAGTAGAGATGTTTTTGCTCCCTCTGGCTTGTGTTTTGACTCGGCCCTGTCTTTCCAAGGACTTGCAAAGCAAAACCCAAACATTGCTGCTGTCTTTTTCCGAGATGAAACTGATCTAACTTCCAGGTAGAGCTTGAATCTCTCTTACTGGTCCTGAGATAATACCTGAGTTTTAGTGTTGATACCAGGCTAGCTTCTGTGGGTTTGTTGTCACATAAACACAAGCAGACGTACAAGAACTAATCAGGAATTATCTGATCAAGAAAAAACCTTCATTCAAGGCGATACTCAGAACATTTCAGTTGGAAAAAGCACAATCCGCTCATTAAGTCTGACATCAAGACCGCTGAAAATACTATTTCCAGGTCACACACTCCTGTTTTCAAGATGTCACAAGGTGGTTGCAGTTGATAAAGTAAGTTACAGTTCTTCAACGAATGAGGAAAAACAAAGTTAGCTAGCTAACTTAACTAACTAATATAACTAACTACTGTTATAAGCTATGGGTTTTATTTGGTGTTTCTTGCTATGAGCCCACATCTTACTGTTTTGATTGTCAGTCCTTTTCTGTGCTGCCTAAAAATAGCAAAAATAGCTTTAATCGCCTTACCTGGGCAGCACAGAAAAGTGCTGACAACTGAAACACCAACATGTGGCATCATAGCAAGAAACACCACGTAAAAACCCATAGCATTTATCGGGTACCAGCTTTTTCTAAAGGGTGCTAACGTTAGCTAGCTACCTACCTAGTGTCAAACTTTTCCTCATTTGTTTAAGAATAGTAACTTCCCTTATCAACTGCAGCCACTTCCTTTCCTCTTTTTTGTCACAAGGAAAGTGGTAGAATGACAAAAGAATAGGTTTTTGGATTTACATCAATTCAAACAGCATGAAAACAGGACAGCCTCTGCAAAGTTGGACCCTGAAATAGTGCTCTTGTCAGTCGTGACGTCACAACTACAGTACAGGGAGGTTAGCGCATACTCACAGATATAGTAATACTCTCTGCCGGGGCGAAACTCGAAGCCCAAAGAGAAGGGGGTAAAGAGCTGGAACTTCTCGGAGAACTTGAGCGGTCCGTTCGGCGACAGAGGCCTGTTGCACTCCCAGCGCTTGAAGCCCTTGGCGGTGTGGTCACAGGAGCTGTAGCCGTCGTAGTTGACCATGTAGAGGATGTAGCGCTCGGCCCGCTCGTCGGACACCGGGCTGACGTAGTGCGGACAGTAGACGTCAAGGTAGTCGTTGATGCAGACGTCGATGTGGTAGTCGCCCCGGTAAAATCTGGAAGAGGAGGAGAGAGAAAAGAGGGAGGTTAGTAGGGCGGTTTTTGTGTGTGTTAGCAGTAACACAATTAATCAGCAGCTGAGGTGTTTACATGCAAAGGATGATTCCCACAACGGCGTCATACAAGATCACGTGATCTCTCATCTTGACCTTTCTAATGATTTATCTATCCAATGAAAACTCGCTGAGCATGCATGCTCTCTATTCACCGGCCTCCTATGAGGTTTGTGCACATTTAACATTCCCTGTAGCAGCTTTGCTTGGCTTTGCTTTGCTCAGGGGCACATCAGCAGCAGCTGTTTAAGTGGCCTAGACAGCTATTTGCTGATTTGAGTACTCCAAAACCCGATGACAACAGATGATACTGTGGGTGTCTCGGCGAGGCCACAGCTGAGGAAAAATTTACCATATGTGCTCGCAAAAAGAAAAAGCTGAGGCTGGACTCGGTGGAAGTATCTCAGGATCTCATCATGTCAGTCTCGATCATCCCGAGCCTCTTGAGAGACTCGACCGAATTCCCCCGCACCAGCAGAAACCCCTTACACACGCTAGTCAGTCCCCTAAGCCATATATCAATGTTAGTGCTCAGTAGTGATGACTTATGCCGGTGCTGAAATTAAAGTCCCCTAGCGTTACGGGGCTAATCCCCTGGTTAGCATGTGCCTTTAGCAGCTTTAAGAGGATCCCTCTGCAGAATGAGATTTTCATTAGCCCAATATGACAGCTTGATGTAGAAGCCCCTCGTGGAATCTCTGAGTCTGGGAAAATGAGGCCTGTTCTCAGGCATCGCCTTGACACAGCCCCAAGATTTTTCCGCCTTGGTGTTTACTGTAAACTGAGTGGACAGGAGAAGGAGGGAGAGGTGGTGGTGGTGGGGAGGAAAAAAAAGTGCAGTGGGCCAGATATGCCAGGTATTCGTTCCTGAGGAGAGTGATTGGAAACACATATTCCCATAGGCGCCGTATAAGGTTGCATTTCTGGGGCTTTTAGCGGAGACAGATTAGGCTTGGACGGCCGGATGGTTGCGTCTCTGTAGCTGCTAATGGCCCGCGGTTCAGTATCACTGACATACTGCGGATGTCTTCAATACTCCACCTCTGTTCATTGACACAGTGAGGGGCCGTCAGGGGAGAGACAGAGCCAGAGGACTCGTTTTGGAGCGTGCAGCAGCGGGCTGACGTTTCGACCAGGCCTCCTCGGATCGGATATTACGCCCACTCCTTGCCGAGACCAGTCAGCTGATCCCGGCCAGGTGACAGGAGGGGGAGGGGGGCTGGAGAGCGTAGCTGCTGTTGCTGACGCTACATGCTCGGGCCCGGGAGGCATGAGTAGCATAAAGAGGAGGTGGTGGCGCGCCGCCGCTGCCCAAGGTTGAGGGGGGGTAAGTTGTCATTACACAGATTGTAAATGTGCTGCAGGATTAGTGGCTGTCCTGCTGGGGTTGCCGGGCCCACAAATGAGCGGATGTGTGTGCGTGGGTGTCTTATGGCATCGTCAGCCATATTCTAATCTTTTTCTCTCTCTAATTATAGTCTGTCAAAATGAGAAACCCAAAGCTCTTTTGTTTTGTTTTTTTTTGTTTTTTTCCAGCACCAGCTTTTGGCTCCAGGCAGGCACAGCATGGCCTCCCTCAGCCCTCAGTTTCAGAGTCGCTGGGCTGATATATGACTACCAGGGGTCAACTGGCTCCACAGTATCATGGCGTCCTCCTCAGCCCAGGAGCTCTGTGGGGACGGTTTGCTTTGTTTTCCCCTCCTCCTCCCGCCTGTACCAAGCCCAAACGTTTGCTGCAACCTTGCAAGTGCCAGTAGCTGTCAATCAAACCTGACCCAGGAGTAACGACTGAGATTAGTCTGGATTAAGAGGAAATTGTAACTAATGCCTTTGTGAGGGAAGGTGGGGAAAAGTTTGTGAAAGTGACGATGACCTTGTTTAGATTCGATAGCGTTATATTCAGAGTCAGTGGGTTTTTGTTTAGATGCATGAAATATGGTCTGTGGTTTTAATAATGCTTTCAAGACATTTTTTAAATGGTGGACATAAAACTGGCCAGAAAAACATGTCCTGTGACTTTCTCTCCCAACATTAACCAAAACAGTAAGTTTTAAAAGCTTAAAATGCGTAGATAAAAACACACAAAAAAGAAAGTGCGCAAATAAAATATAACGAAATTATTAAATAGTAAAAAACAGATATGATCAGGCAGGAAGAATTAAACAAGCAGGACTAAAAAGTACTAAAGTAAAATATATTTGTCCTTACTTAGTGATGTGGGCAAACAACATGGATCCTTGCCTGTAAATATAGTTTGTAGAGTGTAGAATCTTTTTACGATCACATCATTAGATGTGGATTCTGGAGGTCAAATGTAGCCAAACACATGCAGCGAAGAGTCTGTGTGTAGTATGTAAGTGTGGACCGTAGGTGTTTATTACAAAAGACGATAAAAACGCACAGTGAGAGTCACAACAGCGCCAACACACATGCTCCAGATGTTTGCCAGATGGAGGCTATAAGGAGTTTTTTTTTTGAGTGGCAGAAATGAAATATTGATAAGACACAGAGCCATAAACACGCAGCCGGACTCAAGATGTGGTAGATGACATTTCAACTCTCACCGTCTTCGGTTTTTCTTTAAAGGAGCTCTTCCTCCTGCTGATCTCTACTCTGATCTCTACTATCTCCATCCACGCCACATACCCCCCATCACCACTCCCACCGCCGCCGCTGCCAGCCGTGGGCTGGACCGGAGCGTGAGAAACTTTCACTCATTTACTGAGCTACAAACCTTCCTATTTGTAATCTTCAGCATCAGGGTTTCTTCATTTCCATTACCGGCAAGATTTATTCATCTGCTTTTTTCCAAAATAGCTTTGCTGTTACAGGCTATTTAGCGAGTCATTAAGCCTTCACAGGGCTGATCGAGGCAATTTCAACAGTTTGTGTTTTCCTTTTGGCTGTTGTTCTGAGCAACGGGAGGGAGGCGGCAGCGTCGTTTGAGGGCTGATCGAGACTTAAAAAAAACAAAAAACAGTTCACCGTCAGTTAAAAATGTGTCATAATGAGCCATTAACAAAATAAAAGCACCTAAATCCTAAATCCATTTGTCTTGGGGATTAATGATCCCTGATTGGCTGAGTTAGTCACGGCTAGTTAGAGGGGGCTTTATCAATGAATCAGTAGCTGGAGCTCTTAACAAAGCACACATCTATGGATAATCCCTCTTTTCACTCAGCGCCCCCCCCTTCACCCTCCGCCCTTACAACCCCCCTCCAACTTGTTTGCTTTCTTTAGCCCCATCTGGTGTGTTGGGTCTGGCACAGGTAAGGCATGGCAGAGCCAATATGGAGGGAATCGGACAAAGAGAGGGACTGTCGACGGGCGGGTTCGTGTGCATTTAGAGTGGCAGAGGAAACAGGACGTATGAAAACTTATCATTATTTTGATTTTTCATATTTTATTTAGTCCATTAGTGGTTTCATTTTACTTCTCTGCGAGTTTCCTCTGGTGATCAACAAGTGCTTGTAAACACGACACAACTCTCTCAACTCTGAACTAAAAGAACTTTGTCTTTTATTTGCCAGATTACAAAGCTCTTTCCTGGAAATGTCGAAGGAAATTACTGGGAAATTGCAGAACCATAAACCGCTGGCTTCCAGCATGAAGGCCAAAAAGCACAGTTTCAGCCAAACAATTAAATTTGGTGAAGATTATTACTGAATTCTTCGTGGTATTTATTTTATTGGCACCTAACAAAAACAAAGGTTACTTTTATATATATTTTTATTCACTATGTTTTGGTCTTCATTTGAAGCTGACACACCTGTCATTAATATCTAGGTGTGCACAGGCTTTTTCAGTTATTTCCCGCACATCAAACCTGTCAAATGTAAATAGACTAACATAAAAATACTGCATACGCAGCAAAAATAATTAATCCCCAAAGGTTGCTTAAACCTTCCAAATTCAGAAAATACGACGCTCAGTGTCCCCACGCATTTCTGTAGCTGTGGTCCTGAGAGGAAAACTAGTTAATTGTTACAGTTTTATAGTCTCTACAGAAATTCAGGAACAATCTAAAACAAATAGGAAAGTTCTAGAGCCAGAGGAGAAGAGCAAAGAGAGGACATGGAGAAAAAGAAAGTAGAAAAGGAGGAATGAAGAGTGAGGGGTGAGGGGAGATGAAAAGAGTGGAGAAAAGAAAGGAGCAAAAAGGATGAAATGTAGTTGTAAGGGGAGGAGAAGAGAAAAAGAGGAAAAGGGAAAGGACAAGAAAGAAGAAGGGAAGAGGAGAAGACGGGAAGGAAGGCAAAAGATGAGGAGGAAGAAAGAAGAAGGGAGGAAAGAAGACAAGAGGAAGAGAGGGGGAGGAGAGCAGTGAGAAAGAGGTAAGGAGGAAAAGAGGACAAAGAAAAGGAGACGACCAACAGAAGAGAGAGAAAGAAGAAGAGAGAAGAGAAGAAATGACTGAGGGGAGGGAGAAAAGAGGAAAAGAAAATTAAAGAAAGGATGAATGAGACATGAAGGTGGAAGAAAGAGAAGAGAAAAAAAAAGAAGACAAGAGGGAAAGAGGATTGAAAGACAAGAAATGAATGGAGGAATAAAGGAAAAAAAAAACTTGAGGAAAATGGAAAAGACGAGAAAATGGAGACAAGGAGGGAAGAGAGGGACTGACAGAAAAGAGAGAAGAATAAAAAGAGTAGAAACATAAGAAGGAGACGTGGAGGAATGTAGAGGAGAGGAAAAAATGGAGGATGAGCAAGAAGAAGAAAAGAAACGAAGAAAAGCTACAAAAAAGAGAGATGAATAACGTAGACAAAACACGAGGGCAGGAGAAAGTGAAAGGAGGGAGGAAAAGAGGATAAAACCCTCCTGTTGTTTTCCCTCACGAGCAGAGTTTTGGTCAGGACGAGGGCAACTTCCAGGGTCATTCCACAAAGAGAAAGAAAAGAGGGGAGATGCTTTTCAGCCCACAGAAAACACACATGAAGTTTCCTGTGTTAATCAAGACAAACACACAAACACACAAACACACACAATGATGGGAGTCTGTACTGAAAGACAAGACACAAAACCACAGACCTCATGCTGCTGCTATATCAAGTCTCCTCAATTTACTCTCTACAAAACCAATGTGTGTATTTCAACTTAAAACCCCAAAAAATAACTGTAGTTCCTCGTCTTAGCCTCTGTGGGGAGCTCTTATGGGGCCAGAAAAGGGGGGATCAGGCCTTAGCTATGGATGTGATGTCCGTCGCCCCTCAGGGTTGAAGTCGACCCTCCCTCCACCTGTACCATCATTCATAGCTGCCGCCGCCGAGGTTAAAAGCCATTATTACTTAGTCACACTATATACAATAATATCTGAAACCGGTGGAGTCCTCGCATACACAGAGTGCATTTAAACACATAATGTGTCTGCCGGGGCTGGTCAGCTGGGACTGGGTGCTGACAGCACCGGGAGATGGAAAATGGAGCCTGTAAAAGTAGAGACAGTTCTCTGTTCCTACTTTTTTTTTTTTTTCTGCTGGGAACAAACCAGAGGAGGTGAATATCAGTTCAGATTGAAAAACACATTAAGCAAGCTTGTGGGAAGGCACCTCAGATAGTTAAAGAATAAACAGAGGGAGGAGGGAGGAGAGAGACGTCTGCTTATAGATGATGGTGGTCCTGACTGGTACAATCACTAATCTCAGTGCAGCCAGTACACCAGTGCCAGGCTAACGCACAGACAGAGAGTGTGTTATGTAAAGCTTCATGTATATTCTGTCTGTCTGTTTGCAGATTAGTTAGCTTGTTGTCGCTGCCTTGTGAGCCGGCACGCACTGTGAGGAACGCCTGCAAACTGCCTGAACTCATACTGCAGTTTTTGTTTGTGTATTTTTAAGGCGCTGCTGCCTAAAACAAAAAGTTGCAGATAGAAACACAACAAAAAAAAAAAAAAAAAAAGGAAACACAAGGAAGCCATGTTTTAAAATCAGCTATGTGACCAGCTAATTAAAAACAGTGACATCGTGAGAGAATCTGTCCCCAGTTCTTTTCATCTGAGTTTTTAATAATTTTAAAGAGATTAATTCACTAAAAATGACCCAGTTTGAGTAAATGCACTGATGTTTTCCTCATTTTGAAAAATAATCACAAGTTCTCAAATCTTAAATGTTGTCTAAACACATTATTTTTTTGAGAGAAAGTTCTAAAAGAACTTTTTAGAGCCATTTTTTGTGTTTATTGCAAATTCAGTTTCAATAAATTAAACAGTCTATTGAGATGATATAAACCTATAACTTATGGTTTGAATTGTAAGTATGAGATGTAGGAAACGGGTAAAGACAGGGCATCAGTGTTGTGCCCTAATCTTGTGTTAGACAAGAAATGTTTTCTGCTTTTCTTTGTAAAAGTGAAAATAAATCGGGTCAATTGAAGGCGACAGAATCGCTACTGAACTGTTATGATTTGCAGCCCTGTTAAAGTGGCACAGGTTAAAAGAAGAAAAAGGAACAGGCCCGACAGAAGTAGAGATAATGTAATTATAGTATCATAAAAACAGGAATTCCCTCAAGATTCAGTATTAAAAAGAATGATGAAAACAGAAGCAGCAGAGTTCGAGATATCCTCACTGTAAGTCTCTAGTATGAGTCAGACCTTAATGCTTTCCCATAATGCACCTGAATATAAGTGATCCTCTCCTGCCTGACTCATGTTCAAACATGCACACATGGACGGTTGCGAATCCGGATACTGACTCAAAGATGGCGCTCAGTCACTTTGCAGAGGCCGCAGAGTTTCTAGCATCTGTGTTTGCTTTCCATGTTGGGACGACGTCAAGTGAATAGCGAATATAATTGAAATTATGGAGTAAAAATTTAAATACCATATAAAATCAGTGGTTTCCCTTTAAATATTCATTTATTACTAATTTATTATGGGGATTGAATTGTATGTATCCACAGACAAATTTCTCATTTTAACATGTTCTGTTGAATAAAAACAGCTAAAGTACCTAAAGTAAGTGTGTTCCCACAAAACCACAGCAGGTGGTCAGACCCTGAGTGACTTGATTTGAGCAACTGACCCTTTAAAGATGAATATTTTCTGGACTTGTCAGACAGACTGAGTGAGACAGTGATTTTCCCCTGTCTTACATGGACAGGGCTGGTTAATTACCGACACGCTATTCTGGTGTTAAGGGAGGTCAAAACGCAACAGCAGCTCCCATGCTGGGTGTCAGTCAACGCACACTCAACACACACCACACACACACACACACACACACAGCAGGGCTCCGTCATTCAGTTGCGTTAAACCCTGAGGGGGCTGACAGAGGACCATAAACCCTCCGTGCTAAACATGGTTGTTCAGGGTTGCTATGACAATCGGGTTTACAGCAACACAATGTTTCAGCCGCTTTTTTTTTTTGTTTTTTTTTTTGACAAATGAATTCTGTCGCCATCTGCAACACAGACACACACAAAGACCACCCTGTTGCCTCACTGTGTGACCCAGGAGGCCCTGGAGCAGCTCCCGTTAAAACAACCTCATGAAAATATGGCACCTGCCTGCAAAGTGCAATCGAGGACTCTGTGATGGGGACGATCGCGGGCCGCATATCGAATGAATTCCACGCTTAATTAAGCTTTACCGTGGATGCTCTCGGCCCCGAACGCCCCAAGATGCCTCCTGTCAGACCTGTCAACACCACGCCCCAGCCTCCACTGATACTGATCTGACACCTAGACTCTGGAGCTAGGGTCAGTTAGTGACAGTCCCATTATTCAGCCTGAGAAGCCAGTGTTTGGTCAGTGTTCGAGTTATTGTGGTGACGGACTGACCTCGCTGTCGCCCATCTTAGGAGCTGCTGAGGGATGGAAGTGAAATTCACCACCTCAGTTCACTCATGAAGTGCTTCATGCTCAGTCATCTCCTGCTCTCACTCTGCTTTCGCCCTCCCTCTTTGACATTACAGTTCTCTGCTGTCATTTCTGTATCTATAGAGAGAGTCTGTTGCTGTTGAGATTTTATTTTTAAATAAGTTCACAATGGTTTAAAAACAAAAGAGCATGTAAAGTTCATTTAAACAGGCGTGGATCAAGTCAGGAATGCACCCTTGACTACATGCTGTATCCTTGCAGTTTACATTAATTGTTTCTATAGTTAATATTTTTTCATTTTAGTTTTTCTCATTGTGTTTATTTGATGCTGCACATGTGTACTTAATCTCTCATACTTCTGGCGAAAAGTGTGAATCCTTCTTGTTTGTGCCCTGTTTCATCTGGACATCTAAATTACAAGATTAAAGATTTTATGCTCCACATAAAACCAAAGCCGCTTCACACGCTACCAGCCCAAAGAGCACACTTCAGTAGTATGAATAAAAAAGCAATAAAAAGTAAGAGCAATAATAACAAGCTAAACTGTGAGGCTAAAAGAAAATGATTAATATAAATAAAGTGCAAGTAAAAACTGTTCAGTTACGTCGCCATAAGCAACAACAATATGTTCTTCTTCACTTGGCAGCAATTTTCACAAGTTTGAAAATACGTTATGGTCTCTGTCTTCCCACCACACAGCCAAGATGGCTGCACCGCTCAGGGTCAGAAGCGCCCGTCATTCCACACACAATAATTAACAACAACATCCTGGTACTTACAGTGTTTCCACACTTGCTTGCGTGTCAAAATAACAAGTTGCGTGGAGACCACGTGCGAATTAAGACGCAGTGAACACTGGATTTAATAGATGTAACATCGCAATATTTGTATGTATGTGAATGAGAGTGTCTGTTATTTATTTATTGATAAAGGTGACAGAATTTGGTCACAAAGTCAGGAGAGGGTAAAGAGAGGAATATGCTGCACATGCACAGAAACCCAGATGTGAGCTAGTCTAAGCAGCAGCAGGAAGGCCCCACCTGAAGCATGCACCTGACTAACATGGCCCTGATCCTGGCTCCCAGGGTTGGGACTCACCCTGACCTCCCCAGGGGCGATCTGAGCCCCCCCTTCTGCGCTGCCCTATCACTCTTACTGCACCCCAGGGACCACCCGCCCTGGGCCCAACACACTCTGAACCCACAACCAGAGGAGAAGGGGAGGGTAGAGAGAAGGAACCCACAACGTCTGGACTCAATCACCCGCCCATGACAAGCCTGCAGAGCTCACACACACACACACACACAAAACAGCACCAGCACTTATCCACCAGTGAGGTCTCACACACATCAAAGTGCGGTGGAGCTGACTTTGGTTGAGTAATAGGCGTCCTGTGGGGAGATGATGAAACGCTAAAAACTCGGAGCTCGGAAAATTTGTTGTGTTCAAGGTTCTGAGAAGAGGGGGGAGAGAGAAAGGGTGAGAGAGGATTACAGTGGAGAGGTTCGGAGAGAGAGAGAGAGAGAGAGAGAGAGAGAGAGAGAGTGGCAGAGTGAAAGATTGACTAGTGAGAGAAATGTGAAAGAAGAAGCCAAAATGATGTGAGAAAATTTGAGGATGTGAAAAGAGGGGAGTGGCAGAAAGAATATCCTTTTTGATTTAAAAACTCCATAGGTCCTGTATAAGAACCAGGAGGTCTCTCTGGCGTGTGTGTGAGCATGTCTATCTCGGCTTATTTGTTTTGGCCCAGATTCATTATTAATAGTAACCTTTCACAGATTGCACAGGTCTGCAGAATATCCAGGGCTCCTAACCCAGTAGCACACAGTTTACTAAAAAGTAAGGAAAAAGTAGAGCATTAACTCAGTGTCCACGAGATGGAGAAAACTTCCCGATGGCGGCACGGTGGGGAGGCGACAACAGGAAGTCGCCGGGGTCACGTAATCGATCGAGGACGCTGCAGCTACTTAACAGTAAAGAAAAAGTGATCCACCCCTCCAATTAACCACATGCCCCAGCAATAAGAGTTTTTTAAACAACCGGCTGTCTCTGTTGTTTTACTCTATAATTTACTAAAATTACCCCTGACTCAATGCTACATGGTGGTCCCTCATGCCCCTGGTTGAAAAAAAAAGTTAAAACACTTGAACATTTTGGGAATGCTCTGCAGATCCCTGTCAAGAGATCAGAGACTGTATTCCCTCTTGGCAGTGCTCACAATAGACTTTGCAGAAAAAAAGAGCATGGATTTGTGTTTTTGTGTTGGTGTGGGCATGTCGCTGCAGGCAGAAAGGGGATGACCGGTTGTACAGACATCATGCTCTATTGAAACGACTGTGGAGGCACAGCGCTATTATGTGTCTGGAACAGAGCAAAACACAAAGAAAAATGATGTTAAATCAATAGAAATTAAAAAGACAGTGGGTTTATAATCCAACAATGCACTGTAAACTGGTTTATTCAAGTTAAAATGTCAGTTAAATAAAAATTCAGCAATAATTCACTTGAACTTGAGAAAACAAGTTCGGCTTAAACTTAAAATATTAAGTTAAATCAACAGATGTCCAGTAAATGTTTCAGTTTGTGATTATTCCCTTCAAACTGGATAATGAAATTCTAGAAATGTACCTATTTTCTGAGTAAGAACAGGCAATTTAACATTTTCATTTACATAAGGTCAGAATAAAGCAACATATAAATCAAGATTTACATGCATTTTTTACCAACATTATACAAAAAAATGAACAAAAATGTTTAGAAGTGAGTAGATTTTCCCATTTTGCAACTGTAAAGAACTTTCACGATCAGCCCTCTTAAATATAGTCTGCCATGTTTTCCTAGCTGCTCCTTTTGCAGTATATCTTGGTGGAAGTGCTTGCCTCCTGTTCTCCTTGAATTGGTCAAGATGAGCGTCAAGGACATGTAATTCTTTAGGGATGTCCTAAACTAAAGAGTTTTCAACCACCTGCATAATTTTTGGAATTGTGCCAAATATTTCCAAATTCCACGAGACAAACCAAGCTTAATTTTCCTTCCCACTGAGTTTACTAATGACCTTATCACAAAGCAACGTTTGAGAGAAAAACAGGACTTTTCTATTCACTTAGGCGCATAGAAAGTGGGAAAAATTTAATTAGTAATTGGTGTTTATGAGATGGTGAAGATTAAGGTGACACTAACCTCATGGTGATTCACAATGTTTTTATTACACCAGAGGAAACTCCCATGACTTAGTTTATTTAATATATGAAAAACAAACCGCAGACAAGCCTGCTAATGTAATGCTTTCATGGTTGAAGTTTGAATTAATTTGTATTTCTGTGCCATGTTTTGCAGTGTTGATTACACCCAGGTGACACCTGGCACAAAAGGCCAATAAAATAAATCTGGGGCAGTTCTGAGTTGTAAAGACCTGCAGAGGGGAGAACCACCTAGAGGCCCAGTCCTGTCCCCTTACTCCAACAGGTCCAGAAAAACAGCACACAACATCATGTGGTGCCAAGAAGCGCCCGAGTGCCTCGCATGCCAGCGCCAAGCTGCACTCACCTGTCCACTCAATCTGCCCCCACAGAGTGCGTCTCCCATAACACCTCCCTCCATTCCTCCCGGTGACACAGAATGTCTGTCAAAGTCTCTCGTCCGCTGACCGCCAACTGAAGACTCCGTTCCCAGATCTGCAGATACGCAGGCCCTGCTCGGATTCTCGCCACGAGTCAGCTTTTAGAAGTCCTGGCTCAGATTCAAAGCGCCTCCACCTTAAGAGGCCATATTTCACATTCACACCCGGTGTAGCTGCCCCTGTGTCAGCCGGGTCGGAGTCGTGTTCGCCATTCATATTCAGCGCAGAGCAAGAGGCTTATTTAGCAGGAGGTAATGGTCCGCTCTTTTGGGACTTCCAGGCAAATTTCAATGCATATAAAACGGTTTTCCCATCACACGAGCTTAAATGGACCTGGAGAGGCTCCAAAATTTAAAGCACATGTTAATATATACAGTACCTGAATACACATGCAGTGAGCAGCAGGAGATAAAGGTGACTGAGAAGCTGCTGGTTTGAATCCCTGACTGGATGGGACAATATGTGAAAGAATCATGTAAACCAAGCATCAGATCTTAAATCTGTATGGATACATTATCGTCTACTATTTCTTTTGATTATATCAAGTAGCAGAACTATAACAATTAAAGATCTCTGTTGTAAAGTTGCCAGATTTGACACAAGAGAGGGAATTTAAAAGAACAGTTTGGAGAGTTGTAACGCTCGAAATTTAAGGGCATCTAAAAGAAATATTTTTTTCATAGCTCTCTCTGAAAGTAGTTCCCAATTTCAGTCAGAAACTCAGAAATACAGGTTGCTTTTTTGATATTTCGAAAATAAATGTTTAAAGCACCAAAATTGAAATTCATCTCCACTGTTTGGAGGTGTCCAAACTTTCTGCATGAATAAATACACCTATCTTTTGTTATTTGGGTGAACCGACCTTTCAAGTTGGAGACTTTCCAAGGGGAATTAACGGAATAAACTGAAATTTTGAAAGATTACAGGTTAGCCTGTAACAGGGAACTTAAATGGATTTTAAAAAACAAAAAACAAAAACATCTTGCAGCATAATTTTGGGGTAAATATATTTGATGTATGGTATTAAAGTTAGCATATGTTTATTTTATTTAACATTCATGTTTTTTTGTTCTTCAATGAAAGAATCAGTAGAAATTCTACTCACAACAAATCAAAGTAAATATTTACAATTAACCAAATTTCCGTTTTAATTCACATATAAATCCCCGTTAATTTCTATATTTTCCCATTAAAACTTGAATATTTTCGTACCTCAGCTTAACTTCCCATTTTCTGGAAGTTTATCACCCCTTTGCAGCCCCTGGCTGGAACCAGATCTTAAAAATCTCCAAACCCAACACAATTAGAAGACTGCAGCGTAGGGTGGTAATGTGTGGCTAACATTGTGAGCTCAACGAGGGCGTTGTCGACAACAAAACAATAAAACCTCCCTGGATAAATAGAACTTAAGAAAACAGCACATACAACCATCCACCCACACACGGACATTGCACTTTGCAAACACAGCTCATATTATTCTGATTAGAAAAGGCCACGAGACCAGCAGAAATCTGGCTCGACGGCGAGTCCGGCCCGACAGGCTGGACCGGCTGGTGAATACCACCAGTTGCTGTCCAACAGCTGAGCAGCATTAAACAAAACCAAGCCCACCACGCTTTTCGAGTGCTTGAATACATCCACATCGTGACCAAGAATCATCGTGCGGCCCTGCCCTCTGAACTTTCGTAACTGACCCCAGATCGATCATTGCCGCGGGGCGGCGAAAAGGCCGCCGGCTGGAATTCATGTCTGCTCAGATGAGAACCATTGTCGGGTAGCTGCGTGTCAGATTGAGGAAGGATTTACTGCTTCGACAGATGATGGAGAGGGCCGCGGAAGGAAAGATAGAGCCGCTTGTTGATGGATCACCACCATCAAGTACCTCCACGCCTCACGACGGGGAGACTAAGACAGATCTGTATCTCTTTTTGTGACAATCTCTTTCCTTTTTCTCCCTTCACCTCTGTGTGTGTTTTTCACATGTACAGTATCTTCGCCTGGGTTAAATTAAGCATTTCACGGCAACCGAATCTCTCCTCTGCCCCATGTTTAGAGACTGCAGCGACAGCCCCAGCCACTGAACTCGGCCCACTTACTTAACACACCACTGATGTAATTGTTATTGAGTGAAGATACTAGCTCGCTGTTCCAGTCGGCAACAGCCTCTCTTCTCTCCGCTCACTCTGACAGCTGCTGATGACACCTCACTGCCTCGCCCTTTGTTTAAGTAGTTGAAAATGAGAGAAATTAAGATTTGGCAAAGGCGACAGAGCTGAAAAATGTATGAATGGAGGCCAAAAAATACAGATACAAGAGATCGATTGTTGAGCCAAAACATGCAAAGGAGAGATTTCTGTGCAAGCAACTTCTGACTTTTTGATTTGTCAGTTTAAGTTTTCAGCCGACTACTTTCTCACTGTTTCAAGTCGCTTTTATAATGTTAAAACTATAATCTTAAAGTGATGTTGATTTTTGTCATCAAACGCTTGATCTTAAGTAATCGTAGAGAAATGAAGCTCTAATGTATTCCAAGACTCGTCAAAGAAAAACATCGATTTTAAGGTGAAACTGTTTTATTTAGTGTTTTTATCCATTTTAATCACTTGCTCTGTTTGTTTTGGAAAGAGGAGATCTCAGGATAATTCAGCTCCAAGTAAAACCCTGAACTAGTGACCACTGAAGGAATCCTAACCTAAAAACAAGCTATGCTCACGTTAGCGGCCGCTCAGCCAACACGAATGCGCAATTAGAAAAAACACAGGTTTTTAACAAGAAACTGTCATTCAAAGTTTTTTTCTAGTTTTAATAATCAGGTCTGTTTGTTTTGAAATATATAGAATCTCTGGGTGACAATTCAGCTCCTGGTAAAACCTCCTGAATGACGGAACGCCATGGAAACGCAATGAAAGATGTCTTGACAAAGCAAAGCAAGCTCGACACGTACTCTGTGGAAAACCCCGTTTATGGCTGGGTACTTTTTATTAAGCAATAGTCAGTCAGTAGCTGCAACTCGTAATTCTGCATTGTCATTTCTCCTTGTTAGCCAGTTACGCTTTGGCCTTGACCCAGACTATAACAACATTTTTAAAATTTGTTTAATGATTCAACCAATCTGGTGCCTCACGCATGCCAGTTTCAGCTAGAAACATTTGAATTACCCAGAAATTAGGCTGCAATTATAATTGAGGCTTAACACTTATGGATTTAATTAAAGGTAGTTTGGAAGGACAAAAGAGATTAAAGGAAGACCTGAAGGTGGAAAACGGGGAGGGAAAACGAAGAGAGAAATTGAAAGATTTAAAAGAGAGGAAAGAAAGGAAAGCAAGAGCTCAAACAGGAGTTAAACACATTCAGTGGGAAATTTTGGGGTGGAGGCTGATAAATATACTCCACTGCACTGAATGACAGGCATTCTCATCTCTCATCTACCCCCCTGGGGGGAGACAGAAAGAGGACAGGGCTGGACCTGCCATCTTAACTCTTCCTCTGTGCTCATTTTACACCACAGAACTATTCCCCTTTTTTTCATCTGTCTACCTACTAATCTTTCACTCGCACCCGGCTGCCATCTTAACCCCTGTATCTGTCGCGATTTTAATACAACCCCAACCCTCTGTCTCCCTCTCCTACCTCCCTCGCCTGCCCTTTCACTGCTATTACCAACCCCTCTTCCCCGTCCCTATGGCATGTGACCGCCATTATCGCCTTGTGGAAAGAGCGGCCATCATGTGTTGCCATCATTTTCATCCATAACCATTAGCAACGTTAAAAAGATACCACCACCTCACACGGGTAAGTGTCTTCAAATAATGGACTGTAGTTTGGAATGTAGCGCTCGCCGCCCGGATCAGCAGACAGCTGTCATTACTTTTACGACTTTGGAGTACTTTGGCCCTTAATGTAACATCCTTCCTGTCCTTCGGGTGTTTGAACCCAGGAGGAGGAGTGAGGTAAGCAGATTAGCGGTGAAGAAAGACCATCCCCGGGTTATCAAACAGCCACAGGCTCAATCTCCGGCAACAATTAGCAGAGCTGTGTGTTTTTCAACCAAATCAGTTAGTCCAATAAGGAGGGGCAATGATTCAATAAATACTGCTAATCATGATTCATTAGAATCACATTATGATGCAGCACTGTTTACTTGTTCGGTAACCAAATAGCTGTCCAAATGATGTCACTTAAAACCACAAATAGGAGCCTTTAGTGGTGCTAAAATCAGTTGTACATCTCTGGTGTGACCATGAACGCCTATGAACTTAATCTCTGAACTTTGATGCATCAGTGGGGAAGTCAACCAAAAATGCAAACTGCAAGGACACAGGCTGTAAAATTTGACATCTAAATGTTGTTTAAATGGCCGAACCACAAAGCTAACTGTGATGGAGGTTGAACCTTGATGAAACGGAGGGAAGGCCTCGATTATCTGATGGTTCTAAAGATTATCTTGTCAGATTTTCCTGTGGTGTGAGAGGTGTGTTAAGAGTGATTTTTACCCATTGTCCGTGGAACGGGACGATAGCCTACCAGGAAGCAAGCTGGACTGAAGATAGAAGCACAACAAAGAAGCAACATTGTCATCCGGCATGTTTAATTACTCTAAAGTTGTGTTTTCTGTGCAAGATTGTGTTTTAGAGTTCAGACTGTGGTTGTTGAGGTGAATCTGTTAGTGTGTGTGGTGTGGCTGTGTTTGTCTTCTCGTTGCACATCACACACTATAAGAACAAAACTGTGAAATCTGCTACGACCAAGACACCAACTTTATGTCTGCAGTTTTCAGAGCGGTGTTAAAATGTTATGAAGTTGCACAGGAAGTCACAGGAAGTGGAGACAGTGGTAATACTCGGTTGAGGCGAGAGTAGTCGAATAGTCGTATCGAACACCCACATCTGAGTTGACTGACAAGATTCTTGGTCGGGTACAGCCCTTGTATTCACACAAGTTAAACCAGATAAATGCTGAGCATATGAGCTGGATTATTGTCTTCCAATTAAGAGCATGACTTTGAGTGCTCTTAATATTTCCTATGTTTGCCCATGACGGCAGATTTTGATGAATGCAGATATGAAAAACTATGTTGTTTCCATGGTTCCCAACCACCTCTGATCCCTGAAGCCTTTCTGTGATGCTTGTAGTTTTCCTTTTTTTGTTTTTTATCCTCTTCCTTTCTTTGGCAGTTTCTGAGGCTGAGGCTTCTGAATATGAGACACACTACTAAAATAAAACACCTCAAAAATGTGGAGTTGAATCAACATTTTCTGAATCAACACAAGTCAGAGAAAACTCTGAAAAGGAAATACCCTAAAGGAGACAAGGGATGACACAGCAAAGTCTAAAACAACAGTAACCGATGTGGAATTCAGTGAAAGTCGCCAATTATCCTAAAAAAATCAACATTATATGTCGCTTTTAGAGGCTAATATATAAATTCAGCCACACCTCAGAGCCACAGACACACAGAACAAGTGAAATCTATACCATTAGTAGGGTTAGATGATTGAACACTTCACAGGCTCAACACTTTCGTAGTGTTTACCCTCCGAACAACAGCCAATTACATGGACAGGGAGGCTTTCAGCAGCTGAACCAGAGCCATTATAATCACAGAACACAAACATTTGGACATTTTTCATCTTATTCTACTCACCCTACCGCCTGGGCAATTTCAATAAAATCAAAGCCACATGACTTTGTAGAGAACAACACGCAGATAAAAAACATTTGTCAGCTGAGGCTATGTGTACACCTCATCATCAGACTCTGTTATGATCATTTCTCAAATCTACTATTTTCTTAATTTTAAACTGTCGAGGTACAGTGTGGTGAAAAACCATCATGTAAACAAAACTGGAAGTGAGTACAATATTAACCTGTTAGCCACCAGGCTACTGTTAGTATCCCTTGTTCCTCCTAATTCTGCAGTTTTTCTATACTGATCACATCATTTGGTTGGAAGTTTAGTGGTGCTATGAAATACTTTTACCTTTTAATGCTACGATTTAGCATTTTTAGTACTTTTGTTTTATTTCTAAGTTTTGCTGATGTAGCGCACACATACTGTTGAAATTATCTTTTACAGAGTCCTTTTGTTGGACCCTGGTCCAGTTTTCCCTCCTTAATCTACTGTAGTTTTCAGTCTTTAGAAGTTGTAAAAAGATCCAAGCCCGAACAATGATAAACTTTACTACAGAAATCCTCTCACAGGATTTCTCTGGCTCGGCTCTTTTTGGGTCGATTGACCGAAACCTTAAAGTGTTTTCCAGTGTTATTGTCTTTGGTCGCTAATTTAATGGGTCTGTAATTTCAGTAAAGTTCTGGGAAGTTTTGAAAGAGGAATGTACTTGATGCTGATTAAAGGGAAAGTTGTGCGATAGTTGGAGTTTAGTCAATTTGTGTTGAGTTTATAAGCAGCTGTTGATTTCCAACAACCAAAAATAACATGCATATACATTTATACATTAGCATTTACCTGTGGACTATTTAACACTGTGCTGTGCTGCACCCATTTGAGTGACTGAACATTGTCTCAATTTTTCCTATTGTTAGTTTCTAAATTATGTCCTTTTTTTCTCCAGAAACCATCACACAAATTAATTCTATAAATTAAAGAAAAACTTTGGGACATAAAATAAAGTGTTCCTCTACAGATAAATTTAAAATGTAGTTTTCAGTCATGATTATTGATGAATAACTCAAACCCCATAAAAGAAATGACTAAAAAGTAACATCCGTATGTGCTCACAGGTTTACAGCTCATGTTTTTGCTTATTTAAAGCCCAACAAAGGAGTAATTAAGAGTTTTACCTCCCTGAATTCCTCCTATAAACGCGAATATCACTGCTATGAGGTCACTCCCATGGAAAATCCTCATCCTGCGCCACAAGTGCGAAGATCGCCACCAACATCCAACCTGTCTGATCGCAGAGTCGGTGAAGAGGTCCCAGTTTAACACCTATGGTCAAGCAAAGTGCAACTTCTCCTCTGCTTCATTAGGCGCCAGCTGAGGCTGACCCGCGAGGAGTAACCCGAGCAACGCCTCTGCAGGCGGTTAATCCTCCCCAACAAAGCCTTCCTTTGCTGCTCTGGACAGCCTGAGCGATCATCAGTCAGGTAAAGCAAACCGCCTCCCACCTGACCGCTGTACACACAGGTGGCTTTTGCTGGACCGTCAGGTGTGTTTTTGGAGTAGGTGTGGCTTAGGTAAGACGCTGGCGGATGAGGTCGGAGGAACACATTTGTGTGTCCTCCCGTGTGTGTGTGTGATTCATTCGAGTGTGTGACACGTCCGGACCTGTTAGACGGTCCCACGAGACCCATCGGGAGGCTGCAGCCGCCAACAGGCAGACAGACTGATTAGGGTTTCCACTTTTTCTCACGCAGGTAGCACCGTAAACTCTCTACAATCCCTCAAATGATTAAGCTCAGGTCAAAGAGTGACAGCACACACAGGCACGAAACTCCAGGAAAAACTTACCGAAGCTTTGACGGCCTATCCGTGATAATAACTAATAAAGATGCTAATTTCATTTACGATAAGCGATTAGTAACCGTGACAGACCTGTTGATCATTGTGTAATGTTATTATCATAAATCATGTTTGATTCCTGGACGTGCAGGAGTGAGTCCTAAAACCAGGAAGTGTTAAGGCTGTTAGCACCCTGTCTCCACCCAAAGCTCATGGGTTTTCTGGTTAAATGTCTGAAATAACATCTGTGGTTTCAAGACATTTTGAAACAAGCTCTCATGACATTTTGATGTTTTGTTCTTGTTAGCCGTTGCTATCATGTCTAAATGTTGCTGTTACTATCATTTGTGTTAAATGAAGCTAACTAACTAAATAATAGTGTCAATATGTAAAACAGATTATAAATACATAGTTTCTTCATAAAACAGGAGTAACTAGTGATTTTTGTTCGGGACTATTGTCAGTGGTGGATGGATATCTATAGAGAGAGAGTATTTACAGCTGCCAGTGTGTGTATTCATGGTGATAAATAAGAATATGCCCACCAGTGCAGCAGTGCGGCTCACTGATGTATCTTTTAAATAGTGTTTGGACAACAATGGAACTATTTTCAGTGGTGGATTAATTACATTTGGTGCCCACAGGCAGTACATGTTAGCAGAATCAGTTCATTGCTTTTCGGTGTCTTGGAAAATCTTAACATATTTAATTGGAACCCAACTCACCTAACTGACTTACCTGAGAAAAGAGAGACAAAACCGCACTCATGGTTCTTCTTCAATTATTTGTCCTTAAAACATTGAAAGCAAGGAGAGTTGTGTTGTCGACCCAGGGCACCATTTTAAATGTCTAGTGTTTTGACACTTAAACAACCAGCCAGCACGGAAATTCCCTCCTAATAAATAATAATTAGACACTGAAGGAAGAATAGGCAGGGGAACTGGCGTGACATAAAAAGGAAGAAAGGATTTTTTTTTTTCTTGAGCAGGTTGGTTGAGACTTCAAAGAGACACAGGTTAGCCAGAGGTAAAAACCAAGAAACAACATGAATCGCCTTCAACAAGTTAGTGAGAGCACTCCTCCAGTCTTAACCCGCACAGGGGAATGAAGACACACACACAATAATATCAATATCAAAACTAACACAAACACACACACATATTAGAAGAAATTGTCTGCTGCATTCCTGCGCGCTGACTCCTGGTTTCCTCGCCCTCCACACTTGTCACCGGGCGCCCTGCAGGTGTGCCGGCTTGCCTGAAGAGGCTCTCACGGCCTGTTAGCATGCAGATGGTGTCAGGTGAAGAGCCGGAGCTGCAGGACGAGATGGAGGCCGGTGGCTGCTGCTGCACCCTCAAGACCGGAGAGTCACTTAAGCTCAACGCATAACAGCCTGGATCAAAGTCTGCTGTACTAGTCAACAAAGGCTCGATTGTTCGTTGTTTACTCTTTTTAGACTTTCTAGACACAAAAAGCAACCGCGCACTGAAAGCAGTCCTTTGAAAGAAAATCTTCCAAATGATGCAAAACAGGTGCTGAAGTTGCACATTTAAATTCTACATCAGTCTTTAAAGAATAAAAATGTAGGATACTGGTATTTGGAGAAACAATAACCAGACGCAGAAAGAAAACAATATAGATCATGCTTGCAATCTAAAATGCGTAAATTAATAACAATAGACGGACGCAGCAGCAGCGGTGGTGGTGGTGGTGGTGGTGATGTGTTTAAGCTGGCAGGGTGAGGAGGTGTTGGGGGGGTCTTAATTGGAGAGAACTACATTGCTCTTCAGCCCAGCAGCAGATGTGAGGCAGGTTTCAGACAGACAGCACATGAGGTGAATGTAAATGTCCTTTTCTGGACCTTTTTCACCCATCAGACTCTTCTCTTTCTTCACCATCGATCATTTAAATAATAAAACACCAGACTGTAGCATCTGTACCTTTACAGTATCGCAGTTTAGATACCAAGCTCCTCTGAAACCAAAGCTCAAATTCCTGAAATTGCACACAAAGCCTGTACTGGCCTCCTCGGTTTGGTTTCCACCTGAGCTGAGCCGAACCGAGCAAAGGTTAATGAGCCCCCACTGAAGCGGTCACAAACCAGCTGTGCTCACTCCGACTTTATTTCACTCAGAAGGAGGAGAGAGAGAATTACAGGATATTGGTAGACAGAGGAATAGGATAATTGACTTTGGTGCACAAATGACTCTGTCACCTCTTGGTCAACTAAAAATGTTTATACAACGCGGTAGTAAGTACAAACCACACAGTTAGGGAATATTGAATATTTACATCGTAGCAGTGAATGTGTAGTCTACCTGCATGTGGAGCAGTATGTCTTGTCGTGTCTTTGTGTGTCAGACAAGTAGGTCTTGTTTATATTATACCACATAAGCTCTCTAGTGTAAATCCGTCCCCTGTGGGCGACGCTATTAAGACAAATCTTGCCTATTTATAATGTTTCCTGGTGATTAATTGATTCTTTACTCATAAACTTCTCGCTTTGTCAGGGCAGCTTTGCACGCCTTTCATTGTCTTCAAATGTAGTGCAAGACAGAAGATCACAGCACAGATAATTAAAACGGGAGGAAAAACTTGTAAGTCTGAATAATCATAATGAATCTTGGAGATGGTTTTTAATTTAAAATTCTTTCCCGGGCGTTAAGTCTCATCCTGTATTTGTCTTATAAAGAGTGAATTTCTGTTTGGAATAAATATTCACCTCCCTGCTTCCTCCTCTTAGCGGTCGATGATCTGACACCGGAGATGAGAGCTCATACTTTGCCTTGCACACACACACACACACACACACACCCCGAGGTTGCCTGCTTCCTCATTAACACCACAGTGTTAGTTCACAGATGTGTATGCACGACAGGAAAGCATGCACACCCTCCCCGATATATTCCAGCGCTAAAAGTCGCAATGAGGCTTCTTTTCTGTGTCCAATATTTGACACAATTCTTGAGGCCGCTGCTCAATCACCGCTAACTCCACTCTCACAAACACCTCAGCTCTCTGCCGGCTCTTTCTCCCGGGGCCTCTCGGTCATGACTGAAGCACCTGCTACCACGCCGCTGTAAATGTGGGTGAGAGGAGCAGGGCAGGGGTGCGGCCCGGGTATCGGCGGATGGGACCGAGCCCCCATCGCCGCCAGATGCCGGTGCCACCGCCGGGCTGTGCATCTGCGTCAAGCAGGGACGGTGTTGACAGCTAATGCCGCACAATGGGATGATATTACAGTCGATGAGTTTTAAATGGCCCCGAGTGGATTAGCACAGAGAGTCTGTGTTTGTCCAGAGGGTTGCTCTGTCTGGACAAAAGACTGCACTTGTGGCCTGAGAGGAACTGAAGCGAAACCAGTGATTCAGCAGCACACGTAATTCCTGATATCAGTATTGATTTAAAGACACAAACGCTCACCTTGAAAAGCATCATAAACCTTAAAGAGGGAGGAACATGAGCTGCTCTGATCCGTATGGATTTTTAGATTAGAGATGCAATAAAAAATGCTGTTGAAGCTCTGAAGATGGCCTCACCATTTCACATGTTTTTATGCGCTCTCTGCACAAGCAAAATGGATGGACTGGTTTAATGGAGGGGGGGGCAGGGCTCAGGTAATACTTTCTATATTGTGATTAATCTGTTGATTAATTTTTTCATGATTCTAGTGTATGTATGTAGTTGTGGTAGTTAATTTTTTGAGACTGTGGTGACGCTCTTTTCATGCTGTTTTCCACCCCATGATGTGGATCTAGAGCAGACGCCCTCGCTTAGCAAGTTAGGAGGCTGGACCGATAGCAGAACGGGTATTTGCAATGTTGAATAAAATAATGATGTTTGCATTTTTACTATGTTGCCCACATTTTCAAAGCATCATCTAAACATCCACCTTACCAGTAGCTGCTGAGTAAAACCAAACAATTTACTTGTTTTTATAAAGAGAGTATAATTTATATTGAATGTTCTAATGTTCTAGGAGGCAGGTTGAGGGTGCCACAACACGCTTAAAAAAAGTTACTTAGTTTGAAATGCCAACTTTTTCACCTCTCAGCCAAGTTTAAACCCTTTTGGCGATATGAAAGCACGTGCAAAACAAGGGATGAAATTTAAGGTAACCCATACACTAATTCTTGTAGGTGAAAGTTAAAATAGACAAGATTACTTTTTTTTTTTTGTTGGAAAGAGTGTTCTATTTTTGGGCATTTTTTTCGGTCACCCCAAGTGTTAGGGAACTTTGTTGAACCATTTTGAATTTAATAAGTGCCAGCTTCAGTTTCCATTCAGCTGAAAATCGCCAGAATGCCAGGCACAAGGTTTTTTTTTTTTTTTTTTACCAGACAGTTGCCATAAGTCCTACTAAAATTCTTTAGAGTAGGGAGAGCAGCATGGTTCAAGCAAAAAAAAAAAAAAGGAAAGGGAGCGGGGGACTGGTGAGGGATGATGGGAGTTATGGAGGAGGGGCTTCGTGGCCCTTCACTGAGGCTTTAATCCGCCCGGGCTCAGGAGAAGGTGTCGGCGTAGAGAGCAGGCCTGTCAACACTCAGAGAATCCATCCTCCCCCACCTCCTCTATTTTTTTATCCTTCTCTTCCCTTTATCCTCTTTCCTTCACGCATTCCCACATTCCTCTGTTAAAATGGCAGGTAGGGAGGAAGAGGAGGAGGAAGTTGAAGGGGGCAGCTGTGGCTCAGGGCAGCGGAGGTGCGATGGATAAAGCCCACCACTGAAGCCCTGATAAGCGTATCTCCCTGCCTCATGTGTGCCAGACAAAACCCATTTGTTTCTCATCTGTTCCCCCTGATTTGAGCCTGACAGCTCGGGGTGAGCTGTGGAGGACCAGCGACAGAGTGATGGAGGAGAAGATGAGGGTAAAAAAAAAAAAAGAAAGAACAGAGGAGGAGATGGGGAAAGCATGTCTTTCACTCACTATGCCTTGTTGTTTGGGGTGTTGTCTTTTTGTCTACACCACTGACAGGACTTTGGTGGGATTAGAAATGTGTCATGATGAGGATTTCATGTCACTCTTTAAGCAAGGCATCCTTCATTTCTGTGACACAATAATCTAAACAGAGTCCACTTACCAGCTTTATTGGCGCTTGTCTGGCTTATCTTATCACGTGACTTTTGTATGATATCAGAAAAAGCTAATAGGTGGATATTGAGTTTAGATTGTTTTGATTTTAGATCGTATTCACACTTATTTTCTATTAGATCTGCAGTAGCAGTAGTTAGCCACTTGGGGGCAAGCTGTGAACTCAACACTGACATATACCTTTTAAGTTGACATAGCTAACGTGTTAGCCATAGAGCAACATTAGTGTTCATTTGGAGTTGTGTTTTTCGACACCTGGTGAATTGAAGTCCAATTTATTCATCCCATTCAGTCCCCTTTTTGCCCTGTTTTGGTCTCCACCACATCGATATCAGGCTCTTTAGCTGCTAAGTGTTCCACTTGGAACACCGCTAGCTGGTCGCTAACTCTGCTGTTTGGTGCTGGGCAGGTAGCGTACTGTGGGCTGTAAAACCAAAACAATGAGCTGAAAGACTCACTGAGAGCGCTGCCACATTGCACATATTCATTTGTTTATTCACAGTTTTAAGGTGCGTTACAGTGCTCTGCTTTGACTAATGTTCCACAGGCCGAAAGCTTTATTTACGTATAAAACTCAGACTCTGCAGATGAAAGTTGTTCATCAAACACCAGCCCTCCACAGTGTGTACATTCCAAACACACAAAAAGACATGTGGCGCAAACCGTGACTGCGGCAGCTGTCACACAAAGCTGAGCGTTATTCTAATAATTTACAGAAGCGACTGCAGAGAACCGGGGGAAAGAGGTGTGTGGTCGTGCATGGCTCGACTGGCAGAGCATGGCACAGTGGTGATGGTGGGGGGGGGTGGAGGTCTGCTGGTGCATTCCCCACGGAGCCTCCAACGCTAAAAATGTATCCACATGCTTTGGATAAAAGAGCTCACTAAATGGCGCGGGAGAAGAAAAGAAGAAGAGGAGACAGGGGGAGAAACACAACGCCTGCTGTTAGTAAATGGACTCTCTCGCTCCGTGTTCTTCCCTTCATCCTGTTTTTGTGTGGATGTAGGTCTCTCATCCCTCATAATCCCTTCCCCAAACACCGATGAGTAAGTCCTGACACACACATACACACAGCCTCATTGCGAGACTCGGCCCTGCCTGCCGGGGATTTACTACCTAAATAAACACTCCACACAGAAACACACACACACCCCACACATAAAAAATAAATTGAAGCCATAAATTCACTCTGTCATCTGTTACTAAGGCTGGATATCATATACCTGTGATTCTGCACTAATAGCAAGACAATACTTATTGTGATTCCTATGTTTAAGTTATTTTTTTCCCAGTTAAAAAATAATAATCTAATGCTAATGAATGTCTTCTTGAACTTTGTTCTGTTTTATTAGCAAAAGCCAATGTTCAATGCCTTACCGTTACTGATGTCACTTTCAGGAGTTTAAATAACAAACATCACCAGCGGAAGCTAATTAACGCTAACTCCATAGCATCTAAAACGCCACTTGTTGTCTGCTTAATTTGTTAGCTTCTGTCACATAAAGCTGTGTTTTTATATATCATATCTGTATTTTAAGCTGGTCAGTGTCATTAATTCTGCTCTAATATTTGGAGCAAGCACCAAATTAGGTGTTAAAGTTAGTTTGGTGTCCAATTAAATCAGTCTTTTTCTACTTGTATCGCCCCATTTTTAGGTGCAGCTACAGGTTGTGAAAATTAATTAGGCTACCTCTCAGTAGTACAGCGTTTCTTCCTTTTAAACCAACAAAACCTGGTAACAGATCGAACCTATTTATAGTTCTTTGTAGATGTTAAAAGCCAAATCTAATTAAATTTGTTAAGAGGATAACTGCGGAAACTGATACTGGATTTGATTAAAGCGAACCCCAGTAAACTTCCAATCCAGGAAAAAATATGTAAACAAGGTTAAAAATCTGACTAAACATTTCTGTTTTTGGGACCAGTAAAGTAGAGGCTCAATGCGATCCATTATTCTTACAAATGAAACAGCTGTTGGCAGAAAACCTGCATTCGCTCCATCTTTTCCTGAGCATTTAGCGCTCTGCACCTGAGATGTCACACTGCCTCAAAGAGTTTAATTAGCATCGGTCTCAGTTGAGATTTTTAGTGGTGCATCAGCTCGACGCTCGTCCGGTGGGGGCAGCATTAATTCTGGGGCGAGACCTGGTTTAAAACAAAGTTAAAATCTCATCTAAGACAATATAAAATTTTATGTCCCTACTAATAAGATACCACAGAGCCGGGGAGGGAAAAATAGCTCCCGCGAGGTTTTTTCGCTTTTCACTTCCTTCCTCCTCCCTTGTCGTCGTCGCTGCTCGCCCTCTTCCCTCTAATGACTGTGCTGCTCTGCTGGCACACTGCCCACGTCGATCTGTAACCACCCATCTGGCCTGTATGTGTGTGTGTGTGGGTGTGTGTGGGTGTGTGACAAGCCCGTGATGAATCTGAAGGTGCATGAGAAGAGTGCATGTGTTCAGTATTTTTCCTGCACACCTGCTCCACATACAAACTGCACACGGCCCGTTAGCTCCCCTCAACACTGTGCATTGTACCGTTAGCCAGCGTGGCATTGCTAATCCGCAGCGTTCAGGGTTAGCTGTCTTTGCACCTGTGTGAATGAGGGAGGAATGTGGCACAGATGTTCACTGTGTGGACCTGGATGTTGGACTGCATGTGTGCACTTGGCTCAGACATTGACTGTCAGTGTATTTACCTGTGTCTCCATGTTAAAGGATAATTAATTTCTAACACGGTATTGCTGCTACGCTGTCAATTTGTGCTGTGTAACTAGTTGTGTTACTCAAAAGCGGTGGCTTTCAGCCTTCATACGACTACTATAAGTGCATTGTGCAAGCAGTGTTGTGTTGTATGTGTTGTGTTAACCTAACTACACTATATGGCTGTTTTTTTATCTTCAAATTCATACTTTTTAGGAGACTAAAGAGTGGTGCAGGAATGGGTACTAAAACCAGGAAGCAAGTTAGCATTTTAGCACTAATGGGTGTTGGGGTTTTAGATGCTTTAAATAAGGTCTGTGATTTTAACACAAGCTCAAGACATTTTCACGTTTTATTCTACAACATAAAATACGTCAGTAAATACACCACTTGTGATTTTTTTAAGCTTTTACGTGTCTTAAAAAAGGCAAGTGTCTAAATAAGACTACAGAGGTTTTCTTTTTTTCTGGAACAGTCACCGTGTGTTATTTGTAAGCATCCCATGACTTCAGGCCAACACACACCAGCAGTGTACGACTATGTAATCCCACTCACCATCGGCTGTCATCAGCTGTCGACATGTGACAGTGTGTCAAAATCAGCAGTTTTAACACATTCGTTCTCATGTGCCTTGGCAACTTCAACATCCAGTGTGAGCTGTCAGATGACATGACGCTGCGTGACACGGCTAGTTGCCCTTTAGCTACTGGAAGCCTCATGGGAGATGTAGTTGTTGAATGCTAATGAAATTATTGTTTATTTCCTGGTTGAAATGTAACTTATCACAGACTGTGGACAGAAAACTCAGCTTTTCAGGAGGGATGCTGGGACTTCAGCTCTCTTAAAAACACACAGTTATTTTAACCAGAGGATTATATTACAGCCAGCTACCGGGCCCTGGTGTCTTCGGTGTCTTGGTCAAGGACGCTCACACATGAGTGGACACAGTGGCTTTTGCAGCAATCAAACCACATGATGTGACATTGCAGCCACAAGCCAAACACTCCCTTACATAAGCAATCCAAAACCTGCAGCTCTCAAAGCTTTTCCAAGAGGGAAACAAGGCAAACAACTTCTGCAGGAAGACAATGAGGCCATAACTCTTCCCTCCCTGAAAGGATGGGTTATTATGACAGCAGACCCATTAGCTAAATGGAGAAAGAGCATGTGCAGCATGTAGCTCCGGCTATATAAATCTGCATCCCTCACCCTGACCTCTAGCACTCACTCCCCAGAGGAGGTTGACCCGGGATAATTCCAGACACCCCGCGATGGCTGGGCCCTGGGTCGGGTTCACCGTAAATTTCACGCTGATCAAGACCCGTGTGACACCCGGGAACGTCCCTTTTTCTCCACGGCGGCGTGGCGTCAGCGGTCATGAGGTATGTCAAGGACTTTGTCGTGACCAAAAAGTGCTTAGCTGGGCAGCTGGTGGTCAGGAAGCAAACCAGAGTCACGTGTCCTTGCTTTTTGCTTCTCTGGATATTTATGTGTCTCTCTCTCCCCGTGGGCCTTCAGCTCCCACACACAGAGAGAGAGAGAAAAGAATTAAGTGAAGCTAATAGCCATGTTAGCTAACGAGTCACACGTGCGTAGGGGTTACAGAAGGACTTCCCCTCCGTGCTTTAAAACAGATGAGGGCTGTGACCGCGCGGTCACACAGTAAAAAACAGGACGTAAATTAAAGCCTTCTCCTTCTCCTCTGGTGGAGAAGTGATGGGTGAAAATGAAGGTCTTAAATCAAACGCTCCGGCCGCCGTCATCTAGCTCTGAGAGGCCAGACCTCAAAAATCCCATCAAAGACACGAGGCTGCAAGTTCACAGACAACAAATCTCAGCCGAGTGATAAGACCTGATCTGATGAGTTTCTTTAAAAAGGTTAGATTTAAAAGAGTTTCAAAGGGGAAACAACTTCTTCTCTTGAACTTACCATGTATTTAAAATAATTAGGCATGAATTTGCAAACAGATGTTTGCTGTGTGCTTTAAGGCACAAGACGTTTATTTGCTCAGTGAGCAGAGAGATTCCAAACAGTGATTTCATTTAAAGTCTCTCAGCAAATATTCAACAAAACATTAGAGAGAGTTTTTATGTTTCTAAATAAATAAATAACAGGTCTACAAATGTAAATAATAAAATGTAGGTAAGCTGGTTCATATATGTAAACAGAAACAATATTTGTCTGATTGTGCTTGAACTAAAAACTACAAAAGTACATTTATATGCGGTATTACGTTGTTATACATAAATATTTGTAGTACTTTATCTACCATGTGTCTTATTTACTGTCATTATTTTGTCTGAGTAAGTTGAAATCCTTTCCTGAAATCAGTGCCCACAACCAGAGATATTTAAGGGACAGATACCTCTGAAGATGCACTAATGACTGGACTCATGTCACATTATTTATCGTCTGGTTTTAGAAGAGATTATGCCACTGAAGACGAGATAAGTCCAGCTTTACTCTCACCACATTTACAGGACCACAACACTGTATCAACACTCAGCTCCGCCTGTCGCTGTGGCTCTCCTCTCTTAGTGACCACAGGTCAATGACAGGACCGTCCCACTCCCTCCACCATATTGACGCCCGGCATTTTATCGATCTCAGCTGTCTGGACGCGCCACCACACACCGGCAGGAATCCCGTCCTTTCAAAGAGCGTCACTGACGGAGGTATTGAACTGTTTTGGACCGTTTCCTCTGATCTGCTTTGTTTGCATTGACGATCTCAAGAGTAGAAAAGGGGAGGATGGGATTCAGGAGGAGGCAGAGCCGCCGTGATAAGGTCAGGGCCCCCCCATCCCCTTAACATCTCTGTGCGCTGATAAAACAGGACACACACTCACACACACTCAGACAGCCATACCAAAGCATCAAAGACTGATAACACACCTCTGCGTTATCTTCCCCGTGGCTTTGTCTCCGGCCACAACACACTGCATATTACTCCTTCAGGGACAGTGTGGGGCTTCGACAGGGTGCGAATCCAACTCAAAGTGTTTACAGGAGATCAAACGCATGCTTGATTCTGGTGAAAAGTTTTGTTCAAAAACAAGATTCTTATCAAATGAATCACACTGATCACTGATAGCAACAACAGAGCATAAAGATAATGGTGCTTTTCAAAGAATAAACATCACTCAGCTCCTGTTGTCGATGTATCAACAAAATGTCACGTTTTAAAGTCACGGTGAAACAGAATTAATATATGATTGGATCTTTCAAAAGTGGGCGACGTAACGAATACAGCAACGCAAGCTGAAGAGAAATACGGAGCAAGGGGGCTGCAGAGGAGTAGCTGTTAGCTTTAGGCTATATCCACACTAATAAGTTTTATTTTTTGTGCCAGGCGTCCGTACATCTCCGGCATTTTCGAGCCCCAAAAACTGAGACTTTTGGAAATGCTAATTATGAATCCTTTCTTGGTTCTCATACATACATACTTGTCTTACTTTCTGTAACATTTCCAATTCATTGTCAGTCCAGGCAAAGAAATCTCTGATCTTTCTTTTCACCATTGTTGTTCCTCGCACGGCTGGATGGAGAGATGGAGAGAGAGAAACGCTGTTTTAAAACAAAAATGCATCAGTATAGATGTTGCCTAAGTCCTTAGCCCTCAGGATAAGGGTTAAGTTAACACATTAGACCTCAATTAAGTTCTTTGTTGTAACAGATTTATTAGTTGAATGCAAGTAAACGCCCCCGAGTGCAGGATGAGTCCTCAAAAGTATTTTTCTGTTGTACAGGAAGAGGCACTAGAGGTACTTTGATATGAAATTACTCAAAACCATTTTTTTTTAAAGATGCACATTTAGCGTGTAACGAGAGATAAGTGAACAATTAACACAGGGACACAGGAAATTGTATTTTTCATTTCATGGTGACTTAGAGGTGTTTTAGAGCGTGTAATCCTTTAGTGTATCTAAAAACACATGGTTTACACCTGGAAACACTGTAATCATGTGTCAGTTTGGAGCCTCTACATTTTGGAAATTAGACATTTTGTTTGCAAATGAAGTATTTAAATGCATCCTGTTACTTAAAACTGTTGATACAAGATCTTTATTTGCCACAAGACATTCCAAGAACACCACCACTGAGACTGTTTGTCTCTATGGTGGAAACCCAGCAACTGAAAACACAGACAAGGTAAACTGAAAATCCTTGGGCAATTTGACAGAAGCTAAATCCAGACAATAGTCTTATCCCCCATCTACTACAAAGCCCATTCAGTCAGCTCTTTCATCTGCACAAACAGGGCAGAGGGTGGGGGGGTGAACAGAAAACATTTGATCAAGTCAGAGTTAATCTTCCAACAGTTTGAACTCGCCGAGCCTTGTTACAATGGGACATATTGAAGGATTTTTGCCTCACAGAAAGAAAAATGTCTTTTCTGTGTTGTTACCCAGTGTTCCTGGGTGCTGATAAATGCATTTTTGTGTTTGGTATCAAAGCCTCATCACTTTTTCTTCGTTTCAAGTGTTTCTTTGATTATATAACTTTATCAACAGACACTTTTTACACCTGGGAGTGCATGAAAATTCCCTTTATTAAAAGGTGACACAAAAAAACGGCATAATAGATTTCAGGGTGACTCATCCCACCCCTCCCACCGTACACTGTATGAATTTAAAATTAAGTTTACTGTCGTCAAACGACCAGATTCACAAGAGGACGCAAAGGAGTTCAAGAATTCTTTGTGTTTATTTTTGTGGTAGTCACATATGTACAGTATGTATGGAGCTCGCAGATTCAACTCATGCTGCTCACGCCGCGTATGTTAGGCCCTTCACTCCTCTGTTAAGTTGTCAACACGTCTTTTTACCAACGGGAAAATAGATTCCTCTTAATGTAATGACAGCTAAAATGATTTTTCCACCTGAATATGGAGTGAATAACTTTCCTTAAACTTCAGTTTTTCTATCGCTGTTGGGTTAGAAAAGCTTATTTTTACTCTGTTTTATTATAAAAAGGGGTAAAAAAGTGCATTTTAAAAGCTGGCCATCAGCGTATGTTTGGGAAACTTGGGGGAAAAATGGCCCCCAGAGCAGTTAATAAGGGCATAAACTTAAGTTATTAAAGGGCATAAAATAAACAACCGGGGTGAACTCGACTCCTCGGGCTGGCACACCGGCCGGGCAGCCGTGCCACCCGATCCTGGAGCCTCGGGAGGGCCTCGTCGCCGTAAATCAAGAGGCATCCGAGACGCTGAGCTCGCGGGCTGAGAGAGAAGACGAAGACGAGACCGCAAGCAGACAGGCAGGAACGCTGATGTGTGTCTCTGATAGCACACACATACACACTGATATAAGATGCACACACATACACATACTCTGATACACACAGATCTGTGCATGTCCCTCAGCGTTCACACTCAGCTCACAATAGAGCACCACAAACTGTCGAACACAAGAGGAGATCACAGGACGACTGACATAGTTGTGTACACACTAATTAGGCACACTGGCATGACCACAATGGGCTTTTTCATAGCCTGCACGCACAAATCACACACTCACACACACACTTGCAGGGATGAGTATCAGGGATGGGATCTCTGCCATGTTTGCTATGATACCCTCTTTGATCTGGGGTGAGAAGTTCTCTGCCCTCGATTAAAAAAAAAAAAAAAGGAGACAGTCTGTTTTTTTGGGGGGGGGTTTTTTGAGACGGTGGCAGCATTTGTTGAGTGTTTGACAGCCGCAGTGTGAATGGAGGATGCTGTGTTTTGTTCCGGCCCCCACCCCACCCCTGTATGAACAGGCGTTTTGTTTGCTGGATGACATTTAGACAATGGCTGCAGGACGGGGGCTGAAGGAGGGGAGGTGGCGGGGAGGGGAGCAATGAGGGTGGATCTGTTGTCGGCGGCAATCGTATGAGCGACGTCTGAAGCTTTTGTGGACTCCTGGAGAACAGAGGGGGTCAGCAGGTCAAGACCGAGTGACCTCTGCTGATGTGAAGACACAAAATGACACGAAGAGACAGGAAGCAGTCGTGGCTTGATGTTGGTTTTTCACCCTAATACCTTGTGATTTAACTGCCATCAACCAGTCATGTTTCCTGCTGCTCTGACCCTTGCTAGTTTCGCTAATTATACACAGTCTGACTCGACAAAGGTCCAGTTGCGACAGTTGCAATACCTTTTCTTAATAAGTTAGAAGTTTCTTTGCATTTCCTTCAGATTTTACCAGGATATTTTAGAAAAAATGACCCAAACAGGCGTCAAATCATTTAGCTGTTTCGCGAGTTGTTGAGTCTCATCAACACTGTGAGGTTGCCGTGCAGCCAGCAGAGGCTCCAGGAAGTCACCTGACGAACGCCTCAGTTGTTAACATTAGATTTTAATGCAAACACTTTAAATGTAACGTTAAGCCATGACTGTGATTCAAATGTACACCGGACTAGCCATTGTTAGTAATACCGGTTGATAACAAAACTCTACGTAGTATTTTGCACATACAAACAGCGTAGCAACATGTCTGAACTGAAATATGGCCTGAAATGTGTGTATATTACCCATGATCCCCTGCTTCTGGAGCAGGAAGTGCTGTTGCTGCAACAGACACACCAAACTCCATTCAGAATTCTTGATATTTTAAAGTTTCCTTGTTGGATATCAGAGATGAACGCTGATTTTTAATGACTCCTGAGTCTTTTTAACTGATCTACAGTTCCGCATTATTCTTGTACTTGCGGGGCCTGATTCCAACAGTTTAAGCTGCTGACTGTCACTCAGTTAGAGGGAGGTCGTACCTGCTTAGTAAAGTTACATAGGGCAAGAACAGGTGTTTGTGGGAATGACAGAGGCTCCATCCTTCCTATTACAAGTCAGTGAATCTTCATCTTATTCTCTAAAGCTGGAGTGTAGTAGTAAATTGTGGCTGTAGCTGAAACTTGGATTCAGTCTCACCTCCTACGCAGGGTTGAAACCAATTACAAGAGAGTGTTACACCACCTGATGTGCGCTGGCAAAGGGTGCCAAAATAAACGTAATGTGTGTGGTGAACTTCTTCCCTGTCAAAGATGATGTTGTCGAAGAAGAAGAGGAAAAATAAGAGGGAAGTACTTTCCACGCACGCTTTTGACACAGTTGCAGCACGGCGGGATAATGCCACAAATTTAACACAACACAACCACCTGAAACATCACAACATCATCACAACATCATGACAACCGCTCACACTGAGAGTCAGAGGCTCATGTGTGCAGGAGTCAGTCTCCGGCTGTGTTGTTGAGTGACTTCCTGCCGGCTTGTTTGTCCTCTTATCTCACAACCAGAGGCCGATGACTGCGATAAACACACACAAACATCAAGTCATTACACACACGTGCAAACACTCAGGTGACTCCAATCAGGCCTGTTTTGTTGCGTCGCCACAGGTGGGTGACTCGGGTAGAAACGCCGGCTGATAAACTAACAAACCAACACACTTCAGAGTCAGGCTGAGCAGCGTGAGTGTAGCGGTGGCAGACATGAGATTAGGTTGCGATTTGGCGCACATGGCGGGACCTCGGACTCGGAGATGTTGATGCAGTTTGAGACGGAGATGAAGATGAAGATTTGAGGGGATTCGCTCTGCTCTGCTCTCTCCAGGTGCTGCTCTACCTGTGCCCCCACCCCCTCCCTCTTCCTCTTCCCCACAAACGCTATTAAATGAACAGAGGACAGGACATCAGACAATCTTTACATTTCAAGAAAGTAGATATTAGATATGGAGAAAAAAGCATTTTAATGTGATCTGTCAGAGCTTGGGAATTTACTTGTGGTGGTAGGTGGTGTGGAGAGTGTAACCCAGGTTATTTTCCATAGCTACAATTTACAGATAAATTAATAAATGCCTCATGGATCAGGGTCAATTTGACCTACTCATATCAGGTTTCACTTCAATGTAGGCTGCAGCTATTGGCTACTATTTCAGTAATGGATTAATTACATGTTTAATACATGTTCCCACTTCTCATACGTGAAATTTTTTTGCTTTTCCTTGTCTGACATTGTAGTAAATTGAATATCTTTGGGATTTGAGCTGCTGGACGGACAAAACAAGGCGTCTAATGGCATCTGCTTAGCTTCTAGAAAACTTCCATGCTTATTTTTCACTGTTTTCTGTTGTTTTCTGGACTAAACCACTGATTGATTAATCGATAATGACCATAATCAGTTATTGCAGCCTAGCCTGAGCGTTGGGATTTTATCATTCTGGATACAAGGATGCAGCACCGCTAGTTTCTTTTCATCCTGCTGCACTTATGTCCCTGTCTGAAGCCTTTATACCAATCTCAAAGCCTGTTTTGCAGCAGAAATGTAGCCCTGTGAACCAGGTTTCTCCTTAATGTGACTTTAAAAAATTATCCAGCAATAACTCCGTCTTTAAACCCTGTCCATCAAGGGTACAGAGAGGCCATCACAGAGCCCTAAGCTTGGCCTTCATCCCCTCCCCTGATTTAAACACCTCATCAAGCCGGACTTGCACCTCGCCCAGAAATAGACACTTTCCATAGATAGTAAATAAAATAAACAGTCTCGTCTCTGTCTGCCTCCACCGCTGCTGCCGCCTGCCCCGAGAGAAGTTTTCTGGGCTATCAGCTGCTACAGGGCAGTGGGTAAAGAGAATCACATGTTTGGCCTGACATGAGAAAGCTCCGTCAGACGAGGAGAAAGAAAGACGCTGAAAAATAAGTGTGGGAGAGAAAAAGGAGCGACTGGTTTCACTGGTTGACTTCCAGCTCTGTATAAGCTCCGACCGGCCACGTTAGGTAAAGAGAAACAGATTTTTATGGGAGGTTTTACTGTGTGTAATATATTGGGTGTTGATAAGGCCGGCGTGCGGTTTGCGGGAGCCTGAGAAAGAAAAAGAACAGAGAAGAATAGAGCCTCGGTTTTATTTTTAGGGGTTAGTTTTCCCATCAATTTCACTTGAGTCTCTAAAAGGTCCATTAAGGCGAGTCGAGTAGAACAGCGACAGAGGGCAACCTGACATCCATCACCTCTGCTGCTTCACACACTCCAAAGAAAGCTAATGAAAAAAAAGAAAAGTTGGTGAAGTTGTGTGTGTGTGTGTGTGTGTGTGTGTGTTGCTGTGAACACAAGCAAAGCAAAAGCGCCGTCTTTTGTGTACAATCCTATCAGTGTCACAAAGGTTACGCTCCCTCAAGATAACCCGCGGAGATCGCCGTGATTTTTTTTCGCCCCTCTCTTTTTGTGATTAGGTGTCAGCAGAATTTCCTTGGTGCGCAGACGACTGCTTTCATGTCGGGGGTTTCTCATGGTCTCATGGCCCTAGCGAGCTGCCGCATTCAAACACCATGCAAAACTGCTGCAAAGCAAAGTACACATGTCTTTTTGTTAGTCTGGTCTGGTCTGGTCTGATCGCACAGGAATGAATCCATATTTATCCAAAAGCAGCTCACTTTCTGCATTTACTTTTCAGCCCTGGGAACAGTCATTTGTTTGTGCAGACTTTTCACATACAGTACGCGCATAACTTAAGCCTGAGAAAATCCCAGCTTGAGCAGACTGAAGTAGAAAACTGATAAAAATCATAATCTCATTGTATCCGAGCTCAAGATCCTCTGATTGAAAACATATCTGCATATTTTGAGGAGAGGAAGAATGCAGCAAGGGGGAAAAAAAAAGTTTGAGTAGGCACAGATGTGGCAGGGCTGGCAGATCGCTGTTTGGCAAGGACGCTCACTGTCTGGAAAAGGGGTTTGTTCCTCAGCCACCACTTGGGTGGACTGTGGTTTGGTTTGGTATGTATTTTCTTTTTTACACAAACTTCTCATTTAGTGCAGTAAACATCCCCCGAAAGGACCGGCGGCACCGCAGGGCTTTTGAAACCGAGCTCAGCGTCCTTCATGCCTCCACCTGCACCAGTGATTTTAAATCGCTGATTTTGTTCCAAAAGTTTTTCAATTACCTGTATATTTCAGCGTGAAGTGAATATCTCACAAATTTAAGAACATATTGACAAACAGAATTTTTACAGGATTGTTTTACTGCTATTTTACTGCTATCGCACTATTTATTCATAATGGCCATGTTAGCTGGTAAAATGAGATATAATAGGAGCATAAAAGGGCCAGAAGTTGGGATAGACGTACAAAAATTACACAATTTTCCCACTAAATATGTTTGTTTTCTTTTGCTTTTTAACAACAGTTAGATGTCAGGTAGATATCTAAATAAAGTTTTCTAATAAATGTACCCTGATATACACTGACAAGCTACTTTATTAGGTACACCTATACAATCCAATGCAATCCAGTACAACAACTCTCAAATGGTAAATTGACAGCTCAAAACTGAGCTGTTGTATTGGATTGCATTAGATTTCCGCAGTGTATGAGAGACGCCTTGTACATATAGAAGTCCTGTGTAAATGGGTGAATGTGGCTTCTAGTGTAAAGCATTTTGAGTGGTTGTTTAGACTAGAAAAGTGTAATTTAAATGCAGTTAAATTACCATTACTTACTCATTTTAGTAACATGACTGTGGACACGGGAAGTCACAACAATCGGGGTTCATCATCTGCAAAAAGGTTGAACCTGGCTGGACTTTTGTTGCAGTACAGCCTAGTGTCATCTACAAATCCAACAATGAAGTGCACATTTTAGGTAGAATACCTTGTAGCATATAGCTTGGACCTTTTTTATTATTAGATTGACATTTTAATATTTACAAGTTCTTCTTTCTGCTTTTATTTGACTTTTGTTTTGTTTTTATATTTTATGACGTCTTATCCCTTTAGCTGAGTGATCTTCCAAATGTAATTTTAGCTACTTCTGCTATTTACCTCACAAACACTGAGAGGGGTGAGAAAAGTATTGCCTCTAGAACTTAAACAAGTTGTAAATTCATGCCTGAAAAGGAGTATAAGGTGTTGGTTTTTAATCTTCTCTCAAAAAGTTATGGTTTTCTCGATGCAGCTGCTGTGGGTCTAAACGCAGCCTCTCCCCGTGGTGTTCATTGCATTCTGGATGAGGCCTAAAATGTAAATGCGAATGTGATTTACCATGGGAACTTCATGGCATTCTCCTTGTTTTTTGGAGGACTGTGAAAGGAAGCGGACTCGAGCCAGCTGAGGAGAACAGTGAGGTCTAACAGCCCCAGAAGCGGCTGCTTGTGAAGCTAAATTGAGAACGCCATATAAATCTTGGCTTTTGAGAGAGAGACAGAGAGAGAGAGAGAGAGAGAGAGAGAGCAACATCAACACACAATCACACACAGACACATGCACAGCAGCTCTGCAGCGAACAACTGTTCACAGCTGATATGTTAATAGTTCATCCCGGGCTGGTTCACAGCCAGGGGTAGCCCAACACACCGGCCTCTGTGGAAAAAAAGCTCCGGTTCTAATGAAGACGAGTTCGCAAAGAAGAAAAAAGACAGAGGAAGAGACAGTGAAGGGTGTCCTGTAACTGAACGCAAGCCTGCCAGCTAGTCAGTGTGTGTGCAGCATGTGTGAAAGAGGGGGAGAGAGAGAGAGTGCAGTGTCAAAGCCAAACAGCCATCCAAGCACTAATACGCACCTTGACCAGAAATGTCACAGGAAAACGGGGGAGGAAGGAGCACGGGTGAAGAATGTGGGAGAGTGTTAAGAGCAAGTGAAAATGGAGTGACTGAGGTGGATAGACTTAACTAGAGAGAGGTGGGGGGAGAGACAGAGCTCATCTCACGGCTGGAGGAGCGTGGAGCAGCGGGTGTCGAGGAAGTGAGAGAGAGGGGGAGAGAGAGCCAGAGGCTGATGTGAGGATTTGGGGGAGGACAGGAAGGGGGGGCGGGGGGGTTTCCTGGTTTGTGATGTCACTGATCCTTATCAGGACCAGTAGTGCTACTACACTCAGATCTGGACTCTCTCAGACAGTCTGAGCTGGTATTTGGGTGGTGGGTGGGGTGATGTAACCTGGTTTTAGACGAGCATGGATCAAATCCGAGCGAGAAAAACCAAAGACAAGCTTGTAGCGTTAGCCTCCGTGAAATAACGTAGGAGCCTCAGACGTGGTATTTTCCATTTTTCCAAAAAATTGCAGATGCTTGCCAAAATAAATAACTAAAAATCATCATTAAAACTCACGAGCAGCACACACACCAACACTTGGAAATGGCAGTATCTTGACATGTCAGTGGTTTAACTAGTTAGCAAGCAGCTGACGAGATAAAAATAGATTATTTCAGCTACTTTTCCACCATCAGGCAGTGGAGGTGACACTCTGGGAATAATGTGTGAACTCTCCCAGGTAGGGCTCAACAATTTGGGCAGAAAATAAAGTTGAGTTTCCTCAAGTCTGGTGACAATTCATGTGTTTTTTAAGTTGTTTTTTATTTAGAAAAAGCAGCGAAACTAAGGCCGTCATGTGAAAGGAAGTTTAGCGAGGCTGCCAGGCTGTCGTCATTACACATTTTCCTCCTCCTGCATCACAATAATCAATAATATTTTTCATGTTCTGCCAACGTGGAGAGAAAATGGCGTTAACAAGGATAGAAAGTGGGAACCAACATGCTAAAGCTTTACATAACTTGCTCTTGTGCAGACTTTATAACCCCAGACAAATAAAGTTTAGCTGGCAGATGCTTAATTCATGATAAATCTAAGTGGTCGCGTTATGAGAGAAAAACATATTTCTGCTTCCCAAAATTACTACTTCCAGTCTTTTCTGTGGGCTCTTCTAATTTTTTTTTGTGCTATTTCCCGGCAGAATAATGGAGAGTTTTGTCCCCTCTGGCCTCTAAAAAATTATTCAAATGAATCAATCTGATGAAGGAGTAATCACCCTGTGGTTAAAAACATACTGATGAGGGGTCACAAGTACATACATACAAGGAAAAAAGATGGAGAACTGCTGATTTATGGTGATTAATCACAGAATACTACAATATGAAGATTCTGGGTTTGAGCTTAAGTTCACAGAGTATCATGCAAAGTTAAGGGTGTATTACTTTTCCGAGAGCTCAGGTACTCGTTTAACAATCTTATTACACCTATCATTAACATATTTGTGTGTTTAGGTCATTGGATCAGCTGAGGTGTGTGTGTGTGTGTGTGTGTGTGTGTGTGTGTGTGTGTTAGAAATTCCAAGGCTGAAACTCCACTGCTGCCACTTGTTTATTTATTTCCCTCTCTGGGTTTTCCCTCCGTGCTCCGGCTCAGCACACATGCCATAACCGTAGGCCAAGGCCAAACACCCACGGGGGGGAGGGGCAGGGGTGACCGACCCCGGTCCTCGTCCTCATCACCACTGCCGCCGCCACCGCCGCCTTAGCGCACGTCACGCCTTCACCCCATCTCACCACACACACAAATATGCTGAGACCAAATAAACATGCCGAACTGGTGAGGAAATAACGCGAATAAACGCTGGGATGTAGAGCGAAAACTGCACGGACGGCGAAGCCAAGGAAGGCTGAAGTGATGCTGGCGATACACCAACACACACACACACACACACACACTCAGGTCTGCAGCAGAGCGAGGTGTCAGAGCCCGTTAGAGGCCTTTGGCTGGACGCAGCTCCAGAACAAGCTGGACAAAAGCGTTGCCTGTCTCCCCTCATTAAGTGATTTAAGATCCCGTGTTCCCCCGACTCCTTTCATCGCCGTCCAAAGTGAACACACTTAAAAGGCCCAACAAGAATGCCAGGGCCTGCTGACATGAATGGGGTGAAGAGGGGCAGGAAAGCCAAGTTCATGGCAGAGGACCAGGGTCTAAAGCTGAGCTACGCTAGCCGCTCCTATTAGCTTGTGCACAGATGGAGTTTTGGGGTGAAGGCGGGGGTGGTTTCTAACTTGAATAAACTGGGGTACAACGTGGAGGCTTGGCCCCCGGGTGGGAAACGGCAGCCACTTAATCCATTAACAGTCCCTCTTCCTTCCAAAGAAGAAGCAACGTTTTTCCCATGAAGGTTTAAGTTAGCAGAAATGTGCCGTCTTCCACATTCCTGGCTAACAAGGCGGCGCTATCTCTGGGGGGTGGGGGAGAGACGGGAGAGAGCTGGATGGAACATCGGATGCTGCGTCCAAAATCAACCTCATGAGAGCGCCGGTTTTGGGTTTGAGTCGTGTCATAATTATGAGTGATTAAAGCAGGCGATCGTATATCACACAGTGAAAACTCCCATTACTGTCTCGAGCCTGGATTTGTCAGCGGAGGGTGAAAGTATAGAAGGTTTTAGCAGCTGCTGCAGGAAAACCACCATCTCTGCAAGCTACTGAGCAAAGGGAAAACATCTTGTTGTTACTAGAAATAAGTTTGAGTAAGAAACAAGAGAAAAAAAACACAGGATTTCTAGCGATAAGTGTCAGAGAAGCTGCTGCAAAAACACCTACAAAGCAATTTTTTGTCTGTTCTTGACCTAAAAGTATAAAAAACTGTCAGTGTTTCAAGAGTCACTTTGTTAAAACAAGACACAGTTTGAAGGCAGAAGAGGAAATCTGGGGAATGTACAGTACCACAGGATTTAGTTCAGCAACAGCAGCTGCTGCCAAAATCTTTGCAGGAAATGTTTGTCCATTATGAAACCATTCAAAGTTTTATTAAAGCAAGTGGAAAAATCTTGTATTTTTTTTGTCTTGAAATGAGTCAGACTCTTGAGGTTAGGCAGAATGAGGCAGTTTGAAGACAGAATGAGGTGAAAATCTTTTTTAAAACTTGCTTTGAGCCTCATGTTTCAAGAATTTTGTAGAATTTAGCATCAACACATCAAAACAAGTCAGTGAAACACCTCTAAAAGTAACAAAATCAAATTTTTTCTCATAAATTTCGCTGAAAGTTTCTTGAAACACAATAGAATCAAGCTATTTCAAGGCAGAGGGGATTTTACAGCTACTGCAAAAGCACCTAAATGTTGACAATCTTGTCTTTTAAACCCTAAAAGTCTCATTTACAATGTCAAATCTATCAAAACAAAGCAGATTAATGCCCTCGAGTAAAGCAAAATGACCCTTGTATACAGCAAATTCAGCTGATTTGTACATGAAACCAGTCAAAATATATATACTTTTTTACTTGCTCTAACAAAATTAAGATTTCTAGGTCTTAATAACAGACAAAAATCACTTGAGAACAAAGAGTTGTTTGTGTCTTTGTGTGTAGGGGGTGAATTTATACACACTAGATATAAACATACCACACACACAGCTCCAATTAACACCTGAGAGGCAGCAGGCTCCTGTGGGTCATTATGTCATCTGTTAGTGCCCAGATTGAAGCTTGGAGAACGCCTCCACCTCCACCGCCGCCGCACTTAAAGAGACGACTTTCTACAGCTGCTTTGACAGAGACTGAGATGCATTTGAGGAACCTATAATTCAGACTGATGCTGCACAGAGCTGCATCAGAGAGACCACGGCAGACAGAGGGGGAAAGGAATATTTAACATGTCCGTTAAAAGGGAGAGAAGCTAATTGGAGAGCGAGTGTGGTCTGAAGTGGACAGTGCACACAGAATGCAGAAAATGCACTATTTGGATGTGGAGGGAAAAAAATCCTCCGAGCAGCCAGAGTCCAATTAGTGTGGTATACAATGTGGGATCCAAACATTTGTTTACAAGAGGTTGCTTTTTCCCTCCACTCTCTCCCTCTCTCTCTCATGGACCCTGGTCAGATTCCACGGCGGCTCCACAACAGAGTGGGTGTGGCCACCACCGCACAAACCTCAGGGGCCTTTTGACATTACACTGCGCAACCATGAGGTCAGAGGAAAGGTTCTTTTCTTCCTCCGCACAAAGGAGTGATTTTTCACTCGCCCCGTGAGAACAGCGGTGAATAATGAACTCTCTGGGCCCCCGGTATCACGTTCGGTTTCACACGCGTCAACTCCATTCTGGAGCGGAACAAAAGGGGGCAGTAGGAGAAACATTTGTTGGGGCAGGGAACGGCGTGCCCAGGGGCATGCCATGCAGGGTGAGTTTGGTGCCATTTTGAGGCATTTTAATGGAGAAACATGCACGGCTAAAGCTAACAGGCTAACACATGCAGGTGAATGTGCAGGCGGTGGGGAACCTGCAACTTGAGGCAGCAATATAGTGAAAACTAAATCAAAATTTTACAAAATAGAGCTAATTATTGTGATAAATGTCAAATCATTATTGCTTTCAAGTTTAAAGGAAGAGTTTAAAACTTGGAAACTGTGGAAAATTTTACAAATTTGAGGTAGAAAAAACAATTACAATGAAAAAATCGAACTTAATCAATCCGAAACGTAACTTTCACAGTGCAGTAACGTGATTGGCAGTTTCTTCATTCATTTCTGTGCATGGAAAGTAATTATAACAAACATTTATTGACCATATTTCTATCCAGGAAAATTAATATTGTCATTGTATATCGTGATAATTATCGCTAATTAGTGACAAATCACCGATATTTGTCAAACACAGCTACTCTGAGCAAATATCTGAATCCTAACATGGGAACTTTTTAAATCGCTGTCACACAGTCTTATCGTAAATCATATATTGTAAATCGTATATTATAAATAATGTATCAGAAATCATATATTGGAAATTGCATATCATAAAACATATATCGTAAAACGTATATTGCAAATCGTACATCGTAAAAATATCCTATATCATGTATCGTGAGCGATGCTAGCCTCAGATTGATTTGTCGTGGAAATTAGGAAAGTAAAACAATATATTTGTAAACAAAAAACAGGAAACAAAGTATATCGAGTTTAACAGATTTTAACCTTTGATCTTACGCTACGTCCCCACACATCCAAATATCGTATCTTCTGCTTTAATAAGACACCATTAATTTCGATAAATATTGTCCTCCAGCAGCGAGGACGGTTCAGAATGTTTAGGAATCAGACTTTGCTTCTGCTGATTTTTCCCCTCAATTTTCACTTTTTTAATTTAGAAAATTCTGAAAATAAAGTCAGAAAATAACGAGTGCTAACAAAAGTGTGTAGATTCCTCACCTACTCAGATTGTGTAGAAATCACAAACTGTCTGAATGTAAAGACACATTTCAACCAGTGGGGCAGGGATTTATTGTCCTCGAGACACGACTGGGACTAAAACCTGCAGCACCGAGCCACCCAGCTCTGTGTCATCTGCTCGGCTACACTATAAAGCGTTCGGGGAAGGCCAGACGGATTAGGCTGCAGTTACTCTGACATGAAAAAGCTGCACTTAATTCGAAAGCTCTCATGGCTGATTAATCACAAATTATGATCAAACAGCTGACTTACAGGATAAACATACGACACTCTGCTCACTCTGCATGTGTATGTGTTTGCCTCTTGTGTGCAGGCATGCATGGCCTCTATGTGTGTGTGTGTGTGTTAGTGTGCGATCACAGTGTCTCCCCAAAGTCTGCAGACTCATTTTCCACAGCAGATTAAATGTGTGTCTGCACCCGCAGAGCACGCCACCAAATTAAAGTCACCGATGCTCTGACATTCGCCTGTGCAGCATCTGAATCTTTTCCTGTGCAACCAAAGAGATTTTCTCAAAAAGAAAAATGGTCGCCGTCAGGAGGACGATCGAACACTCAAATCCAGCAGCGAAAACGTCTAGTGGTTGGAGGAAGGAAGTTGACTTCAGCTCAAACCCAGTCAGTGCGAGGGGGAGTCAGCTGAGCGGTCAGGAGTGAACGTAGTGAAAGTTTTTGGAGGTGCAGAACAAAGAGGTGAAACCTGAGAAGAGTTAATCGCCCCATGTTTCATGTCTTAGGGCCCCTTGGAAAACAGGAGCTGTGTGCACGACAACGTTTTTAATGGGCAAATATTGGAGCTGCTGCACGAAATATTGTGATTCTGACTCAAATTTCAGAGGCACTGTGCCAGCTTTTTGGATTTGGATGCACCATATTATCTCTTCTGTTAGCTTTACAACCAATATTTTTGAGCCCATTAAAAAAAATGTGTGTATGACAAATTTTAACGCTACGAGACCAAAATTTGGAAGTCTGGCACTCATACTTTGGATTTTCGGGGGATTTGTGAGAATATTTTGGCATTTGGACAGAAAATATTTGGGACAATAACTGTTGGGGATGGGGAGGGTTAACCAGATTAATTTTTCCCTCAGAGTTGTTCTAAGATAAAATATCGATTCTAGTTAATTGTTGAGGGAAAGAGGCGTGAGCTTCCCTGAAAGAAAAGTCAGAAGAAGAGGGAGAGAAATGAGAAACTGTGGAAGAGATAATGAGCAAGCAGAAGAGAGAGGAAGCAAACTCCGCTCCCTGTAACCTCCTCACATTTATACTGTGTGTGTGTCTGTGTGTGTGATGCATAGAGACCATACAGTGATGGTGATTTATTCAGATAGTTGTTGGCATTTGAGTTTACATCCCCCCAGAAAGCAGCAGGCTTCTGCTTCTGCTTCTGCTGCTGCTGCAGCACGAATTCAACATGCTGCATTAAGAGCTTTGCTCCCTTCAGGCAACAGGAATTCTGGGTTATTTCTACCCTGGTGTATCTGGCACAGTTTTGGTTATCTGTGCTCAACGGGCCAATGAACGCACAGCTGCTGCACGGCTCATTGGCCGCCGCGAGGTAATGGGTTAAAGCCTGATTGGTGACTTTCTGAGAGGACACACCCCTGCTGCTTCTTTTTTTTTTAAGGCTCGGATCAAATTTGCATATTTATCCAGTTTGACTGTAGGGTGGAGGATTTGTAACCTAATTTTTTTGTAACATTTTTGGGGCCAAAAATGACACAGATATGAGATCACCAAATGTAGAAAAGCCCTCTCAGCTGGCACAGAGCTCAAACTCTTGATTCAACACAGGAATAAATGAAAATAAAGAACATTTTGATCACTTTAAAACAAACTTTAAACTCCTGCGAACTCTTAAATCTCCTCAATTTACTTTGGAATGATCAGAAAAGCGTAATTTCTGACTGGATAAGTGAAGAGGTGTTTCAGTCAGTGGTGCTGCACCAGAACACCACATCTCCCACTACACTGCTGGGTTGCTGGGCAAAATTTAGAACAGGCCTGCCTCCATATTACAGGAGTGGCTTGGTGGATGGTAAATGCGTGTGACGTCTTAGCCGGCGTGTTTCTCTAACCCCCCTGTGTATCGCGTGTCTAGACCTCGCCAGCACTACTTCTGGAAAAAGGGACCATGTGACCCCAGAGGGAGCAGTCACAGGACTTCCAACATCCACCACAACATCAGACACCCCCCACCCCGTATTTTCTTTTTTACCTCCTTCGATCAATTCTTACTCGTTTATTTCCAGTCTATAATCAGAAAGACTTGAATAAAGTGAAACTGAGGGAAAGCGACAGAAGTGGAGCCCGGCACCAACGACACATGGCGGCATCAAAGCCAGGTTCAACCCTGCAAATGCCAGCCTGCCTCAGAAAAAAATCCCCCCCGTAATTCATATAAAACACCAGTCATAAGACGTAAAATCAGATTAATTATCAAAATTATGTCTACGAGAACGCAAAAAATTGGATCTAAAAATTACGACGGCTGTAAAATAAATTTATTTCCTGCAATTTTTTATTTTTAAATATTTCCTCTCAATGTGAAAAAGCTGTTTATTCAATAAATTCTGCACATTTTACCACAATATTCAAGATTTAATTAATTTTCTGTTCAACTAAATGTAACTGTAACTTCGTATTACACACTAGAAAAGTATTTTCATCTACTATGCATGCACACAAATAATATATCAATATTTGTATGCTTATATTACCATATTTTATGATAAATATATGATTTTGGGTGTAGTGTATTTTAATCTCAAAATAAAGAATTATTTAAAATTTAAAAATTACTTAATAAATTGTTTTTTTTTTAAAGTAAATATCTCCGATTTTAAAAAATGTCTTATGTACAAAGCACAACATAAGGATAATAATAGAATATCTATGCAGCTGCAGATAAAAATAATCTAATTATATTGATCATAAATCATACTTTTGTGGGATTTAATCATCATTTCTGATTCAAATATTTACTTATAAATTGAAATAACATCTACTTGCATTAGAATTAGTTTTCCCTGTGATGCAGAAATTAAAACACCTGCAGTAAAATCACACATATACTGTATTTATTCCACCACACTGCAGCTTTAAAAAAAAAAAAAAAAAAAAAAAGCCCATTAACGGAAAAAAAAATAATTAGTGAACTTTTGGTGACCAGGCTTTTGCTACTTACAAAACTCCACTAAAACTTAATATCACCTCCATCCAGAGACAGAAATATGAGCAGCGAGCCATAAAGACTTCTGATGGAAACCTAAGCAGCCGGCACACTCAGGAAACAAATAAAACATCTTTATGAGCGGGATTTTATGATCTTAATAGGCACAGTCCCGGTCCAGTGGCCTCTAAGTGCTCCGCCGGACAGGTCTGTGTTTCAGGAGCCGACTTCAAACACCCAGCTACTGTCTGCAACAAAAAAAACCTCTGCACAACTTTACTGTTTTCATTACGCTCTGCTGCCGGGTAATTAAGAGAACACTTTCCTCTGCCTGTGAAATTTCAATAAATCCCCATTAGCTGTGGCCAACGCACATTTTGCACATTAAGACACCAGAATATGAAAGCAATTGATACACAACACAAACACTGTATGAGGGAGTCATGTGGTCTGAGGTAAAGTGAAGAAAATAAGTGAAGTAAGTTTGTTTTCTTCTTTAGTTTTAATCACTTTTGTTTTAAGGCGTGATAAATACTGTAGTTTTATTTTTAAAAACATGAAAAGATGTGCTAATGAGGTGAAATTATGTCACGGTGCAGCACAATTTAACATGTTTTTAGCTTTTTATAAATATAAAGTTGTTTCCTTGACTTTTTTTTTAACTTATTCACAGAAACTGACTTGTTTCTTGAAAATTTTGCTGATTTTCCTTTCGTTTTTGGGAAAATACATTTAACAGATTGAATAAGAGATAAAATAACTTGTTAAAGTGGATGTTTTTTGCTAAAAAAAAAGTGATCAACTTAAGCAAAATTTGATTTATTTGGTGAATTAAATCATAAAATACCTATTCAGTTTTTTAAAATATCTTTATCTTTTAAATCTAAAAATATTTAGATTATTTTTAGTCCCATTCTTTTCCTTAATGAGATTAAAACAGAGTGAGTCTTTGGGGCGAGGCAGAGGGTGAAACCCGTCTGTGGCTTTTCTTTATTTGTTCCCTCAGAGTCTCTTTGAAGCAGGACGGGACAGGTTATCTGTGACCTTGTCCCTTTTGTTAAACAGACAATACGAGGCTTGTTGGGCCATTAGTTTCCCTTTGTAGGTGCTCGTCTAGGTGTGATATCCACCCTGTCGCTGCTGATACCGCAGAAGGGACGACTTTAAGAATGCACCACAGGGACAAAGGAAGCTTTCTGAGGCAGAAAAACAACCTGAGGTGATCTACAACACACCTCTAGAACCTGCAGTAAAATGTAAACGATCTTAACTATACATCTGACTCAACTTGAAGCTTTAATACCACAAATGAGAAGGAAAAGACGGGCGGACAGAAAGCAGCGAGAAGCACTAGTCTCTCGCTCCCTGATTCATGAGAACGTAGTAGTAAGTGGAGACGCCTGATTGGCGGAGGACGAGGAGCGCCGCGATTGGCCCAAGCCGGTGACATATTCGGCGTCGACTCAGCGCCGGGGACCTGTTACGCCAGATGCCCTCCTCTCGTCCCCTGCAATGTTTGCAGCCCCACGCACGCGATCCCTCGCTCCGCTTGGCTGCACCCTCTCATCGCATTACTTCTGCTATTCTAACTCCTCCATCAATTATGCACTAGAATAACTCAGGGCCCTGATGGAGCCAAGACATAAAAAGGGAGGGAGGGGGCTGGTGGTGGTGGTGGGGGGGGTTGATCATCAGCGCGAGCGCTCGCAGCGTCTGCCCCCCGTGTTCCCACCGTGCTGCTGCCACGACCAGTGATATGAGCACTGAGGTACCGGCTCAGATAGGGCAGCGGTGATGGCGCACAACGACCAGCTTGTGCATTAAACAAACACGTGGCAAGTTGTATCATCATCATTGTGTTAGTGGGTCAATCAGTCAACAGTCATAGAAGCTTATTACATCCTTATCAAACATAAATGAGCTTATCAAACCACATTTATGTTCGATTTTTAATCTTGTTTTGAGATGACTGGTCTTGGTTTTTGCTTATTTTTCATGGAGTTTATACGAGACAAGTTGAGAAGAGAAAACTGGACGATTTTAACTCAACAATTTGAAAACAGGACAAAAACTACACAATAATCTGACTTCTCTGAACCTAGAGAACCTTTGTCCCCAGTTTCCCAAACTTTATTGCCTCTCAAGTGTCAAGCCTGGATAGTGTTTTGTGGTATGTGTGATAGTTTTAGGAAATATTGTAAAATAATTTCCCAGATTTTGAACTTATTTGCCCCCAATTTCAGCCTTTACTACCTGCACAGATATTTCTAAGAGATAGAAAGAGATAAATTTTCAGGAATGCGAAACCGTCCTGTTTGATGCTGTAACTGAGCCCTGAAACCCAAAGTTTCCTAAAAGAAGTGAAAAATTAGCAAGCGAAGGAAGAAAACATCAACGTTTTTTGAATAGAAACGATAAGAAAATTAAAAAAAATTCTAGAAATGATTGTCAAACTAAAACAGGTCGCTGCACTCGAGTAAAGAAAAAAGAATATGACACTGGAATATATTAAAAATAAGCAGATCTGCTTTCATAATAGTATTGTTACTTCAGCACCAGATTTTTTCACGCTTTAGGAAACAGCTGACACACACGATCTCTTTCACAGACACGAATGACTTTTTTTTTTCAGTAGTTGAGTGTCAGATCAGAAACGTCAGTAACTGCTCGAGTGACATCCCAGGATTCGTAACCTACTTTTTTTTCATTCCCTGAAACAAAATGGAGTCTGGAATTTTTTGGAAAATGGCTGCCCCCGCACTCCACGCTCCGCCACACACCACAGAGAAAAAGGCGAGGAGGAGGAGGAGGAAGTCAGCCACGTCTATGGAAAGTGTACAGATCTTGGCAGTCTGAGATTTCAATTAATGACCCTGCAACTCAAGTTGTGCGATGATAAAATACCAAAAACAATTTAATCGCAGTCATTCATCACCAAAGCAGCACAGGCCAGGAAAGGATTTGAGTTAAAAAAAAAAAAAAAAAAAGAAAAGGGAAGAAAAGAAAAGCCGACATGATGACGACCCCTCTATTAAAGTCATGGCGGCCCTGACCTGGATTTCTCCTGGTTGCGTGTGAAGGTTTGTCCAGGCTCTATCGTGAGATCACAAACAGCTTTTTTAATATTTCATGTGTCCCACAGCACCAAGTGTGCAGAAATCCAACAGGAGGAAACACTTTGAGTCTCCACGGACCGGAGAGCCACACGGAAAAGGTCCCGCAAAGTCACACCAAGTTCATGCAACAACAACACGGAGATAAATAACATTTGTCTTTTCAATATTTTCTCACCACGGGAGACTGAAAACGACTAAACAAGCTAGAACTTCTTCTCTGTTGTGGTCTGAAAAACCATCATCAGATAAACCTCTCATACCAAAACGATTACACGAGACATTTGAACCCCAGAAACAAAAGCAATTAGACAGCAGCAGTGTCTCCCACAAAAAACACATTTCGCCTCATCAGAGATGTTTTTGCTTTGTCTTTGCGGCCTGAAAGAACAACTGGCAATCGTAGGAGAAGCTCAGAGAAGCCTCATCACCCCTGTGAATCACACACATGATTCACGAAACTGACTGGAAAAGTAATACGCTCACACATCAGCTTTGTCTAATTCCTTCCAAGATACACAAAAAGCTAAAAGTCAGCAGCCATTTAAAATCAGGAAATATGGCGCTGATGAGGAGGTACGCATACTTTTTTGTTTCGGGCCTCCCTCCAAAAGCCACAGTGACCCACATATAGTTCCAGAAACATTTACTTGGAGGTTTGGCCCCCGCTGTCAAAATGATCACATTTGCCTTTTATCAAGCGTATATTTCAAGCCAATTTACATTTCAGCTGTAATCATATATGATTCCAATCTACTGACGTGCCAGTTTTCTCATTAACCTCCGTTTGTCTTAAACCAGAGGAGACAGCAGAGCTTTCCTCGTCAGGTAGTAAAACTACTGAGATCGCAGCTAACAAGTCAAAGCGGTGGACGTTTAACTGACAGTTTTAAGTCGATATTAAGCTTTAATGATCACCCAGAGAGAGTTATTCACCGTCTGATCCTGAATCAGCTCATCCTTTACTTCAAAAAGCGTAGTATAAATGCACCTCTAACTTCTACACTGCAAAAAATCTCCACGTTCTCAAGGCATTTTGTGGAAAAGAGGCACTATTTCAACCTGTTTCCAACACAAATCAACTTATTTCAAGACTTTTCTAGTGAAAACAGACATCAGTTAAGAGCAAATGTTGCATTGGATTCAAGAAGAATGTTCCCTGATTGTTGAAAAAGCGTGACACAAATTGATTTCTACTGGAATCAGTTTGAAACAACACTTCTGCACAAGAAAAAAAGAGTCATTTGTGGTTCAATAATACACAAAACCATCCTCCTTAAATTTAAGTTTTTTTGCAGTAGAGTCTAGAACAGAAAACATTTTCAAGTGCCTCGTTGCAGCTGCAGTGCTCTCTAACAAACCTTCACTGTTTTCTTGGACTCTAGATCTCGACAAACTATCTAAACTCATGTTTCACTGCTTTTATGGTGTTCAGGAGAACATAAAAATGCAGCCAGGACGTCCAGGCAGCCACCCCGCTATCTTTGATACCGTGTGATGCCCTGCAAACAGCAGCAGCCATGCCCAGTCTGTTAGCAGCTTAGTGGCTCTTTAGGACCATTTTGGAAGCACTTTTCAGAAGCTTTACTGCAGTCATTAGGAGCTAAGGCTGATTAATGTGAATGGTCAGGCAGGGTCTGGCTTTCTGAGGGAAGAACAGAGAGGGGTGAAGGGTCCCACAGGAAGTGTTTTGTGTCTCCACACAAAGGGAGGGCTGACCTCTTAAGCCCCTTAGAGCCTCTTTGCTAATACCCTCACCGGTGCCTACAAAGACACAGGGGATGCCATTTCACCACTCACATTTAAACAGCATACACAGAGAAAAAAAAAGAAGTAAGAAAAAGAAAGCTCCACCAAGATTAAAACAGCAGAAAAGTGAACCTCTGTGCAGCGGAGTGAGACGGCGAGATTAGGGCCTGAAGAGTCCCCCCGCTAATCCATTGACTGTCGCGCATATCAAACAGAAGAAGCCAAACTCACACAGTATCTGATCTGAACACAGTGTATCAGGTCATTTTTAGCCACTGTTGAGTCATAAACGTTTTATAAATCTTGAAATTGCAAGCACACGAACACATTTCTGGCGACTTTTCCAGATTCAAGTGTCAATTAATTTTGTCTTCTTTCAAAATAATGGCTCAGATCCAATGCTAGAAAAACTCTTGGCACAGTTTTATTACTGTGCTGAAAAAAAGGCTGAAATAATAATTTTGTTTTGAGCAAAGTTTTCTAGCTCAAGTAGAAAGTTCTTAAAACAATATGACTTGTATCAGCTGAAATGATGTTGCCAGGCAGATTAAGTTTTAAAGATTTTAGTGTTGTAATCTGTCTTATTCTTGTTGCTTTCGAGAACCTGACACGGCGCACTAGCAAATTCTTTAAACAAGTTGATCAGTGTTGATGTTCTTGTGCTGCATGGGCAGATTTTTTTCATTTCTGTGCTGAATTTTCTTGATGTGATTGGTTTTTCTTGATTCTAGAGAGGCAGTTTTCCTTCCTCTGTCTTCCTTCAAGATACTGACACTCAAGTCTACAAAATTCTTGAAACAATTTAACTTCTATAAAAACAAAAACAGGTTAAAGTTATCGTATTTCTTTACTTATGAGTAGAATTTTCTAGCTAATCAAAAATTATTGAAACTACTTCGCTTATTGGAATCTAATGAAGTAAATTATGCCACACTGACTTTTTGTTTTTTCACTTTTCTAGATAAAGAGTCATTTTAGGGATTCTAGTGATAAAAATTTGCCATATTCTGTCTTTTTCCAAGATACTGAGAAGAGAAAAAAAAGTCCGATTTTGTCATTCGAAGGTTGACTTTTCTAAATCAAACGTAGTTTTTCTTGATTCTGGTGCAGTAATTTAACTTATTCAGTCTTCTTATAACATACTGAGACTTATTTCTAGAAAATTCTTGAAAAAATTGGATTTGTATACCCTATGGTCAGATTTTGTCATTCGAAGGTTGAATTTTCTAAATCAAACTTAGTTTTTCTTGATTCTGGTGCAGTAATTTAACTTATTCAGTCTTCTTATAACATACTGAGACTTATTTCTAGAAAATTCTTGAAAAAAGTGGATTTGTATTAGTAATTTGCTGAAAGGATTGTGCTGTATGTTTAGATTTTGTCACTTTTGAATTCTTTAAATTCGAGTGAGTTTTTTCTTGATTCTAGTTCAGCAGTTTACCATATTCAGTCTTCTACTAAGATAGTGAAACTTCTTGAAAAATTCTTGAACTCTTGAAAAAGTGGATTTGTATATTTGTAATTTGCTGAAAGGATCATGCTGTATGGTTGATTCTAGTACAGCAATTTACCTTATTCTGCCTTCTTTTAAGATACTGACAATTACATCTAGAAAAATCTTGAAACAAGCTGACTTAAGTTGAAATTTGGTTGCCTTAATGATGTTGAACCGGTTGATTTTCTTCTGTTATTTTGGGGAATCCAGACTTTTAGGGCTCACAAATTGACATTAAAAGTCTTTTTAAGGTGGAAATTCTTCCAAGGAAAAGCACAACCAGCAAAATAAAGAAAAATCCACCAATTTGCAACAGTTATTGTAACCACAGTGCATCTGCCATGCCAGAGCCTGGGAGAATTATTGCCTCGAACCAATAAACCTGCCACACTTATTAGTAACCTCTTGTCTTGCTAGTTCCTGTCAATCACGCCCCGGCAGCCCGAGGACCTCACCTTATTAGTCAGAGGGTGAAGGGAGGGGCTAGGGCAGCAGTCGTAGAGAGCATGAGGAATGACGGGCGTCCCCACAGGACGACCGGTCCGCCCTGTGCAGAAACCATGAGTATGGAAACTCGCATCTTAATTGACCTGAAGATTCAGGCTTTTAAGTGGATTCTGTGATGGCGGTAGGAAGCTGACATGATATGAGGAACCGAGTGTCGTATCTTAAGATGTGACACTCTTTCATTTGATGTGCTGAGAGACTGAAGTGCTGTGAGGAGAAGGCTTTAATGCTTCTGCACTTTGTAATAAAATGGAAGGTAAACCTCAGATAAGAGGCCTCTCAACCTCAGTTTATTGATAGTTTCCAAAGCCCCTCTGAGCAGGAAATCACATCCACTCAGCTCTCTTTGATGCTTTTTAAGTCTGACACTTCCTCAGGGTGGAAACACTGGTCCTGACCCCACCCAGGGACTCCGTGGCCTGGACACTGTTCCCCTGTCGTAGCCTCTGGCCCCTAATGTGGAAGTTTCTCTCAACCGCCTGCCCCCTACCGCCTTGACGGTGTTGTCCCTCCTGTTACAATCAGCCTGCTCCACCTCGGATAACATATGCACCCTGTCTCCCTGCGCTGCTAAAAGCCGGCTATGGGCCGCTGAGTACGAGCTGAACAATAGCGGCCTTTCAGGCATGGTCCGCGCCGGGGCTGCAAGTCCTGAGACCCAGTCAATATTTGGACGTGGTCGCCTTTTTTTGGTGTGCGTTTTTTATTTTAATCCAAGCGGAACCGAGCGGCAGGGAGCCGGGAAAAAGGCTGAGAAGGGAAAGCGAGGGTAAACACTGGGAACAATGCAAACGGGGTTGAAACTCACAATGCCGCTGGGAAACTATCACAACATCAGCTCGCCGCTAAAGTGAAAAATGAAGCATTGTTTCTTTAAGTGGAGATTAAAAAGAGAGCAGCGCAAGAAAAGCAAACAGCGGAGGTAATTCTGCACAAGTGTCTGAGGTATCACCCCCAACTAAAAGTAATCAAGTAAACTTCTTTAAAGTCACACAAGAAAAGCATTGTTTGATTGTCTTATGGGGAAATATGTTGCATCTGCCGGGGAAAGCTTTGGCCGGGGCATTATCAGGGATTAAAGCAAACCCCCGGGGTGACAGAGCTCTCCCTGAATGCTGGAATCCCTCTCTCCCCCAGCTGTCAGGTCGTTAGTCCCACCCAATGAGGTTCTTTGATGAGGAGGGGTATCAGTTTCCATGGCGTCTCAGACACAAACAGCTCGGGAGATTAGGGACGGAACTCGGCCCTGATTCTCCGTTGATCCCACCTATCAGCAACAAATAAACACCTTGGGCCACGGCAACGCCCGCGTGCGGACCATATGGACCCGGGTGGGTCTTAATGAAGCAGCTAAATAGCCTGTGAGCAGGGAATTCACTAATAGCGCCTTGTCAGAGCAGCAGTAAATACCCCACTTGTACACTTTATTCCATCATTTGGTTACCGACACAGACGGCGAAGCTGACAAGGAACATCTGTGGCTCATTTTTCTTACATGAGCTTTTCCGCCACGAAACGCTTCAGCTTTTGTTTTCCAGCTTTTGATTTCTTGCCCTGGTGCCATTTTTTTTTCTCTTACAAACCCTACTGAATACAAGGTTTGTAAGTTGTAACTGTGACTTTAACACATCTGTTAATAATGTTTTACAGCTCAGACATACTTAATAAAGAGTTTAGTTTAGTCGTAACTAGCTGCTTTATCACTGATAGATCATTAATCAGCCTTTAAACCCTTTTATTAACAGTTAAAACTTTCTAATAAGTCACACTTTATAAGATTTACTAAGCTTTTATCAATTATTTATCAACAATTTGCTAATTTCTAACAGCTTCTTGTTAATATAACAACAGACACATCTGTTTCTTCTATCACAATATCTAAAAACACACTGAAACTGCAGCTAAATTAGCATTTTACTACACTATAATTTTCTCTCTAATAAGCCAACATGTGTATTTATAAATGTTAGCAAGTCATTAACAAAGGGTTATTCTACCACAATAATCAGTTGAGTCTGCAGGGTTTTCAGTGGGTTTTGGTCTCTGTTTTCTGCAGCTCTTTCAGACTCTCCTTTCACAGCCTGATAATCTGTTGTTCTGACAAATGGCTTCTTCCTGATCGATTAATAAATGATTGATCTGACATAAATAAAGCCATTAGTTACAACTCATAAACTTACATGCTTTATTAGAAAGTGGAACCAAGTACTTTGGCCTGATAAAGCATGGAATTGTTGTACAGACTCTGCTCTCCATGACTTTTATCTGACAATATCTAATCTAATCTATCACAGCTAAAAGGAGTCAGACACTGCTCCTCACAGATTTTTGTGAATTTCCTACATTTTTTTACGATTATATCCACGCCGGGATTATCCCCCGACTTTTCCGAACCCTGCATGTGCACAGCTTACGCACTCCCACACACTAACGGCCCGAACAATGCTCGAGATTTTACCGCAGCCTCTACGCCAAGTGATAAATAACAAAACAGCACAATTATCTGAAGCCTTTCTGGGGGGGTTGGCATAAAAAACACAAGCTAGGAGTCATTACATCAATTGTGTCTCAGCAGTTCTTTCCTAACAAGGGCTCCCTGATACATTTAATTTCATTAAGTAGCTTATACAAGTGCAGCTACTCGCTGTCACTGTGGAAGCTTCTCAAACTCCAGGCGAGGCTTGAACCATCCTCGGGGCTGTAAATCCCTCCTCCACTCGTCCTGCTCGCTCTAGATGCTGAGACCCCTGAGACTGAAAGCATGTCAAACACACGAACCCACGTTTATCTAAATTACTAAAAGAAAAAAAAAACAGGTGCTTTTGAAACAATAGAAAAACATGAAAATGTCATCGCATTTCCATTTTTCACGATTCACTTCCCATTTCAATTCCAGAGCTCCTGTAGGGGGATTTCATGAATGACTGAGTGTGGACTGCTGCTCTGGATGCCAACCCCCCCCCCCCCAAACACACACACTTTGGTCAAATATACAGCAGAGGAGGGGGGAGGAGAGCTCATCTGGAAGTTTAGGACTGTGCTGCAGCAGGTTCTCAGGGCTCCAATACCGAGTACGGTTACATTAAACAGCGGGGATCCAGGAACTCTTGAGTTTGTGTGGAGTACTGTGAGGTTCTGCCGGGGGTCAGGGGTTGGGGGGGGGCCCAGGCTTTAAGCACGAACCCTCTCTTACGTTATAAAGCCTGGGTCAGGTTTAGATTAAAGTCATGAATGAGAAAAGGAGACAGTCATTTAGAGTTACTCATTTATTTAGCCCCCCAACTTCCATTCTGCCGAGACAAAGCCCCAGGCGGGGTGCCGTGCCGGGGCCCGTCACCGGGGGCCCTGGCGGTGCTGCCCCGGTTTTGACCCTGACAACGGTCCCCTCTGTGCTGCTTAACCCCGCGACTCGCCTGGTTACTACCGAGTGTGTGACCTCAGCATGTGTGGATCTCTCACAAGACCGAGCGCCACGCTGAGCCTTGGCCGCTGCTGAAATACCCCTGTGTACCCCCTCTTATTGTCTGCCCCAGCGTGGGCCAAGGAGGGAGAGACAGGGAGGACACTTGGGGAGGGAGAGAGGGGGGCATGGCAACCAAGATCCCAGACTTGGGAACTGGGAAGAGGCCAAGAAGAAGAAGAAGAAGAAGGAGGGAGGAAAAAAACAACCTGCAGCCCTGTGAGTGAGACAGAAAACTGTTATCAGACTCAGATATCTGTCCGTTAGCAGAGCAGGAACTCCACCAGCCTTTCATGTCACCACCACATTTGCATTTGTATCATGCAACAACCCCTCTACCACCAACCTCTCTTCCCTCAGGGTCACATCATAATGACACACAGCAGCTCTTTGTTTGTGTGTTTTGACTCTTGAAGCCCAACAAACCAGTTTCTTCTTGTCCTTGAGCAAATGTTGATATGATTTGTTTTTCCTCTCTTTCTTTGACTCACGCAGAAACTGTAGCCAAGTAAGTAAAAGTACTGTGGCCCATATTATGAGACGGTGAGTCACCGAGGGAGGTGCCCTGACAACACTCAGGAGGAGAAATGTCACTTTTATTACAAACCTGGGCTCAAATCCAAAAAGTTTCTGGAGAAAAGTTGCGATAATTAGAACCAGGAAGCAGCCCAAAGTTTCTGACTGCGGGATGTTCACTCAACACAACAAAAAATCCACTTTTTCAGCAATTAAATGCAAAGCAGCGTGTCACCGAGATGCACCGACACATAACAAGCAACATAAACCCGACATAACTCGGCATGAAATAGCTCCGCTGGATGAGTCTCCCATTTTTGGCACGGGGAACCGCTCCTGTCAATTCTAATCGATGGCAGCAGACTGGGAGCGACTCAGCATTATTTTAACCCAGCGGGCTCGCGAATACAGCCGAGTACAGTTCCCCCCAACAACAGCAGCAGCAGCAGCTTTGCAGCAAAGCACACTTTAATTTTCATGGAGCAAATACTGAGCATTAATGCGTAATAGCGCGTAATGGTGCGTAATAGCGGGACAGCCTGTGTGTGTGTGAAAACGCCTGGTTGTTCCACTGTCATGTGTGATTTATGCTGCACAGATGACTGAAAAGATGATGCTGATATGGACGGTTATTAAACTGTGATCACGACAACAATCCCTCAGTGCGGACAACAAATACAAACACCCAATTTGTCGACCTGGTGTGCGCCGGAGAGGAGTTTATAACGCTGGTGATTCAAAGCAAATGATACAACATGATGTGCCTCAAACAGGCTGTTGTCAAAGCAGGGTGGATTTTAAATTGTACATATTTAAAGCGCAGTTTTGTTTCGCTTCTGTATGCACTTGTAAGGCATCAAACGCAGCTCTCTCTCTCACACACACACACACCACAAACTACAGCAAGAGTGCACCGTCAGCCGGGCAGCTCCGCCGCCTCCTCCGCTGATCCCCCTGCTCTGTGCCGGGTTACTTACTTGGGGTTAGTCCGGTTCCAGTAGACGGCGTAGCGGTCGGACACCACCTTGGACGCCGGGTCCTGGCCGTACACACACATCCCAATGATGAGGATGAGGAAGAGGATCATTTCCACCTGCGGCATATTCTCTCTGGAAGTCCACGACGAAGCCAAATCGATTTATTTTACAGTCCCACCTCCTGTGGCTGTTGGGGTTTTTGATGGACGTGGTGGTGAAATGAGAGGGGATGAGAGTCCACTTATTCCCGCACAGATGTGGCTCCTTCCTCTGGGTGTTTTTGCGATAAAACTAAATCTTAAATTCTCTTCTTTCTCGCTCAGTCCGCGTTTTACCAGTCAGCTCGTTTGCTCTGCACCAAACGCGCACTCTTCTCTCGCTTAAATAAAAAAAACACTTCTTCTTAAACTATAAAACAGACGCTGAAAATCCACAGTAATTCAGCCTGTAGCACGAACAAGCTCTCCTCCGGCTCAACTCCGCTCCGAGCTGCGAACAGTTTCTCCAACTCGCGCTGAATTTCCCAGAGAGGAGGCAGCGCTGCACGCGCAGAGGGAAAGAAATAATAATAAAATCAGAGGATAAATGTTCCACGATGCAGAGATAAAACAGTCCTCGTGCTTGTCGCTCCTCTCCAGCCCGGGATCTCTCCTCCTGTTCCCCGTGGATCGACTCAAAACAGCGGCTTCAGCTCCGGCTGAGCCCGCAGCAGCTGCGCTCCTGCCCTGCAACCAACAACAACAGCGACGGCGACAGCAACGCAGTAAATCAGAGCCTCTCTCCGCCGCGCGTAAATGCACACAGTCTCCGGGTCAGATGTCCCCTCCTGACGAGCGGCTGCGCCACATAACCGAGAGCGCACGAGAAGCGGTGTTATCAATCTGGAGGAACCAAACCAAGTCAGCAGCGCTGAGGCTCCTGCGGCCATGCTCTCCCGGACCAACCCCCCCCACTCCTCCTCCTCCTCCTCCAACTCCTCCACCTCCCAATCCCTCCCTCTCTCTCTCTCTCTCTCTCTCTCCTACTGTGCCAGCCGGGGCACACTGCAAAAAATGTTTCGCCTCAAAAACTGTTGAATCATCTCACGCTCGTTTTCTCCAAAACGCGTCGCCTTTTCATAAACGCCGGAGAACCACATCAGTCCGCCTGGAGAAGACCAGTAAAATCTCGCAGTGCTGTCTCACTCGAGTTCTGCAGCCGCCCCCGCAGCAGCACTATTTGTTTATTATTGCGGATATTTCTTGCAGCGTACAGTTTCACGGTTTGCGCACAGTCTCATTGGCTTGGATTTTTGAATGACGGGCGTCTCGCTTACAAAAACAACATCCCTCCCTCCCATGGGGGGGTGTATGTGTGCCTCTCAGACCGGCACACAGATCCCACATCATTTCATAAACACCGGTTAAAGCTTATTTACAGTTAATGCTCATAAATCTGTCCAAAGTTTCGCTTTCTGATGTTTTGCTGCTCCGTAAAAGTTCAGCCGTTTTCAAAGGCAAAACTGCCCTGAGACCAGTATGTATGACAAGTATCCCACCTTGGCAGAGTCCTCACTTGTTTTGGGGAAAACAATACTTCCAATTCCGCGCTAACTGACTCAGGAACAGCGGTACATTTTACTGTTTTCACATTCTCTGGGTTTTTACTGGCCACACATTCATCTCACAGGCGTTATAAACTTAGTCTCCCGCAGGTTACAGGGCTGTAGATCTGCAGTGTGCTGTGCTATGCTGTGGGTTCATGACTCAGTGCGCCACATAGTGGTGGTCACGGGAATAGCAGCAGGAGTTGTGGATCAATTCTCTGCCCGCAGGAAAAAAAAGGAATATAAAGTGTTTATGCTGCGTAAACATGACCAGGTGGAGGGTGGAGAGTGTCCATCAGTGAGTCAGAGCAGAGACAGCTCAGCCTGGCAGGTGAACTAATCCTCCTCATCACAACAGTACCACTGAGGGAGCTGATCTGGTCTCAACGGGAGGATTGTAAACTTTACTGAGACACTGAGCAGCCTCCTCAAACTCGCAGCTCCCGTTCACAAACAACCTGATTTATTCCACCTGAACGTGGCTCAGGTTGAACTCCAGCTCGCCCCCCAGGTTCAGAGTTTCCCTCCGTCTGTTCGGCCCCTGATACTCTTACTTTAAAACTGTTGAGGTCCCTCAGAGTGCAGAAAAAATGAAATAGCTTTTATAAAAGCAGCAGTTAAAGGGCTGAGTAGGAATGCTTTCTCACACGATGAGGTTTTTTTTATTTTACCAGGACACAAGCTCTGGGTTAAGCACCTGCAAAATGAAGTGGTATAGAAAGGGCAGCGGGTTGATATCGCATCAAATGCTTTATAAATATATCACATCGAATGCTTTATAGCCTGTGACTGAGCAGCACAGTGGCAAAGAGGTCCACACTGCTGCTTCAGAGTGAGATAACTGCAGCTGGTTTGTGTCCAACGAGGACTTTTATAGTTAAGATTTTCACCTTATCTTAAACTGTGTGCAGCTGTAGCTAATTTTACCTGTCTTCATCAAACTTTGAATCATTGTTAATATGAAAAAAAGGACTGATAGAGTTTAATAGATTCGCAAATGTGTGAAAAACCTTGTGAAAAAGTGTTTGTGCACAATAAAAAGATGAAAGCAGAGGGGTGTTTTATAAAGCAGGATCAGAAAAGCAGAGTTTATTGTGAAAACATTCACAAACGGGGCAAACCGTTTTATTAACCCAGGGTTAGAGCTGATGAGATCAGGGTACGTCAAGTCTGGTTTAAGTCATGAGTTTGAAAACACAGGCTGTAAGCACATATTAAACACATTAAGAGTAAGCGATTGATAGGGACAAAAATCTTTCACTTATGTAAAGGATCTAAATATTTCTTCCATCTCTGAAAGTCACACAATAACACAAACAAACTAATTGATCGAAGCAGCAGTATTCCAGCAGTTGACATGTTCTGTGCACTAAAATGACGTTTTGATGTTTTTGTCAATGGAGTCTGGTAGGGATGTGTCTGGTTAAACAAAAAGGATCTTACTCTTTAATAAAAAGGTCTATCTCTGTAGGAATCCTATCATAATGTTGACAGACACTTAACAATCTGAGTCTGTCAGTGGCAAAAACAAGCACTTGGAGATATGCAGTTTGTTGTCGTATTTGTTTGGTGAATTTATTCCTGGCACGGCAGGAAGAGGTGTAAAGTACTTTCCCTTTCGCACTGTCAGAGCTCTGAGCATGAGGTAAAGTTGTGGTTAGGAAGCTTCAGGTCGGAGCATAGGTAATCACAGCTGCAGATTTAACTGGTGCCTGGTGTATTTAGGTGAGGTGCCACCTCGTCACATCCAAATTCTAAATGTAGTTTTACTACTGAGCCTGAAATAAAGGTATGCCATGCCAAACCAGACCAGTTCTTATTCCCTTTTCATATCTTTGACCTTATTTTACTCTGCAGTGGTGTAATAATAACCCCATAAACGTTACAAGTCCTAAAACTCTGGACGTAAGTTAGCATTTTAGCGCTCCCGGTTCCCTCGTCCCAGTGTTGAGTTTTTGGGTTTTAAATGGTTTTAACACAAACTCAAGACACTTTCATGTTTTATTTTACAACAAAAACACGTCAGAAAATACTATCTGGCTTTATCACCTCCCTCTCTGTGCCTTTAACTTGTCCATACCATCTTAAAAAAGACGTAAATCACTAGTGAGCACCTCGACAGCATCGCACTCCTCCTCTTTTTGTTTTTTTTTGTTACAGTAAATCCACCTCACACTGTGTCTGTTTGGGTGTCGTGTGCCCTGTAAATACAGTTATGTGTATATACAACCCTGCAGCCTGCGAGTGTTTTGCGTGCACGTGTGTGTGTGTGTGCACGTCAAGCTGATCATCCACCTCGCCCGGGCAGACTAATCCATGGGCTATAATCACCTCATCTCACCAGCTAAAGTGCCTGTCCTACTTCATTTATGCCTGATATACGTCTGTGTCCCCCAAGACAATAGAGTCATTATAAATTAGGGTCAGTGGGGCTGCCAGCGCAACACACAGCGGTGCATTTTAATGTTTCTCATGGCCTTATGAGCCCTCCATCGCACACCAACACACATGGAGGAATAACAGCGCTATATGAAGTGGATGTATATCACACTCGAGCACAGAGGGCTGTTCCTGTTTTTTTTTCCTCTTAACAAAGCAGCGCTATTAAAGTAGCACAGAGTGTTATGTTGTGACACAGGCATTACAACCCCTCAGTCCTCCTCCATTAAACACAATATAATGACGCTCGACTCTGCAGAGAAAAATCCATTTCAATAGTCCTGTTTTCTACTGAAGAACAAAGCAAGTTGTTTGTTTTTCTGCTGTAACCACTTGATTTCACTAAAGATCTTTTAGTCTTACGTGCACTAAAGATCCACTTTGTGTTAATATGATGTGTAGAAATCAAAGACCAAATACTAATCGCTGCAGGTTCAGGTGGGAATCGCATTATTTAAACAGAAAGTCAAAGAAACTAAATATAAGAATATTTCTCAAATACACCATACGTGAGTGCTTTTTATTAATCTGGATTTGTTTTCCAGTAAATTATTATCAGTGCTAAATATTTCCTCTTCTACTACTGATAATAATAATAACAGGGAGAGAGACAGGGTTTCAGATGAAGCATAATGACACCTTTAATCACACAGTGTGATGACAGACGACAACATATCTCACTCTGTCACTTAAAAAAGACATTTAATTTGCAACTTTACATGTATTTGTTTCTGTTTGAGGCACCTGGTGAAGCAAGAGAAAGGTTATTGACCTGATTAAACTTTTTGTAGTCCTAAACCATATCACATGAACATCACCCGAGTCCCTGGAGTTAAAGTCCTGTACTTCCTACACCCCTCAGGGGAACTTTTTTTCCCCCAGTGAACATTGTCTGTAAAATTCTCATGGTTGATATCACCACTTGTTTTGAAGTTGCAAACACCTGCTGAGTAAAGTAATGTGTTGATTCATTATCACGTTCTTCTATCCTGAAAAAAAAAGTGAACTGTACTCACATGTTTTACATTAGCATATTTTAGGAAACAGCCATGATGAGCATTTTTGTACCTACATCAACCACTGATTATTTAGCAATAAATGGTGAATAAACATTTATAGGTCATTGTTTTTGGTGCAATCAGCTTCTTTCAGATGCAGTTTCTGTGCTGATATTTCAATCTTTTCATTTGAAGCCCTATGAAAGCTTGCTCTGCTTCTTCTCTCTTGTTTCAAAGCCCCACTGTGTGTTCTGGTAACCTGCCCGAACTACAGATTAATGCCTCGATGGTGGTTATGGTCACTTAACATTCTACAAGCCCTGCTCTGCAAGTTTTCAAAAGGTTTCAGGAAGAAAAAAAAAGGAAAGAAAAAAGTCAGGTCATGCACTGTTATTGGAATAAATTGTGCATTAGATACAGCCTGATGAGTCATGTACTTCCCTTTCCGTCCATCTCTTCTACTCTCACTGTCCATTTGACTTCGTTTTACTTCCTCCCCCTTCCTTCATTCCCTCACTTGTAATGCTATCACCATCCCCTCACGGAAAAGTAAATGTTTATCTCTCCCCCGAGGGAGCGGTTTATTCCTCCGTCTCTCTTTCTTTCCTCACCGCCCTTGTCTAAAACTCCAGCGTGAACTTTCCCAGCTGGCCTCACATACTGGCTTCACACAGGACGTAGGTGTTGAGGTTAGAAGAAGAAGAATAGTCCCCACCACCCCACCCCCCCAATAAAAGATTTGGCCGTGGTGAAAAATATACAAATTAAAGTGAAATAGGAGTTGAGCGTGAGGAAGATGCTCGATGACAAGCCAGCTCGGACCCAGAAAGACGTGGGAGGTCCGAGTTATTTCTGTTGAATCTGCACTTGTGTGGCACCTGGTTGAACTCTCTTTGTATACATGACCCCTGCAAACACAAATACACAAGCTCACACTTGCACACAAAGGCCTGAGAGCTCTCTCTCTCACACACACACACACATAGGCTTCATGTGTTTTTACGGTGGAAAAAAAAAACTCCATCCATGTTTTCATAGTGATGTTTCCCTGCATGTAGGTAAGTAATGTCTGTGACCCATGGAGCCTGCCCTGCTTAAAGTCATTCAAACTGAGGGCTGCTGACACTGGAATGCTAGCTATGTTGGTGGGGGGAGGTTCTCACCAGATTTGTACATTTATACCAGTGGCGTGCACAGAGGGTGGTGGCGAGATGAAGTGCCCCCTTTTTTTGTAGCCTTTATACTCCATAGCATACGTCTTTGTCCTAATGGGACAGTTTCATGCTTCATTTTTCCTCTGTTGTCACACCAAAAGCTCTTTTATTTGGTTCAAGCCATCCATCCTGTTGAACAAAGTACCCCTGTGATCAATTTAAGTGCCTTGACATGCACCGATGGCTGGCCCAAGTGTCTTTCTAGTCAGCTAAAAGTCAATCTAAATCCTCCAAGTCCAAGTCTCTTTGTGGTCAATCAAGTTGCGCCTCTGGTTAACCAAAATACCACAACCAAAGCTGACCCAAGGTGATTAAAGTGCCGTAATGGTCAGCTCCAATCTCCCCTATGGCTGACTAACGTCCCTCAAGTGCTAGTTGATTAAATTGCCCAAGTGGTCAACTGGAGTGTCTGGTTGTGCCCTTGTGCCAACCTACATGCCCCTCTGGTTGACCAACATGCCTCTCTGGTCAACCGATTTGGTCATTTGGTTGACCAAAGTGCCTTGTGAAATAACATGACTCAAAGTGCCTCTTTTGTAGCTGCCCATTTGGTGAAGCAAAGCGTCGTTCTAGTCCACGCAGGTGCCATGCTGGTCAACCACCATGCCCCAAAGTTGCCCGCTGGGTGAATAATACCCCTCTGTTGTCAACCTCTAGTTGATTAAAGTGCCCTTCTACCCTTCTAGTGCCCTCAAATGACCCTCTGGTCAACCAAGCTGCCCTTCCAGTGATCCCAAGCTGATTCATAGAGGGCTGACCCAGGATCAGAGCTCTACAGCCCCCTCCACCCCCAATGAAAAGCCAGGAAAAGACACAGCTGTGGGTGACCGCCCCAAAGACTAAATGAGAGGGTGTCAGTCGAATCAAAGCCATATCCGCCTCAGGGAGTCACACGCTGTGGAGCTGAAGGTCCAGAGCTCATCTGCTCATTGATCGGCCCTTATTGTCCTTTCAATCAATCCACTCACTCCCATTCTCATAACACAATTTCATCAGCCTGAAATTAGCTTATTTCTAAAACCGCGGGAGTCGAGATTAGATTTGCACGGAGAGGAATAAAGACAGAATGTAATATTGCTGGAGAGATTTACATACACTGAGCCTGTATTTTGTCCTGGTGCCCAGGTCTTAGCCCCTCTTGAAAAGCAGAAAAACATCCTGTACATTATGTGGGACCTGTAAACAAAAGCAGAAATCAGCCCAAGTGGCTCCTTGTGTTAATCTCTTATCAAAGTGATTAATCATACATGCAGCGCTCACGCCTTTTTAGTTCGTCGAATGAAGAGGTCTGGAAATGAGCTTTTATTCATTAGCCTTTGATCTGAGGCATTTTAAGCTGAAGTGGGTACTTGATCACCAACAGGACATCCGGCAGCCGTGAATCGGGACTGGTGCTGTGAAATTGCTCCGAGCAATGGTAAAATTGATCTGAAACCAATGATTGAAAGGCACTCATCAGCTCATGTCTCTCCGTGGGGTGGATAACAGAGAGGATCATGGGTTGGCAGGTCAAGATTTCGACCTGAAATAGTCCAGGGTAGGAGGGGAATACACTGTCTGGCTCTGTTTCCGACAGATATCTGATCCAACCCCCCTTTTGTGTGAAAATAAAACAGACACTTTTCAATAAAGCTGGTGGCCTTTAACACAAGTTTGAAAACAAATGACTTGTGCGGTGGTCAGCTTGAGGAAGAGCCCCCACTCCCCCCCCCAAAAAACCCCTCAACAACACAAATAAACTACTGAGTTATGGTGTGTTGATGTAAGTATATGATACTTTTATGTATTTTACTTTTATATTATAATGTAAATGACATCAGATTGAAATATAAGCAGGCCACCCAATGGGAAACTATTCTTCTCCACAAGACCTGCTCTGAGGCTGCAAATAACATTTATTTTATCAATCCATCTCCTTATTTCTCTCTAAATTAACCATTTTGTCAATAAAATAAAATAAAAAAATACCAGTTATGTTTGTTTTCCAGCTTTAACAGTCCAAAACCAATAGGTAAGAAAGACAACAAATATTTACATAACATAATCATAATTCCTAGTATATTTCAAAATTAAATGCAGCCTAAATGGAATGATACCTTTCATATAAATGGCGATAGATTCAAGCTTCAAAGTGGGAAACAGCTCAATAGTGATACATGTCAAAACATACTTTAAAATTATATTTGTGAACCAAGAATTTAGGTTGAAGCAGATTGCAGACTGGATTTCTTGTATGTTTTATTCATTGACTCTTAGAAAACACCTGCTTTGCATAGAAATTCACACTTTGAAATATACTGAACAACCCTGTTCACCTGTCTAGCTCTAATGAAGGGGAATCTTGAAATGCTTAATGCTACAGATATTTTAGACGATTGGTGGAGGGTGTTTTGTGTTTCTGATGCCGACCACAGGTAACGGATTGTAGCCAACTGTAGCTTTGTAAAACTCAGCGGTAAATGCAAATGGCTGCAGTCAACATTGAGGAAAACATGAAGCAGTCAGTGGCAAAATGAGCTCAAGAGATACTCAAATTCAGACTGAAATGCTCTGGTATTTCAGAAACAATAAACTTTAGCTACTTGGAAAGGTTGTGCAATGATTTAATGGCTTCCTGAAATCAAACAGAGCTTGGTGTTGTGTTGTTAGTTAAGGTTGGACGGTGAGTTCAGATGGGCCGTGCTAGGTGTGGTGGCTGTATAGTTGCAACATCACAAAGTTACAGGACTCGTGACTCGTGGTTTTTCTCTGGTTTTATACTTTCACAGAATTCATAGAGAACAAAGACCTGATTTATAAGCAAGAAAAGACTTGGAAACCGAATTTTCTATAAAACAACGCCTTAAAGGACCAGTGTGTGAGATTTAGTGACATCTAGTGGTGAGAACGCAGATTACAACCAACTGAATACCCATCCCCCTCATCCTCCATTTCCAAACAACGAATTTATGATGGCCGTCAGGTGACAAAATGGTGTCAACTACTGCATCAACTAGTCTGTCAAATGAAGAGGTTTATTTATATAGTTAGATATTGTATTAATTGTTAGTCTGTAAAACTATATTGTCTTTCTCATCTTCCGTATACACGCTGTGGTGTCAATGTAAAAATACCAGAAGCGTGGAAGAGAATCTTAATGGCTCATTCTAAGCCAACAAACACACAATGATTATTAGTTTAAGGTGATTATACACTAATAAAAACACACCTATGTATATTATATTCCATTTCTGCCAGTAGATGCCTGTAAATTTCACACACTGGTCCTTTGAATGGTTCCAAAATGTGGCGGAAAAACCCTCCCAGAAGGAGAGTGGAGGTTGTTACAGCATCCTGTGGTTTTGAAACACTCCCATTAATGTCTGAATACTTTCTGCCCTGGAGTAGTGATGACTGTTTCACCCACAGTAAGGAGTGTCAAGAGCAGGGAGAGTCTCAGAAGCTGATACCGGAGCTGCACAATCACATCACAATCTACTTAATGATATCAGAGCCCGGTCTCATATATCACCATAAATGCTGAAAGCTCACATCAAAATGAAGCTGACCAATTAGGATCCAGCTGATCCCGAACATCATGCACACACCCTGCGTGCTGCCTTATGTAGTTCATACTTAACACACAGCTGACTTAACCCTAATACGAGCCGTCAGCCCTCCTCTCCCCATCGTTTGTGTATCTGTGGCTTTCTGAGTTTGGCTCAGGACCAAGAATTCCTGCTCAAAATCCATCACGAAACTGTCAAACAGCCAACGGGAACCAGCTGCCAGGTGTAGCGACGGTGGCATTTCAGCGCTGTCGGTGGGACATGTGGTAACACCGGTGCGTGGGTGACACGGCTGACGTCACAGCGAAAGATCACCTGAAAGCAGTCGGTGTCTGCCTGGCATTTCTCCGCTCTGTGGGAAAATTAATTGATTTGCAGCAGGTGGCGTGGTGAGACGCAGCCATAATGGATGGATGATGGGTGGATTATTTGTCATCTTGTCCTTAACTTTCAGCTCATGTTATGTCCTGGACGACACTCATTTTAATTTTGTGCTTTCTCCAGTGGAAGTTGTCTCTTCTCAGGACCAAACTTTTGATATAACGGCATATTTAAACATCCCCTCACTGAGCTAAAAATCTAAAATATCACTGCTCCATGTTGGGGCGCGCATGCATAACTTGTAGATGTTATTACACCGCAGCAACTTCACAACTCTCTGCTCCTCCTAATTAGCAGACAGCCTGCGGAGAAGTGTGGGGCTGAGGTGACTCTGCATTGGCTGTGGCTGGTAATGATGGATCACAGGCGCCTGTGCCAGCCCAGCAGAGCGGCACAGCCGGGACTCGGGTGGAGAGAGAGCTGCAAAATATCTGCATATTAGCTACTGATTCTAGCTCGTAGAGAGTCGAGGAACCTATCTTTTATTTTTTAAAGAGAAACAATACAAAATATTATTGTTTCCAGTGCAGATAATTCTGATTTAAAAACTGCCTTACGTGTTGCAGGACATGCTGTAGGTTTCCTTTGTTTTTAGCGATTAATTATCAATATGTGTTAATATGTAAGTAGTTTTTTAAACGTCCCACACAGTCAGAGTAACAAACAGGCCTCATAGACCATCCGGTAACTGGAGATTGATCTTCAATCTGGAGGTTTACAACTTCCTGCCTCATTTGTGGACCTGTTTTAATCAACACATCAGGTTATAAAATTGATTGGTCCTCAGTCAATCAATCAAACTTTATTTGTATAACACCTTTCAGGTTAGTGCATCACAGTTGACTGATAAGCCGAATAAATCAGAACAAATTACAGAAGACAAAATGAATACAATGCTGAACAATGAAAAAAGTATATTAGAAATATAAAACTATAAAAGCAAGTCCTAAAAGTTGGTTAAGATAAATAATAGTAAATCGATAAGCAGATAAATAGAATATAATAAAAATGAAAAAACAAATACAATTTTTAAAAAGTTAAATGGATAAAGTAAAATGTTATGTTTTCCGGTTGTTCGTCCGCCCGTTCTCGTGAACGTGATACCTCCATAACGCCTCGAACCACTTTAAATTTGGCACAAACATTCACTCACACTCAAAGATGAACTGATTAGATCTTGGTGGTCAAAGGTCAGAGGTCAAGTTCACTGTGACCTCACAAAACACTTAGTTTTTGACCTCTTAAATGTGATATCTCATCAACGCCTCGAGGGAATTTCTTCAAATTTTGCACAAACGTTCACTTGGACTCAAAGATGAACTGATTAGATTTTGATAGTCCATTGTGAAAGGTCATTGTGACAGCAACTCAAGAATTCACAAGCTCATTAACTGCAACTGGACTGGTTGACAGAGGCTTACAACCACAAGGAAGTAATTGTAGTTACATTACATATGCAGGCTGTCACCAAAGGGCCCCTACAGCCAAGGGCCTCCAAAAAGAGATGTATACACTGAAATACAGAAAGTTATAAATATTTCATCCCAGACAAAAGCAGACGATTCCAGCTCACCGCTGTGGCAGTTTGATGGCGGAGCGTCTTGTAACAGTTTTAACACAACAAAAATGAAACATATTTATCTGAGCGAGGCAGAGAACAGATATAAGGAGGAGGAAATCAAGAAGCAAATTGCTAAACTCCCAAAGGAAATGTGTTTTGAGTCTCTACAGTCGACTATAAACAGCTGCCTGTGAAAAGATGTAATTCAGATAGGTGTGACTGTGAAAACAAATAAGCTCAGACAAGAGGGACAATAGAAAGTAAGGAAGCTCAGGTAACTGATGTGTTTTCATCAAGGCTCCAAAACATGATTTACCTGCTAGAAATGAAACAGATTCATGGACGTCCATGCTCGATGGACAGAGCGAATTTCACTGATTGTAGCTCGGTGATGTCTTTGTGTTTGGATTTGACAAAGTTATGAGTGTGAGAGGAAACAGTTGGACGTTTGTGGTGAGTTGTGTCAGTTGGGGGAATGAACATTGATGCATAAATTCAAATGTTTCTGTATCTGTTCAAGGGATTTTATCTAGTGTATTTATATTCAACTCAGTCTTACAGTTTGTTGAATAGTCATGGACAGGAATTTAACTTTTTTTTTTTTTCGGGATAGTAAAATATCGACTCATTGTGACTACTACTTATAAAAGGTTATGTTTAGGTGCTGATCTTGATCTTTCACCAACCATAACCAAAGTGCTTTTGTTGCCTAAACACAGACAGGAATCTGGATGCAAACCTTGGTCTCTGGGGGGAAGGTTGTGCCGAAAGTTGTGCCGAATTTCACAAAAAAAAAAAGACGACTCTACGAGCAACAAACTTTCAACAGTGATAGCTAAATGGGCTGATTAACGTTGTGGAGGACAGGGTCTGCTTGAAATATATGCGTCATATTTGCATTAGCAAGCATATTTGTCCACTCCCGTGTTGATAAGAGTATTAAAGACTTGAAAAACATATTAAAAACGATTAATCGCGAATTAACTATAGACAGTCGTGCGATTAATTACAATTAAATATTTTAATTGTTTGACAGCTCTAAAAACATCCACGATAATATTCCTAATAAATGATTAAACTAATGGGATTGAATCAGGAAATTCATTTAGAGAAGCCAGGTGAGCGTCTCTCCCGCCCTCGACGCTCCCCCTTGACGTCTAGATGCCAAAGTCCAAGCACTCCTTTATTTATCTCCCCATGTTTTCAGAGCACTTCACAAAGCAAAACAAGGATTTTATTTTCATCTATTGCTCAACAAAGGTCGTGCAAACTGGAGGAGTAAGGAGTGGAAGCCCCTGGCAGCAAATCACAGGTTTTTTTTTTACCGGCTTTTGCTCAAGGACACTTCAACAGTGAGTGACACATTGATTGCTGTAAAGATGAAAAGTGTGATTTCCACAGTCACAGGACGCCCCTGGTAGCTATATCAGATCACCCCGTCGTCACAAACCGGGACACCTTGGGCCTCATTCATGGTCTTTTATTTTCCCCTGCTTAGAGACTCATCTCTCACCCAGTCTCTCCTTGAAGGCAGATTTAGCCTCCAAAGGTGATGTATTTGTTTAGTTAATCTCCTTTACAATCCTGAAAGCCTCTCGCTGGTGAATTGTCAGCGAGGATTATTGGGTAAATCTGTGAGGGGCTGCTGGGAGTGAAAGCAGGGGTCACATTTTTTTGAGGAGGAGGTGGTCTCTTCACTACAACCTTGGCTATTTAATGCTTTCATGCTTAAACTCGGACGATTACAATCAAGGGTTTAAGACGTTTTCACCACCTTTAGGCTCCAGAGAGCAAACGTCTTTCAATAAAAACATTAAAAAATAACAATTTTTCCTATAATTAGAGAATTCAGCTCTTTGACATTGACGTTTACCTGACTCCACAAAGTGAGTAAATTCCTCTCAGTCCCTGGTTTGTATCACACAATAGATGCAGCTGAAGTGATTCATACGTGGTTGAATGGGAGCAGCAGTGATATCTCAAGGTAATCAGCGTTTTCACCGACTGAGGCGCCTGGTTATTGTAACCCTGTCATGACACAAACAAAAGATTCTCATAATGGGGCTGAACTCGGCTCAGAACTCAGAACTCAGCTCCGTCCCCCCCGTTCACAAAGTGTGAAAACATCGGTGCTGCAACTATTTGTGGCTCTCCTACGGAGCGACAAGGTCAAGGCACGACCCACTGGTGATGATGATAATTAAAGAGATGGAATTAGTCTCTATTGTCACCTTTGTGGAAACAAAAGAACAAATCAGTCGTCTTCCCTGGTTCCTCCAGCTGCGATTCTGTCTTTATGTATGAGGGATGGTAGCATCTTTGTCTGTCAGTAACTGGAAGACTCAGTTGTGTCTCCATTTTGCCTATTTTTACAGTAAAGAAGCTGTATAAAGGTTGCACCATTCTTTGTTTTTTTAATTGAAATTTCAACAAATGTTCAAGCAACTAAAGTGCAGGACTCCCATCCACCTCACAGGTTAGTCAGTCCTTTATCAAAACACTGTCAGTCCGACCATTTATAGTACCCCTAAGTGTTTATAGATTAGATTACATTAGTGTCTATGTTGAATAAACAGAAAAAGTCAATAATTATATAAATAAATTGTGTAAAATACAAGTGCAATTTCTGAAATAATTGATAGTTATAAGTTGATAAGTTACGAAATAACAAAATAAATTGTGAAAACATACCTAGAACCCAGGGTGACGTCTTTGTACGTCTTGTTTTGTCCGACCAAAGCACCAAAGCCCAAAATATTCAATTTACAAAAACATTAAATAGGAAAAAAAGTAGAAAATCCTCATATAGTAGGCTGGAAACAATTACTTTAAAGAATAAAGTAACTGATAAACTGACATAGGGTTGGGCAATATGGCCAAAAATGATGTCACGATAAAAATCTTTGTACCAGTTGATAACGATAATTATCACGATAAATGTCGAATCGTTATTTCTTTCAAATTTAAAAGCTGATTTTTGCTCCTGAGTTACAATACATACATACTTCTCTTCCTGTGATGTAATTGGTGGTTCATGATTCATTTCTGTGAATGCTAATGCAATGTTAGCATGGAAATTGATTTGTTGTATTTCTGCCAAGGAAAACTAGAACATGACCTTGTTAATTATCATTTTATTGTCCTGCTCTGAACTGACACTGTCTCATGATTTCTAGTATTAGTGTAGATACTGGGTCAAAGTTGAACTAATTGGGTCAATACAGCACCAACACACTGCTGAGTTAACTTTAGCAATAGAAAACCACCCAAGACAAGTTGTTTAGACCCAGTGTTAGTGTTCATTTTAGAATATACTGCTAAAATATGGTACTTTTACACACTATTATGATGTACAGTAGGTTTTTCTAAACGTATGTATCATTATTTGTCAGTAATTGTTAATTAAATGTGTCCCCAGTGGCATATGTACATCTACTTATGACCTTTTCAGTGAGGACACTGTATTGTAGTGGAAACTTGAACAATCAAAGCATTAGTCACTTGTTCAAACACTTAAAATAACCTGTGGTTGTATTTTCCCAACAAATAATGACCACGAACCATGTCAATCATATTTCCCCAAGTAGATTAAGTCGCCTAAACTCATCCAAACTTTGATGGCCGTTCAGAAAATGGTGCAGTCACATAGACTTTTCAGGATTTAGAAGTATTTCTGATTTGTTTTTTTTTTGTTTTTTTTGTAGCCTGTGGTGTTCATCTAACACTTTTTAGACCCCCTGAAAACATAAAAATTCAAGAAAAATGCAAAAACAACCCGAGCTGGGTTTCACAGCGTTTCATCTGTCAGAATAATTATGTGATTTCCTGCAAACATTAAGGCGAGTTCTGAGCAATAGTTTGTCCTTGAGAGTCTATTACAGCAGTGTAACAATAAGCCCTGCTGCGCGAGCACGGCCATTAGCTTTGTATTGCCTCCGCCTCTTATTGCCACTTTATGAATACGGTTTGTATTTCATCTGCCAATTTGGTCAATGAATAAAATTACAATAAGCAGTTTCATTGTGTCTCTGCCTCCTGACAAACTGACTCGATTGTTTGCTGGGAGATGATCACATGATGTTTGTTTTTTTTTCCCTGTAACATTATGGTTCCATCTTGGCACATGTGTAAATGTGGTCATGAATTCATACGTTCATTGTTTTCTTACGATAATACGACCATTACATTGTCTTGTGGCTCCTCTGTTATTAGATCTGATGGTAACATTGATACTGAAATAACTCTTCACCCGCCGCTGTGGCAGGTCAGAGCGCTGTGTCAGCAGCAGCTCGGCAGATACCAAGGCATGATACTGAGTTGTGTATTATTGTTTACACACACACACACACACACACACACAAAATAAAAAATGGGGGTCATTTGGATGTGGATGTGTTTATTTAGAGCTTTTATCCAAAGTGGTTTTTGTAGCAGCAGCGGTAAAGCTGTGTCTATGCAGGCTGTATCCTGAAGGTATTTTGTTGTAGAGTAAACATATTTATTCTTCCTGATGTGTGAGAGATGGACGACTGGAAAACACTTGTAGAAGCAGCGGTAGCAGCTGTTGTAGTCTCGTGGAGTCTTATCGAATACGGAAAAACGGCAACACAACAAAGTTAGCGCACTACTGAGAAACTCCTTTTATCAAGGCTGTGATCAGCCATGAAATATAACCCTCATCCTTGAAGTGTGATTTTGCATTTTTTTTGCTTTGGTCTGTGTTTACATGTTAACCCAGCATCGAGCTGTGACAGTTCTCAGGTGGAGGTCACTTTGTTGCTGCACAGAAATTAGAGGTTTATTATGACGTTTACTTACAGTCAGAGAGTGTGTATCCAGAATAAGCCTCTGATAGTTTGTAGATGTGCAAGCAATAGGAGAGAAACTTTGTTTTCTCTTATTATTATTTCTATTAATAACATTATCAGCAGCTCTCAGTGCTTCTGTAGCCTGTACCTTTGTTCCTGTTCTTAATTTCATCTGATAAATTTTAGCTTCACCGCTCTTCCAGAAGAGACTGTAACTGTCTGTGTGGTGCAATGTTGGCATCTGTGGCACTCAGAGTCATCATAGACCCTTCACATGAGAGGTCCTTTTCACTGACAATACTCCCTTACATTCATATACTGCTAAACTGCTCTCCCAGTCATGTTGTGGCTGGATTATGAAGCACTACATTTATTAACAGCAGCGCAGGAGATGGTCACATCATGTGGTTAAATTTAAGCAACAAAAGAAAGAATATCCTGGATTTCTCTTGGAGTCCTGTGCGTGTATATTGTGAAATATAAATCAGTCAGTGTCATCTGTTTCACATCGCTCAGTCAGATTGTGTTGTCGAACTCCCACGTTTCTGTAAATATCCCATATCCCAACCGGCCTGGGAATGCCTCGGGATCTCTCAGGAGGAGCTGGAAAATGTTGAGACGTCTGAATCACTCTGCTTAACCCTCTGCTACCACAACCTGACCGTGGATAACTGGAAGAAAAATGGCATGAAATGGAGGGCCCAGAGACCAGCGAGAGCCTGATTAACAGTGACATTAAAACAGTGAAGTACGTAGACTCGCTCTGGGTTGGGGACATGCTCACCTGGGAGGAGGATGCAGGGTTTTCCATGAACCCAGCTGGGTGACAGAGGTCGTGGGTTTGAGTTTTTAGAGTTGTTGTTGGTGGTGGTGGATCTGTTTCCGCCTCTGGGAGGGTGACTTCATGAATTTCACAGGAGTTATTGTTTTCATTATTAAATAAAACTGGGAAAAACACAGAATAAAGTAGTTTTACCTTCAAAATCAGTGTTTACCTCTGATTACTTAAGAACCAGACGTCCTGCGCTCAAAAATCCTTCACCCGGTTTAAGATTATAGTTTAAATGTTTAATATCTGACCATTCAGGTTACAGAAAACCCTGAGGAAGTGACCTTTATTTTTACGGGACAGACAGGAAATTAGTATTAACAGCGGAGGGTTCATTAGTAGTAATGGTGGCACCTACTGTACAGGAGTTTTAATTAGTGTCTTGTGCGCTGCTGCATGTGTTTGTATTCAAGAGTGAATGCCAGCATGTTTTCATAACCTGGCATTAGCATGTCATCCTATTAGCTATGGCTTTAATTCAACAAAGAGAATGAGAAGCGACTGGTTCAGCAGTGAGTCAACTAATCTGTTTCTGCCTCTGTGACTCCGCAGCACTCGGTGAAGCTTTTTATATTGCCACCTTCTCCTCACCCATTTTGCTGTGTAAGGGGCAACAGATAAGAGGGGAGCAGATGAAAGATGATGATGATTAAAATAATATGCCTCTTATCTCGGCGGAGAAAGTCTCTCTCTCTCCACCCCGACGCTTGAAGAGCCTGTTTCAGACGGTCGATACTTCCTCTGTGTTAAAAATGAAAAGTATTGATCTTTTTTTTTTTTTTACCTCAAGCCGCTCAGCTGATTGAGCCTGAGAAAATCTGTATCAGCTGCCAAACCTCCTCACAAAGCAGGGGCCTGGAGAATGATAAACCAGACGCCAGAAACCGGAGTTCATCTGAGAGGATGGCGCTTCCTGTCAATATGATTTCAGGGAGAGGAGCTGAGTCACTTGTCCCCGTCCAGTCCTGTAAGTCACACTGATAACAGCTTTATCTCCAGGACGCCTGTGTCCTCAGTCACACCTGGACATCCTCCAGGTTTTTAGAGATAGACCGGCGTTGTGTGCCAGGCGTGACCTCTTGTTTACGCTTGCACGTCTAACCAGGAGCTGCTGAGGTGTCTGAGGGCCCTCGCTCGCTCCCACAGTAATCACTCTGGGAAAACAGCTGCGAGCTATCAGAGTCGGCCCAGACTCGGCTTGTCAGCGAGCAAAAAGGTAAACGCGGTGACAGACCGAGGTCTGTGTTCACCAGGACTACAGTCCCTTTAATAAACGCCTGCTCACTGAGCTCACAGCTGGATGATTAGATTAGTGTGACCTGTAATCGAATGACAGGGTCCGGTGACACACAAACAAACACACACCAGCAGTGGGTGATTTCTGCCCCTCGCTCTTTATCAAAACATCACATGCACATACCAACACACTCCTCAAAATACATTGGATAGAAACTGTGAACACAAACACAGATCTCCTCAGCGAATACTTCCCATCGCCGTGTCCGTGTGTGTGTTTTTGCTCGAATGTGAGATAATGAGAAACGGGGGAGAACGAGACAGAGAGGCACAGATCACCTGCTCCATACTGATCAGGGGCATTGATCGCAGGATGCCACTTTGAATCTGTTAGTGGGGGTGACGGGCTGGGACTGAACAGACTGATTCTTTATTCTTTATTCTTGATTTGGATCACAACCCCACCTCGTCCACCTACAACAAGTTGGAAAAATCCCATGGGAATTAGCAGGAATAAACTGGAAGTTTGCAAAATTACACGTTAGCCTATAACAGGGAACTTAAATGTAGTTGAAAAAAAGACATCTTGTAGCATAATCTTGGTCAAAACAACCAGATTTAATGCAAATTCAGTTGAATTGTACTTACTCTTGATACTTGAAGTATATTTTGCTGCTTGAAAACAGGACTATTACTACGTCTATTTATGTACAGTGTCCCAGTATTTCTTCTGCTGATATGCTGATGTTTAGCTGGTATAGTCCCCACCATGTTCTCCATCTTAGTTTAGCGTGCTAGCATGCTAATACCTGCTAACTCCAAGTACAGCTGAGGCAGATGGGAATTAAATTTTGACCTGCTGCATGAAAATTAAGTATCAGCATATCTTCATGAAGAAATAAATAAATATTAGAAATTATAACAACCCAGTACCATTCAAGCACAGTATGAAAGATTAGACAAATAAAAATTAAAGCAGCAGCTTTAATTTAGAATTTTTTCACCACAGCTATAATTATTTTGTGACCAAACTTGGTTTTAACTGAGAAATCAACAGTTTAAATTTACCAGTTAATCAAAAAATAATGCCTACTTGAAAACGTTCTCCAAACATTTGCCTGAAAATCATAAGTCTATGGTCATCCCTCCATGGGTATAACAGTCTTATCTAAACAAGCCCTTTGGTAATTTACTGTGCAGCATTTTAAACATTAAGTATAATTCCTTATGGAAGATAAACCTTTCCCAAGTTGGACTGCTTGAATGTTAAATGTTTTTATTGGTCAGTTTAATATTGTACAACAGTGTAGTTTTCGATTCTTAAATTTGAATAAATGAATGAATATACAGCATATAACTGAAAACAAGCAGCAACCATGTGGTTTAGAGTTACATTAGACCAACAGGGTTGGCTGAAGTGTGAAGTGGGAGTTTGGACTCCCATGTTCAACGTGCCAGGTTTGAGCCACCAGGAATGCTCTGCTGAGAAAGACTTACAGTTCGTACTGACTTTAATAGAAGACTCCTATCTCTGCTGGAATAAATCAGGGTTTTTGTTACTTTACATCCTCCTGAAGTCGTATTTTTTCTGCCTCACAAATCACTTTCGAAGCTGACGTAATGTATTTTCAACATTCCATCAAATCACCTTTCAGGACTGTGATGTAGGTTGGTCTTGTATCAGGGCAAAATGAAAACAAGAAAGAAATTAGATTTAGGGAAAAGATCGTAGTTTGGGCCAAAATTGAGTGTGAAAGAAACAGTAATTATCAGATTCAATCTAACTCAACCCAACGCAGACTTTTTTCCTCGTTATACTACATCATCTACTTTATAGATGTCATACTTACTATGGCCACTAGATGTCGTTTAACAAGAAGTCGTAAGTGTGGGTCGTAATAAGCAGCTGTGGTTGTTTTTTACAGGAGGACAGTCTCATTTTCCGATGTGTTCACAATGTCGAAGGTGACTGGCAGTGGGAAACAAGTCAGTCGCCTATTTTAGCGCATTTATCCACGTTTAAAAACCCCACGTGTTTGAGCTAATTTTAGTCTAAGAAGAGTGTTTGATTTCTGTGTGTTTTGGGTGTCTTTCAACCACCAATTATTGTAATCAGTTAATCATTTAAGTCATTTTTCAAGCACAAAATCCAAAATTGTTGTTGCTGTTCAAATGTGAAAACATAGATACAAACATAAAATTTCAAAATGTACACAAAGATTGCCATATTAACCTCCTAACAGCCAAGCTTTTTGTGATTAGTTGGACCATGTCTGAACAGGAAGTAGTATGGGGACAATGAGTTTATTTTACTGTACATAACAAAATAAAGTGATCAGTGTATAAAATAGTTTATTTCAATGCCTAAACATGGCTGTGCAAAAACAAAATGATCAGATTTTGTTCCTCTTGTACTTTTATCTTGATCTTGGCTGTAGAATGTGTTGACAGAGATTGCCGCCATCTTGTTTTTACACCGTTGAGTGCATTGTGTCAGCTAACGAGGACAACAGGTCTAAGTTTAGCAAAATGAAGTATAAGGTGCAAAAAGCGTGTGATTTGTTCCATGTTCCTCAAGTAGGTGTTTGCAGCAGACACTTAAATGATGACAGACTGAGCATTAATGCATGGTGGGCTGGTTAAGTAAGGAAAAGAGAAAGGAGACGAGGAATGAAAGGAGAAAGGAGGTGAGAGAGTAGATGGTATTAAATGGTGAAAGAGGAGAAGCTCCAGAAGATGAATTTTTTTAGGCAGAAAGTGGAGGAAAAATAAAGCAGGAGGACAAAGACGTGTCAGAGTAAGAGGAGGACGAGGAACACAAGACTGAAAAGCAGGAGATAGATGGCGAAAAGCAAAGTGCTCAAGTAGGAGGAGGCGAAGGAAGGGAGAAATGAAGGATGAAGGGGAGATGAGTGACAAGGAGTAGGAGGAGGATCCCGACCGGCACTGAAGCTCCAGGTCACGGAGGCTGCAGCTGAATCCACAGATCTCCCTCTGTCAGGAGGATCTGGTGGTGACCTCCCTCCCCAAAAGAGGAGGTGATTTATCATTTAGCTCATAAATCAGCATGTCTGAAAAACCCCCCTGCACAAAGCTCACGCCCGAACTGTTTACCCTGCCGCCCCGGCTATCCATTATGTGGCATCTGTCAGATTGAACAGCAGCAGATACACTGATGATACACTGGTCAGAGTCGTCCTGGGTCTGGAGATAAACTGCTGCAGAGACTCTGACACAAAAACACAAACATGCAGAGTCTAAATGAGAGTTTCTGCTCTGGAACTGTGGGAAACGTTTTAGGGATTGTGTCTCTTTAAGTTGTTGAAGACCACAAATTGAACAGAAAACTTATATTTATTTTCGAATTCATCATCATGGAGTGTGACTTCGTTTTCCATTTGGCCTCTACACTCTGGTGTCAGGTGTTTGCATGTTCAAAGGTCCGTGAAAAATAACAATAAAATCCCTGAATATGACATGTTGAACTGACTGTATTTCTATGTTTTTCTTGAAATACCAGTGAGTTCAGTCCTACAGGTGACAGAAGCAGAAATGACAAAACTAAAACCACTTGAGGATTCCTCTTCCTGCCTCCTGCGGTGTTAGTTTAGATAAGCTAACCTCACACACTTAAGCTAATCAACCATAATTATCTGAAAACTGGAGAATGTAAACAGTGACTTATCTCATGGCTGAAGGGTGGGGGGTGGTTTGCTTTGAGGTTTGTGATGTTGTGTCCCTGCTGTCATCAGTAAACACTTCTTACCTTTTACACAACAGAATAATAAAGATGTTGGAAATCATGTCGGCGGTTTCCCCTGAAGGATTATAGAGGGATTAAGATATTCATTTTTTCTCCCAAGCATCAATTTATTGTATTTATTCTCTTAAGCTGCTGCTACACATTGAAATCTGACTAATGTGACCCATATTCAGAACCACACTGGAACAGTTGGTGCCTTTTTTTTTGTTTAAATAACATGAAATATCTCAGTGGATAGATCACCAGTGCTACTCAGGTAGCATTACCTGCTAATCACCGGCATGTTAGCATTATCATTAGCCGTGTCCCAAGCCCATACTACACACAAAGTCTCTATGGCATATACAACATACTAATTATCATAGAACACTGTTTGTTTCGCCACCACTCACCATTTTTTCCAGCTATGAGTAGCTGTTTCCTTTGTGCATTGCATTGTGGGAGAATAGTGTGCTTCACCAGCATGTAGAGAAGTCTGTATATTTAGTAAGCATGCTTTCTGGTTTGAGTACTCTTCATTTTGTCCATCCAAGCATCCATTTTCTTCCACTTATCCGAGGTATTCCAGATGTCCTTCTCCTCAGCAACACTTTCCACTTCCTCCTGAGGCGTTCCCAGGTCAGATGTTGCATGTAAACTCTCCAGTGTGTACTTCATTTAGTCACTTTTCAAATCTGAACACACAACAATCTTGAGAACCTGTAAGGGAATTATTATGTAATATAGATTTGGGGCATGCTGATTGTGAACATGTTAGCTAGCTGACCTTAGCATTAAAGTAAAAGCACTAGCCTCAACCACAATATCACGAAAAGCATTTTAACCCTGCATTTTATACTAAGTAAATTTTACATGGTTGACCTAAAGGGATGAAGTGGCATTACACAAGGTTCATATCCTTCGTCAGTTCATTATCTGATTCTCCAAACTTTTAGCGTGCCGACCCAAATCTACTGCAGATAATAAAGTACCTCATACAGCTGCACTTCACATGAGAATTATCACTTTAAGACTTGTTTGACCACATAATTTACAATTTCTGAGCAGGGAAACTGCTGCTCCAGAAAGTCTCGGGCTCGCCGTGGCCAGATAATGAACCTTGATTGTGATGTACAACCAGACATTTTGGTTTGCCCAGTATGTTCGGCACTAGAAACCATGACATAATTAACCAGGTCTTGGTTGGACATCAATTCCCCTTAGTGGAGCCTGTGAGGTGATGTTTTGGACTTTGAAATCAATCCACATTGCAAACACTGATGCATAAAGTGGGTCATATTAGTTTTCATACCTGTATACAGCATTTATCCTTCATATCCATATTTTTACCTGTTGTCTAGGCACAGATAATTTCATCCTTTTTGAAGTTCTGTTTATTATTTAATGCTCTGAAAAGTGCTTTTCTACAAGCATGCAAGTGGTAGAACATAGAGAGGCAGATCTTAGAGCTCTGTCACAGTTTTCTACATGTTTATTTTTAATATTTAACTTCCGGCATGTGTTTGACCATGTGCAGTAGTTGTCATGGGACTGTTTGTTTCACCTTTGTCGGCTAAACCGAGCTTGTCAAGAGTGTCATTGTTGTCTGAGTTTGTGTTACCAGTATTTCTGGTTTTGGTTACTAGGCAGTGACCTCTAATTTGCATCCACTGATAGTGTTCAACTGTTTCTTCTTCAGCTGCATTCACTTTGAAATGTGGTTTAACAGTGTAGTCATAAGGATGACCATGCATTAGACCCCCATATGACCTGCAGCGCCTCCCGGTGTTCGAACGTCAGCGGCACAGGGGTGGAGTGAGTTCATGGGATGATGAACTGTAATCAAATAATCGACGATGAGATACCTGAAATTCAGTTAGTTCATATCAGCGCAGGGAGACAGCAGCCGCATTCAGATGGAGAAAATTAAATCATAACCATACGAGGTCTGGAGGAGCACGTGTGGGTGCGTTCATATCAGCCGAGGAGGATGAGGAGGAGGTCAGGGGGTCGACCAAAAGCCTCAGGACTCATCTGCTGCTGAACATGAACGTCCATGGTAACTTTAAAGGAAATCCAGCCTTGAATTTTAGTTCACTAAATGCCTAACATGCAGCGTGTTGTGTAATGTAATGTCGCCTCATGAGTCATGAGAGCTTGTGGTGCTAACTTCTCCCAGAGCTCTTGAGGAGTCCACATTCCTCAGACCCGGGCTCTCCTCAGACATCCAGACAGGGGTCCTCATTAGCCATGACCTCTCTGTTAATAGCTCTTAATTTCACATGAGCGCGGCAACCTTTAGCACGCCAGGGGTCAAAGGTCGCGGCTGGGCTCTCGTTAGCTCCGTGAGAGGACACTAGTTACGTTTTATATCCTGGCGATTGAACCCAAAGCCATGGCTCATCCCCCCCCCAGTTTCAAAAGAGTCCACCCCCCCGTGAGTTTACCCAACCCTAACACTCAGCTCCTTAAAGAGCTAAAGAGAATTTAGAGAGGGACCTGACCCCACGCCTCAGCTGGGCACCTTAAGGAAGATGACACACTGCAGCTGGCAAAAGAAAATGCAGATGATGTCGCACAAGTGTAGGAGTGGATAGTAAAAAGAGAAGTGTCTCATTTCTTTAAGCCTTTTGGGAGTAGCAGAAACTAGCTGTAAATGCAACACTAACATATTACTGTAGTTTAATGATGTTGTAAAGTAGTGTGGGATCATGGGAGTTGTTTTCTTCACCACCATTGCCATTATTGACGTCTCTCGGTTAGGATTTCTTCAGTGTCAATCGTTCAGGAAGTTTCTACTTGAAGCCGAATTATCCCCAGAGGTCTCCTACTCTCCAAAACCAACAAATCAGGTGATTAAATCTAGTAAAAACACAAAATAAATAAGTTTCATGTTAAAAATCAGTGTTTCTTCAATGCGGTTTGGCAGAGCCAAGCTGCCACTAGCATTTGCTCAACTTGTTTCTCTGATAACTTAAGATCCAGATGTCCGATGACTGAAATCCTTCATCTGGTTAAAATAAATAGTTAAAAACAATCAAAATCTAAGAAAATGTGGCTTAAAACTAAATAAAAAGTATATTTTGGTCTCCACCAACTGAATATCTGCTAAATGCCCCGCTACATTCACTAGCTAATCACTAACAGTGGGTTTTTGTTGCCTTTTCACTGATAAAAGTAAATAAATAGAGTATATTTTGTATTAGAAGTTGCTCTCCAAGTTGCTTTGCATCAAAAGTTGTTCATTAACCTTGACTACTTGGCAAAGAGAAAGCAAAATATATCCACTTTGGCTGACACAGCGAACTTTAACTCACCGTAAACAACTGCAGTGATGGAGGGATGAAACCCTTTAACCCTCAGTTACAGTTTCTCATCAAGACTGATGAGCCCTCACATTCGGCGAGGTATCTGATCTCTGCTGCTTCACGCCTCCGTGTTGTTGACTGTTGAGAAAACCCTGAGACATGTATTCACTCGGATGATGCCATTGTTTGGGAAGCTAGCTGGGATTTTTCCATATGATGTCATCACCAGACTCATGGGTGTAACGGCAGAATCTGCAAAAGGTGGAGACCGGGCCAAACAGAGCTTTTCAAGTCTAAATAGTGCAAAGAATGTAAATGCAAAGATTGAGTTACCGAAAACAAGCAAGCAGCAGGGCACAGGGTTTTGTAAAATAAACCTTTCCTTAGAATTTATTAATGTTTCTGCTGTGATTTGATCAAATAAATGGCAGATTGAATTCAGCGGGGGGGAGAGAGGAAGAGAATGACGAGAGTCAAGTTGAGTCAAACTTGATTATAACGCTCCTTTGACAAAGTGAGTTTGTCTTCAGAGAGCAAGACAGGATGAGAGACAAGATTGTAAAAATAAATAAAAAAATAAGAGGAAAGGAAAATGTACAGTAATGCAGGCTCTGTTGCATACAGTAGGCTCCAGGATTCTGTATCCGGTACAGAACCTTTTGACTTTTCATTCTCTTTATCTAAGTAGGAAGCACCCAACCCTCACTTTCTTTTCATCTTACTTTCCACATTTACAGAGTTCTGCTAATTTCCTCTAGATTAAACATGAGAAGAAGTTTCTCCTCCTTCTTCTCTACTGTACTGTTTAGAAAAAAAATTGAATCCGAGAGAAAAGAAGAAAAAGGGTGAGATACATGGGATACATTTTGTTCCCATGTTTCGGTTAATTTGTTCCTACATTTTGGTTAATTAGTTCCCACATTTTGCTAAATTTGAGCTGAGATAGACATAGATATGTGCAAGATAATGAAAATGAAAATAAAGAGTAAATTCAAGATGGGGAAGTTTCGCCTGCAAAATCTTGGGCTTTTGAAAAACTGTGTTCAGTAAATGCAGCTATAAACAAACAACAACATGACATCATTTCTTAAATATGTACCATCCATGTCTAGACAAGTGGAGTGAATTACACAACATACTGTCGCCTTATTTTATAAGGCAGGATTTACATTATTAGAAATGTCAGTGTTGTTTTGAATGAGGTTTTCTTCCCCCTGCAACAGAACCTCAGTAGTTCTGGTTTAAATTTGTCTCTGTGTTGCTGATAAAATAGAAACAAAGACTGGAAAGCAGACTGAGAAAAAGGGAGGGAGGTGGGTGGGTTGATGATGTCTAACTACAAATGCACACAAACACTAAAACAACATCACGTGATCACCTCAGGGCCCATCAACAAAGATGTCAACCACAGCAAACATATTGAGTTGTCTACCAAGGTCCTAATGATAAACAAAGGCTTACACACACACACACAAACACACACACACACACATTCACACACACACACACACACACAGTAAGACTTCATCAGACTGGGAATTGATGCCGACAGTGGATGTGCGTCTCAGCTGGTGGTGTGAAGTGAGACAACACACTGTTCAAAGACTGATAGAGAACATGGTTTTGCATACTCACTGCTGATATTAGCCGTCGCCTGCTAACACCTCAGCGCAGCAGGCAAATAACACCACTAATGATTTTTGCAAATGCAAGTTGCAAAAATCATTAAATATTGTGACAAATAACGTTTGTTTCTATTTAATGTGCATTCATCAGATATTATCTCATCGTTTATTTATTTTTTAAAGGAATTGTTTTCGCCTCAAACTGTTTTCGGGATGAGAAAGATAATAGGATCAGATGATTTCTAATTAATGAGATTGCAATAGCAGTTAAATATATGGGACTGGTGGTATCAGGCTGGGATTAATGATACATTTGTAACAGGTAAGAAATACACAGGGAAGTGGAAAGACTGCTAAACGGAGAGTCACCTTTTTCAGGCTTTTTTCTCAGTGATGTGAGTCATAAATCTTTTGTATTTAATCCAGAGAAACAGTTTATTGTCCTCTTAACAGGAGGGCCTAAAAATCTGCCCATCATCCGTCTCCTAAATATTATGTTTATATACAACTAATCTCCAACAGTCCAACACAAATCCAGCAGATACATTAGATATTAATGTATTTTGTACCACCCTCAGGATTCCTGCTCTCCAGAGGATGAACCCTTTTAATTTTGTGGCTCAAATCCCATCTGCAGGACAGGAATTATTTTGTTTTTGTCAATATGTTTTGGAGTTCCCCAAGGCTCAATCCTGGGGCCTTTTTCATTTAAAATTAACATGCTTCCATTAGGGCCAAATTAAGCTAAACAGTGAAATAAGCTGTCACACACCCAATATTTATGGAGATTATATAAAAACTTGCCTTCAGTGTCACTGTCATAGGGTTCAAAATAAGAACAACTCCATTATTTCTTCTTAAATCATTAGGTAAAGCTCTTTTAGTTCCATTTGGGAACAAAATGTGCTACACAGATGAACTTGCTTTGCCTTGATTTTTTTTCTAGTATGACTGCAAAATAATTAACATGTTGTTCCTATGCCTTTGTCCTTATGTATACCATATGTATTTATATTAATCACCATATTTGAGCAAACTTTTTTATTGCCGTCTGGTTTTTGATGCGCTCATGCATAATCATGGTTTTTATAACCTGAGAAATTATTTCCTTCAGTTCTACTTCCACAAATTTGACATGACTTAATGGTTATTATAAAATAGAGAGAAAAAAATCAAAAACAATAATAATGGAAAAGAAGACATGGAGGCAACAGAGCCGAATGAGTAAATTATTTCCATCTTAGACCAATGAAAGCATTCATTTACCCACCATTGTGTTATAATGATTTGAAATTACCCAGCATCTACTGGCAACACATTAAAAACATTTTTTCCTCCTCTTTGTGAGTATTTCCAACCATTATGCAAAATAATGTGTGGTCTTTAAAGGAAGTCGGAAACATCATATGACTGATTACAGCTGTGCTGTGGGGGAAATACCCGAGCAAAGGGAAGCAGAGAAGCACATGAGCTCAGGAATTCTTTCACAAGTAGAACAACGGCTTTGGGATTTACTGTGGGCACAAAACACTGCTGCAAATCTATCCTTCCTCATGAGGTACTCAACATAGTTTTGGGTGAAACCATTTTATAAGTAAATTGTAATGGCACTATATAATTTAATTTGCCTCTACTTCTAAACATGTGAAGTTAAGGTTGTTGAGGCTTTGGGGAGATGACAGACCGAGCCTGACACATATTTACAGCCTGTATGCTGACACAAGCCACACAGGGACACACACACAAAACTAATCAGACATTATTGATCAGTCTACTGTAAGTCAAACTGAGCCTAAAGTCATTTGGACAGCTGTGTGTGTCACATACAGTAAACCAAAAACTACCAGGCTGAAGCTAGGTGTTAAAAAATACATTTAAACACCATGAAAATTAGACCTGAGAACCATGACTGAACTAAAACTATATTTATATATGAAACTGAAACTGACTAGGTCTTCCATGACCGCCTCCATCATTGTTAGAACAATAGAGACAACACCCATATCCTGTAATGTTTGGGAATGAGCGTGGGAGACTGCTGCATAAATACAACTTCATTGTAAAGCTGCAAGGAGCGACATAGGTCTGATCGACAGCTGACAAATAATGGTGATAATACAGGCTCATGCTAGAACTGAACCCAGAAACAGATATAAAGGTGCATAATTTTTCTTTTCTCTCAGCGCTGCACAAAACATATGATGCACATAACCAGGTCAATGAGTTTATGAGTCAAAAAAATCCACATCATCACCAGATATGACAGATAACCAAACTACTATCAACTGTTCAAATATGAGCAAAGAGAGGCCAAAAAGCTGAGCAGAGTGGGTAAGAATTTGCTGTGAGTAACCTCTGTCATGGTCTTCTGATCCTAAAAATATTGTTCAGTGGAGCCTTAATAAATAACAACCAGTTGAAAACCTGCAGTCCTGAAGCTGAAATGTGAGGTTGTAGCACTAGGGTGGGTGCACACCAGGGATTACGGGGTGTAAACACACACCTACCGTGGTTTACATGCAAGCTAGCCTGAGGATACTCCCAGGCGCGAGGCATGTGAGCAACATTGGAACAGACTTAACAAAGCCTGCTCCAAATCCCTGCGCACCTGCACACGAGAGAAACAGCAGGATTATCAATAAGAAAAATATGCTGACAGCCGTGAGGTGGAGGTCATTCATTACACATGTGCACACACACACGGACCCACACAGAAGTACACACAGGTACATGTGTGCATAATGCATCCAGCCAGAGGGGAGATGTACCTGTAGCTCATTAGTCTTACATACATTATGTACACACACGCATTTGCACACATGTAAAATAACTCACTCACCGATCTACCACAACATTAAAACACATTTATCTGAACACGTACCACCCACCTAAACATTGTTGTAGACCTAGCACACACCCCATGACAACAAGGGCCTCCCCCAGCAGGACAATGCTCCCACCACACTACAAAAACTGCTCAGAAATGTATCAAGGCAAACACAGCTCTTTGTCGGGTTTCTTGAGACATTTCTGAGCGGGCTTGGTGGCGTAGTGGTTTTGTCCCGTTGGGGGAGGCCCCTGCCATTGGGGAGTGTTGCTGCCATGAGGGGGGTTTGCTTGGTCTACGACAACGTTTAGGTGGGTTGAATGTGTCAACGTAACATCCAGATTAATCCCAGGAATCAAGGTTTCAAAGCAGAATGTTGTATCCTAACAAAATGATCAGTGTTATTTACTATTCAAGTGGTTGTAATGTCATGGCTGATTGTTGGATATTGATCCAAGCATGTGTAAGTATAACCTTTATGATAAGGCAAAGGTTTAACAGCTTGTTATTAGGTTATGTCACCCCAAAATTAGCCCAAACAACAACAACAAAACACAGCTTTAAATTCAGCTTCTTCTTTCTACCGTCCTTAAATCTAACAGTTCAGGCACAACTTCCTCCACAGCTGCAAATCTGCAGCACGCCACCCTACACAAACACATAGATACTGTACAAATGTATATATTTAGACTAATATCCACAGTCTCTGGTGCATAAACATATCCCTTTGCAGCATAAGATCCTGTCCTTCTACCTTGTGTGACATTATTACACTCTGAAGCCCTCTAAGGTTTCAGGTCTTTGCCAGTACAAACTCTTAAACAGTTATTGGTGACTGAAGCAATTCTGACCACCATAATATCATGTTCCCTGAGGGAAAACAAAGAGAATTTGATCTTTCATTTTTGGCCTCTTTGTTTTATTATCAGGGGTTCTATTCATTTTTAGAAGCACTGACTGTTAAAACACACACGGTGTACTGAAAGAGATATGTTGGTTTGGGAATATTGCTTTTGTCCAGAGTCAAACAAAGTCCTGGCTGCTTTTTCTAAGGGCTTTGCATTTGGTTTAAAGATGTGAGCTTGGATAACTGCTCATAGACTCAAAGATAGTGAGGTACACAAAAATGTATAGATGGTCCAACTAAATGACAGGTATTGACGTAGCTTGGATGTTACATTTTTCCTTATTCCATGGTGATACAGTACACATGTAAGAAAACTAAAGAAACAGAAATCGGTAGGTTGACCGTGTGCCAAGCAGCAAAATCGTTTCTGTTTGTAGCTATGATCTTAAAGAGAATACAAATCCCAGGAACTAATAGTCCTCACTTCTACAGATGTATCTACATCTGGCAAGGGCTAAACCTCCTAGCCCAACACTGCATGACTTTGCCTTGAGGGGGCATTCGGGCCAAAAACAATCGTGTGTTAAAGCAGGACTCTATCGATTGTACAACAGGTGTAAAATGTTTGGGAAAAGCTGTCTAAAGTCTTTTGTGGCTCCAGAGGGAGCGGCCCAAAGTTTGATGAGTCAGCATCAGTTGGAGTTGACGACTACAAGTTTGAAAATGTAAAAAAAACTTTCCAAACTTCTGTAGCCCGGTTCTCATCTCTGCTTGAGACTGGCGGCTTAAGGCTAGATTAGCTGCAACTAGCAACTGCTAGTGATTGAGTTGCCTTGTTGGAAATGTAGACATCAGGTTTCGACAAGGAAGAAGACAAAATCTTTAAAGCAAGGAGTAAAACAAGAAAATGTCTTGAGCTTGTGTTAAAACCACAGACGTTATTTCAGGCATTTAACCAAAAACCCATTGACTTTGGGATGAAGGAACCGCGGGTGCTAAAATGCTAACTTACTTCCAGGTTTTAGGACTTATTCCTGAACCACTCTATTCCAAATCAGAAAAGTGATGGAGGAGGACAACAAGCTGATCTGGTGAAGCTTAAAAACCCAAAGCAGCTCTTTGCCTTTAGTCTAGAAACCTGAATATTTGAAAGCATCCCTCTACAGGGAAGAGAAAACAAGCTAACAAGTTAGCTAACAAACTTCGGCTGTCTGTCAAACAAAACTCTTGAGACTCACTAAAAACAGTAATTAAAACGTCTGTCCTGCTGCCAGAGATGTGACAGCTTATCCCTTTCAGACTTTATTAAATACACACATCACCTTGTTAAACTTAAGTAGGGTCAACTCATATGGTTGGTTATTCTGTAAAGCCACAGGAACAGGTCCGGCTCAGCATCTTGCTGAAGGGCACTGTGGTGTTTTGGAGCGATGGGACGCCCAACTCCCTCCTGCATATTTTTGTCAGCCAAGTCTCCATCCTCCACTGTTGCAACTGTGTTCTTGACCCCGTGGTCACGTCCTTGTTGATGTTCAGCCTGAGCCATGTTTGCAGAGGTATTTTGTCTTTGTTTTAGAATAAATACTGCCGCATTCACATGAGAACTGATCTTCGGATGATTATTCTATTTGGCCCTCCATCCCATCCAAGCCTCTTTTATTCTCTCTCATGCTCCCACTCCCCTCCCCTCCTCTGAATAACGACTCCACTGGCCTCGTTGTCCCATAAGCCCCGGCAAGGAAGGCAATCTAACCCTGCACAGGAAACCAGTCAGCCTGTTATTGCTGGCAGCAAAATGGCGCGGCTGTGTTTTAATATTTATCCACCAAACCCCTTGTACCACATAAATCAGAGGTGCAGAGGGGCAATAGTAGACTTTACCCACTGTTACGAAAACCGCAAACGTCCTTGGACAGGAAGGAAAGGTAAATAGTTGAGCAGATTGGCAGAGAGGGGAAGGGTATCGGCAGTGCCAACGTAGAAACTGAGCTGGTACATCAATAAATGAAGAGAGAGAAATTTAGCACTTTGCTGTGTGAGAGAAGTGAAAATAAAGATGTCCTGTTCTCGATTTAGACTAATCAGAATCACATTTACTTAAAGTCCCAAGGATAATAAATGACAACAGTTTGCTTTCATGGCACTGTTGTAGACAGCCGACTATTGTATGTCGCTATTCAACACAAATGTCTGTCAGTGTGTGCAGTGTTCCTGATGTGTCAAGCCAGAAAGAAATATGGTTTTGCTTGGAAATAGTTCTGTCTATTTATTTTGGGGGATTTTATAGCATTTCTAGTTGTCAAATGACATACAGCATAACTAATGTGTTCCTGTGTAAATTCCTCTCGTGAGCCTCACATAGTGCACATAATCACATTTCAGCAGACGGGGCCGGGGCTGAAAAAGGCAGCCAGGAGCAACAGTCCCCCAAAGGAGGTTTGGGGTTCAGCTTTTAGTCCACAGAAACTCTTGTTGGAATCAAACCTGTGAACGTCTGGGCGTGATGGCCACACAATGCTTGATTAATGGATCATTAGTCATTATTCGTGACGCATCCCTGTCCGACTCCATCGCGTCACCGGGGCTCCCAGGCCGACAGCTGGATTCTGTCCGTCGTCTTCCAAAATCCAGAGCGGGGGGTGGGGGGGGGGGCGTAGTTAATCCCGCCGGACTAACAAATTGCCTCTTATCTCTCCTCCGAGGAATCAACTTGTCAGATCTTGCAGATAGCGCTTGTGCAATGAAATGGTACAGTGCGCACCGTTTAAACACGTAAAGCCATTAGCGTGTCAAGTTGGAACTTAGCAGGTCCCTGGGTCCTATAAACCCAGTTTCAGCCAGGCGTAGGGATCAGCGGGCTTGGAAGCGTAAACCAGCGCCCTGACATGGATCCTGTCACCAGCTAATATGTCAGTTGTCATTTTTTTTTAAATCCTGCCCTTAACACAAGGGAAAACACTCAAGCCATTCACTTCTCTGAGACGTTCAAGAAGGTGCTTTTTTTTTTGCAGAAACAGCCAGTTCAGGGTGAGGCCAGCAGCATATCAGAGAATCCCCAGAAGCACACAAATATTGTGTTACACGGCATAATTGATAAAAGGTACTGGATTTATACGTTTTCAGTTTTTGCGCATACATACGTCGTCATTTTCGCTGAGGACCTGGGGGGGCAAAGGTGTGCGGAAACACGGTGCATGTTTCCCTCATAAATCCTCAGCTTGGTGAACTCCAGGACATCTCAGCCAATGGAAAAGCACAAAACTTGTTTCTCGCTGTCCTCAAGGCCCGGTGTCATGGGGAGTATCTGGTGTTGGGTGCACCCTGCACATGCTCAGCTCTCCCTCCTCGTTTATAGAAAGCCCAGATGTTTATTAGAAGATTTATAAGCAGCTGAACTGCGGTGTGTGGAGCGACGCTGTGTAGCAGACCGTAGCTTTTAGCCTGGCACTCTGTTATTGCAGGTTGCTAATTCTTTCAGGAGCGTGCAGTTTGAAGAGGAGGTATATGGAGCTGAGAAAAGTAACAGCACCCATGGGGCTGATAAAGTCAAAAGCAGCCTTGATCAAACCTGCTCTGAGAGGGTTTTTTTTTTTTTAAGTTTGTTGTTTGTTCTGAAGAAGGAACATGAGGTATTGAAGATGTTGCTAGTTTGCCTGCCTGTTCATCTGTATGTGAACAAACACCCTCTTGAGGACTTTTATCTGTGTAATTTTGTTAGCGAAAGCAAAGAGGGGAAAGAGAGATAGAGAGGAAGAGAGGAGGGGTGGAAAACAGAGGTTAACTGACACTGTAGATACAGAAGCTAAAAAAAAGTTTGATTTGAAACCCTGTAAGCACAACAATATTCAAATCTAACCTAACGTCCGATATAACACCCTGAAATTGAAACAACAACGTGTCATCAGGCATCATTCATTTTGTAGATGACAAAAAAGCTATTAGGCCTCTTACAGCAAGTCTCAAGTCATTAAGTCTTTTAGGTTACGCCAAAGTTAAAGGAGAAACTTGTTTTATCTGCTGCTGAATGTGGTTTCCTGCCAAGAGTAGATGGTGGTGATGGTTGTTTGCCAAGAGCATCAGCCATTGTTGTGTAGCAACACAAGAGGCTATAATGCTCCCTCTGAGCAGTGTTACTTCTTCAAGGCAGTCTGGACGCTACTCTGAGTTGCTATCGGAAAGTGATGAGACGGGCAGGGCCCAGGGCTAGCGTGTTAGCATGCTAACTTCAGTAGATAGAACTGAAAAGACCGCCACCGTTGGAGATATCTCTTGGTGAATAAAGGAACAAAGTTTTATGTTGAACTCGCAAAGTTTCTTCTAGACTGGTAAATAAACAGCTGCTAATGCCAACGTTAGCTATGTAGCGTTAGCAAAACTTATGAATAGCTTCTTTATGTAGCAAATCTTCATCATATTTCAGTAAAAATTACATTTAAAGTCATTTAAATTTCTGAATTGAGTTCAGTGGTGAATTCAGTGTTCATTTCAAAGCTGTCTTGCGTTATAATTTTTACATATTTGAGAGCTAAAATTTAAATAGTCAAGCTGTTAGCTCACCTGACTGAGGCTGTTTTGTTTATTTTTTTAATTGTTCTTGGATTTTATAATGGCACAACAAAAGACCTGGATTTTTTTTCTCAAGTCATGCCAAGTCTTTAAGGACTCAAGTCTCCCAAGTAGCCAAAAAAATATGTTTTAGTCAGGTTTGAGTTCATGTTTATGGTCTCAAATCTTCATGTCCTGAAACCACATCCACCCATGTGTGAATTTGTCGTATAATTTCTCTTTCACTTGTTGTAAATCTACTTGATTTTTGTAACTTACAAAAAAAAAATTTTGGTGTAAAATGTGTGCAATTCATGTTAAATTACTTACCCCCGGATAAATTCACGTGTCTTTGTAGAAGTGACGTCCATCTATCTATGTTTACATCCGTCTAGAAAACATTATAATACCCAGCCTGTGCTACAAAGAAAAGAGAGGAGAATAGAGAAGAGATAAAGGAGGAGATAGCAAAAAAAAAAGAGCAACTGGAGGAGGACAGAAGAGTCATTCTCGCCCTGGGCATATCTGCCCAGATAATGACTAGGTGAGGAGAATCTGTGTCACCGGGTGGCGTGGCTGGCAGTGGCACTAGTTGACTCTCATAAACCAGCTGGACAGTGAAAAGGACAAAGAGACAGCCGTTTTTATTCCATCACTGCTCACGTCGAATGTATTTATCCTGCTGAAGAACCAGAGCTAAGATCAATCTGTGTCAGTAAATATTCAAATAAATAAAAACGCTATTATTCCACAAACAAGACCAAGAGATAGACAGGCAGCCTGATTGATGATGACTTACTCTGCATTATCCCTCAGTCATGTCACAGTTAAGAGGAAAAAACAGGGCAGGATGAACGTGACTTATTTTTGTCTGTGATAGGATATTATCCTAATCTAATCTCCTCATAGCCAGGGGTAAAAGAACAAGTTGTAATACATCTCCTGCACCAAACGTCAGTAAATGTGGAGGTGTAGAAAAAGAGCCACATGTTCTTAAAACCCACCAACATCCTAAAAATATATCCAACCAACCATGAAGGAGCTTCAGTTTTTCGCATTCTTTATTTGCGTCTTGCTGTTTCTCTTCAACGACAACCAATCCGCGGACTCACCTGTTAGCTTACATGATGTTAGACAGGCTGTAAAGTTAATTAACGTAATGAAAATAATGGCGTGTTGTGGTGTTTTGCGGGAGCGAGGTGCATTCGAATGAATTCCAACAAGATGCAGGTCATTTCGAATTTGTTTTGAAAAAACGACAGCTCTAGTATGTCACAGGTGAGAGATACAGAGGTGGAAGTTCTGTGGATATCACCAAGAGAAAGTCTTTAGTGTTTAAAAAGAAAAGAGCCAAGACTGGTCGTAGCAGAGTTATTAATGTCAATGAACTGAAAAGACAGAGAAGAACTGTCACCAACAACAAAATGTAACATTGTGGAGGTTTAATGATGAAGTATCTTAAGTCTTTGTTTAGTCAGAAATAATTTGCTGTAATGCTAAAAAGAAAAACTAAGAAACTCTGGGTATTTCAATGTCAAGTAGCCATTTATGCTGCTCCAGTACGTAACAATCAAACCTGGCCATCACAGAAACTTGAACCTTCGAAGGTTCAAGTTTCTCCCGTCCCTGTACTTTCTCTCTCCTCTGTCACCAAAGGCTTTTAACAGCTTTATTTTTTTGTCTGACTGATTCTCACCACAGCTCTCTGCCCCGTCTCCCCTCTACCTCCAATTTCTATTCACATCCCCTCTTTTTACCTTCTCGGCTCCCTCTCCAAAGTTCAGTTGCACCCCCCCATCCCATTATCAAAACCATTTTGCCATGCAGAGGCAGCTTTCTGCTTTCTCCCTCAGACGAGGAGTCTGCCTTTCATAGAAAGCCGCTCTCCCTCTCCTCCATGAATACACAGTATTAATAGCATCTACCTAGCATGCAGCTCTCACAAAGGGAAGTGTTTTGTAGGAAGGTGTACTTCTCAAAATTCTCTCAAAAGGAGTCAGAGTGGTAAGTGCCACGCCACGGGCACTATTATGATTTTTTTTTCAGGCTATGGCTGAATTATTGATCACATTAGTCTAAAAGAGTGGCAGCTCACTGATCACTAGCGAGCCCTTAAGGTTCCATTAGCTCAGTTGTTCAATAATGACTTGTTCTTTTGCAATGCATTTAACTGGCAGTAATGCCTCTTCACAAGCCAAGTTCTCCCATTAACTCTATTCAACCTATATGAGTCCTTGTCCAGAACAGAGGCATGACATATGACACAGTGGCAACAGTCGATTGAATTTCAACTTTATTGAGCAGACGTGGTGTGTTTGGGTTGTTGGTGGCAGAAAGAAAACGTGTTGCAAAGAAATTCAGTTTACACGCCCAGCCACGCGTCCCAGCAGCCTCAAAATTAAGTATGAACTGTTTCACCTCATCACAGCGTTGTTTGTTTTATTATATATGATAAGACATCTAATATTTATCTAGGTGGCGTGGACCCACATGATATATCTATTTTCTCCTCGTTTGAATTAAGCTTGTGCCATTTAAGGAGACTTAAACACAACTTCGCTAATAACTAGTAGAGCTTTTTGTAATCATAGTGATAATACAGCTTACTGCGGTATAAGGTCCTCATGTTTTCATCACATTGTCACAATCAGTATATTTAAGATGGTGTAATATTTCAGTGCAGCCTGTCTCCTCCTGTTGCATTCAAAGGGCCAGCTCTACCTAAATTCCCAATAAAGAAATTGATATAGACATAATCATCATTAGAAAATCATTAACACTCACAGCAAAAACAAAGAAAGAATTTAATAAAGACATCAGCTTCACTCTCTCGTATTAATACTCCTAATATCTTAAACTCTTGTATTCTGTTTACTTCATTTCAGAGCATGTTCAGTGTTTACTTTACCAATTAACACACAGCATTATCCGATCAAGGAAAGTGAGCTGACATTGATTTGACGGGTCTGGTTTACAAAGCTGCTTTACAAAATGAACAAAAAGAAATAAGGAATGGACTGTTCAACAACTTTGTTTCTTTATTTTAGTTTTAGATTACTAAAATTAGATTTGATTGTGTCTTTATATTTGATTTTTCTCTGTTGGGCGTAAAGATAGAGGACTCTTTTCTCAACACTCAGTCACTTTTGTCTCTCTAGTTAGGTTTTACCAAATCTTTCTTGTGTTTGTGTATCCTTCAAAATATGAGTTTTAAAGTTTTAAAGAAAAGTTGATTTTACCACAGAAAAGATAAAGTATGATTTGGTACAGCTAGAAGACAGAAATAGCAAGCTTGTTCCATATTTGTTTTTTGTTATTTTGTTAATTTACGAGGTTAAGAAAAAGCCAAATTTAGTTTATTTAATGAAGACCCTCAAACTTCATTCCTTTACTTTTGTTCCAGTGGTAGAAGCAGTTAATTTCCCACAAATGTTATCATAATCTATAACTAAAAGGAAAAGGCTGGGCTTATTGATCAACTTGGATGTTGGAACATTACGCCACACAGCAATTAAGAAGTAACAAGTTCACACTTTAAATTTATAGACTGATATATGCCAGATTCATTCTCTTCATGCTTGGGGTGAAAATGTAGGTCTTCAATTGCTGATCTGACAGTGGTCGATTGTGTCTGGACACAGGTTCATTTTATCACTTATTATTAGGAATATGACCAGCAGGATATTCTGTTGTTACAGTGACACCCCTATTGTGTGGGTGCCAGGATTTGGTAGAGGTTTTCTAATTGAAATGCCAGATCTGCCTCAGCTGAGGATGATCAGTGTGTCTATAGATGAGGTAGAGAATAGTGACCTTCTTCTTGTTGGTCTACATGACTTCTGGACTGCTACCTGTAGAATCCAGAGACGTGGTGGTGTTTGTGGTGTCGTTCATGTTGTAAAACCTGGCAGGTTTTGCACATGCACTCACTAAGACCTATCCAGCCTTTCCTGGACCGCTGACTGTGACTATCGCAGTAGCTGGAACCCCCAGGCCTGTAATGAGCTAGAGGGGGCAGCAGATGTGGTGCCACTCATGGTGTGTAGTCTGGCTCCACCAACCTTCAGTCACAGCTTACGCTGAGGGCGGCTTGGCCATGAGCAGTTATTTAGAGCCACAACGAACCAACATTATCCTAAGAATGTCCTGTACCTTGGAAAATAATAAAAAAACACTGATATTTTGCTGGTTTTTGCACAATAATACTAACCATTTGTCTTTTCTTTGTGAGAGTGGCCTCTCAGTTTGGAGAATAATAACAGGGATTTTGGGGGCTCAGTGTGCTGCTGCTGCACATTGACTGAAATACAGAGCATCAATCCACTGAGGCACGAGTGCAGAAACGCATCTCATCAAACTGTGTGTGTCATCTTAATTTTATGAATGGATATTTTCTAAGACAGGAAAATGAAACCTCAGATCTTGACATTACATTTATGGCCAACATTTTTCATTTTAATGCATTTGATTTCTCTTGAATTACGCTTATAGTAGTTTTATTTTGTTGTTATCCTGTAAATTGTACCAAACTTCCCCAGAGTTTCATAGCAAACATGTGTGCTGGAAGACAACACTATTCATGAGTTCAGTATTGTTCAGTTTCATGGAATCATTTTTATGCAAAGAAACCATAAACAGACGCAGTAGTTGTTCTTCTTCTGTTGCATTTCTGTGTTGTCAATATGCCTTGAAAGGAACTCTGGGATTTATTATTAGAATAAGAGCAGGCAGTTAAAGCATCTTTAGTCTTTATAATGTGACACATTATTTAACCCAACCAGAAAGTGTGGGTAAAGTGTATTTGTACAGAAGGACTTGTTCAACTTAATAGAATTTGACAGATCACTCATACGATATATTATGAGAGCTGATACATTCAGAGATGGTGCTGCATTCACTCACTGTGAAAGCTGCTCAGTGGATGCGTACACCAAAAAGTCATCGCCGTGTTCCTGCATTTTTGGGCCCACAGAGCAGAAAATAATTTAATGATACGACTCTTCTAGACTTTTCAAACATTATTGGACTGATTGGATCAAAACACAAAAACCCCTGAAAATTGAGAGTCAAGTGCTCACAGTTGCCTCATGCCATGAGAGGACGGCACTTAGAAATCAGTCTGGATACTGTCACCTCATGGTCCAGCTCTTTCCTGGGGGCTTGGCTCCACCCACACACCTCCCTCAATGCTTGTGTGTGTGTGTGTGTGTGTGTGTGTGGTTCTCCTGGCCAGGCAGCAGGTGTTGGTTTGATCCCTGCTCCAGTGAGCTGTGTCTGGGTGTCTGGGTGGCTCCCACTCCCAGCTGGGGCACAACAAGTTGAGAGGGTAGGGGGAGGATGGGGGAGGGAGGAGAGGGGGGGTGAGCTGCCATGTGGATGAGGTGATTAGATTAGCAGCATCTGAGGCCCGGGTGCTTGGCCGGGTGTCTGTCAGAGGGTCAGGGCTCGTCTCTTGCTGTACATTTTCAGCTGCTCCCTGATTAGCCGCTGATGGGCGAAGTCACCCAAAACTTACGCCGGAGCCAACTTTTCTTCTCGGTAAACAAGTAAACAAGGTGACCGTGTTCCGCATTTGCCAACATGTCTCCGCTTATCGGAAATTAATGAGCTCACAGCTGTGGGATTCTTGGCTGGCGGCGATATATTAGTTATGTGTACATACAGAAAAGACTGGACGGTCAGCTGGAAATTTGCTCCAGTTTGCCGTCAAGTTTCACCAATACACGCAGGTATTAAACTCATTTTGTCTTTCCGCTTCATCTGACAACTTGTAAAAAGGAAAATTAGCCAAAATTGACCAATTACAGAATAAAAAGCAACGGCCCAGTTTGAAAAGAAGACATGCAGAGGCCACAGGAACTTCACAAAGCTTTCCACTGGCAACCCAGCGTGAGGATTTTATGTGAAGCAGATTGAGGAAATGCCAAGTAATTGTCTCTGTTGGCATAATTTTGTTTATGGTACATATGGTAACACCTGTACACCTGCTTTTTGTGCAGTTATCCAATCAGACAGTCACGTGGCAGCAGTGCAAAGCATAAAATCATGCAGATACAGCTCAGAAGCTTCAGTTAACGTTCACATCAAACATCAAGATTGGGAATAAATGTGCTCTGATGAACTGTGTGCCAGGTGGACTGGTTTGAGTTGTTTCTGAAACTGCTGCAGGAGAATGAACAAAACAGCTACGGTTACTCAAATAACCACTCTTTACAACTGTGATGAGCATAAAAGCATCTCACAACAGCAGGAGACCTCGTCAGGGTCCACTCCTGTGAGCCAAGAACAGAAATCTGAGGCTCAACAAAACTGGACAATTGAAAACTTGAAACACACATAGCCTGGTCTGATGAATCTGGATTTCTGCAGATGGTGGCGCCAACAGCATGAATCCATGGACCCAACCTGTGTTGTGTCGAGAGCCTAGGCTGGTGGTCTTGGTGTAGTAGAGTGGGGAGTGTTTTCTTGCCACACTTTGAGCCTCTTAATACCAATCAGTCATGGTCTGAACACCACAGCCCAACTGACCATGTTCATCTCTCTATGGCCACAGTTTACCATCTCCTAATGGCTACTTCCAACATGATAATTCATCATGTCACAAAGCAAAAGTCATCTCAAACTGGTTTCATGAACATGGCTCTCCAGTCACTAGATCTGAATCCAGTAAAAAAAAATCTTTGGGGTGTGATAGAACTGGGGATATGCAGCATGAATATGTAGCTGATCTTGTCAACATGGAGCAGAATCTTAACAAAAAGCGTCCAACATCTTGTGGAGTCCACACCACGAAGGGCTGAGGCTGACCCTACCCAGTATTAGTATGGTGTTCCTAATAAAGTGAGTGTATTTGTTGCTGTTTGGTCAGTAGATCAGGTTTGAATAAAGCAGGAACTGAAAGTGTTTGCAGTTTGAGTTGTGTAGTTATATTTGTGTTCCACACGGTTCTGATCAATGATGATGATTAAATGGGGTCAGGCCCTCTGGGAATGATTTCCAGGACGTTTTTATGTTGTTGTGCTGTTTGTAATGTTGGCGCACATTATCTGCTCGATCATGGAAAGTGAAAACAGGTGCTGTATGATGTCAGCAGCAACTGAGGAATCTTAAATTAACGCTTTTCTTTTGTTATTGTGTATTATTTGAGTGTTTTGTGTATGTGTGTGGCTCATCCCTGCGATGACCTGAACAGGTGGTAGGTTCCAGCCAGGCGAGGCTGGGAGGGTCAGACACCAGCCGCCGGTCGATAGTAAGAGAGGAGGCGGCAGCTTTTTGTGAGGGTGTAGGTTTGATCTGTTTATTTGTCCTGAGCTTTGAGATTTGTTTTTTATTAGCCATGCTGGCAGGGCGGCTCTAGGGGATGGCTGTGTCAGTCGATGGGTCCACCCAGTCAGTCCAGGCGTTGGTGATTTCCCTCCAGCACCATTTGACGTTGTTGTTATGTGAGATGTCTTACTAATTTATTTGATTCAGACGGTCATATTTTTGTCCCTCCTCCCACTCAGGATGAATTGTACACAACAGAAATCCCCACTGACACTAACATTCAGCTTCACTTACACAATTTAATCAATTTACTTTTGCTCTAGACTGAGAGTAACTTGAAATGAGGTGCATTACTTCACTTAACGATAAAAAATTATTTCACTGGTGGCTCTGATTACATCTGAATAGCTCATAAAATCCAGATGCAAGTTTTTACAACCTGCAATAAAGATGTGGTCATCCAACCCAAAGCTACAGAAGTAGTCAGTCGGATTCATTAACAGAAGTGATCTTTGCTGCAAACACACAACCAGGAAACAAAAGCAACATGCAGCTCAGACAACGACATACTGTAGTTATCAAAATGGATTTTCAGGGAACATGTGAATGGAGACACGAGAAATAAGGACGCTACTACCAATTATTACTAATTTCCGCTGTTTTATGAGCATCATATTCTAGTAAAAGGCAGCACACGTCTTTTATAATTGTAACCAGGCTAAATGTACGATACATACTAATAATAAAGTAATAAAGTTTATGTTAAAATAAAAGTGTTTTTAGAAATAAACTTTAAAAATATGGTTTAAAAGCTGGTATATTAAAAATGGCACAGTGTAATAAATAATTAAAAGTAGAAATTATATATATATATATATATATATATATATATATATATATATATATATATATATATGATAAAAGATGATTAAAAAAAGATGAGAAAAGATAAAAATGTGAAGTTATATATATTTTCTGTTTTATTGTGAAGAGTTCGTGGTTGTAAAAGGAAGTAGTATTTCAGAATAAGAGCATCACTGGTCATTGATTGGCTGAGGTGGATGCGCGAGGAGACAGAAACAGGAAGTGAGAGTGCGTGAAGTTTATATGACTTGACAAAAAAGTGAAGTTTGTGAAGTCCTGTGTTACCAAGTGTGTAACTGGTGACGTAGACACTCGGTTTCCGGTTTTTCTGGAGCAGCTGGAGATATTTCTGCTCGAAGTTTATTGCACGTATGTTAGATTCGCACGTTTATGCTAGCTCGTTAGCCTACTGAATGTATTTTTAGCATTCGTTAGCAAAGTGAATGGGCTTTTAGCCTCTGTGTAGCTAACCTAGCTTATGTGCTCGGCTTCAGTTCACCGTTTCGGGACTACGCGGGAGACACCTGTCCTTCACCGGAGACCGAGAGACCGGTAAAACCGGCAGAGACCACAGCACCTGTGGACACCTGATTACCACCTGGTTCTTCACCGGGAACCGAGGGACTGCGGCTGCGGACTGGACTCGGGACTCACTATCAAGGTACCGCTCTTAGTTTCGGCAACGCAAGTTTATTAGCATAGCACATTTAAACAATAAAGCAATTCAGAGTGCTTTACATAGAATGTAAAAGGCAGCAAGAAGCACTGTAAAGGCAATATAAAACAATGTAAAACAGCATTTAGATAGAAATTTAAAAAAAAACGGAGTAGAAAAAATGATTATTAAAAAATAAAAAAAAGAAATACAAGAGTAAAATGGAAAATAAAAATAAGAAATATAAGAGTTAAAAGGAAAATTAAAATAAGAAATATAAGAGTTAAAAGGAAAATTAAAATAAGAAATATAAGAGTTAAAAGGGAAAATAATATATACAAGAGTTAAAAGTAAAATGGAAAATAAAAAATAAGAAAAACAAGTACAAAGGAAAATAAAAGTAAAAACAAAAGTAAAATGGAAAATAAAAAATAAGAAATACAAACGATAACGTTGCAGTGCATCATAAGAAATTAGTGATTATTTATTATTATTAATAAAAGGCAGTGGGAAACAGAAAGGTCTTCAGCCTTGATTTAAAAGAACTGAGTCTCAGCAGACCTGCAGCTCTCTGGGAGTTTGTTCCAGAGATGTGGAGCATAAAAACTGAACGCTGCTTCCTCCATGTTTAGTTTTGACTCTGGGGACAGAGAGCAGACCTGTCACCAGACGACCTGAGGAGGTCTGGATGGTTCATAACGTAGCAGTAGAGCGTCGCATCAGGCCGGCAACAGAGACTTTTATTTTATTTCATTTTAATATATGCTGGCTTGTGTGTGTGTGTGTGTTTCTTGGTGAATGTGAGTGCAGTTGAATTTGGTGTGAACTTGAGTTGGATGTAACTCTGTTTATTGAGGGGAATGACTGATTCCAGTGTGATGTTTACTAGTTTGTTTGTTGTTGTTACTGCAGTGATACATTTATCTGAGTGCAGTATGTTAATTACTGTTTGTTTACTGTAAACATAGCCTAATATTGTGGTGTTAAAGATCATTAGAGGTGATTTAAGGGACTCGAGACTGAACTCAGGGCCCTTACCTGCCTAAAATAGGACTAAATACATATGTTCCTGCAATCATAAATGGCTGACAGAGAGAGTTTTTTCCAGATTGTGGTGCATTTGTGTGACTGACAGGTGAAAATAAAGTCTAAACATAATGTAAACACCCATTACTGGTCACTTATGACCACTGAAAGCTGCACTAGAGCCGTCTGCGTGCACCAATCACTGAGGCTTACTGACTAGCTTTACAGAATATTCCTTTAATCCTACAATCGGCACCATAAAGCTCTGCGGCTTCTGACCAAATTCCCTCCTCAAACAAACTTTTCACTTGTGTCCTTTTCCCGTCTTTGGTTTGTGGCTGCACACGTATCGCCTGCAAATCGCCCCCTTTATTACGCAGGTTTCACCTTACGAGCTACTTAAGTCTCGACTGTCTGTCACGCATCCATATTCAACGTCCTCCCTCCATCTTGAATAATCTTCTTTTGACTGATGCTCGTCCCTCTCTTCCTCTCCCCCTCTCTTTCTCTTTCTCGATGGCGTCTGGTTTTTGGCTGGCAGTCGGGGTACCCAGGTGTGGTGCTGGAGGTACCCAGCTGTGAGGCCACCAGCCCAGGCATGACTCGTAACAGCGTCCCCCTGTCATCCTGTCAGTCACGGCTGACAGAGGCCTCAGTGGGACACACAGCATGGAGGGTGACAGGGGTGTCTGATGGCAAGTTTTGAAATGTGAGAGGCCACGTGATTCCTGTGTGTAAGTGTGTGTGTTTGTGTGTGTGTGTGTAGCCTTGGCTGTCCAGTGCGTGACTCGGTGAAGAAGTGCAGCATCACCGTCCGGAGAGGTGTGTGTCTCCGGACCTGCAGTGCATTATGGCTGTAAAGTACGCTATTGATGCGTAACCATGGATGGAGAGAAATTGCCTGGTCACTCTCAGCGTGAACAGTCCTCTCTGCTCGTCTCTCAGCACTGCAGAGCTCAGATGTGTTCAGTCCTTCAGGAGGAAAGATTAAGTTTGTGCTCAGTTGCCCCAGGCAACAATTTTACTGTACAATACTGAATTTTACTGTGTTATATAAACCTCTAGTTTATTGTAAAACAGCTGCATTAGTTTGAGTAATTTTCCTAATTTCATGAAAAAAACTAACAGAGTCTCAGCTGTGCATTGTGTTTAGCAAATATTAATAAAATAAATAAAAGTATAATTTATTAATTAAGTGGTTTTCATATACCTATCAATCTCTTGACCGGAGCGCCGACTTTCACTGAACTGAAACTGAATGCTGTGTATATTACCCATAATTCCCCGGCTTCTGGAGCAGGAAGTTCTGTCGCTGTAAGAAACACACCAAACTCCATTCAGAATTCTTGATATTTTCACAGTTTCCTGTCTGGATATCAGAGATGAACGCTGGTTTTTAATGACTTCTATCTCTTTTTAACTGATCTACAGTTCGGCATTACTCGGTTTGGGGAAATGACAGAGGCTCCATTCTCCCTAAAACAAGTCAGTGTAACATCAAAACGTTTCCAAAACTGTTATTTTAAGGTGATGTTGCTTGAATTAGCTCATTAGCAAATGTTAGCATTATTGTGGAAACTATAAACATTATACCTGCTAAATATCAGCATGTTAGCACTGTCATAGTGAGCGTGTTAACTCATATTAGCTCTGTGCCTTTAAGTGCAGCCTTGCTGAGCTGTTGTAATTTATTGTCTTTGTCTCGTTATTGATTATTACAGAAAATAGGTGCAACAGAGCTAAAAAAAAATCGTAGGTTAGTCTGTCAACTAGTTTGATAATCATTTGAGTCTTTTTCTAAAACGAAAATCAACTAAAAAAGGTTTTTTATAGCTGATATTTAAATATAATTTTCATTAAGGTTTTGTAATTATATAAACATGACATATAGATGTAAAGCTGTTGTAAAACAGCATTGATTTAAACGTGTATATGCAGGCTATTGTTCAAAATGTTTATTAAATAAATGTAATATTGTTAAATAAATTTTAGCTCTGCCGTCACCGTGCAGACTGTCATTGATTCACCTGATTTCAGCCTGAATAAATATTAGAAAAACGTAATCAAATATTCTGTTTTTAACATAAAACTTACTATAATGGTCTCTATATATGACTTCATGACTTACATGTCCATACACCTGCATCACACCTTCTCCATCTCATTCATTGTGTCCAGCTCAGCTCTGAATCCTCGTACTGTGGGAACGACCCATTATTCCACACTCGAGCAGCACGACTCCCAATGAATAAAAGACTTCATCCCGCTGACACCAGAGGTTCCCACCTCCTCCTCCTCTTTTCACCTCTTTATTTCCAGTCCCCCAGCCTCCTCCTCACCCTCTCACTCCTTCAGAACAATTCAGAATAATTTTCATGTCAATCATTGTCGTAACATGAATGTAACGACTTATAAAATCAAATCAGCCAATTTACTTTCACTCTAGACTGAGAGTAACTTTGAAATTAAGTGCATTATTTCGCTTAACAATAAAAAAAAATCTTTACTGGTTGCTTTGATTACAGTTGAATAGCTCATAAAATCCAGATGTAAGTTTTTACAGTCTGCAGTGAGGATGTGGTCATCCAATCCAAGGCTACAGAGGTAGTCAGCGGTGCATTTGGATTCATTAACAGAAGGGATTTTTCGTGCAAATACACAAGCATGAAAACAAAAACAGCATGTGGCTCAGACAGAAACATACTGTAGTTATGAAAATGGATTGTCAGGAATGAAAACTGAATGATTTGGCAAAACAGCAGAGACAGACTTTTCCACTAATTACTACTAATTTCCTATGTTTTTATGAGTATGTTCAGTCATATTTTAGAAATCCTTCCCCTCCCTGTTTCCTGATTTGCTCCTAATGATGTTGTTAAACTTGAATCAAAACTTCTTCCTCTTTATAAATTCAAGATAATGTATTACTAATTTCCATCAGTACTCTGTTTCTCTTTAACAAAAACAGTTTACATCCAGTGTTTCTTTCAAATGCCCTTCATTTTTAAATCACTTTGAAATACCGTCAATGAAACTTCACTTTTCCGACACAGATGTTTCTCCTTAGAAACCTCCCAGCAACTCCAAAAAAAACACAATCCCTCTTGTTCCTGGTGGGCTTTTAACAGTGGTGGAAGAGCAGCAGTACCACACTGTAAAAATGCAAAATTTGAGTACAAGTACCAGCAAAATGTACTTTAAGTATCAAAAGACTTCTCCCAAACACAACTTCACATAACTGGAAACACCTGTGTGGGTATGCAGGGCCTTTAGTTGATAATAATGCATCATAATTTACAGGTTTAACCTGTGTTTTGTCTGTAAAATCTAAATAAATAGCAGCTATAGCTGTAGTGGAGGAAAAAATCGAAGTGTAAAACAGCAGAACTGTAGGTTACATGTTTATTGTGGTGCAAATCACACCTAGGCTACAGGTGGTCTTGAGAGAGCTCCTTATGAAATTATAATTGCATAGTAAGCTTCTAACTGTGAAGGAAATGTATTTCTCTATATGAACGACCATCACTCACTCATATACCGAACTTCCCTTGAATTAGATGCTTTTTCCTAGAGAAATAGATTTCACATCATGTGTTCAGTAACTTAACATGGGAGTTGCTAATTGACTGCTGCCTCTGTCTGTTAGTTTGTGTTGTTGTGTGGTTCTTTTACTCATGTAAAGGATCTGAATATTTCTCTCACCACTTAAAGTACCACACAATGACATAAACATTCCCACAGAGTAAGATTGAAATGAGACACTGAAATGCAATCTGTTCAAATTAATTGAGCAAATTAAGTATAATCAGGTCATTTCGAATTTGACGAATTAAACTAGAAATTTGAATGAAATTAGACCTCAGTTGTCGAGAATTTGTTTGAATTAATTCGAACAAATTAATCTAATTTATTTTGGGGTGTTTATTAATTTTCTGCTCTAACTTTTCCAATTGTTTGTTATAACAATGATCCAAAAATGTGAAATTGCATATTTTTATTGAAAGTCTTCCACAACTTCGAAAGTGTTGTTTGGTTAGCATTTTTATGACTGGTTGGGCTCAGTTTTTCAACTCGTGACAACAGACAGTTCTGGCACTGCTTTCTTTACTTTTTAGTATAATAAAACATCTAAAAAATATTGTACGTGATCAAAAGTAGTAGTAGTAGTAGAAAGCCGGGTTACTTCATGGCCTCTTCATTGGACAGAGTTTGCTCAATTGTCGGCCACTTGACCTGAGATAAGCTGGGAAACACTGTGAGATGTGGTTTCAGCTCACTGCGGGAGAGTTTGTTTGAAACCAATGTTTCCAAGGATTAATTTCGCCTGCCAGAAAACCCTGACCTAGCAACAAAAAACAAACAATAATAATTCAAGAGACTTAAAGTGACAGGCTCACTGTAATGTTTGGTCCTCAAATATAAGACTCCCCATATCTTCAAACAATTTCCAGAGAAGAAATATCAGGCTTAATAGATTTACTTTGTTTGCAGCCATTTGAAGTGTTTACAACCCCTAATACGAATGACATATTTTTCCAGCCATACTGAGATCAATAAACTTTTGAGTGTCTCTCTACTTTGAAACCTCAGCACGCAGATGGCCCAGAGAGAACAACATTTACGCTTCGGTAATATTAATTTATTCTACCATCCACTGTGGACGGGAGAGCGAGGGGGGGCCAATGGAATTGATTTTCTACTGCTGTATTTCTTCAGAGGCCCCGACTGCCCTCAAAGACACAGACTGTAGATGAGGTGAGCTACCAGGTCTGTGTCGTATTCACGACCCCCGAGTATCAGGAGTAAGATGGAGCACAGCAGATAAGGTTAAACTAATGAAAGATTTGATTCAACTTTAACATTAATTGTACATCCTGTCAAAGTGTTGTCTAGACCTATATATGTAGAATTTTATCACTAAAATGGAGACACAAGATTCAATGAGAGATGTCTCAGAACACCTTAAGCCTTTGAACCTGATGGGGAGACAGTATGGGTACATTTGATCGAAAAACTAGAGGATATGAGCCCATATTGCTACATTGGTAACTTATATGACATGAGTGACTACCTGGAGTTCGCAAACAGAGCTGAATGGTTGTCAAGGACATGGGAGCTCAAATTGAGGTGCTTGGACCCGATTTAACTTTCTTTAGCAGACAATGGCTTAGCCGAGCCTTCAGCCATTTTGGAACGACTGGAAAGATGTAGCTCCCCTTTGTGGCATTTCAAAATAAATCAATATTAAGACTGAATGATGGCTAGATAGCTTTTAAACATCTTCTGCCAAGCAATGTGTGTCTGTCACTTACATTTTTTCTGTGCATTCATTGAACAAATGAATGAATGAATGTAGGTACATTGATCTTCATATTTTAGAATTCAGAACTACCTGTTTTATAATATATAATAAACATATACTAGCCAGTATTATCACAGAGTAAGTGTTTATAAGTTCTTTTTTAAGTGTACTGTAGCTGGGCTGGATGGCTTAATTAGGTTGTCTGGCGAAAAGTACATTTGCCCACTAAAATTGCTTTGTTTTCTAGCTTGTCTCGGCAAGCTCAAGGGACAAGATGAGTATACGGTCCATGTCTGTAGACAAGAGGAGACATTAGCTTGAATGCCATGGATTGTATCCAATAGGCGTGTCTTATCACAGTTATTTTTCCTCAGAAGCTATAACATTGGTATGTAATGATAATTTTAAGAGAAATAGCGTTTGTGTTAGCGCAAATCTCTCCCATTCTGTGATCTGGAGAAGGATTCATTAGGGTCAGTGAGGACATGAAATCATTTTGATTTTGAAGAGTTGGAGTGGCTGAGGCTCTGAGTTGTTGGGTTATTTCCTGTTGACAGGGTGCTGACCAGCTCTTCCTACCTAATGATGGCGTCGTTGACATGTTGTATCTGACAGGAGACAAATCTGTGTTTGTTTGAAAATCTGGTGCTGACTAGTGTGTGGGAATTCTAAGCAGAGATTTGGTTACAATGAAAGTCATCTCAGATAACCCTCCAAAATTTCTGTGGCTGCTCTACATGAGAGAGAGATGTGGAATAAGGAGTGAGACAAAGAAAAAAGGCTAAATCATAAAATTCATGCCAGTTGCAAGAAGTGTCAGGTCGTCCTGTGTCTTGAAGTGTTGACAGCGTTTGCGTTTGCGGTATGAGTTGTCAGCTTCCAGCACGTATGCCCAGACGAAAAATATCCTTTATTACAAAGCAACCGCAAACAGCTGCTGCAATGTAATCCGACAAGAAAGCTGTCCACACGCCAAAGTTCGCTCACTCAGTGTTTATTTTGTTACTGACAGGCAGATTATCATATATGTTCGATTACCATTATGGATAGACTCTACAGAGATAGAGTTTTTATTATATAAGATCCTTGTGTGACCTGAAACAGTCAGTTTTATCAGTACCAGACTCATTGACAAAAACAGTAATTTTAACGCAGGCAGAACACAGGAAACCTGCTGGAATACCACTGCTCCATCTGTTAGTTTGTTTGGTATCACATTTAACCAATGTAAAGGAGATCTGATCGCTCTTTCCATTGGCTAAAGCCACACAAAAACAAAGTTCATCAGATCAAGGCAGAGTATCCCAACAGCTGTTCTTGCTCGGTAAATTACTGTTTTGTTATACTGAGCCTTGCATTGATATATATATGTTTGCTTAAAAGGATCTTACCTTTAATAAAGCTCTGTCTCATAGGAATCCTATCCATAGTAAGCGTCAAATTATTTATAACAATCACAGCAAAAAGCATACTTAATAGACGTACTTTGAAGTGGGTGCAAAGTTCCTTCAAAATTGCACCAGTTGTTTACATTGCAGCAGCATTGTTCATGGTGGCCAGGTACACCGTTCTTACTCAATCATTTACACCCAAAAACATGGGAAAATACAGCCCAGGTTCCAAAATACCAGAGTTATCCTTTAAGATAACTGAAGTCACATAAATTGCTGGAGAAAGTCGTAGGTTGCTTATTTACACAAGGTTTAAACAAGCAAGTTAACCACCCACACCAACAAGGGAGAAGTGGCAGAGGTAATGCCACATGATTTACTATGTTCACTTTAAGAGTTCTGCCATTTTTAAAGCCAATAAATCAAATTTCAAATTATTCTAGAGGGAAGCAGCCTGGTCTGTTTTAAAATTCTCCACTCTCCAGAATTTTCTTCCTAAGAACTCGGGGAAAGGGAAAATGCTGCTTTTTCTGGAGCATCAGCAAGTCTTGAAAGAAGAGCAGCGACTAAATGAACACACCAAAAGTACAACATACTGTACATAACAGACAAATGATCCACACCTAGCATCTGCATGCACATTCAAGGACAAAGACAATTTAGAAAACACATCCTGAATGTGACCCAGGGCCGACTCTTCACAATGTGAACATGAGCTCTCTTTGCAGCTGCGCCGCCTGCATGCTGTCTGTTCATCATGTAGTGGTTTTTGCAGGTTGGGGTGTGAAAAGTGGGACCAGGTGTGGCCAAGAATTGTCACTGCATGGAGCCAATTTCTGCCTCCTCTTGTAGCTGTTGCTGCACTGTCCTTTTTCCTGGCACAGGTGCCTGTCGAGCTCTCGAAATCGCATTTCAGTTTTTCTCTTGTACTGTAGTAAATGTAGGGTGGATATTAAGAAATGAATTTGTTCGCCGCTGCTCTCCTTCCCATCCCCCTGTAGTCCACATTAAACCTTTTGCTTTTGCTGTAGAGCAGCTAATAGCTGTAATTAAGCTACTTTCTGTGCAAAAAGAAAATCAGAGTTTGGGATTAAATTCTCAAGAGTGGAAGCAGGTTTTTAAAAAATGACCATGAAAAGTGCTCGTACTGAAAGAAGAAAAAAGAACCTTGCTTCAGTGATTTGCATTTCTTGTTCCCTTGCATGTCACTATCTTTTGTTTCAGTGCCTAAAGGTAATCTTTAAATAAGAAAATAAACTATGAAATCACGGCGCGCTGTTTCACATGCAGCATTCAGAGATTTTCAGGTTAGAGGAAAAGCCTTTGGCAAACATCTGGCTTTCTGCACGGATCTTTAAAGTTTAAAAGCGCAGGGAGTTATTCAAATAAGACCCGCGCTCTGTATTTTTCTGGCAGCGGAGAACAGAGGAGCTGAATGTGAGTCATGTTGTCGTTAGAAAGCACTCGCCTCCTCATGATGAGTCGAGGACGGAGACCCCCCTCCACCCCACCATCACCACCACCCTGCAGCTGAAGGCGATGCACAGGTCCATCGTTGACATTCCTGTGGATGCTCCGTGCCACCCGGGTCTCGAGGCGAGATGGAGGAATAGTGGCAGCGAGGGGGGAAGCGCTGGGTGACATCAGAAGGAATTACTGAAGAGGAAGAGGCACAGAGGTGGAGAGTGTCACCTTATTATAACCTGACCCTAGGGCACTGGATTCCTACCAGCGAGAGCTCAGGGAGCCGGACACACACATATATGAATCTCTTATCATGAGTGGAAAATCTCGATGGGTAAAGTGAATAGTTGAGCTGCCCTTAAGCAAGGCACCGAGCTTCACGCTGTTCAACTGGAGCTGCTGAAAGTTAGAGGAAGGATTTGAACTGCTGTGAATGTTTGTATAATGTTTGTTTGGGAAGTTAAGCTGGGTAATTTTGAAAATATAACTGGAAATTTGGGGTAATTTATACAAACTGTATCACATACAAACATAAATATAAACATTTTGTTTTGTCATAAGCAGACGTGTACAAAATAATCGAAGTTTTAATAACATTTTTGACTTGAAAGCTGAAGAAATTCATCTGAATGTGCATTAAATCTGGTTGTTTTAACCAACAATTTAAGTTCCCGGTTATGGGGTAACTTGCAGTTTTGTAATTTTCCAGTTTATTCCCATTAATTTCCCATGAAAAGAAGTTTGCAACCCTAATCAGGGGAGGGTTTACGGGCATTGGACAGAACTCAGCTACTTTCTGTAGAAGACAGTCGCCCAGTTTTGTTTATTTTGATTTAATTTATTTTATCCAACATCAGCGTAATTTTAAAGTGCCTCTTTTAGCTTTGTTGGTTATTGTTTTACAGCGTGTTTCAGTCTCTCATCAACCTTGTTTTTAGCAACAGAGAAGCTGTTTTAAAAGTCTAAACCTGTTGTGCACCGACTGCTCAGCGGAGAAACGCAGTTAGCAATGAAGAAAGTGGAACAACTAGCATCTAATTTTTCACTGGAGTTGACAGAGACGGAAACAGCTTAAAGCGAGTTCATCAGCGTGCCTCGATTCGTGTTCTTCTGTACTTCAGATACTTGTTTTTACTCCACATTGGCATTTATAGCAACATGCAGTGCAGTATCAGTACCAGAATGGTTCACTCATAATGTTCAAAAAGTTGGTGTGAAAGTGTGAAATGCAGGAGACTTCTCAGCCTCAGTGGTTGCCATCTTGGCTACATACCAGCCTATTTACAAACTTGTGAAAACAGCGGTCGAGGAAGAAGGAAAATGTTTGTCTTACTTAAGCTTGACTACTTCTGTTTTCCGAGTAACAGTACTGTTACTTGAGTACAGTTTTATCCACCTCTGTAATTGCAGTACTGGCCTTTAATGCAGCTGCTTTATTGAAACTCAAAACTATTCTATTCTCTATTCTCAAATTCTATGGACAGGCATGGACAAAAGTGTCCCACAAGGACATCAGCTAAATATAATAAATGAAAAAGCAGCAGTTTGAGTAACAAAAGCTGCACAAGGACTTTTGAAAGGTGAAATTATCCTTGATATGAGTGTGGGCTTTAAGAACAGAATGACATTCATCGGTCTCGAGAGCAACGGTGAATGAAGAATTAGAGAAACACTGGGGTGCAAATCCCTAAAAATACCAAAAACCTCTCCTTTTTCTCTCCTCTCTAATCTGCTGCTTCTCCTTGAACAATAGTAATTTGTAGCCACTGAATCACACACAAATACAGGCACTCATATGTGTAAATGCATGAACACAGCACTCATACATGCACAATTTCCTGTCACTTAGCTTTTGTTTTTTTGTTATTATTAATCTCACCCTGCACACTTCATCTTTCCCTGCAAGCAGTCGTGTCTGAATGACAACCAGCTCGCGTGCTGCGGTAAGACGGGGGGCTTTGAGCCCGGAGGCCCCCGAGCTTTATCTCCGGTCTGAGAGAGAAACTCAAGGCAGCAGCAGCGCTGATAAACCCAGACCTTAAAAGCATGCATGTGCACACAAACACGGCAGAGAATGTGCACACTCACGGCAACATAATGGAATAAATTCACCGTGGCTGTGCCGGGTGGAATTATAAAGTAACATCCATGGCCGAGTGCATGGCTACAACGGAGAGATAATAGCACGTTTCTACTTCTTCTCCTTCTCCCCTGCTAGTGATTTACGATCACGCCGGGGGACTCTCTCAGGGCTGCCGAGCGCCACGGCATGTTTGCTTGACAACGCTGTTTTATTTTCATTAGACTGTCAAAGCCAGAAGAGGACTCCGGACATGTGTTCGCACACTCGCAGAATACCAACAACAGGGCAAACATTCATTTCCGTAAAAGAAAACTGCGTGTGCGCCGTGTTTGACATGATGATGAATTGCATATGAAATAACCATGCTGTCGTTTCCGGTTCACCGGTTGCCCGTCAGACAAGGTAAACTCTGGATGGGAAATTGACATTCTGTCCACTCATGCACTAACACTAGAGTCCATATGAATTGTTGCAGTGAAATGAGAAAGAGGGATAAGTCGCGTTTTGACGAAAAACGGCAGCTGCTCTTATTTCTTCCGCTACCGTCACATGTCATCAACCCGTTTGAATGTATTCCTTCACCCAAAGAAAGCAGTCAAGAGGAATTACAACACCGGCGCTGTCTTTTCTACTTCCACATATCCTGAGGTGCATGTAGGTAATTGCAACTCTTGTTCCTGCTTTTATGTGAGTAATAAGAGACTCAAGTAATTTCCGACCCACTCCTGCTCCCTGACTCGAACACTTGGGTATGAGGGATACAGCAGCAGCAGCTCCTCGTCATTAGTCATGTAATCTGCCCGAGAGGGCCGACGGAAACCGAGCAGACTCTGTGGGTTTCGGCGAGGGCCCGGTGGACCGGCGGGGCCGGCCAACACCAGCAGGATGTGGAACCTGGTTCATGAGGTGTTGCTGGACGGGGACAACAGGCCTCTCTGCTCATGAGGTCACCCGCCGCCTCTCACTCTGGGAAATCTTGGCGACGGGTTTGTGGTGGTCCTGGTTTTTTGAAATGGGTGCATACATGACTTTTCCACCTTGCCGGTATTTCATGATTAAGCTGAAATGCTCCCCTGAGGTACATGTGGGAGACTTTATTTTACCATAATGGAGCACTAAGCTGTTCTCTGAAAGGTTTTTACTCAACCTCTAAAACACCCAGAGACAGCTGCCACCCGTACGACTGTGCTTGTCCTCTCCTGCCTTCAAAGTAAAAGTACAGAAGTAATCAGCAAAATGTCCTTCAAGTATCGCAAGTATTTTCTCTGCAGTAAAATGTCCCAGTGAGATTATTATGTTACATTAAATTGTCAAAAATTGAGCTAGTTTTAATTACTTTAAACAGTTGGGTAGTTTAGTGGTTTCCAATCTATGGGTGGGGCTCCTCCAAAGGGTCACAAAATAATTGCTCTTTGTCATGTGAATTTCACCATGGTAACGTACAGTTTCACAATGTTTTTAAGCAGTTTTATTCAGGGACCCTCACATGTACTCACCACTGATAAGTGTAATTTCAGCAATTAATTTAGTTAAAAGGTGATTATAGTTGTGGTCTCAACAGCTGTCGATTGATTACCTCCTGTGCCGTATCTGGATTCTTTATTTTGTTTGCTTTTGTTCTTTTCATCTCCCAGATCTTTGCCTTATTTTCTGTCTAACTGTTTCAGGCTCTCGTATTTATTCTGCTAGTTATATAATCTTATATACATCACTCGATTGCATAGACCTGAGCCCTGTATGTACGGAAGATTTAAAAATCTAAAATGAAAATCTAATCAAAGAAAGAAAGTGAAATACAGTACAGATTGTTGTATGTAATGTATGCAATTTGTTTTCGGGTGTCTGTCTGTCTGAGCCATTCTTGTGAATACGATATCTCACTAACACCTTGAGGGAATTTCTCGAATTTTGGCAAAAAATGTTTACTTGCAATCAAGGATGACCTGAGTTGAATTTGGTGGTGAAAGGTCAAAGGTCACCGTGACTGCACAAAACCTATTTTTGGCCACTCAAAACACATTTTTGGCCATAACTCAAAAATTCACACACTAATCGACTGCAACTGTGACTGGTTAGCGGAGGCCTGTCTAGTCTTTTTATGTTTGCATTTACTGCATCATAAGTAAATAAACACTAATTAGTTTAGCTGTCAACACAATTAGTGTCATCTTGACACAGAGAGGTTTAATGGAGAAGACGCCGGCCAGGCTGTGATTGGACAGTTGTTTGTTTTTCATGTTGGCATGGACAACGTGTCTCCATCTCAAACAAGAAAAAGCTGCTCTGCATCTCCTCATGAGAGATGTTTTTCATTGCTAAATGTATATATAAATGGGAAGTACATAAAATAAGGTGTATTTAATTTCATTTTCTTCTTTTTGTCGTTATTATTTAGGCATTTTAAATCTTCCGTAAGAGGTAAACTCATGCGCAGGGAAACAAAATGGGAAGTTTTGGTGTAAAATAATACTGTAGTTCCTGTTAACATTTCAGTCTCAGTTTTGAGTCTCATCTATCACACACAGAAAGCTGCTGTGTGACATTATGTACATGAGCAATTTGTGGCTAATAAACACCGACTGGAAAAACACTTAGTCAGACAATTTTATATTTTTTTAAAAAGGCAAGACAAAAATGTAATTTAGTCTGAGAGAACCTTAGATGCACAATCTTTGCTCAAAAAGCACAAAAAATTATATCTTTTTATTTTTTTGCCTCACAAATTGCTTAATGGTCCTTTTAAAGACCCAGTTCAATAATTTTCCTGTCCACCTCACTACTTTTGATTCTGTTCAGACAAAAGGAAAGTCTTCTGTCAGCAGGTGTCTCATATGCCACCGCACTGTGTTATGACATAATGTATTTATACGTCTCAGTTCTAATATTCTCCGACATTGTTCTCCTGATCTACAATGACATTTCAGTACAAAGAAGGTTGTCACTCCACTGCGAACCCTGAAAACAACTCAGAGGCTGTCAGATTTCCATCCTGATGTTTCCATCCAAGTTGTGACATTTCTCAGCTGCGTAAACACCGCACACAAATACGCTTTTGTCTTCCAAATGAAAACACTCCGTAACATAAAACAAAAGGAGAATTCCAGTCTACGCTGAATAAAACATATGAATGAGAAAAACAATGCCAGCTTGTGACAGCAGTCACCGAAAAGTAAGTCAAGGGAAATTATCATTATCATTATTATTATGATTATTGGTAATATGTTTTGACAGATGACATTGTCATGAAACATCAAAAAAAAAAAAAAAAAGAAACGAAAAGAAAAACAGCAACTCAGGCAACAATCAAATCCCTCAGCATGTGCCACAGAAACCCCATTTTTTCCTTAATTAGTTATCAGCCAGTAAAACAGCAGAGAGATCGAAGAGTAGGAAACATGAAGAGTCAGGGCATTTTTTTTTTTTTATAATAGCTGTTGTGAGAGACAGTTACACGAGACAAAGAAGAATATCACATCTGCAGTATATTCAAAGGTCCCCAGGAGTGTCCAATTAGACAAATATGAAGCTGAGCACGTTTAGAGGTAACAGTCTGTGACAGTCAGCCACCTTCTGTCTCGTGAAAATGAGAGAAAAGGTGTGAAACAAACAGCCAATTAATTTAATTGGATCTTTTGCACTGTCAGGTGCAAACTTGCCTAATTTATCCGTTTTTGACTGAAACACAAGGGTGAAAATCGAAGGTGATTTTTAAAAAAATTTTAAATTAATGCCAAAAGTGTTCAGTTTAGGTATTATTCCTAAATCACCTTTAATATTAACAAAGTGGAACAATTCTTTGGCTGCAGAATATTTATATTATCTGTTACAGGACACGCTTGTTTGCATATTTTTTTGCTCTTCAACAGAAAGTGACCATTTGTAATTCAGAGACAGCTATCATTGAAAAAAAAAATACATCCTGTGGTTTGTAATGTATATTAATCAGTTTAAGTTAATTGTTGAATGCACTAAAATAAATGAGAACTAGTTGCTTGAATAGAAGGAGAACATGTTAATGGATGTGGACACACCAGCATAATTTTTCTTTGTATTTTATTCGTCACTTTTTAGTTTAGATAAAGTAATAAAATATAGTTTCTATGTTTAAAGTGAAATAGCTTTCAGTTTCCAGTGAGGTCAGTGCTCAGCTCAGTAATAATCCGTTAAAGCGCTGACATGGGATGAGGTTTTTTTTTTTGGGTCCCAGCATCAATATGAAATGTTTGAATTAGAGTTCTTTTATTAATCTTTATGGGTCAGCTGCATGAATCGATAATAAAACAGAAAAACACTGAGTTGATTAAATCAAACAGCGGGATGCAGCTGTCAAGTCGTATCACTTCCTATGGATCCAAACTCACAGGGGAAATCATTGTGGATAAAACCACTCCAGTCCACTGTCTCTCCATGTGAGTAAAAAACATGTAAAAAGAACAAAAAAGAAAAAAAAATACTGTGTTTCATGATCTTCCAATGTCAACTGAAGAATAATTCTGAAAATACACGCAACAAGCACATTTCTTTTTTCCTTTCACTCAAAGAATTGCATTTACAGATGTGAGAATTTGACCCAACAGCTGCAAAAACTAATTTAATTTAATGGAGAATATAAACCATCTGAAGGCAGCCAATGCAAAGGTTTATTTAAAAAGTATAATTTGCTAGCTCAAGATTAAAACCGTAACCAGAAACTTGCTTCACTTGATTACCTAACTTCAATATTATAGGTATTAAAACTGTTCTGACTGGTTTAGATAACACTGTGTTTACCACATTACAGCCAGCACAGGTGCCTGTAAAATCGTCCTCTGGGACTTGGAATCTCTCTCTTAACCAATCAGAATGTGTGTTCACACCTCAGGTTCACAGATATAAAGTAAAGCTGGGGGCCCTGTAGCTCATTGGTATGGATTTGGGCCAATTAACACCACAATCAACCCAACTCATTTTAGTTCCAAATTTACATCACCACAATAGAGTCAGTGTCATCTCTGTGACATGTGTCAGAGCTGGTATGGTATTATTCTATCTGTCTTGTAGTTGTAATAGGAAAAAAGTTGAAATTTCACTGCGCAGTTCGAAATCTTCATATACCCATATATTTGATATACAGTATTTAAACCACTCACTAGTCATTTTAATCAGCGGTATTCCAACCATATGTCTTCAGCCACCAGTCGCATTTTGTACAAACATTCGTGGTCCTCAGAGAATGAAACCTACAGGTTTTTGTAATCCCTTACCTTTCCTCTAGTGCCCTCCCTAGGTTGACATTTTTTACTTGGATTTCATGGATTGCCATGTCATTTGCTCCAGATATCCTTGGTACCCAGAGGGTGAACCCCATAGATTTTGATGGTCCCCTGACTTTTCCTCTAGCACCACCAGCAAGTTTTCACTTATTCCGTGAAATATACCAATACTCTTGATGGATTAACACAATTTTTTGTGCAGAAAGTCATGGTTCCCAGAGGATTCATCTTTAGGGCTGTAGTGATCCCCTGACTTTTCCTTAAGCATCACCATGAGGTTCCTGCATATGGTTTTGAGTGAAATGTTTCTTAAACAATTGGATCGATTGCCAGGAAATTGAGTAGAGATATTCATGCTCCCCTGAGGATGAATTGTAATAACTGTTTATCCCCTAACTTTTAATTTCATCATCAAGGTCAAACCTTAGTTTATGACCAAAAATAAGGACATTCCCATCTTCCTCAGGTACAGTTTCTGTTTGCTGGTAATTCATAGATGCTAGCATGCTATCATGGTCTGCTAAGCTGTGTTAGCATTTAGCTCAAAGCACACCAGTGGCTCTTGGAAGCTAAAAGTCGTGATGTACTGTAACAAGTTATCTAGGATCATGATACACAGTAATGAGTCTTGGATCAGGGTTCGTCTTGCCTCAAAAACTGCGACTGAGTCATACTCCTTCTTCAGTGTATAAATAAACATGTTTGCTGATATCCTCCAGGTTGTTTATCCAAGGTCAGCGTGCTTTCTGTTGCTCCTCTCCTCCTGCACACATAGCCAGCTTTTGCATAGTTACAGGAGAGAAAAAAAACCCAGACAAATGCTGTGATGCCTGTGCAGATCAATTCAACAGTCAACATGTGGTCCAAATAGAGTTGCTGATAGACACACATGGTCCAATGGAGACTAAGAAGAGGGTGATTTGGTTTGATATAAGATTGATAATGTGCCAAAGTGGAGATGGAACCCTATCAATCAGAGCCTTTGCCCTTAAATTGCCTGTCATACCTCGATCCCAACGACGCAAAGGCAGCTACTGAAGTTTTGGTTCCTGATCCTAGATCAGTTGTTACAGTCTGGCGCGAGGCATGGACGTCTTTAACTTCTGGCTGCTGATCAATGGTTTTGTTGCTGTTGTTTCTGTTGCACCCTGGGTAGACTAAAAAAAGAGGTCAGGTGAGATCACTACTAACCTGTAAATATCTGAGACATAAGATGTTTCAGCTTAAACCCTTCACCTTTTGGCTTTTATTTTACTTATGTGACATTACCCTTTGAAATCACTGCTTATTACATGTGATGAAACTTTAATGTTGCCCAAGGGGGAAAAACTGAGGGAGAGAGAAAGTGACACATCATTTCCTGCCACTGTGATCAGGAGAAAACGGAGGAGAAGATGATCGCTTTAAAAAAACATGAATTAAGTATGGAATAATATGGATTCAATGACGATATTTAAAGTATATTACTTTATACTGTATCTACTATTCAGCTAAGCTATTAGCACTTGATTGGCCTCATTTGAATCAGCTTTACTTTAGATGAATGAGGGCAATATATTTCTTGGTCTCGTCAGGAACTCAGAGTATGGAATAGTTGTCTTTTAAGTTATCTTACAGACTAATAGGAGTTGTAGAGGGATGTAAACAAACCACCATTACTGCAGCAACACTTTAATATATGAAATTACAGTTATGAAATTATCTTACCTGTACATTTTGTGATAGTGGTGCTGTTACACCTCTGGAGGGGTTCAAAGTCTTACAAACAAACACTTTGACAAGGTTGCCCTTTACAACTTAACAAGCCGACTCAAAATGTAGCAGGAGGATGGGGACCCGACTCCTCACATGCATGAATTCTGTTGTTGAGACTTCTATGATATGAAGAATTCCCGGGCATCGCCTCAAAGGCCAAGAAAATGTCTCCCCTGCCACGTAACACCGCCGACACCGCCTTTCACCTCCTTCACTTCACTCCTGCTTGTTTACAGAAACTCAACAGTACAACACAGCGAGAAGGCAAGTGGGACGTATTAAGGGGATTGTTAGAGATACAGCAGGCATCGGATGGGAAGTAACAACACTTAAACAACACTTCACTTCAACCCATTACGTCCTACACAACTCTGAGGGACCTGGGCGATGTAATGAGAGCGACATGCAGCTTGAGATCTCGCATCGTATTTATGGGCAGATCTGTGAAACCAATGAGCAACAGAGCCATTAGCATATATAGCGAAAAGGCAGGGTTGCTTTACTGGCCTAATGGCAAAAGCCAATGTAATGTTGCATTAGCATTCAATTTAATAAAGAAGAGTTGTTGAATGCATTGCCATGTGCCAATTACTTCAAGGCCTGCTGGTCAGCTCATTGTAATTGAAGGTAATTTTCCAGCCTGTGGGGACCATCAGGAAGTGCAAACTACCATTGGACCTCTCCAGATTACAGTCTCCATGTACACAATCTGACAAGCAACATGTCATGTAATTCACTTCCTTTGACTTTTCTGTGTTTGTGTCGGCTCCCCGTGTTTTTCTCAGCCCCAACTAAGACAAAATTGGACACTCGCTGTACACGTGTGAGCCCTCTGAGAGCTCAATGTGACGTAAAACGGGGGAATTAAGCTCCACAGTGGTCCATGGTCCATTTCTGTCTTGCAAATTATGCTCTCTGCTTGACTCTTCCTGCTCTGGCCTCCGTCTCTCCATCACTATAATTTCTTCCATAATGTTTTCTTCACCCCTTCTCTTTCCATCTGCCCATGCATTTATCTTTCTATCTTCCTATCCTGCCTTTTTATTTTCTCTGCTACTCAAAGGCAGCCTCATGTCAACCCCTCCAACTATCTTCTTTTTTTTGTCTTGCTCTCTCAAAAATTCTGTATCTGTTCCCACTCCTCCCCCCCGATCCCCTAATTTCTTCTTCCCGGTAAGTTTCACACCTCCTTCTGACATATCCCTTCCTGCTGATGGACCCTAATTACAGTGTCCGCTCTGGCCGTGTGGCCCTTCATAATCGTCAGAGGGGGCATATAATGAGAGATATATTCAAGGAACAGATTTGTGTGCCATGTTGGACCTGCCCCAAATGAGTTCAAGCATCGTGAGTGTGGGTAAGAAGAATCATGAAGTCAACAGATACAGCAAACCCGACTTAATACCAGTCTGTCGTGGCAAAGAGATATTTTTGTATGAAGCTGAAGCTTTTGATTTGCCAGTTGAATAACGTTCAAACCCTCTCCTACGGTCATGACCTTGCTGTAATGAACAAAAGAAGATGATCGCGACCACAAGCGGCTGAAATAAGTTTCCCTCACCAGGTGGCTGGGCTCATGGGGTGAGGAGCTCAGATATCTGAAAGAAGGTAAATCCACTGCTTCTTTTTGAAGGGAGGATGACATGGTTTGGACATTCACCCCCTGTGGGGGCGTTCAAGGCGAGTCCAACTGGGAGGAGACCCCAAAGCACTTTGATGGTACATCCTACCTGTTGTGCAAGCTCTTGTGGGATGACCACTTGGACCTGGATAAGCAGCAGAGGACGAATGGATGGATGGAAGGATGGATGGAGCTGTGGCAACCACCATTTCTGAGTGTTTAAGCCCGTAACACCTATCAATCAAGTAAAGACGCCCCAAAACATACCACTCTTCTTCAGATTATTTTTCTGACATTCTTGCTTTTATTAGACCGGCAGTAGAGAGTGACAGGAACAAGAGAGTCAAAGAGATGTCATCGAACAAAAGCCCCCAGAAAGAACCACACCAGGAAAAACACATTTTTATACCAAGAAAAACATTTCCAAACATCACATCATTTGTTCTCTCCGTATTTTCACAGTTGTCATTGATTTGTAGGAAGATTATTTCTAACAGCTACTCGGTCACAGCATCATCATTTGAAATCTTAAAACCTTCATAAAACTTTAAAGGTCCATCCTAATCAGTTTGCCCCCCAAAATAGGCCAGACAACCCTACCTTAAGCCAAAAGAAAAAGTATACCACCCTCCTCGGTTTCTGACCCCCTCACCTCCCCCCTAATAATTTTGGTATAGTCCCAAAGGTTTTGAGCAACATGGTGGGAGTGTAGAAGTCATATTTTACATGGCGTGCATTAGAGTACATATAATACATCTTCAGGTACTTTTAAAGAAACAAACACAGGGTGAAGTCAAGGCCAGTGAAGAAAGTATGAATGTCAGCACAGCAGGTGAAAATCTGCACAGGATATGAAGCTTCCACTGGCCACTTCTTTCAGATGATTAAAAAAAAGAAAACTGGCCTGAACCCTCGAGATCTGCGGCTTTCACTTCTCTGAGAAGTCAGTCAGACTGTCTGCAATATTCAGACTCGCCAGAGATGTTCAAAGGTCAGCTCAAGGGGATGGATTCAGATTTCTTGTCTTATTCCAAAACCCAAATATATCCAGTTCACTGTCATATATGACGAAGAGAAATAACAGATCTTCACATGTGATAAGCATGAACTAGGAAACGTTTGGATCTTTTGCTTGATAAATGCCTATAAGGTAGTTGGAGATTAATTTTCTGTTGATCAATATTCAATTAATCAAGTGATCAGTGCAGCTTGAATGCAAGTGCAGCTCAAAGTCAACTCTTGGCTCTTTCTAGCTTATGTTAATAATATTTCTTGGCCACTCTCTGGGTCACATTTCAAGTTCAGAGATGAAAGGTCAGTTCTGGTTGGTTTTAGCCTTGAAGCTATTGTGCAGTCCAACACTCTTTAAACTGCATCCCTCCAGCATAGACTTCAGTGTTGAATGGCACTATTTGCACTGCAAGACCAACCCAACACTGTGACTTTCCATTGCAGGAGGTGGTGTTAAATGGGAAAAAGCGAGCAACACTGGTGTGTGGCCCCCAAGGATTGAGAGATTTCTATTCCTCATAGGCCCATGGGAGGGCTGTTATGTATGGGGGAACGTATTTTGGCTTTTATTGTTGTATTTGAATGGATTCACAGAGAGATTGCAAGCCTTGAAAGAGGGATTCTCCCCTCAGAAAAAAAAAAGAAAAATGCTTTCAGCGCCTCGCAGGTTTTTGGTGTTCTGAGGGAAATGGCTGCATCGATTTAACCAGGCCTGACTGAATTCAGGGGATGGTCCCAGTGGTCTGTCCTTCTACCAGGGCTTTCATCTGCATTTTCCCCTCTCCGGCTGCATCTGCATGCTCTCTGAGTGAAATTAGCCCAATGTGATGACTGATGTGCCACTGGGACCCCGCTGATAGCTGCCAACCACCTCACCTAGAAGCAAACTGCAGAGACGGGAAGCAGCAGGCTTCTTTCCCAGCAGATAAAAACACAAACATGAATTGTTATTATTATTATCCTATCTCCCGTCTCTCAAATCGGCCTAGAATATTCAGCCACCCTTCCCCTGTGGGTTGTCAATAGAAGAGCCAAGAGCCTGCAAATCTGTCTGTTTATATACATCACATCAAGAGCAAATATTAATGCTCAATTTCCTAGCAGTGGGCCATCCTATAATGCATTTATCCTCTGCAAATAGCAATGTCACGCCAACTCTAGGGAGAGGCGTCAGCTGAAATGTTATGAATAACTTGATCAAATTACACAGTCAGAGCAAGAGGGGAATAATAAGGCTGGTGCTGTGGTGCTTGGCAGCCCTAAAGGGCCCAGCCAGGTTAAGGCACCCAGCCAGACACCATGCCTGGAACTAAATGAAGCTGTTAGGAAATGCTACAGGTCGCTCAGAGGTGCACACTGTGCTCCCTCGGGGCTCGCCATCTGCTGACACATGAAATATCAAGACAACAAAACAAAAAGTTCTTTAATACTTTAAAAGAGAAGTTGAACGTTTTGGTCCTTTTTTTTTACCTTTTTTTTTTTTTTTTACTGGGAAATAAACTTGTGTAAAAGTGTGTAAAACTATTATAGCCCCTTTTTTTGTTCTTGGCAAAGCTAATAACAGTTTTTCTGGAGACAATTTTAAACGAACATTTCAGATACAGTCGTCCCCTGACCAGCTTCGGCTCAGTGTCAATCCCCTCCTCGTCTAACCCCAACTCCAAACCAAATGTCCAAAAATATATCCCACATACTTTAATGTACTTTTGCTATTGTCCTTTGGCGGGCATTCGGACTGAAAATAGCCCCATGTTAAAACAACACAAGGTTGTTTCAGGTACTAGTGAGACATTGAAATACAGTGGCTTCAGAAAGTATTCAGAACCTTTCACTTACTGCACACTTAATTATGTTCAAGATTTAATTATAAATTGCTGTTTTGCCCATGAATCAAAGTGAGCAAATTAACAAAACAAATCAGAAATTCAAATCTCTCACTTACAAAAGTATGTAGACCCTTAATTCAGTACTTTATAGAGGTCCCTTTGGCAGCAATTACAGCTTTGAGTCCTCTTGAGTAAGTCTCTACAAGCTTTGCACACCTGGATCTAAGCAGTTTATCCCATTCTTCCTGGCAGATCTTCTCAGGCTCAGTCAGATTTGGTGGAAGCAATTTTCTCCACAGATGTTCGGTGGTGTTAAAGTCTGAGCTTTGGCTTTTCCTCTCAAGGACAGTCAGATACTTGTCCCAAAGCCCTTCCAGCCTTTTCTTGGCTGTATCTTTCAGGTCATTGTCGCGCTGAAAGGTGAACCACTGCCCCAGTTTCAGGTCGCGTGCACTCTAGAGCAGGTTTTCCTCAAGAACCTGTCCATATTTGGCTAACAACAAAGCAAACGAACAAAGACAACCAAACCAAATAATAAAAGATATCAATAAAGAATTAAAAATAAATACCTACAACAATAATATAATGATTCATAAATGGATTATAATAGATTACGGTTCAGATGTAATGCACATGGGCTGAAAAGTCAAGAAGGAACAATAAATGTTAAGTAAAATTTGACCTTTTGTTTTGATAACAATACATTTCAGTCATTTGAAGCCAGAAAGATGTCCACAGGCAAAGATTAATAAAATACTGTAGTGATTTTTTTCCCCCCCCCCTGAAATGGAAAAAAGAGGGGGTGAGGTGGGGTGGGTGTACTAAATCATTATGTTTCAGAAAAATAGTTCCCTAAAACTTTTTTTTTCTCCTCACACTAATTCAATTATAAATCCAATATCTTTTCTCCCTATGCCAAATGTCAAGCTGTGCCTGAGTTATTCCTGACTACGTGCAGAATCAGTTGGTTTTGGCCAGAAAGATGTGAACTGAGGCATGCTGGGATACGGCTGGCCCAGCTGTGTTTCTGCATGCAGATTGATAAAGAGATTATCAACCCCCTACATCTGACCTAAAACAAGGTCATCCAGGGCAGATACTGTACTGTACACAAACCGTCATCACCATCGGAGTGTTTTCTCACGGTTTCCTCGCCGATTATAAACAGAAAATACACAAGTTCTGCCATAATAGCAGGCCAAGTATTCACTCCTTTGGAACAAGTGCTGACAGAAACAATATTTAGAGTTGAAAATCAAAAGATGATTTTAGAGAAGTGTTTCTGAGCTTGCTGGCCACGTATGAAAGGAATACTTTGTTTTGAAGCAGCTCCAAACTCCTTTTAATAAGGCTTTTAAAGGGGTGTGGTCAGTGAGCTCAGTTGTCAAAGACCTCTTCATTTCCTCTGAGTCATCACTGGACGATTGTGCAGCGGTGTCTTATCATGCCATCTCATTAATCATCAGAGATATTTGATTTCGGTCATTGTCAGGGTCATACCTCACGGATCTTTGTCATATTTATATCACAGAGTTGGCGATATGAAGCTGAAAATGACTTTGGGACTTGGTATTTATTTATTTGGCGTATACATACCTATACATATTCTTTGAAATCTATGAGACAAAACAATTAATCTTTTGTTAATTAAAAGAAAGTAATTTTGTCACTCCCATGAAAAATTATCTTTTGTTAATCAAAAATAATTAACTATTGTCACTCCCCACTCCCATAAGGAAATGAATCTTTTGTTAACTAAAAGGAACTATTGCCACTCCCCACTCCCATAAAAAAATGATCTTAAGTTAATTAAAAGAAAGTAACTATTGTCACTCCCCACTCCCCAATCAGGCTCAGCGAGTTCAAGAGTAATGCTGAACTGTAGATCGGTTAAAAAGACTTAGAAGTCGTAAAACAGTGTTCATCTCAGATATCCAGCATGGACACTTTGAAACTTCCTCAGAAAAATGTACATTTTGTTGCTTTAAATTAACTCCCTGAAAACTTAACTGGACCTTAAGCAGAAGCATTACAGGTTTAACCCTGATCCTTAATGGTTTGTCTTGTGGGAACCTCATTTTTGTCTCCACATTTTGATTAGAATAAGTCTACAAGGAGAAAATAATACTTAATATCTGAAATTTAAATGCTGAAGTCGGTTCATGAATGAGAATCTCACCTCAGGGACAGAAACACTGCAGCCTAATAGGAATTGACTTGACATGATCAGAAAAATGAAATTAAATATTTAATTAAAGTATGTTTGATTATCTTTTGTACAATTATATTCTTTCTGATTATTTTTGCTACATGCGCGAGGCTATATTACATTTTATGATTTATGCCCCAGTCACCCTGTTTTTAATTAGTGCCTCTTTATCTTTTTTTTTTTTATCCAGTTTTATTATTTTAGAATTTATCTTAAAAGAGAGAAAACTTTTTTTTTTAAAGTCAGTAACAGCAACAACACCTGATCAGATCTGAGATCCTTTAACCCCAAAAGACTCAACACTGATTGTGACCTTTTGACCTTTACATTCATCCAGTAGTGTGCTGACTCTGTTAATTATCTGTGTACATGTGTGAGCACGAGAAAAGACAAATGAAAGAGTCACATAAAGACTTCCTCCCCTTCCCCATTGTTTAAGACTCTGTCACCCTGATTATGTCCTGTGCCTCATTGTTATTCATGAGCTGTCTCGACATGTGTGAGGATGCTTTATTGCTACTCTGCCATTCTGGCTGCAATGACTCTGTGATGAGGCTGTGTAGCCTGTAGTCAAGTTCAAAGAGTAATTTGCCTGAGTGTTATTTCAATGGAGTGAAATGGGCTTCTCATCACGGGCCTTTTCCCTCCCAATAATGCCGGGCTGGCGAGCTGCCGCGCTGTTAGGCACGTGCCTGTACCTCGCAGAATTGCGATGAGGTGGCTGTTTAACACACATGATTACACTCGTACAAAGAGGGGTTCGTACGGGCTGGCGTGAGCACAGATGAGGCCCGAGCGCCTTGTTGATGTGTCATGGCTTCGCTGGCAGGGTACAGTCAGTGTACACAGCGGTAACGTGCTCACGAGGCTCCATTCATGCAAATTAGAGTCATGATTATTAATCAGGGTTGCTTTTGGAGCTTTTAATTCTCTTGTTCACCACATGTTGAGTAAAGAGGAACTGCCTCCATACGTGCACTGCAACCCTGAACTTTTCTAGACATTAACGAACGTCCGAATCATTAAATGGACTTTAACCCGTCACCTCCTTCTTGCTGCATCCCATTGAGCCGATGTGTGAATTGAGCCGCCCATTGCTTGGAGAATTCACAGCAAGCAAGTGGGCGTGTTGATGATGTTTCTGGCCTCTCTCCTGCCTCCACGGTCTCCAGTTGTGTGCTGTTCAGACCTGATTCTCTGGATTTTATTTGGAGTTTACATGTGAAAACGGTGTTCTTCTGGCTTGCTTCAGCAGACACAAGGTTAATTAATATGCTGTGAAAAGGCACTTTTTTCTGGAAGGAGGTTGATTTTTCTGAGCTTTGGCACTGCGAATAAAGGCATCACAATCGCACATTCTTTATTCATGTCGTGCTGTATGTGAAAAGACAGACAGGACGTCAGTAAGGGGCTGCAGGCTGCCGCTAACGTTAGCTAAGCTCGTTTTTAGGTTAGGATTCCTTCAGTGTTCATCATGCAGGAGGTTTTTCTGGGAGGTTTTATCCACAAATAAATGGAGTTTCACGTTAAAAATCAGTGTTTCTCTGTGATGGTCTTGGGTGGACACAGGATGTCAAGAGGGGCTGTTTGCTCAGCTTGTTTCTCTGATTACTTAAAGATCCATGTGAAAAATCCTTTATCCGGTTTAAGAACAGAGTTATAACGTTAGGAAAAGTGACGGTGACGTGACTTATGGAAAACCCTGCTGCACATTTTTATGTGGAACTGTTTGCTCTTAAATGTGTGTGAAAAATACCTGGTGAGTTCAGACAGATGACCTCTTTCACCTTTCACCAGCAGAGGAGTAATAGTGTTTCCTCCCTGACCATCCAGTCTGTCGGGTTATGAATAAAGCTGAAATCAGACACAGAGATGGCAGGGGTGGAAAAAAAAGAAAATCCAGCGAGGCAGAAAGTCGAAAGAAAGAGAGAAAGAAAAGGAGAAAGCATGTCTATGAAATCGCATAATTGCGCCGCAGGGAATTTTAATCAATTAGAACCGCAGAGCTAATTAAAGGCGGCATTGTGTTTACTGACTCAGAGCAGAGAGCTCAGGGGGGGAACAAACAAACACAAACACACACACTTCCTGTTGACTCAAATGTCCCAGGCACATACTGAACCTTGTACTTGTATGTCATGGGCTCATTTCTGACTCACGCCATTTTGTCATTTCTGGCCCCCATCTTTCCATTAGAGATCGCATCCAGAGGTTTTAAAAAATATTTAAAAAGCACTCTACAGGCAGGCGAGGGTGAGCACACACACACACACACTAACTCACCTGCGTGGCCATGGGCGGCCGGATTCATTCACGAGCACAAAGCCTAGTCACGCTTTATCTGTCAGCGTTGAGCTAAGAGAGTTGACCCTCTCGAGCAGCCGGGCGCTGAATGTCTAATGGTGTCTGACAGTGTCCAAATGGACTCCCATACAGTTCAGAGAAGGTCGTTTACATCATTTAGTGCTACTGATGAGATGAATAATAAATGAATTACTGCCCCTGATGGAAGAGCAGAGAGAAAAAAAAGAAAAAGAAAAAAAGAATAGGTTGATTGAGACAGGAAGCTCTGCCGTTGGCTGTGATTTAAGGCGATGCAAACAGGTGCTGTGTTTACTGCACGCGCTCACTGAGGGGGCCTCTCTCCAGCTGTAACATTTTCCTGACATCCTCCAGAGTGAAGGTAATTTCATTACCCAGCATCCAAACTCTACATGCTTGACTAGTCGAGGGGGGAAAGGAAATCAATAGACACCATTACCATGGTTCTCAGTTGAGGTGTAATGGATATGCACATGGCCGGTTTGTGTGCGGGTGCGTTTTTGTCATTGTGTGTGTGTGTGTGTGTGTGTGGCAATGTAAAACAAACCTCATTTACTGTTGACTAATGAAGATTTAAGAACCTACTGTTTGTCTTTTTGTGAGCAGCTGTCAGGGGTTGATTACATCCTCACATCATAGAGGAGTCCTCGCCTCGGAGTATAACGGCGTCGTCTTACGTTTCACGCTTGTCTCCTCCGCTCCCCGGCTGAAGGATGGGGCCTCGGCCGCGACCCCGTGACCCCTGCAGGTTGACGGGAGAAAGGAGGAGGAGGAGGAGGTGTTGAGGGAGGAAGCAGGGGAGTCAGACAGGTCACTGGAGTGAATTGCGCCACGTCGGGCCACCAGACTCCTCCATCTGCTATCAGAACTAGGCCTGTCTGCTTGGTAATTAAAATTAATTACCAAAAATTAACTGCAGGTCTGCTTTCTCTCTGTCACACACATGCAGCGACAGTATCAGCACACACACACGTACAAAACAAATAAAGTGCTGCTGGCAGATCTCAGAAAGCTCTCCAGTTATGACACCACTCTTGATAGGCATCATGTCTGCTCCCTCATTTGTTATCCACACGGCTCATCATCAGGAGCGCGTGGTGCCTCCGTTGTTTTGTTTAACAGGCTTATCTGGCTCCCGCTAAGACGCAGACAATTTGTCTTTTAATTTTGAGACAACATCACTTTGCATGTCTCATTTCAGAGACAGTGGGAGACTGTCTTTGCCTCTCCTGATGCTAGCGCTCGTCCCCGCGTCCCACTGTGATGTATGGATTAGCAGAAGCCATCCTGACAGTCAGCGGCACAGCCGAGCCAGCAAACATCCTCATATATCCTCTCACCACATGCTGGCCTTTGCGTAAAAATAAAAAAAACAATCTCCATAAAGTTCTGCCAATAGGGAAAATTGCAGAGTTATCTACAAAGAGGCTTCAGTAAAATGATTTTTACCTCAGTAGCAATGTCATAAAAAAGAAAAATTGTTGTTTTCTTTTACAGCCCTTGACTTGTTTGCCGTCAGTGCTGATAACTTCTTATTCCTGGATCTGGATCTGAGGACTTACTGTGGAGGGTCTGCAACTACTGATTGTTTTCATAATCAATTAATCTATTGATTATAATTTACTGTCAAGTTCCCAGAGTCCAAAGAGACATCCATAACTGAGGGAAATTCAATTGGACAGCACAGTGAAACAAAGAAAAGCTTAATTTCAGCAGCAGGAACCAGCTAATGTGGCATTTTAACTTATTAAATTACTCAAATAAAGTAAAAAATTATTATTAAAATTGATTAAGTGATTAGTTCAGTGCAGCGGGTCAAAGTTGAGCTTAGAGCTAGGTCAGCATTCATCTTTCATTTTAATCTCACAAAAGTGATTTAGATAATTCAGTAAAAACAAATTAGCTTGAATTTCTGGCTGCTTGTGTTTGTTGCCTTTATGGACACCCTTACCCTGTCTGTGGCTCTCAGGCCCATGTGTTTCATACTGAAGGGGTAAATCTTTTTAGGGACTATTTTCAGTGGTGGATGAACACACATTTGGTGCACTAATATTTCCAGCAGCAGGACTGTGTATGTGGGATTATGTTCATGAAGGCGCATGTCATTGAGTGTTGGTCATTGATGTGCTAAAATGGTTTTTGGACAACAATGGAGAGACAGCTTTTAAATACTATTTATTAAATACTACATATTAGAAAGTAATAGAATTTTATACGTTTACAAAATGAAAACTTTAATGGAATAGTTTGACAATTTATCAGTCGCTTTTTTATCTGCTTTCTTGTCAAAAGTTAAATGACAAGATTGCCCATTGAATATGATGCTGGAGCCAGGGGACAGTTAGCTTAGCTTAGCTTCTTTATAACCACAACTAAGTGTTTCCTTACCCTTTGTTTTTGAGATGCTGGTAGGTGTATTTTAGCTAATCTTCATCTGGTTTAAGCTTCATATTTAAAGAGGCTATTTGTAAGTTTTCTCTGCCACTGAACGTGGTTGCCTACCGGGAGCTGGTGGTGGTGACGGTCATTTGGCAAGAGCTTCAGCTATTGTTGTGTTTACAATACAAGAGGTTCATGATGAACATTATTAAAGAATTACTTAAAGTTCTAACTTAACACCTTAACAGTTCGTCAGGGTTGTTATTGATTTACGTGCTCACTTACTGTTCACTGTTCAGCTTGCAATACTGCACCCAGCACAAACATAATTGATGTGTGGCAGTGCAACCATTAATTAGTTCATATTGCTACACGCTGCTATTAACTGAATGAGTTGTTGTGAAGTAATTCCAGCCATAAAAGCATAGTGAGAAAACAATTTGCATTTATCATCCAGAAGCTCATGTATCATTATTTTATCACTTAATTAGAGTGACAGTCACCAATCATTCTGATCACCAGCAATAATTATTAGATTATTTAATAAACAAAGTGTTTGAATTAAAGAAAATTAAAGCAGAGAGGGGAAAATATAAATGTAACATTGTTTTTAAGTATTTTTGGGACGAAGTCTGTGGTGAGAGATGAATTTATAAGACATACTGCAGAACCATTCTCCAGACCTCTCTGAGAAATTTATTGGGAGAAATTTGAAAAGCTCTGGTCCATCGCTTCATCTTGGCAAACGGTTTTCACCATGAATCAGCACAGATGACATCAAATAAATCCATTTCGACAGCAATCTGTGTTGTGACCTCTGTGTCTTGTGCTGCTGCAGTGATTCAGATGTTGGCAGATTTGTCTAAAAAAAAAAAAAAAAGACAAACATTCATTACATTATTTAGAGGAAGGTTGACAGTAGGTACTAAGCAGAGCATCTGTTGTCTAGTTAATTAAGTCTATGTTTGGAAATGTGGGTGGACAACAGTTAACTGTGAGACGAACACTTTACAAAGCATGCATCATACTTTAATATTTATTTTTTCATCACTTGAGATAAAGAGTGGATGCCAGGCTTTGCCACCAAGGTTGTAAGATGAATTTATATGAATGTTTGCATAACTTATTATTTGTAAACAAGCTACATTTTTTGTACTTTTGGCAACTTCTGTTAGCATTCTGTGAGAAATTATAGCATCATCTTTTGAATCCATTCAGATACAGTTGGGTATTGAACATACTGACACAAGACCCTACTCAACCTGAATGTACCTGGTCTGATTCAGGTCCCAGGCAGGGTTTTGGTTCCTCATAACCAAGTGAACCTCTGTCTCAAGGAGGAATAAGGAAAACACTCCTTGCACGTTTAATCTGATGGACTGTCCTGACTGACTTCTTGGTTTACTCTGAATAGATACTTGTTCAAACTTAGTATTGGTAGAAGTAAACAAACTTTTTCTCGACTAGTCCAAGTCCATTTGAACTCCTCTGATTCTGACTCAACCATGGTTGGTGTTGGTCTTACTGTAGGTCCGGTCTTGACTATGGTGCCATAAGTAGAACTAAAGTAAAAGCTAGCCTGCGTTCCAGTATTAATCAATTGTTTGACCTGATGTCTGAGCCGATCAGAAATCTGTGAAATGTTTGAAAAAAGGTAAAGTTAGCAAGCCTGACTTTCCTTAGCAATGACTGTACATTCAAAATGTATGTCGTAACGGTCCAGTAAATAGCCCAGCATGTCTGCTCACAAGTTAATCAGTGCTCTTGGATGTGATAAATTATTCACAGGAATTACAAATCCAGTCTTTAAAATGAACCATCTCTGCTTTTCAGCATATGTTTAAGGAATGTAAAGGTTAATAAGCATTTAAGGTCTGTGTTCACGTGGCCAAAGACTGCAGTCCCAGAGAAGAAACCTGACTAAACACAGTGTAAACTCAGAAATCTAGCTGCTGTTCGCCGAGACTCAAGGCTGCTGACAGCTTCGCCCCGCAGTCTAAATCAATACAACAGGTTCTTTGAGCATCGCACACACACACACACACACAGCTGCAGTTAAGGGATAACCTTGAGACAGACCCCACAATGGTGCAGAAGAATGAGTGGAAAGTGTGAGGAAAAGAGAGAAAACATGTGAGGGTATGTGTGTGAGAGTGAGAAAGAGAGGGTTTGGGAAAAGACATGAGGGAGGCAGAGAAAGAAATGGCTTTCCCTCCTGTCCGACTGCTCTCCAGGCTACAGAGAGTTCTTTATAGAACAGCTGGTCGATTGTGGCTGGGGAGAATCCTGCAGGTACTAATGAAGCAGAGGAGGATCTGACTGTAGAGTGAAGTGCAGGGAAACAAAACTAAGAGTCTGCAGCCTTGCTAACAGCTCTGTGAGGCTGTACACTGCAGTGCTTTGAGCTAAATGCTACCGTCAGCAGTCCATCATCTTAGTTTAGCATGTTAGCTTGTACTAATTAGCAGTTGACACAATATGCAGCAAAGCCTAATGGGAATGTCATTAGTTTGGCTGGTAGAGTGGAGCAGGGATGACGTATTTTGTGGGCCGACCCAGAAGTTAGCATCACCCTGGTTCCCTTGGCAAAAAGCCAGTGGGGTTTTTTCATTGGGTTTTAGATCATTGCAGAAAATAAGTTCTGTAACCCACAAAAGTCTATGATAATCTTTGCAAATCAGCACCACTTTTATGATGTTTGAAGCTTAAATACAGTCTCCACAAGTAAAATGCTAATGTTAGGCTATAAACCAACTACACCATGGTCTCATCACGTCAACGTCTCCACCACTAAGCTTCCAACTTGTCATTTCATTTAGCTCTGAGCTCTTCTACAAAAGCCTTTCTTCTTAGAAAGTTAGTGATAGTTTGAAAGAGCGTGAGTAGAAACACAACAAGGCTGTAAAGGTGGACTGGTGAGTAGATGGGTTTTCATGTTAACGTCCCCGACAACCTCTGTAGTCTCATTTAGCAACAAGACACACAAAAGCTGCAAGAGGGGTATTTACTGTTTTACTTTTTTATTTAAAAAAACTTAAGCTAGTGTTAAAACCACAGACCTTATTTTAGGCATTTAAACTAAAACCCATTGATTTTGAGACGAGGTAACCAGAGGTGCTAAAATGCTAACTTACTTCCAGGTTTCAGGTCTCATTCCTGTTCATTTGGACACATTCACATCGTGACCTGATGATGGTAGTAGATAAAAAGTCAGGAGATCACCACAGTGATTACAGTTCATCCTGAAGGGGACGTGAATGTCTCTACCATATTTCACCTGTCAAATAGTTATTTAGACATACAGAAAAGACAGATATATAGATCTCATGGTGGCACTAGAGTAAAAGCCAGGGGATCACTTAAGTCATTAGGATAAATCCTCTGGGTACCGTGAATGTCTAAATTCATCCGACAGTTGTTGAGATATCTGAGTCTTGAACAAAGTGGTGAACTGACCAAAAGACAGACTGACATTGTCATCATTAGAGCTGCACCACTAGCATGGATAAAAGCAGCACACATAACAAAGAAGTTAGTTTCCTGGATAATTTAGTACTATAGGGACATCAGTTTGAATTATTTCAATATATTCTGACTCTCAGAAACATCCCTAATAGATGGACATATATAGAGAGGAGAAACAGAGAGAGGGAGATTTCCTGCATGCTGAGAGAGAGGGTTATGGCTGTCCATGAAGAGGGAGTCTTAATTGTTTCCTTGGAGATGAGCAGAAACTGCCCATGAGTTCAGGCTCTGACATCCATGCTTTTCTCATTAATGGAGTACCTGACATTCTGAGCTGAGGAAAAAAAAAAGACAACTACTCTGCAATGACTCTTTCTAACCTTTCAAACTGGCAGACAGTCAAGACTGACAGACAGAAACAGCTTCTTCATCATCCTTTTGTAATGCTTTGTTTGTCGGCTGAGTCAACGGTGTCAACCTATCCGCAGTAATATGGGTCTATTTTATGTCTCTGATGTCAGCCAACCCTCTGGACATCCGTTGACGTTTTATGTAGCTTTTTTAACAATAGGAAGCAGATCATCTAAGAACGTCTGAAAACTCCTGAAATGTCTTTAGTGTCAGTGTTGTGTTTGTCCACCAAGGCTCCACAATTCTCTGAATTTATTTTAGTAATAGACACTGTTTTGTAACCTCCATAAGCCAGATCGGCAAATGTACTAACTGTAAAGATATTAGCTGTAAGCTAGCTAGCAAGGGTTCTGCGTTGTTTGTTTGTGTGGCAGTTAAGACTCCAACTGAACTGAACCAGAAGCTCCACGTCTTTCTTCTTGAAACATTTTCAACTTATGCACGTCTTGACACCAATTTGTGCCACCCAGGGCGAATGTGCATCAGGTACATAAAACATAATATTGTTCTGCTGTTGTAAGAGGTGAAATTTTGTACAATATGTGGATCTGTGGTAGAGATAGTGACGGAATTGACCTGTGGAAGACTTACCTGAACATGTTGTGTCTTTAAATTGTAAACCTTTCAGAAAAAAATGCAGTTGTCACAATGATGAAATGGTGTGGCAGAAGATTCAATTAAATCTTTTTATAGTTTTAACATGTTTAACAAGTTTTTGATTCTAATAGTACCTTCAGGTCAGCTATTTGTCTTCTTCCATCACTGAAGATAAAACCATACAACACTCAACCTCAATATTCCAGTGTGAGATCACCGGCGCCTCTCCACTCTCCTCTGCCAGCTTCCACGTGTCCATGGCAACATTTCAGTTTAGTATTGATTTTACCATTTGAACACTTTGCAGATCTTGTTATGCCTTATTATTGCCGGAGCGAAATGTCCTTCTTCAGCCACTGGACTGTGCTTTCGGGCTGGCTCCATTAAGGGCAGGCCTCAGCCTATTTGGGCCCCGATGAAACACTCTAATAGTGCCATTAGAGCAGGTAGATTAGTCACACATCCAGGCACGCTCACATGTGCACTAAGTTACACATTCGTGCTGTGAGGGCGGTCAAAAGCAGAAAGAAAAGGACAGTGTGAACTTTAAGGCAATAATATGGCTTGTGTATGGCGATGTAAGTGAACTAAGACTGTATAATTAAGAAATGACACTGGTAATTACTGATTCCATGGTAATTGAACAGCAGAGGCAGAGAAATAACAAGAAGAATCAAGAGGAAGAGGAGGAGGAGGAACTTTATTAGCATCACTATAGATAGAAACATAATTTAATAAATGAAGACAGGTCTTAGAGAGTTATTTGGAAGATGATAGTGATTCTGAAAGCCTCTGCTCCTTAGGGAGAGCTCTCTAAGAGCAGGTTCACCGATGGCAAAAAGCCAGATCTGCTTTTATTTTATGTCTATTTTTAGAAATGACTTGTGATTTGTGCAGGTGCACAGACTCGCTGTAGTATGTATGCACGAAACAGGCCTGGTTATCAAAGGTCAATCAGCAGTACAGATGGGAATTACAGTAGAGAAGGGTTATGGCAGCCAGCTTGAACATAATGGCAGCTGAGTCCAAGTGTAATTTTCATGCTTTTACTGGAAGACCTTCAGATTCTTCAAGAGTCTTAAATTCTACTCAAGGGTTGAACACCATTCTTATAAAAGATATTCCCTCATTTGGTGCCGGATGTTGGAGAATACTACCTTAACACGATGGTCCAAAATCTCCCATAGGTGTTCTGCTGAATTGAGATCTGGTGAAGCTGTGGCATATGATTCACATCATGCTGTACTCAAACCATTTATCACCCCTCAAGCATCTACTTTCGAACCCTAATGTTTATTTGGCAGTAATTTTAGTATTTTTGTTGAAATATGAAAATAATAACCTCATAAATACAAGTGATGAAATGGTACACATAAACCACTTGCTTCACCCTGGCCTGCTGGACATCATTTGAAACTAGAGAGGCTACTATATCCATTGAGAGCAAGCATCCTACTAAAATCTCTCTAGAATCAGTGTGCTTTGTTATATTTCTACCTCCTTTGGTACAGCTGTAGTCGAGGAGTTGCTGAATGAGTTCAGATATGTCTGTCTAGGTCATTATTTATAAGATTTTTAGAAAATACAACAGCTGAATTTTTGTCTGAAATGAGGCCTTCCTTCAGTCATTAATAATGTCGTTGTATTTGCTTGTATAATAGATGAAATGTCTTCCACAGGTAGGAAGAAATGTAAGCCAAGTGGGAAATCACCTAAATGACAGTCAGAATGTCAGACATGATCCCTCTCCAGCTCTCATCTTTGAGCAAGCTTAATTTTTTTTTCTTCGTCTCCTTTCAATAGTGCAGCTGGGTCGCCATTCCCCCATAGGCTCCATTTAGAGGCCTTGTTTTGATTTCTTCACATGAAATATCACTCCGTCTTTAAAGGCCCAGGGGTGGCATTCCCCCGCTCTGACCTTTCCCTGTCAGTCGATAAAATGAACCCTACTTTCATCTGAAGGACCCACAGGAAAAATTAATGCATCATTTACTGCTGCATTGTGCTATAAAACCATTGATTCAGGCCCATTTCATCACTGGTGTTTTGTCATTATTCGTTTTATTGCAGTGCATGAAAATGCCGTTTGCATTTAAGAAGACAAGTTCAGATAATTTGTGTTTGTTAAATAGTGCAGCAGAAGAAGAAATCACTGCTTGGGGTTGTGATGGCAGGTTTAGTGTTTAGTTTTTGCATTTGGTATTTGACAAATAACACATACAGATATACATTGATATTGGTCTGATGGCTGCAGTTACTGGTTAACTCTTAAGACGCAGACTGCATATCAATTAATCAATTAATGTTAGAAAAAGCGTGAATTTTCAAAATGGCAACAAATATTTCAGGAACAGATAAGAATAAAACAACTCTCCAGCTTAAAGCCACGGTCTGTCTTTGTTTTATCTTTTTTTCCCTCTTTATTCCCTTTGTTCTTTCTTTTTACTTTCTTCTATCATTTCTTTCCTTCTTTACTAAGGCAAATCTTAGGATATTACTTGTTGACTTGAATATATGGATGGATTACAGCACAGGTCCAGGGGTCCGAGGGGTCAGGGAGACCCTCATCCAGAGGAACACTGACACATTAATTAACATTCATCTTTGGCAAGTCACAGGCCTCAGCCAAATGCGATGACCTGAACCTGTCCCTTTTTTACGTGAAAATGAGTAACACAGTTAAAATATATTTGATAGCAGTTCAAGTTTAATAAAATACTGTTTATCAAAGCTTTACTTTGTTGGTTTCCTCAGGCTTTGTTTTGTGAAAGACCCGAAAGCCATGTCTGAAACCTTGTCTGGTTTTCAGACTAAAAAAACTGTAAGGCTTTATTGTGGCAGCCCTGCATTTGATTGATTTTCTCACTTCCTGCAGACTCAGCATTGATTTAATGTGTGTGAGCTGTGAGTCCACCTCATCGCTGACACCAGTTCAGCTCCGAGCCCGGCCTGCTGTTTACAAGTCGAACCACATATGTTAGATAATGTTGCATAATGCAGTGATGCTAGCGCACGCTGTACTGCTTACATTATGCTGCTCGCTGCTGACAGCCAGCTGCTACTGCTGAGCGATGGGCCATCCACATGATGGGGGGGGGGTTGCAGTGTGTGATAAAGAGCTCGACAGAGTTTTAATTAATGGTGTCTATCCAAGGTCAGAGTCATCATGTCACTGAGCTGTGGTCCCACAATTGATTGATCACTCTCACACTGTCACATGCTCAGTCAGGTGACACGAATTGATCTGGCTCTGTGGCCTGAGCTCCACACTCCACATACCAATCCACCAATCCATCTATCCATTCATCCATTATCAATCCATTGATCCACTATCCATCCTTTCTTTTACTAATTTTATCATCCATCCACGTATCTGTCTGTCCAACTATTTTTTCCACCAGTTGTCATCCCTCCTATTATTCCTTTACCAATACTACCATTCAACCATTCATTCTTTAACCCATCCATCCATCCATTATTGTGCTTTTACTGTTCATCCATCCCACATACATACATATGCACATTAATTTACCAATCCTAGCATTCATCCATTCATTCCTTAACTACTACTACTATTCATCCATCTATTCTTTGACCCATCCCATCATCTATCCATCCATCCATTATTTTACTTACTTACTATTCATCCATCCCAAATACATACTATACATGTTATTTTATCAATTCTAGCATCCATTATTCATTATCAATCCATCCTTCCACCCGTCCATTATTTTATCATCCATCCATTCATCCACCCGTCCAACCATTCAACGGATGATTCATCCAGTGGATGAATTGGTAGAATTGGTAAAGGAATGCATGGAGGGATTACGATTGGTGGAAAAATAGATGGACAGTTGGATACATGGATGAATGATAAAATACATCCTTTAACCAATTCTACCATTCATCCATCCATTCACTTATCCATTTGTTTATCTGGTCTACTATTCACCCATCCATCCATCCATCCATCCATTATTTTACTGTTCATCCACCCCAAATACATCCATACACACACTGTTTTACCTGTACAACCATCCATCCATTAATTTACCCATTCTACCATTCATCCATTATTCATTATCAACTCATCTGTCCATCCATCATTTTATCCACTCTACCATTTATCGATCATTCATTCACCCATCCATCATCTATCCTTTCACCTGTTCTGCCATTCATTCTTTCATCTGTATTTTTACCCATTTTACCCTATCCATCCATCCACTTATATACAGTACATCCATCCATTCTCAAATCCACCCATTCATCTATTGTCAAATTAGCATGAGCATCTCATAATCATGTAATAGTGAATTTTATTTACAAACTTTAATCATTCATAACATAGGAACAAAGAGTTATGCATATTGTATGAAGCCAATGTATCAGATGAATGAGTTCAAATAGTCAATAGTCAATACAAAGAAATAAAGACAAAACACTAAGTTGTGGGAAGGTAAAAGTAAACAAGCTAAAATAAGACTAAATTACTGAGAAGGCTGCACTAATTTTTAAAAGAAGCTTAAGGAGTTTTTAAAAGAAGCTTAAGGAAGAAGCAGTATTTGCTGCCCTGATCTCCAGAGTCCTGGAGCTCTGACAGTGAAGGTATGATTACCTGTGTGACTAAATCTGGACCTTGGAATCGAACGATCAGGAGGAAAGCACCTCTGCATGCTGATTGCCTGTCCTCCATCCATACAGTTCATCACTCTGTCACCACACAGCTCCAGCTGACCGTCAGGGTAGTGACCTCTCAAACTGTCTTCTATTAATCACAGTTAGACAACAGGCAGGGAGCCGTAGTTGACAAGAAATTAAAGTTGCCGGAGGTCAGTCTGGCTGGCAGCAGCAGGTTCGTTTGAAGGTATTGAAGCTGGTGCTGTTTCTGGAATAAAGGAATGTAATCACCTCTGTCTTTATGCAAATAGATCAGTAGTGCAATGTAGTTGAGTCTAGGGATCTAAGCCTCCAGGACTGGCCACAGTCAGTATGGTAGGACACAAAAGGAAGGGTTGTAAAATGATGCACCTTAAAATTACTTACAGGGAGTGAGCAAGAAGTTGGTCAGCTCAGCCAAACATGCATGCTCTTAGGGCCCATTTTTGGCATTTGTACCCAGCAAGCAATTTTCACTGGAATGAATTGGGCGCCATCTTGGAACACATTATCTACTTCTTTTAATACTGTTATCCTAGGGATGGGTGCTCTTTGAAATTTTCCAATACTAGTGCCAGTACACAACCTGCAATACTTTGAAGAATACAAACCAAACCATTAATTTTTTTAACCGCAGTAAGATTTTTTTGCCACTTGGGGGTAGCAGAAACAAAGCTGTCATCACTTTCAAGTGGATATGGCTATTAGAAAGCAATTGCTAATTTGCACATCCAACAGAGCATCATTAGCATTTGAAGTCATGTTTTTTGGCCATCTGGCAAATTTGAGTCCAATATTCACTCTCAGTTAGCTTAGTTTTTGGTCTCCACCAACCGCCAAACAACCGAAAAAAAACACAAATCTCACCAGTCGTTTGATGTCCTGTTACCAGAGGAAGCAAATTGATTAGCCACTCTGTTTTTTGGTTGTTGTGGCACGGTTAATCAATTTCTTAAGAGTTAACCATTGATTATTCAATAAAAAAAGACTTCCATTGTATTTCGGCAGTGTTGCATAAAATGTAGGCCTCGAGTGATGAATTCTAGCTCATTTAAATTTGGTGGAGCTGTTGTATCATGACCCTTGTGCAACATTCATTAAATGGTGTTGATAAAGCTTGACATAGCAGCTGTTGTTGATATGACAGTTAACTTGTCATACCATGCAACAGACACAACCATTACTATATATATTTTCTTGAAATATTAATCATTTGGACACTAGGGTAACTGTCAAGTCTGAATTTCTTCAACCTCTCCTGATATTCATCCTGTCGTTCCATGATTATTTTTAAGCAGATCTAATAATAAATACAGAGCTGTTTTAAAAAGACTCCCCTTAAAGAGAACCTCACCTCAGTGTGAGTTTAATCTCCATGAAAACACTGAATTCTTAGCAGCATTTAGCACAGCTGGCCCAAAGGTTTATACTAAATGCAATAAACTGGCATTAGAAGTGTGTGACCTGCTTAGAGTCACGCAGAGAAACCGTCAGCAACACTGAACTCAGTGCTGAGTAATACAAGGACAAAGGTTTGATTTCAGTTTTCCAGAGCTCAAACTGACTTTATTCCTTCATGTAGCAGAGAGGAGGTAATGAGTATTGATCACAGATAATCCAGTTTCAGAGGTTCTTACAAAATTATATCTTTTTAAAATGATTTTGATTGATTTCAATAATTGCTTGAATTGCTGTGTGTCTATGTGTGTTTTGCCTTTTCTTGTTTTGCTTTTGTTGCAATGTGATTTTTTAAAATCTAACTTTTTTCTAGTTTCTTTTTCTGTCCATTTGAAAAGCTTTAAAAAAGAGGGGTCTTGTTCATCATATCCTTCTGAGTTTAAAAAGTTGATGAATGGATAAAACAAACATGATAAATACCTTTAAATTCTTGTAACTCCAGTCTCCTCCATTTTCAGATCTCCTATTACCTGTCACCAGGGGAATGAAGTCTCTCGATATCTTCCTCCTGAAAAATGAACATTTGCCTCAGAGATATGTTGTAGGTGAGTAAAAATAAAGAATGACTGTCATTGTGCATACCTGTTGATAATATATACCTCTGAGGTACCATCCTGTTGCACTGATAGGAGCTGAGCTGATTGATAATACTACAAAGTGGTGATCCTCTACCTCCATCTGGTGGACGATTAACAGAATAACTTGGATTTATAGATTTCAGAATTACAGTCACACTAAATTAACAACTTCTGATTGACAAAACCAGATCGTGCTAACATTTGTACCTAAGCATGATCATAACAGACAGATTGAGAGCTGAGATTAATAAACATGAAAAGGATATAAGGACAATAACTTCAGAAGTGATCTAGAATTACAGGCCTGGTTCAGCACAATGACGTTAAAGTCAGTGTACGGTATTATATGGCGTCCATCTTAATGTTTTTATTCCATCTAGTATAAATTTAACTACTGTTCATCATGAAAAATCAACAAATTGAGCTTTATGTGTGACTGCAGCTCCTCCAAAAGTCCCAGCGTTTCTCAGTATTTTTATAAGAGATCTCAGGGCCCTGATGAAGTGTTAATTACCTTGGGTTATCTGCTTACTTTATCGACTTAATTTACCCTCCCCTTCCTTCTCCTCCTCCCCTTCTTTTGTTTAATGACAAAGGAAATTACCCATATGTAAGTAATTTGTGTGATTTCAGTAAAACCAACCAAGTGGAAAAAAAAACATTAAACTGAGAGCGAGCTCTGCTTTGAGAAAGAGAGCAGTAAAGTCAACAGCTACTAATGAAGACAGCAGAGAACAAACTTTTAAGACATGTTGAACTTTTGAGAAGTCACTGTGAACAACTTTATTAATATTTGAAGGCAGTCATTAACTTATTTGTTAATTTTTAATAATATTGTACAGAACTTTTTTTTCTGGGAAAAGCTAATTACTTGAACATTTGTCTTTTTTTAAAATAACAGAATGTGTTAATAATAATTTGGTTAAATGTAAGTCTCCAGTTGGCTATGGATAGTATGTGTTATATCATGATATATACTATGTTCACCACATACAGATGGGTGACAAAATAAAGGAAAATCCTGAATAAATGACAGCAATCATATCAAATACAGATGCCTCCATACAGGGATCAAGGGTTCACCGAATGCTTTCTACTTTAAACACAGTTGGTTTGAAAGCCTCAATGCTTCAACTAGGTTTAATCAACCCAACACTAATGGCCTTCACAGTCTCCAGATCTAAAACCAGCTGAACTCCTGTGGGAGATTTTTGAATAATGTCTTAGACTGTGCTCTCCACCACCATCATCAAAAAACCAAATGAGAGAAAATCTTTAGGTAGAATGGTACTCCATCCCTCCAGTGGAGCCCCAAAGACTTAGAGAGGAAGTTCAGGTTGGAACAACACCTGACTAAAACACTTTATGTTGGTTTTTCCCTCCACCCGTCTGTACGAGTAGAGTACTTTTGATCTGATTGGCCAGTCATAGTGTCGTAAATTCTTGCCACATCTTGGTCGGCAGACTGGCAAGTTTGACCCCAACCAGTTACGGACTAGACCTGCTCTATATCAAAAGTGCCTTGAGATAACTTCTGTTTCGAATTGGATTGAATTGAATTTGAGTCCAAGAGTCAAACAGAGAAGGCTTTAACAGTAGCCCAATACCCATGATTTTGGCCATGTAGTGTACCCATTCCTAGAAACTCAACTAAAAAAACGAAATAACCATTAATAATCACATTATACTCCAATACAACTAGTGATAGACATCTCTATGTAAACAGGATTGTAAAATCTTTCTTTCTTTCTAAAAATGTCTGTTGTCTCACAGTGTTTATCGTCACATTGCCCAGCTCTAACTCCAGTGTTTGCAAACATCACCAACTTTAAATGTTTTAGGATTTCACTGCAGTTTTGTCAGACTGTCCACCTCCTGGTTCCTCTGGCAGGTGCCCCTTCTGATGTTTCTTGAAGTCGCCACTGTGTACGAATCCTTTCCCACAGACCATGCAGCGATACGGCCTTTCCCCCGTGTGGATCCGCCTGTGCAGCTTGAGGCTGCTGGACTGAGTGAACCTCCTGCTGCAGACATTGCAGCCGTACATCTTCTCCCCCGAGTGAATCGTCATGTGCAACTTGAGATTGCTGGGGTTACTGAACTTTTTATCACACTGATCACAGCCATAGGGTTTCTCCCCAGTGTGGATGCTCATGTGGTATTTGAGGTTGACCATGCAGCTGAATTTTTTCCCACACACATTGCAGACTGGCTGCTGCCCCGGCTTCTTCCCCGTGTGGATCCTCATGTGGTTCTGGAGCGCACTGGCGTGGCCACAGCGTTTGCCACAGGTCTCGCAGACATATGGTCTCTCTCCCGTGTGGGTTAGCATGTGGTGTTTCAGGGCGCTCTGGTGGCTGCAGCCTTTACCACAAACCTCGCAGGTGAAGAGTTTTTCCCCGGTGTGTTTGCTCAGGTGATTTCTGAGGACGCTCAAGTCGCTGCACCCGAGGCCGAGCACGTCGCAGCAGTTTTCCTTTTGTATGTGAGTCACCCGGTGAGTGGCCAAAGACGAAGATGAGAAGAAGCTCTCGCCGCACATCTCGCAGACAAAATCTCTGTCTCCTGAATGTAGATTCTCGTGATCGGCCAAACTCTTCCTGCACTCAAATGTCTCCGGACAAAGAGAGCAGACAAATGTCTTCTTCAGGGCACAACACCTGTGCCGCTGAAGCGCCAACGCCCCGGCGAACTGATTCTCGCACAGCGCGCACATGTGGGTGTTCGGTTTCCTCAGGCTGTGCTGACGCATGTGTCTCTCGAAGGTGTACTTGTAAGCAAACTCCGTCCCGCAGTCTGAGCATTTGTAAAGCTTCTCCCCAGTGTGACGTCTCGAATGCGCAATGAGCCCCCGGAGTCCGGCGAAACGTTTGCCACACTCGGAGCAGAGGTGAGGCTTGGAGTGAGTCAGGTAGTGCCTGTCCATCAAACACTTCAGAGCAAATGTTTTGTCACAAGAAGAACACTTAAACGGCCCTGTCGTCTTCTTCTTCTTCTTGATCTTGGATGTCGTCGTTGAAGCGTCTGTATCCTCTTGGGTCACATCCTCCTCACTGACATCGGAGGATGGCTCAGAGGTCAGTTCTGAGGTGGGCTCTGTTGGCAAAGCTTTAGGTTGAGACCGGGATCCAGATTTACTCTGTTTATTTGCAGCCACAGCAGCTGAAACAAAAAGAAAAGGTTTGTTAGGGACACAAAGACCCTCGCAACAATTTAAAATATAATCTCAAAACCCTCTGCTGGCTTGTAAAGAATCAGTAGTTACCAGGTTTAATCACTGATTCTGAGTCAGCTGCTGCTGCTGTTGCCGGTTTGAGTTCTCTTTCGATTTTCTTTCTCCTCTGACGGGAACTTCTGGCTGCTGATTCTGTAATTTAACAAAAGTATAAAACCTTGTTTAATATACACAAAAATGTGCCAGTGCCAGTGTGAGCATAAAAAGCCTCTCAATACCTGATTTATGCTTTTTGGGCCTGACCCTTCGCCCTGCTCTCGGCTTCATGCTTGTCTGTTTCGTCTTGTCATTCGACTCGACTCTCTGCTCCACAGCCAGACCATCTTCAGCTTCACTCATTGACACTTTCAACATCATCGATATTTTCTCCACTGCAACTTTGGTCCATGCTTCCATGAGTGATGCAAACTTGTTCTGTGAAGTCAAGGGTAAGAAAGAGCGAAGGGTGACAAGAGTAGTTAGTTATAGATAATGCTAAAACAATTAGTCAGTTAAGAAAAGAAAAAAAATCCAGTTCCTTCTTTCAGTTTTGCATCATTGGGATTTGGACTGATGATTGGACAATACAGATTGAAGATGTCGCATTTGGATCTTAGAACTTGTGTTTTTCTGAATTTTCATACACTTAACTCAGAAAGTATTCAGACCTCTTCATTTCTTTAACATTTTATGGTTTTGCGGCCTTATGCTAAAACTGTTTTAAATTATTTTTTCCCCTTAGCAAAGTATGAAAACCGGGTCCAGAGCTCTCAGGACCTCAGACTGGGCCGAGGGTTCACCCTCCACTAGGACAACAACCCAGAGCCTGGACTCAGACACAATGGATATTGTTGTGAATTCTGGCCAGTTGCTGGGCTGAACTTAACTGAAATACAAAACATTTTATTGTTTTCTCTTTTCCTGTGTATTTTTCTTCTATAGAAGAGTTGATTAGCACTGGGCGACAGCGGAGAGGAAAAACGTCTATTTAAGAGGCAGAAACCTCGAGCAGAACCGGACTCAGGGCGGACGGCCATCTGCCTCGACCGGTTGGGTTAAGAAAGAGAGAGGAGTGGGGGGTCCCCATCCAACCTGACTCCCCAAATCCAGGCGTGCAAAGGGTCTGAAAACTTATGTCATTATTATATATCAGCTCTTCCCTTGTAAGAAGTTTCTAAAAGTCAGTTTTGAAGTTGTCATTATTGGAGTGTAGACTTAAGCGTAAAGCTGCAGCATAAGAAAACGAAGGTAAAAGGGGTCTGAATACTTTCTGAATGCGTTAAACAGCACCGTGAGTGATTGAGTATGTGCTACCGTTATAGCTTTATTTGACTGAGTGACTTCTCTCTCCTCCTCCTCGCTCTTCACAGCCGTCTCTGCAGCCGGAGCGGAGCGCTGCTGAGCGGCGGCGGTGGCCATAACGGATTCAGCCCAATGCTCCTCCAGCAGCCTGCCGAGCTCCGAGACCGCCGCGTCCACCAGAGTCTCCATCACAGCAAAAATCTGCCTCTCGAAGGTCTCCACGCTGTACATGTCTGTGAGTAAATTCAGTTTTTTAAGGCTTCCTGTCTGCGCCGAGCGAGTTGTCGAACTACCATGTTGTTGTTGTTGTTCCTCTTTCTTCTTCTTCGTGTGATTTAAATCGGAGTAGTTGCACTTTCAGGAAGACTTCTGCCCTCCACAGCCTCTGCACAGCAGAATTATCCTGTGGCTAAATTTTAAATTTTAACCATTCTTTTAGGGGGAGAAATAAATAAATATAAATAGCAGAGCTCTGAAATTTTAGAAAGTTTATTGGGGATACTTTTGGGCAAAAAAGTTTATTATTTTTAGGCAATTCAAAGCTTAACTTAGGCAGAGAAATACATTAAAAATAAGACATTAAGAAGACATTAAAATTACATTTAAAAGACAATAAATACCAGTCAGGTCAAAGTGTTTTACAAAGGCATGAATTAATTAAATACATTAAAAAATGAGACATTAAGAAGACATTAAAATTTCATTTAAAAGATAATAAATACAAGGTAGTTCAGAGTGTTTTACAAAGGCATGAATTAATTAAATACATTAAAAATAAGACATTAAGAAGACATTAAATTTTCATTTAAAAGATAATAAATACAAGGTAGTTGGAACTGTTTTATAAAGGCATGAATTAATTAAATACGTTAAAAATACAACATTAAGAAGACATTAAAATTTCATTTAAAAGAAGCAAAGCAAAAACCAGCATATAAACAGTTAAAGTGCTCGAAACAACAGTGTAATTTATTGGAAACACTAATGTTTTAAGCCCTGATTTTAAATGAGCTGATGGTTTTATCAGGCCTCAGGTGTTCAGGAAGCTCAGGTGGGAAGAATATAAACTAAAAGCTGCTTCACCTTGTTTGGTTTTGATTCTGTGAAGGCTGAGTAAACCTGTCCCAGGTGACCTTATAGACAAGGGATTGGGATTAAAATCCTGTCTGGTTCCTTGTCTTAAGGACATTTTCTGCTCCTGTGTTTTTGTGCAACCCTAGGGACAGCGTTTTTTTTAATGCCCACTTTTAACCAAATTATATTCAGCACATTCACATTTATGGAAATACATTTATATAAAAATGTATTTATTGTAATATTCAGTCTTTAATTTCTCATAGAAATCTGTCTTGTTTTTCTTTATTTTTTAGAGTGGTTCTGATTGTTTCATTTTTGTTTATTTCTTTTTTTTTTTTTAAACAGAAACAGAAATACAGAAATCAATATTGTGCAGTTATAGTTCCTCACTGTGACCAGTAGATGGCAGCACATACTGATGAGTCTGAATTCTGAATTCATTCAGTTGAACTAAGGTAAAAGTACCAATACTGTAATGTAAAAATACTCATAAGTAAAAGTACATCTATATTTGCACTAGTATTCGCAGTAAATTGTAGTTCAAGTGTTAAAAATACTTTATTTTCAGTTTTGATATAAACATGGTCAGTAGATAAATCTGAGGGGTCATCAGATGATTAATGGGAAAGGAAATAAGATAAAAACAAAACTCTGACTCACTAATCTGTTTTCAGTTGTTGGATCTTTTCTCCAATCTGTGATTTTTGGTGAGATATTGGGTCATTTAAACAACTTTAAGGTGGAAAATCACTATTTGATGGAGCTGTTAACACCCCCGACTAAACTAGTTAGAAAACAAAAACATTGTAAGACACAAGTTTAATCTTTCTTTTTAAGCTTGTTGTATCATCCATTGTGAAAAATCCCTATCTTAAAAGTAACTAGTAACTAAAGCTGTCAAATAAATGTAGTGGAGTACAATATTCTCCTCTGAAATGTAGAGGAATAGAAATATAAAGTTGCATAAAATGGACATACCCAAGTAAAGTACAAGTACTCAGTCACTTCCTTAATTGATACAACAGCTGAATCATACTCAGTCGAGATCCAGTTACACCACTGTTCGCTGTACTTTTCCGCCTCTGGACGTCTCTGCAGATCATCTGCTTGATATCAGTGACGAAATGTTGTGCGTTGACTAGACTCCTGTTCCTGCTGAACTGAGCCAGTGTGTTTGATCGAACTGCCGTCAGCTCAGGAGGCACAAGAGGGAGGCCAGATGTTTCCTCGGTCCACGGTCATGAGATTGCACATGTGGCATGTGGGAATTTTAACATCCATGTAGAAAAACGCATTTCCTTTATTGTAATTACTCCCAGGCAGGAGTCTTTGCGTTCCCTATGAGCTGTATTTTGCATTATGATATTAGTTTATCTGTCAACATCAGCCCTGAGGGAAAGAAAACACAATTTGGCCGTTAAGTTTAGTCTTCTAGTTGTTTAAGAGGGGAAAAGGTTCAGCTGGCAACACTGCAAACTCTGCATAACAAAGAGAGAGAAGTTACAAAACCTCAGAGAGAAACATCTAATAAGTGTAGGTGTTTATCATCTTCTCCTTCTCCAAGAAAAGAAATGCTACATGCAGCCATTAGAGGGTAGATCAGAGCCGTTCATGGATCTTGGTAGATCAAAATAACCATTCCAGTTCATCCAAAGTGTTTAATTGTGAGAGGACAAAAAGATAAAGTGCAGATACTGGGATTGTTAATTGTTTTTCCTTTACCATTTTTTGTAGTAGAAGCTGTTTCAGCTGAACGATTTATCCATTAAGTTGGCTTGCTAACTATTTTATTTATTCTATTTAATTTTTTATGGATAGGATTCCTACAGATAAAAAGCTTTTTATTAAAGAGTATGATCCTCTGTGTTTAACCAGAAACACCACTATATATCAGTACCAAACAAAACATTAATTTTACTGAGCAGAACGCAGGAGCTGCTGGAATACCACTGCTTCTATCTCTTAGTTTGTTATTTTGTTTTAAACCAGCTCGTTGCTTCTTTCAGCAATAGTTGTTTTATTGTTTTTGTTGTGTTTTTTTCCAATATACTGTCTCAACAAAAGAACTCTGTACAGGATTGTTTGGCTGAATTCCCTTATTCAAAACCTAAACCCAGGATTCTTCTCTTCATCAGCTCAGGTCCTTTTCCATACAACAGCTCAAGATTTACTCAACATCCTTTACATTAGAGATTAGATTAGATTAGATTTACTCCAGGTCCAGGTGCGGGCTTACAGTTTATCAAGCCTTTAAGGACATTTAACCTGAGATCATGGTTGTTGTTGAATGTAGAGGGTGTTATATGACAGCGAGGACCACTTAAAGGACAAGGCTGGTGTTATTCTATATTAAATAAGTAAATCTTTAAAAACAGCTCACAAATATTTTGATTAATTTTTAGAAAAGGCTCAGCTGGGCACTTTAGTTTTTAGCAAACGTTACTCAAACAGGAAAAAACAGTGTATTTGCTGGGGACTATTTTCAGCTGCGGATGAATCCATATTTAGTGCCCTAGTGAGTATTAACAGCAGCAGGATGGTTTGTGTGGGAATGTGTCAAAATAAACTACAGTGTTTATGTTTAATACCAGTTTTTAATCTTTTTAATTTGTTTACAATAAGAAAAATACAGATTATCACCAACCTCATCAACAAGAAGAGTTACACTACCAGTTTAAGGTTTTAGAACACCCACATTTTTACAGTTTTTATTAAAATTTAACAGCTCAAGTTTGAAATTAAATGGTACAAAGATCAGTGCTAAACTGCCCAAGGATTAAAAAAAAAGTGTTTCCATCATGAAAAACTGAAATAAATCATGTAAATTTAATAGAAAACAAGCCTTTTTCAGGGATTAACATTGTTTAACATACAGCTTCGTTTGTCTGTACTGCAGGAAGTAGTACTGTATATTACTGCTATCAGAATGGTGAGGAAAAAGCTAAGTAACAAAGGAAGACTGACTGGTTGGTTAGGGGTTTGTCCTGCAGCGAAATAATGACCTGAAACTAGACGATGGATTCTCACAAACAGTCTCCAGACTTGAACGCAATAGAGCTGGTTTGGACAGAAAAGTGACAAACATTTGTGGGAATTTCTGCAACAGTGTTGGGACGAACTTCCCAAACAGATAGAACGCCACCATGTGTTCAGCTGCCGAATGCTGAATTAAGTTCAACAAAAAGATCATGCAAACATCTCCAATGAACAATTGTTTGCTTGTTCGATGCCAGAAACAGTGAGGCAGTGATTCTTGTACATTTGAACAACAGCTGGAAAAATGAAAGTGCTCCAAACCTTTTGAGCAGTTGTGTCTAATCATAAGCTGCCTAAAAAAATTCTATGCGCTAAAGGGAAGTACAGAAAAATCCCCTTATTTACAGTCTGAGCGCAGAATCGTCTAATTTCATTAGTTTAACACGTAAAAAGATTTTAAATAGTTTTAAATATGTTGTGTGATAAGATTGTACACAGCTTTACCAAGATAGAAACTACCTTTTTTTGTCGTACATCCTCATTATCTCTGTACAAGTGAAGAACTTAGCCACTGTGAACAAATTGCTAAGACTCCCTGTTCAGCAGTCGACTAAGCTCTGCACCTGATCAGAAACAGCAGACACACACATGACACCACACAAACACACTAATCCACCAGTCTTGCCTCAAAAAACTTTTTTTGGCGTGATCCTGCAGACAGACTGGCAGCTTTGAAGAACTCCTCTCTTATTTGTTTAAAAAGAACAAGGCAGGTAGAAAAAAAAAGAAAAGTAATCTCGTCCAGGTCCAGAAACAGCAGCAGTAGCGAACACTGTAGCAGTGTAGTAATCCCTGGCAATGTGATTTTTATTTTCCGTCCCAAATCATCATGCCAGAGACCCACACAGCCACAGCAAAGACATAACTCTACCTTCCTCCAGGAAAAAACTCTTTCTCCTCTTCTTCTTGTCATCTCTCTCCTTTCTCCTGCTCTTTTTTTTTTTCTCACGTTCCAGTCCTCCCTCCCTCTTTCCCTCAACTCTCCCCTCTCAGGCTCCCATGCTCGGTTTAACTTTGGGTATTTCCCTCATTAACTGCTACGCCTATATCAGGAACTCCGGAGAGGCCCGAGGTAGTCTGGCTCTGAAATAAAAATGACAGGGTGCTCTCCCCTGATAGTAACGAATGATAATCACCTCCTTTCACTCCGCCCGGGTCGGTTAAATCTCCCGGCAGGTGTGAGGCCATTCTGGGACACAAAGCTCAAACAGTCTTCGATTACAAAATGAGAAAACACTTCCCGCCTCCATCTGTTGTCTGTTTATTGTCTTGACTCTCCTCTTGTTTACTGTTACCGGAATTTAGCTCTAGATTTCATTTAGATCCATCGTCAGTTGTTGAATATTTATCTCAAGTAGGCAACACAAGGGGTTAATGGGGATGCGGTCCAAGTTACCTGTAGCGCAGGTTTAGATTTGGCTTCACATTTCACCCACCGCAAATCCAGATGGATGTATCATATGTAAACAGGCTGTGCTTTTATAGAACTGGAGTTATATCCATGCAACTTCTACTTTATTATTACTCTCAACAGTCTCTAGTGGCATTAGAAACCTGTAGGAGAAATCGTCTTCTTTAGCCACCAAAGCCTTGGCATGTAGTTACATTTTCGAGGAGGTGTATGTCAGCTACAACGTAGCCTAAGGCATTCAGCTCCATACCTGCACCTTAACCCCTGAACATCTGACTGTAAATCAAGCTCAAAGCCCATTTTTCTGCCCCCGGGGTCTTATCATTACCTAAAATTTATTATTTAAAATTTAGTTTAAAAAGCTCTGTGATCATCCCTTGTATGACCCATTTCTCATACGCCCAGTCATTTGATCTATTGGTTAAAAAGGCCCATATTATACACACACAAAGACCAAACTCACTGATGTTGGCAGTGGCATCGCAGGTTGCCATTTTATTACTTTGAGCTTGAAGCTAAATATCTGACATTTGACATAATCAGCTCAGCAGGCTAATGTTCAGATTGTCGTCAGGCTTTTTTTCTTGTATTAATGTGAAGATATATTCAGATCATCCACAACATTAAAACCACTGACAGGTGACAGGACGTTACAATACAATGTTCTGCTGGGAAACCTGGGGTCCTGACATAAATCTGGATGTTACTTTGACAGTGCTCCCACCACACCACAAAAACTGCTCAGAAATGACTCCAGGAACAAAGAGAGCCCAAGGTGTTGACTTGGTCTCCGAACTGCCCAGATCCCAATCTAATCCAGTATTTGTGGGACATAATATTGTGTAGGTCCCCCTCATGCGGCCTCAACAGCTCTGACCCATTTGGGAATGGACATGGGACCTCTTGGGGTTGTCCTGTGGTGTCTTGTACCGGCACATTGGCAGTAGATCCTTTCGGTCGTTTGGGTTTTGGGGTGGGTCCTCCATGGATCTGGCTTGTTCCGGTGCATCCCACAGATGCTGGATCAGATTGGAATCAGGGGAGTTTGAAGGCCAGGTCAACACCATGGGTTCCTTGTCGAGTTCTTGGAGTCTTTCTGAGCAGTTTCTGTGGTGTGGGTGGGAGCATTGTCCTGCTACTATTGGGGATAGTTGCTGCTGTGGGGGGGGTATGATCGGTCTCCAACAGTGTTTAGGTGGGTGGTATGTGTCCAGATGAATGCCAGGACCCAAGGTTCTCCAGCAGAACATCGTACTGTCACAAAGTCATTCATTCATTATTCACTTCACCCACCATAGGGCACAGTAGACAAACTACACCTATTGAGAATGCACAAACAGTTACTTCATTTAAACATTGTGTAACTTGCAAACAGCCTTTTTTAGTTCATGTGAAGCGTTTCTCTCACCCTCCCTAGTAGAATAATTTCTTGGAAACAATTATACTTTTAAAAAAAAAAAAACATGTTTGAGAACAGACTGAATGTTTTAATAATAAAGCCCGGGGCCAGTAAAGGCTTTACAATCTTTTAGTATTTAAGTAGAAGGAGCTTTAGTTCAGAGTACAGGATCACAAGTCTCTCTCTCAGGTAAGTGCCTGTTAAGGGCACCTATTATTTGTTGTATTTTCACTAATATTTGTTTCATTAGTTAGTTTTCAGTTATTTTAGAGACATGTGAACTCTGAGTGTGTTTATATGGATGTAAAGTTTATGCAGTGCCAGCAGTAGAATAATTATCTCCTCGGCCAATCAGTGATGATTTATAGCTCAACCCGCTCCACAGCTGTCTTAAACCCGTCACTCATCCACTTTCTCATGTCCATAGTAATTTTCTAATAAATTCAGCTCTTACCCAATCCCCCGAGACACCACGCTCAAGAGTTTTTGAGCGAGCTTGAGCTAAAACACCTACCACAACATATAAGGCTCATGCTACATATGTCGATCCCTGCTGCGTGAATGGGCAGCAGTATTAGTATGTTCTGGGCTTACCTAATAGAATCACACTACAATATACGCTCGATCCTGCTTGCGGGGTTTGGGTTTTTTACATGTTTGATCACGGGGCACGACATACTGAGCCATGATGATCTTGTGTGATAAGCCACCAGCTGTTCAGCCATACCTCGCCCTCGAAGTCAAATCACTTGGCTTGGTGGGGGCCTTTATATAAGAGGTGGAGGCAGCTGCGGCTGAAAGATTGTATTAGAGGCATTAGAGGCAGCTTGGTGGAAAGAAGAGGCTGAAATTCCTGAATTACCCTATTGTCGCCACCAGTCAGTTCTTTCATTACTGTCAATTTTTTCATTTGAGAGCTAATTTACTGTCTTGACTTGCAGCCAGTCTGATACATGTGTGTTATTGTTCAATAGTTTCTTTTAAATGTCAACGACATTTCAGTTAATTCTTGAACATTAAGAGCAGCAGTTGAAGACAAACTTCACCTTCGAAGGTCCAGATCAGTTTTGTGGTGTAAAGGAAATCGTTTCTATTTGTTACTTTCTTTTTAACGGCTTCCGTTTCCCTCCACATCAGTCTTTATACTTTCGCTGGGCTCATCCTTCTGGCTCTATAGACTGGCCCTAGATATGAGAGTGGTGTTGATCTTCTCATCTAACTCACAACAAGAAAGCAATTATTTTCCTTTTCTTTTGGTCAACAATCAAAAAAGAGATTTATTTGCTCTAAATCTAGCTGCTAATATATCTACAATCCCCATCAACAGTACTAGAAAATACTATTCTAAATGCAATGTTTTTATTTCCAGGAGGGTCCTGTTCACACAATGAAACCCTGTTCATCCTCCAAGCATGCCCCATCTATCCCTTTCTGCATCTTATTTTCATCTGGATAGAAAATCAAATCTTGGTGACAATATGAAATAATCCGCAATCCATATCTCTTGTCATTTCACAACTAATATGGGCCTTTTTCAATGACACGTTACCTTAAGAACTCTGAGTTTAAATTAAAGAATTAATCATGGCTGAATTCTGTTTACTATCTATCACGCTGTCATGAATGAACACCTGAACAGAACAGAGCTGCTGTTAAGTTAGTAGTGAAAATACAGTTGTTCTTGTTTTTCCCTCACCTGACCTCCACACCATCTGGACTCCTATTTTCCACATCAGCTCCCACATACATACCTGCCATTTTGGACTTCTTTGCCTGTTGGTTGTGCTGTTATAACTGTTGTCAAACCCTATTTTCATCAGCGACACTATTGCTTTCTTTATCTCCACCTGTTTCCTTCAGTTGTGCATTTTCAACATGATCTCATGGGATTACATAGCTTTAGGTTGTTTCAAGTGTCATGTCTACATTTAACATATTTTGGCCTGTATTTGTGAATGACTGTACTCAGTCTCCAGTTGAAGACTTAATTCTGCTCCTCTGTCCTCAAATGAATTTTCATTTGTCTTTATCAGTTAGAATTGTATTTAAGTAGATGTCATGATGTTAATTTCCAGAATCAGTTCTATAATTGTAGATAAATGCAAACTACAGTCTGTTATGTCAGATTGATTGATTTTGTTCTCTGAGATGATCCACTGACTTTTGCTTTAGTTCAAGCTTGAATACCTCAAACCATCAACATGATTTAAATTTGGTACTGTAGACAGTCAAACTAAATTGGATGGGTTTTTCCGTCATTACAATGATCGACATATTCTGCTTCTCCTTTTCCTCTTTCTGTCCGGCAGCACAGAACTCAAGACACCACCCCTACCATCATCAGCCTCTGGACACCATGAGATCATGTGACAGCGTTTTGACAGAGTACATGTATTGTGCGACCCCTCGCTATCTGAGCCCCATCAGCAGGTGTCCAACGCTCAGCTAGACACACCCAATCTTAATCACGCCTGTTCAACACCAGGATATATACTTGTAAGCATTGTGCTTAAACTGCTGCTTATTCATGCAGACGTGTTCATGCTTCTTCTTCAGTCACAACGACACTTGTTCCTGTGACAGCTCATAAATTAATCCACTTCCTGTGCTCAGTTTCCAAAGCTCAGTAACTCAGAAAAAATCACTACCAGCAACAGTATAACATGTACTCCTTGAAATCGGAGTGGTTTAAAATGTAGATCTAGTAAAATGTCTGTAAACAAATCATCATCCACCTTTGTCAGCACCTGTATCATATCTTCCATTCTCCTCAGGCCGACTATTTAGCTCGTCGTTCACCTTTGACCACTCGGGGGGCTTGGTAAAGCAAGGGAGCTAAAAACTATTGACATCTATTCAGCAGCCACAGTGTCGTGCAACCAGCTGACACAGAGCAACGTTAACCATCCCACCCTAATGAATGTAAGTTTTCTCTCTTTTAGCTCCAGTTTGTTCTTCTTTAAAACTAATTAGCTGCTAAATGCTACACTTTCTTTTGCTAGCCAGTTGCTAACTTTGGATGTCTGCTTTGGTGCTGAGCGGGAGGATTAGGGTGCTGCTGCTGCTGCAGCACTGAAGTTGATGAGAGCACTGAGACAAAGCAAACACGTTAATTCAACATAAAAACCAAAATGCTATTGTAGATGCTAAATGCTCTGGAGCTGTAGAGTTAATGCTAATTCTCTGTGGATTCATCACAGTGTTCCCCAGTCAGTCATTACTAATCCCATCTCATATTTGATTTAGAGGCATTCTAGTCTTTTTTTCCCAACATTTAGCTTGTGAAGTTGGCAGGAAGTAGTAAGAAGTACAAAGAAAACGTACAGATACAAAAGAAACAACCAAGAAACATTTTTTTGTTTGAGGCCAGTGTTTCTCACTTACTGTGGAAGTGTAGGTCACAGTGAATGTTACTCCTAAGTACTCTGCACTGTTCCTCCCCACTGACTCACTTCTTGCTCACTGGCTCAGAGGCTAAAAAGGGTGTGGTTAACCCCTCACACACTAAGCACAGACACACACTCACTGCCAGGCTACAGAAAGACCGCCTCATGGCTGTGTTTAACACTGCGCTTTAATCAAACACACTTAAGACTTAGAGGAAAGCACAAGAATGTCACTAACAACAACATTAACAATGGCTCCGTTCAGGTGTGTCTGACATATGACGAACGACAGTGAGTCAGAGTTTAAGTATGTGAGTGAACCTTTCACTCCAGCTCCCACTTTTTCTCAGTCACACAGTCACTCACTTTTCTTAATGTAAGAGTGTAGTGATACACGATAGCTTGCACCATTATCCACTTTGTACAACTGAAGTAGTATCTCACTTGGGGTATAAACACGTTTGCTTTGCTTCGAGAGACATTTATGTTTTGTTTTTGTACCAACAGTTCTCGCTGCGTGAATCTCTTTGACTAGAAAACTCTTGTCAGATTGCTATGTGGATAGTAGTCCTTTAAGATCATCATAGTCCTTCCTCTGGTGGCAATTTCAGGTCAAAAGCCTCAGCTTTGTACACAAAAATCTCTCAAAGCCATTGACTTTGCTGTACACGTTCATGCTGAAATTAATCACAGTTGTATTACAACTCTGTGATCCTTCATCTGGCTCCACCTTCAGGACAAACGCTGTAACTCTCAATAAGGTGCAATTCAAGTGGTAAAGGCTTTAAAAAGAGTTCCATGCTCGCAGAGGATGAACCCTTTTGATTACAACCCATGATACTCCTTACAGCTCCACCTTCAGGACTTAGCAAAACTCAAGACTTAACACTTTAATCTCCTCGGGGCGTCTTGAGTTAAGTCTTAAATTTCAAATTAGCTGAAAGATGCTAAAACTTAATTTAACATTCACATGAAAACAATGAAGGTCTTCTAATCTTTCTTGGTTTTGAAAGCAGTATTATTTTGGAGATACCGATTTGCTCTGAACAATAGCTGGATTATCTTCAAAATCCTTATTAGAAATAATTCAAAAGCGTGTAAAATGTCAAACAATACTGACTTACTGTATATATATTGGTCGTCCCCTCTCTAGGGTGACCCAGTGACACTACCTTCTACAGCTTTTCTTGTATATCCTGAATGCCAGGAGGAAGGAGTGAGGCTAGAGACGACGCCATCCTCTCGCACATAAAATCAGGCTTTATGAGTTGACATAGTAATGGCTTGTAGATGGGCGGCCCCAACTCAAAACAATTCAAAGGACAGTTTGTTTGGGGCGTCCCTCAGTAACAAAGCAACTCATTCAGCAGCTGGTCTGAGTGTGGAAGTCATTTACCCCAATTCTCTATTCAATTCATTCATTTCAATTCAACAAAGCTTTATTGACACCACAGTTTTAATGTAAAAAACATGTTCGGAAATAATTAATAGATACAATGAACACATAAAGTCTAAAAGACATGAGACGAGACAGCTAATTACTCATAATGAATGTGAGCGGAATGAGAAACAACCATTGATTCATAAAGATAAAGATGAAAATTCTATTTATTAAAATAGATAATTTTAAAGCTTTTAGTTGAGTTTCTATTATATGTTAGAATTAAAGAAAAATATCCAGAATTTGGGAGCAAATCATCAGAAAATTATCACAAATGAAACTTCATCATTTTTAAAGCTCACAATATAATTTTTAAATATTCACTATGAATCAGCGGCGTTAGCAACAGTGCTTCACTATATTTCACCAGCTAGTTATTAAACCAAAACAATAAGCCATGATGCTCTGTGGAGTTGAGAAATACCCAATAATATAATATCTCTGTGGGTTTGTTGCTATGTAGCTTTTCTTCATAGCCATTTTATCTGTGTGTAAAATATTGATTATAGCACAACAAGGGGGTATTTGTGTATTTTCTCTATCGCTTGAACATGGTTTCTTGCGGGAAGGCGGGTGGTGGTGATGGTCTGCAGTGAGTTGCTATCCAGTGACAAGGCGGGCCGAGGCTAGCGGGTTGGCATACTAGCATCAGTAGAAAAAAGTGATAGAAATAGAGGCGAAACAGCTACTGTTACTTTCCACCAGTGCAGACAGGAATGAAGTTTGATGCTGGCTTCACGACATTTTCTTACAGACTGGTAAGTAAACGGCCTTTAATGCTAATGTGTTAGCTATGTAGCGATAGCAAAAGTAGCTACTAGGACAATCTTTTTTCAATCTAGTTTTCTTCTCTTTCTAGATTCTTAAATCTTAGTTGACATGTTGTCAAGGTGTTGAAAATTATTGATGAAATGACAAGTTGTATGAATAAAGATTTTTTTTTTTAAGAGTGTCTGTTCTGAATTCAGTTAAGTAATATATCCAGCCATGTATAACCCAACCACAGAAACGGCCAGAAAGGAGAACTAAAAATACTTCCAGAGCAAGAAGTATGGTGCAGTTCCTCAAACAGCCAACAGATGTCTCTCTTGCTTTACTTTCAAATAATATAAATGTAACAGGCTCATTTGCCTGAAAGAAAAGTGTAAAAGTGTTGACAACTCTGCAGCTTCATCAGACTAAAACACTGTATTAGCATTTAGCAGCAGAGAACTTTGTTAAATTTCTCTACAAGGAATCATATTAATGTTTTGTGCTTACAGTGTATGATATGCATGTGTGAGATAAAGGAACTAGTTGTAAGTGTGATAATTACACAAAATTCATAATTACAACATTGAAAATAGAATCAGGATCCTGGTTGTGGTTTTAAGAATATTGCAGTCTGGTTGTTTCCTCTTTTGCAGCTGCGCCAAGTGGTCTAGGAACTCCCCGTCTCCCATCCTCAAATACTTTCCTCCTCTCCTCATCCTCTCATCTTTGACTGACTCGGACATCAGGGCATCAGGGCTCATCGGACACTAGAGGCCTGGCGGATGGATTCATCTCACCGACTCCTGTCCGAAGAGACAGATCGCGGTGTGTGATCCAGATGGGATCAGATCTTTAGACCTGGGAGTATGAGCATTAGCCGGGCGCTGCAGCTATCCGTTTTGCTGGTGGGACTCTGTCAGGCCCGCCGTGCCCGCCGACAGATGGCGGCTCCATCGCCAGGAGGCGGCCCGGCCCGTGTCCCAGCTGAGGATGCTCGCTGGGGCTGGCTCACCTGCTGCAGGGGTGGAGGAGGCAGCGAGCAGCTGGAGAAACAGGGAGAGCAGGTGGCGGCAGAGCTAGACAGACAACCAGGAGTCTGGAGAGTCTTAGTAAGAAGAGTTTACAGGCTAGACGGACTCGCAGGCAGGTGAGGAAATACAGAGAAAGTGAACTTTTCAGAGCCAATCAGAGACAAAAAGCTTGTTGTTATGCTCAGCTGCATAACATACATTTCAATGATAAAAGAACCTCCTCATTGTCTTGTAATTCACTGATTTCATCTTCTTTCATTTTGAGACTAATTCAAATTAGATTAAATTAGATTAAAGAATTACAAACAACATCAAATGAAAGAAGATGAAGAATTTTGAAAATATTTTCAAAAAGGATCAACAACAGATCTTGTTTTAGTAAATTAACTGTAGTTGTATTGTGTATATTAGGAGTAGAAAAGTATGGCGTGGGTGTGAGAGTAGAATATGAGTCAAAGGTCTAAAAAAATGGTGAAAACAGTCAGAGATATTAGGTGAGATACTGTGGAGAATTGTAATGAATAATGGATTTATTGTGCCAGGTGAGGACCTGCAGATACTGAGTGCCAAGAGGACAGGCTGTGGAGGGTGGTCAAGAGCTGCAGAAGGCTAGAAGGATCTGGAGATGGAGCAGAGAGCCATGGAGCAACATGAACCGGATCCTCCATGGTGGAAGCCTGAGCGAGGCCGAGGTGGGAGGTCGAGGTCAGCTCGGCGTTAGCTCCATATGAGGCGAGAGAAAAAACAAGAACTGAGCCCATAAACTGACAGTGACTTTCAACAGAAAATAAAAATGTTTTTGCCGTTTGGTTGTAGGTCATCATGGATAAACAGGCCAGCGCTATCAGTCTGACCTCAGAGGTTTCAGCCGGACAGACTGATCAACAGAGGCATATAGCGCATTCAACACCTGGAAAAACAGGTACAGACACAACCTCAGGATCATTCTCGACTTTGAATGATTATACAGCTGAGTTCTTAAACATAGCAAACAGGTCAATACCTACAAGGAGATTACTACAGGAGATTCTCATACTATTATTACTGTGTGTGTGTATTATCCAATATAGTGTGCTTGATGATTTAGTTTATTTGAATGTATTATTTTGAGTGCATATTAAAACATTAAAATCATGTTCAAAATTAATGGCAGTAGTTTAATTTGAGGAAGAGAGTAACTAATTACTGAAATTCTTTAAAGTAATGTGTTTTAGTTGTGGCTACTGTGTGTGACAACAATAATACAAGCGATTACTATGCTTATATTTACAGTATACACAGTTTTATGTTGCACCTTGTATCTGAAACAATGCAATGACTTAAAGAAAACAGACAACTAATAAAGAGATATAAAGATAAATAGAAATTAAGAAATTAAGATAAAAGTACATGAGTCAGTGAGAGTTGTAACTATCGCGTTTGACAAAGGTTAAAAGTGTTTTTAGAAAGTTATATGAGATACAGATTCTTATTTCATGTTTCTAGAGAGTCAGAGGTCTCACTAATGATGTCGTCTGGAGCAGAGTGCGCGGTGTAAAGTTATGAAATCAGGTTCCTCTTTTCAACTGAAGAAATTCTTGAGTGTGCAAGATTAATCTTATAGTTTGCGTGAGTAAACAATAATGTGTCATCTTTTTTTTTAGGTGTCTGTGGCGTCCCCAGCGCTGATGGCAGATGAAGATGCTGAGTCCATTGTGTCACGATGAGCACAGCTTTCATCAACACCAGACACTCAATCACTCTCGAGCAGCGAGTCCGACAAATGATCCCAACTCTGATAATGTCACAATCAACAAGTTTAGTCATCACCCGCACATTAGAAAGGACTTTCCAACACAACCTGTCGGTGTGTTACAGTTCAGCTTGAGATGAAACTATTGTATTTACTTGTGATCGCGTCAATCCTCAACGAGATCGTGTCATCTGTCTATAAGTTCAAAATAAAATGTTCCTGTACTTGGTCAGCCATTGTTATGGCTGACTTCCACAATATTATGGTTGGCAAGCTAGCGGAAGATGGTTGCTCTGCACCCAGATCAACAGACACACACTGAAAAAACCTCAGCACTACAACACACAGTTTAGAGTGTAGTCATCTAAAAATAAATAATCTGATCGTGGTATAAGCTGGAATTTACAACCACCACATTTTAGATTTTATACAAAACTGCAGGATTATTGCGTGTAGAAGCAAAATTAAAAGTAAAAACCTATAAAAATATAATCTGTGGTTGTTTCATAACCTTGACATTTTTTGGACATGTTTATCTACATGTCCTTACAGGTCAGTGGTTCTCAACATGAGGCTCAAGACTCTGTGGAGTTATTAGATAATGTTGCACACTGCATTAAAAAAAATAAAAATCTTATGTAGTATTAAATCCACCTGTGAAAAACAGTCTCCCTACATCATATAACACCTCCCGCCCACGCAGCTTTTCACAGATATTCAACAAGATTAAATTGTCAAAAGAAACCTGCGATTCCGAGCTGTTCATCTGTTAAACTAATTTTTTGCACAATAGTGGTTCAAATCCACTTTGAGAGCGGCAGAGAAACCGTTTTTAAAAGAGACTGAAAAGAAAAAAATACAGCATGGGCAAAGTGCAAGAGGAATATTATTGACCTAAGATCTAAGTCAAAGGTAGTAGAGATTATAATATCTCTCGTCAAGCGACCACCACCACCACCTGCTCCTGGCAACAAACCACATTCAGCGGCAATGAACTTAAAAATAGACCTAAGAATTTCAGTTCAGTGTTCAGCTTTCTTCACCTTTGTCAGGACTTTAGCAGCAGCATGACGAATCAGCAGAAGTTTAATTAGTATCTGCTTGTACTGAGTATCAGCAAATGCTTATCAATGAAGGAATTGTCTCGGATCAACAGCAAAAAAAACATTGTTTTTCCCTACTTTCAAAATCAAACTTTTGTAATCCAGTGCAATGCAGTGCAACATATTCTCCTTTTATCAAGCTTCAAAAGAACAGTTTTTGTTAAAATTTTCTGAAAACGTTCTTAAAAACTTGTCATCATGTTTGTAAATGAGGTGGCCAAAATACTAGAAACACCTCTCAGTATAAACTAAGTGAATTAACCTACAACCTCAATGATAAACAAATATGGAGAGATTAATACCTCTCTGGCAGTGACAGCTCAAAACTGAACATTATTAACTTTGTAAAGATAAAATTTAAGGCTGAGCTGCGTTAGATTTCATAAGTGTCCCTAAAAAGTGGCCAGTGAGTGTATATAACCCGGTGATTAGGGATAAAGTCTTTGAGATTAGAGCCCACAACCTTACATAATAAGAAATGCTTACATTCTTTGATCAATGGGGGCTCTTCAGTAAGAACTGAACCCCAAAATAAAACACTTTTAGCGCAACAAGGACAAACAGTCCAAACCACCAGCTCTGCGTCTTCGCAGCTGTCTTGTTGCCAAATGTGACAAAGGTTGTGTGTTTGAATCTTGGAGGACTGAGCTGATATCTGATGGCCTCAAGTCACCGTCTTGACAGCCGACATGCAGGCAGTCTGTCCCCTCTGGTGTTCCCAAACAAACCTCCAACAACGTGAACTCTGGCCCACTTAAGAGGACAAAAGACAAGAGAGGGGAAAAAAAAGAGGAAGACAAGACAGTAAGAGAGCGTGAGAAACAAAAATATGTAATAATGATACAATAGAGAGTGCAAAAATGAGAAACAGACTGAAAGAAGAAAGGGAGAGAAGAGAAAATGAAAATATAAAAATGTGAATTCACAGACAGGCAGCAGAAACATGGTGCACAGCAGCTCCGATAAAAACCATGCAGCAGTGTTACTGGGAAAAGATAAAGGTGTGTCTGAGCTGCAACAGCACCCCCTAGAGGTCAGAGTGACACACTGACATTTTCATTTCATGTTTTATTTTTGCTTGTTTGGAGTAAAGACGAGACTAAAAGAAAAGGTGCCACAGTTTTACCCCTAGTCAGACAACGTTTGACCTCTGCTGGTTGATACTTTGATAACTAAAATTACATTTTGTTTGTACATTAAACAAAAATAGTACTTGTAAGCAGTCACTGTTGCCTTTGATGTGTGTCTATCTCTTTTCACAGTCGCACTGATAGCATCGGTTGTACTAAGTGTGGTTTAAAAGCTGCAGACTGTGGGTTTTTCAGTGCGGATGGGGGCTGAGAAGAACAGGTGGAGGTCTAACGTCTCTGCAATTTGTCCTCAAGACTTTTTGTTTTTGTTCACACCTTTGTGACCTTTCTGCTTTCACAGTACAGCCTGTACAGAGGTAAAGGTCATGTCAATCAGAGGCACTTAAGCCAAGGAACTGACCAAAAGGTTATGGAGAAATTTTTTTTTAAAAAAGGAATCTGCTGCATGAATGTGATTAAACCTGACTCGTCAGCCAGTAGCCGCACAGCTTGTGAATGAGCCCGCGATGGTGAAGCATGAATGAAGCATCTCAAAGATATAACAACCAATGATGTTCTCTGTTTTGTGTTAAACTGAGAGAACGTCAGAGAGAAAGGGCGAAGAGATGTTGATGATAATGAGTGTTAGGAGGAAAAACTGTTGAGCAACACCCTTGATCATAAAAGTCGTCATAAAATTTTACTATAACTCTGCCAGTTAATAAGTTAGAAACCAAACAGGAAGGTGGCTGTATGTATGTTGTATCCTGTATTTGGTCCATGTGCAGAATATTTAATTCACTGAAGGACGGTAAAGAGTATTTTCACTCTGGATTGTAGATGAAACAGGCAAATGTTTAAGGCGAAATTAGAAATTTAGATAAATAACTATAGAAATCCTGCATTCATAATCCCACTTCAGTACAAGAAAAGTACTTGTGCTGCTGAAAAATGGCCTCTGTGACTGATTTATTATTATATATGACATTATTGGATTGTTGATACAAATGTAGTGATGTGTAAGTAGCATTTTACTGTTGTAGCTGGCTGGTTTTCTGACTTTATATACAGTTAGTTCAGTTTTCTAGTGGTCTGGGTTTGTAGGATGATTAATGTCAGAGGAAAGAAGTTCCACTAATCAAAGTAGTTCTTATTTTTTGATTACTCTCTAATTTTTTCTTTAAATGAAACAGTTTTAGGGTTTAGAGTTCAGAGGGGAAACACAGACATCTAAACCCCCAGCTTAGACACAGTTTTTTCTATTTAGTCACAACTGAACAACTGCTTCAATCTTTAACAACATGCTGGATTTTATGGTCTTATCATATGTGTTTTTAGATTTTATAACAGAACCAGTAACTACAGCTGTCAGATAAATGTAGTGGATTAAAAAGTACATATGTAGAGTAGAAGCATAGCATGTTACACTGCTGGTTCAAGTCCAGTTGGGGAACTTTGCTGCATGTCATTTCCCATCTCTCTCTGTCGCTTCATTTCCTGTCATCTGCCTATCTATAGATCTATTGTTCTGTGTCCTATAAAGGCATAAAACACCCTACAAAATAAAAAAAATAAATATAACATGCTGCTCACCCTCTACTAAGTAATCAGTATCATTATCCTCATTATAATAAACGTTATTCATATATTGTTATTATTCTAGTTAGTGAATTGCTTTTCATTTTTTACATAGTCATCATTCTCATCATCTTAATAATAGATTTACACCTGTTTAAAAGGTAACATAAGGACATGAAACATTAAATATAATAAAAATTTAAATAAAATCGTAAGGAAATGAAAATAAAAACTAAATAAAATCAGTCCTATGCGTGTAGCTATAAAAAGTAGAATATAACAGTTAGGCAGTAAGGAAGAGAAGAAGGTGTTTTAAAACTTCTGATCTGAATAACATTTTTCCGACTTGTATATGCAATATTAACAAATACAACTCAGTCTGAATCATAGGTACTGTGGAATAATACAACAGGTAGGCGGAGAGAGAAAGAGACAAACAGAGTGAGAGAGAGGAAGTGGTGAGGATGCTCTACAGTCGCTGCAGCACTTCATCTCATCTCACCACAGTCAGTCAGTCAGTCAGTCAGTCAGTTGATACCACACAGCATTGGCGAATCACCAGCAACCTCTGCATTCATCACCACCCGTGTACGACCATGTCTTTTCAGGTAAGAAAGGTGGACAGGTAGAGTTCATTCCTGCTGAAACAAACTGATGTTGTTCTCCTTGTCGACTTTATTGTGAAGGGAGGATGGAGCCAACTTTTATCTCTGTCCCTGGCAGCAGTTATTCTCAGCTACAGGTTCGTCTTTGTTTATCCTGTTCTGACTAAGAATAATGATAATAATAGTGTCACGCAGCCTCGGGGCTATTTTTGTGCGTCGCTGGGGAGGAAGATGAGCTGGTGATGGTATCACAAGAGGAAATGAGCTCCACTTCCCTTCACTTCAGTCAGAGAAAGAAAATAAAATGTCGGCAGTGAGCTGGAAGGGCTTCTGCAGCTTTTTTACATGTATGCAAAAGAACTGCAGTGTGGCGTGTGCATGTGGCGTGAGAGGCTCAAGCTCACACTGTATTGAATCCTACCTCACCTGCATGAAGGTTATAATTTTCTGCTTTTGTTGAAGCTGTTTTGGTGTTGATTCAACTTTGTGATCATCCTGGAGGCTGTAGATTGTGTTGCTGTTGACTTGTATTGCGCCATACTGAGAGGTGTTTCTGACGTCTACTCTAGTTTAACTCCATTTATAGTTTTAGTAGAATATATGGTGTACAATAAGATGAAAGACTGTGGTCTCCACTGAGGTTGGACCAGAACACAGTTTAGTGAAACTAGTATACTGCCTGTTAAAAATGTGCCTGTCGGTAGAGACTGATTTTTTTGGCTTCCAGTTTGCAGCTTGCTACTGGTGGATTTGGCTGCTCTGCTCTGCTTTCATTGTGTGTGGGTGGCAGCATAGAAAGTGTCATCACAGTTGCGTTACACCTTTCCTACAACCCTGGCATGTGCAAACTGTAAATTGTCCAGGTGCTGTACTGCCCTCGTACCATAGTTCTGCCTTTTTCTTCTCATCAAGTAAAATCTAGAAAAGTCATGTTTGAAGCTTGCTTGAGAACCAGTCATGCAAAAATCTTCACAGTTGACACTGCACTTCCTTGGGTCTTCAGTAACACACCGGCAAAGTTTGAAGTTGATCGGATGAGCAGTTGTCAAGAAAATCGATGGACAGACTACAACTTTTGAATGGCTTGTCATGAGGTTTGGTGCAGACATTCATGTCGAATTCCCTCGAGATATATTGGAATAACTGTGGTGAATCCTTAACTTTTAATCTAGCGTCAAAGTTTTAATTTGTCCAGTATTTTGGTTTATGACCAAATACCTGCAAAACAAATGGCATTCCCATCAGTCTCAGCTCTACTTTGTCTTTAGTGCTAATGAAAGTTAGCATGCTAATACACTAGACTATAATTGTGAACATGGTAAACATTACACCTACTGAACATAAGCATATTAGCATTTGTTATTGTGAGCATGATAGCATTAGCTCAAAGCTGTGCCTAAGGACATCCTGACTGAAGGCTTAGTCCTGTGTACAAACAGAACATCTTGCCGTTCTGTACTCATTACGATTATCCCAGGTGAGAGTTGAACACTTAAACCTCAAGTCCAACCCCTGTTTTATCGTCACAGCATAACTGCATTTTATTTATTATTAATTAGCAGTAGTTTTACCAATCAGCAAAGAGGCAAGCTTAGAGTTTATTTTTGTAATTGTTGTGAATGGAAATCTAATCTCTCTTAACTATGCAGAACACAAACTAATGTACTTACAGCTACTTAATCCAACATGCTTTCACCCATGTTGTGTAGTTACATCACTCAGTGTGTTTTCAATATGTAAAGTGCGGCAGGGAAAACCTGAAATGAACCCACCAAAGACAGCATGTAAATATACTAACCCCATTCATAGCTCTGACCATAACTGCTAAGTCTTGAGAGGGAATAATCTTCAGCAAGTTTCTTGATCTCTTCAGCCTCTGATTCAAATGTGCAAACAAACAACCTGTAGAAATGCGCGCCAGGTCCTTGAGAAAGGAGCTTTCTCATCGTGACCCTCTTGAAACAGTTTCATTCTCCATGAGTCAGACCACAATACCACATCCTGAGGCAGTGCTTAAAATAAACAGGGGCTTGTCTGGTAGGATCCATGCTCAGGTTTGCAGGTTTGCTCAAGACACTAAAAGATGTTTTTGGTAGGAACACAATGATTCACACACTAATGTTTGTATCATTGGAGCAGTAGTTTACAGACAATAATAATTCAGAATATTCCTTCTAAATTATGCTGTCTCTCAGTGGACATGTCTGATTGACATAATTGGTAATTTAGCGATTCTTAAGACCAATCCACCAGCATGTTTTTCATTATCAAAGTGCTGATTGCCAAACCTTTAATGCTACAAATTACAACCCATCATGGTAGCAGTGTTTGATTTATGATTAAATGTACATAATGTGAAAATGCAGATGATTCTGATTCAGTCACAAAACAGTTACTTTGAAGACATAATTTTATATTTGGCAGACTAACAGGCAGACAGTAACTATACATAATGTACTGTCACCACACCACAATGACTTAATCTACTGCTTAATGGTTTATTTCTGTTTCTGTTTCTGATTCGGTCATCACTGTTTCCTTTTAGGGAGTTGAGGGCCACATATGTAAGTGAGAAATCATTGAGTCTCGTATGAGTACTGTTATAAAACAAGGGGATTTGGTACGTAATGGTTTTCCAATCCATCTTAATTGGGATCAAAGGTTGTTGTGAGAGGGATTCTGGAGTTAAAGACTCACACAAACACTGGTGGTCCTTCAGAACTTAGCAGGACGCCAGACAGACCGGTCTGCACATTGTAAGGGTCGGTAAAGTTTATCAGATTTTAAATTTTAGGTGTCTGAAAGTAGAAGAGTTTCCTTTAAAGCCTGAGACACCATTGCAACTTGAGTAATCTGTCATTGTTGTGCAGTATGTCACCAGCTGACATGTGCTTTGCATTGACATCCATGCAAATGCCACTCACTGAGTAACTCGTCTCCTTTCTACCTCACCTACAGGAGCGGTGTACCTGGAAAATGCAGTTTCGGTAAAAGCCCATACAAGGTAAATCACTGCGTCTGGTCGTTCATCATTGAGGAGGGAAAAAGGAACTCACATTTTGGAGCTTCCCTCTAATCAAGTTCTCTCTGTCCAAAAGATGTCAACAACCACCGCCGACAACAGTGTAGCAGGAGGAACCAAAACCTCTAAAACGTCAAAGGATCATAAAAAGGTAAGTGGATGTCATTATTCATCGTCAAACATCCTGAAATGTACATCCACTATTACAAAAGTACTATTACAAAAACAGCAGACTCATAAAAAACAATGACTTCCTAGTTGTCACGGCATAATTCTTATGAATGTAATCTTTCAGCTGCACGTTCCATGGTCAAGATTAGCTTTAAAACTGTGATTTAATATAATAATGTGGAGCTTTTGTTTATATTTCACTTAATATTTCAATGCTTTAAGACAAGAGGAACTGTTTTTTACAGGAATGTTAAAAAAAACCCTTTGATTTCCTTGTTAATCTGTGGGAAATTCAGGTTTAAGTTGTGTTGTGTTTGGTGATGAACAGAGTGGTGATCAGCTTCAGTTCCAGGCTTAAACACAGATTTCACCACAATTCATCTCTTTGGAAGAAATTTGCCCAATAAGCCTGATTACAAATTTCAAGTTTGCGTCATACTGTCGTCAAACTGGCACAGGCAACACACTGAATTTCTCATCTGTTTGGTGACCAGGATCTCGCTCTTCGCAACAGTTGCATTTCCGATGCACAGCTCTCTGGTATTGTCATTTTCATCTCCTTCCCTGTCTTGTTTTCTTAGCCCACGGCAGCCATCTTGAAAGGAGCCATCCAGCTGGGCATCAGTTACGCTGTGGGAAACCTCAGCTCCAAACCAGACAGAGATGTCCTCATGCAGGACTTCTCAGTGGTGGAGAGTGTCTTCCTGCCCAGGTACACACTCGTTTATTGGCTACAACTTTTATTTTTGACATTTGGCTAATGCACATACTCAAAGTGCAACTCAGAGTAAAAAACTTAAAGACCCCAGTTAAACCTTTTACAAAATATTGTGCATATTATCTAAAGGAATAACAAAATACTGTAGATTTAGACCGAGCATGACCATGACCAAAACTGTAAACTACAGATTACCTTAAAAGAAAACACAAATTATTAGAAAAATACAGGACCTGTAAAATAAACATAGCTTTGACACAAAAAATAAAGGTGTGGCAGCATCCAGGTTTGTATTAATGTTACAAGAAATAGGGAAGTAACTTGAGGAACCTGAATATTTGTGGTTTAGTAGGAAACCACACATTACAGTAATCAGCCCCTTTTCACAACAGACATTTGACTTGTCATAGTAGAAGAAGCACAGGTGTCACTGTTAACAAGCTTTTCTTACTGTGACATAAGTCAAATTGTCTTCCATTAAAAATGCCTGTAGCATGTAGCAGCTGTTGTTGTGTTGCTGTATATTAACTTTCACACAATAACTTAATGCATTTTGTTTGTTCTCCAGTGAGGGCAGCAACCTGACTCCTGCACATCACTACCCAGATTTCCGACTGAAAACATACGCCCCGCTGGCCTTTCGCTACTTCAGAGAGCTGTTCGGCATCAAACCAGATGACTATTTGGTGAGTGTTGAGGCGCTCAGAGACTGAGTCGATCATCCTGATTCAGCGCAATGTGATGGAAGTTTCCACTGAGTTATTTGCAAAACTGAAAGTAGTGAATCGTTCTGAATTTCAGTACTCCATCTGTAATGAGCCTCTGATCGAGCTGTCTAACCCCGGCGCCAGCAGCTCGTGGTTCTACCTCACCAGCGATGATGAGTTCATCATTAAGACGGTGCAGCATAAAGAGGCAGAGTTCCTGCAGAAGCTGCTGCCGGGTTACTACATGGTGAGTTGCTCCCATGACCACAAACTCTCCCAGTATTTACATGCACATCACAACACATATTTATCAAACTGCTTGAAGTGACATTTTTGACTTAAACATGCCCTGTGGAGTTTTCTTGACGTGTTTATATTCAGTGTTTCTCATCAGAAAACACTGTTTGATTCCTCATAAAACAGTGTGTTCCCAAGGTCCTATGTTCCCAAGGTCTTGTGTTTCCAGGACCCTGGGAACATACAACCTTGGGAACATAGGACTGTGGGAACATCAGACCTTAGGAACATAGGACCCTGGGAAAACACATATGTAAAACTGGGGAACATAGAACTCTGAGAACATTCTTTACATCCTTGTTTACTAGCTAGTAGTCGTCTTTGTCTTCCTGGACATTGTTTTTTACTTTGTTTTATGTGCGTTACTGTTGCCAATTGTCGATCAGCAGAATAGCGTAAAACTGGCAGTAGGAACTTGTATTGCGTCGTCCTCACTCACTTGCACAGGTGCATATCTGTCCTCATGCACAAAACAAAACAAGAGAGCAAGATAATCTTACCCAGCTGACTGAGGAACATCAGGATGTGGCGCCATATCAGAGAACATATTTACATGTGCTGCAGTAACCTGATGATTACCCTAGAGTTTGCATTTACATGCAGCTGGTTGGTGAACAGGTTTGTCCTCTAACCACCATGTTATTTTTGGTCCTGTGGAGACAACACACATTTTTTCCTGTGTATGCAAGTATTTGAATATTACTAATTCAGTTGTTCAGCTGTGGAGCAGGGGTGATTTCTTTTGTCAGGCTTTGGATAAGATATTTTTTTACTGTTGGAAGACTTTATACACACCTAAAAACATGTTAGTAATCCTGTTAAGTATGCCAAGAATTCAGGTTTCTCATTACATTATGAAAAGTATAAAAAATACATTTGTCTTTGTCGTTGTAGAATCTGAATCAGAACCCGAGGACGTTGCTCCCCAAGTTCTACGGTCTTTACTGCATCCAGTGCGGCGGTTCCACCGTCCGCGTGGTGGTGATGAACAATGTGCTGCCGCGAGCCATGAAGATGCACTACAAGTACGACCTGAAGGGTTCCTCGTACAAACGCCGCGCCTCACGCAAAGAGCGTGGCAAGTCCTCACCCACGTTCAAAGACCTGGACTTCCAGGAAATGCACGAGGGCCTGCACTTCGACCCAGAAACGTACAACGCCCTGATGAAGACTCTGCAGAGGGACTGTCGGGTATTTTAAGATCTTATATCTATTGACACAGTGGACCATGATGTTGTCAATCTGGGTTATATAAAACTCAGTAATCCAGGGTATTCCAGAATTGAAGCAGAATTACAGATATTTGTGATTGCTAGAGAGATTATTGATTACTGAAACTAAAAGTGTGGATGATTTCTTAGAGCATTACTAGTTACTAAAAATGTAAACTTTGTCTTTGTGGTGATAAAGGAAAGATCAAGGACTCACTAAAATCAAAACGGTTTGTCCTGTGGAGAGCAGGAATAAATTTATGGCAATATGCGTCTTCGATTATGAGATATGTTGTGTCAAAATGACCAACATCATTGAGTTTACAAACTAGAACTAGGCCAGCTCAGGGTTTTCAGGACCAAACTCTTGGTCAGGAGGCAGTTTTGGCCTCATCGCAGTACTGGCAGTACTAGACAAAAGGTGATTAGGATTAGAAATAAAATCATTAGGATTAACGCTCTGAGGAGCACAAATGCCCACAACAAATGTCATGGTAATCTGAGGAATGGTTGTTGAAATATACTGCTCTTGACTGAAACTTTGGCAAACACCTGCACAAATGCATACAGCATATTGAGTTTATAGAAAATGTTAAATTGCTTGAATTGATCAAATTTTGAGAAATATGCTTTTGTAAAATGTGAAACAATTCTTGCTGACTGAAGCTACAGCTAGCAGCAGGTTAGCTGAGGCAGCACATAACATAAAAGATATTTAATTTCAGTCATGTAAAATAGAGATAAGCAGCAAACCCTCACAGAGAATGTTTAGAGTCTTTGCTTGATAAATAAATTAAAAGATTGTTGCTGAGCACTAAGGCTGCTCACAGTGGGTTTAAATCGTTCACAGCCTGATCTGAATTCGATAACGTTATGCAACCGTGACAAGCCTCCTTCATTCAGACTCGAGCTGTTATGATGACCTCGTTAGCTGCTGCCAGTTATTTCACTGCTGTGAAACAATGGCGGCCACTTGATGGAGGATTAACCCCCAGCAAAGCGAAGCACCTGACTCGTGTAATCGGGCTGAGCGCGAACTGGCCCTGTCTGGGTGTGATGTGCTCTCATCGGGCCTCTGTGTGTGACCTCAGTTAAGTGTGTTAGGTAACATAGAGGAAAGTAAGGGCCTCTTTGTTTACAGGAGTTACCTCATGATAACAGAGTTCAGTCAGAGGGATTGGGGCTGGTGTTGTACTGTACTTTTGGTTTGTAGATCCGGATTTAGCCTCTTTAACTGGGACCTGTTTTGGTGTTGGAAGGTTACGATTAACGTTTTAAAAGGTGCGTTAAGGTGTACTTTAAATACTTATAAGACAACATAACACCACAAAATAATGACTATTAGACCTTTTACCCTCAAAATAAAAGCTGCTTTTGGAGGAACCCTTCAAATGAGGACACAGCATCATCTTTAACTTCCTACCTTTCACTTTACCTGCCTCTTATTCACATTCGGTCTCTGCCTCCCATCAGGTCTTGGAGAGCTTTAAGATCATGGACTACAGTCTCCTGCTGGGGATTCACGTTTTGGACCGGAAGCCTCTGAACAGAGGAAGCCGACTGGACAGCAGGAGAGGACAGAAAGTCCTCTACTCCACTGCCCTGGAGTCTATCCAGGGGAGCGTGAAGGACCCTGAACCTGTCGCTGATGACGACACGTGAGAAAACTTTTGTGCAGTTTCTTTTTTTTGGTTTTTAGGGCTTAAATAAAAATAATAATACAGCTTGATTTCATATTTGAGAGAGCCAGACATTTCCCATGTGAAATTTTGCACTTGCAATAGTTTGATCTGGTGCAAATGACACATCATTCAAATCTGGAAATTACTCTTTTTTTAAACTTTGTAAATACATCAGAAAATCAACTGTATTGTATCCGTTAGTCCATCACTCTGTTTTGTTAAAAAATGTTTTTTGTTGTTGTTGTTGTTTTCAGATTTGGTGGAATTCCTGCCAAACATAAAGATGAGAACCTGCTCATCTTTTTAGGAATCATCGACATCCTTCAGTCCTACAGGTGAGCTCACAAACACTGAAACAAGAATTCCTTTCTGTGCCAAACAGTTGGGAGTGTTGTCCTGGGATTGCGTTTAAACACCACGCCACTTTAAGGGACGTTTCACGTGTCATTTTGATGCATTGTGTGTCATTTAACGCCATTTTGTTTAGGGTTAGGGGTTAGTCAGTAGAGAAATGACACCTGGCATTTACAATCCATTTGGTGAGACCAGGCTGGACGTTTAGACTCTATGAGTGTTTAATTACAATCAGTTAATAAACTGATATATTTTTAAAAGTAATTTCAATTATTTTTTTTAATTGGATTTGATAAAATTGTGCAAAAAAATGTTTTTAAATCATAAAATATTTACTTTGTTTTCCTTGATTTTGTCTCCTTATTCTGTCTTTAAATTATTTAAATTGATTCAACATTTCAAATTTAAAGAGAATTAGATTTTTCATCTGTACTTTGTATCATTTAATTTATTCTCACAGTGTCTCCTGCTTTAGCATTTACCTTTTCCAAGTCATGATCATTAAATTTTACTCTTTAAAATATATTTATTGATTTTAATTTAACACTGACAATTATTCTGTAAACATGATATGTCAGTAAAGTATGGAGCGACTCCATTATTGTTATTAAAGCTTGTACTCATTGATATTTTCAGGTTCATTAAGAAGGTGGAACACTCTTGGAAAGCTCTGGTGCACGACGGGGTACGTAGCTTCACCTCCTCCCTCATACCTGCAGGTTTTTATGTCCAACTCCATGAATGAATATGTTTCTGTACAGGTGTGTGTCTCTGACAGGTTTCTTTGTTTTTCAGGACACGGTGTCGGTTCACAGGCCCAGTTTTTATGCAGACAGGTTTCTGAAGTTCATGGGCTCGACTGTGTTCAAGAAGCTTCATCGTAAGTTCGACTGACATGAACTCCTGTGTTCTGTTTCCTGCGTGAACAGTCAGATTTGAACACTCTCTGTCTTTGTTTCTCAGCTTTAAGAGGAGCGTCTTCAAAGAGGAAGAGGGGCTCCCTCTATGCAGTAAAATCAGCCTCTCAGGAGGTTCTGTCTCCACCGAAAGAGGAGAAGAAGGAGGAGAAGAAGGCCCAGAGCGTGGACAACCTGGATGGAAACTGTAAGCTTACATTTAAGGTGATAGTTAAGCTAACATTTGAGTAGTTTCTCTTGATTCACTGATTGATAAACTCCGTGTTGCAACAGTTTACAGTTCCTCCAAACAACCAGATCTTCTGCCGAAATCTGCCGTGTCCTTTGAGTCCGGACAAAACGACGAAGAGGATGTTGAAAACAGGTAGAGTGTGTGTGCAGCTCTCAGCCCTGCATCTTTAACTTCACAGAGAGAAGGATGTGCAATAATATTTCACAGTGTGGAGTTATGGCATTAAAATGAAACAGCACTAATGGTGTACAGCCATGCTAGCAGCTCAGTGGTGCTTTGAGATAAATGCTAACATTAGCAACGTGTTGTGTTTAATTAGCACTAAACATAAAGCCTGAGGGGAGTGTTGTTCATCTGTCAGAGGACCACTTAAGTCCAGGATTAGGATTCATGCCCTGGGCAAAATTTAATGACAATATTTTCAGTCTGGACGAAAGCAGCGACCAGCAGAACCAGCAGTTTGAGAAAGTGTGTGGCCTCTGTTTATTTTATTTGAATCTGAGGTTTGACATCATCCTTGATAAAGTTTCAAGGTGACTAAAGTTGTGACATTTATGTTTCTTCCTGAGAAACGATGTCTTGTGGTTGTGTGGTCTGTCAGAGGCAAAGGAGGAAGTAGCATCACTGTAAATGTCAAAAAGCTGTAGATCCAGTAAGAGTAGTCCATCTTCTGCCAACTGCCAGCCTTGTTGTTGTTTATTGTTTATTCATTGAGGTGGCAAATAAAAAATGGTCATGTCACTTGGTCAATTTTTGTCCTATAGTAAGGCATTGAGTTAAACCATGAATCTCAAGCAGAAAAAATAAATTATATACATCTATACATCTATATTTATTGGTATGTTTTATATTTACTAGTGTTTTATTGTTGCAGTGAAGATCGACGAGACTCCAGTTCGACGATCGCCCTGGACGATCCTCTGCCGTGCCTCAGCAGAAGCCAATCAGACTCTGAGCTGGACGTCTACTTGGTAAAGATTTTCAAATATTTCAAATTCTTAAAGGATAAGGCAACATATCATGCCAGTATAATAATCACATAGACTGTAACATTTCTTTAATTCAACTCAGCATCACACAGCTGTAGTGAAATATGGATTTAGATTTTGTGGTTTCCGACAGGAGGCTTCAAAGCTTGAATTTGGCTTGATGCTCGCTGCCATCTTCTCACTTCCTGGAGCCAGGAAATCCAAATTTGGTCAAAGCCTTTGTCCAGTTATCTTTCTCTTTAAGCCTTAAAATAATCTTGAACATCGTTCACGATGAACTCGGGCGTCACTGGGTGTCTCTGCATTTTCAGCATCACACAGACTCACCCAGGCGACTCAGCTGGAGTTGATCGGTCGTTTGTGTCCAAGCATCCATAAACTGTAAGCAGCAAATAACATCCATAAACTGATTGCTCATTTATTTTTTTCTCTTGTGCTTCTGTTGTGGATAAGACACTGTTTGAGCAGGTGACGTCAGGTTCTGATGACTTTCATCTTCTTATAACTTTCTTCTTTGTTGGTGGCAGCTCCACTGGCATCCTGTGACGTCCATACCGTATGACTCAGCAGAGTCCTGAGAAACCTCCACGAGTTCCCTTTTCTACAGCACTTTCTCTTACATAACCACAAAATCCTCATTCAGGCTTATTCTTCAGCCCTACATTAAGCAGTCCTACCCTGTGGGAAGCCTCCAGACGTCGGAGTTAATCTCATCTCAGAGCCTCTGACAGAAAACAGTGGAATTCATAAACTATAGAGAGAGTGAAAAGGAAAGTTAGGCCATGGATTTATCTGCCAGCCTCCACTTGAACATGCAGATTGTCTTAAATGATCTGTTGTTTTTAACCTTTAACCCCTGAAATAAGGTTAAGGAGTGACTGTGAGGACAATGGTCCTCTTTTCCTCTTTGATTTCATTGTTCTTATTCAAAGGATCGTAACACTGTTTTGCTTGTTTTTGTTTTAAATTGATCAACATTTAGATACATGTGACTTGCTTTAGCATCACATGTGGTAATGCAGATTTTACAAGTTAATCTATAGTCACAACACAACATAATTACAGAGTACTAATGAATAAAATGATGTCGAATCATGGATGGATTTTTGTTTTTTCTGTTTTCCTTTGTTTTCTAGTGAGGAGAAATGAGCGATGGCTCCTCTTCTGTGACCTGTGCTTCTGACCTTTGACCTCCCCGTCCCACGGCATCAAGATGTCAGGACCTCACAACAGTGTAAACGTGACACAAACTACAGGCAGTAACTTGTTCATGTCAGTTTCTCCCTTTCAAGTCAAACTAAATGTGCCAAAATCGTATCAGTAACAGTTGTGGAAACTGTGTGTGTTAATATAAAACACTATCAAGCTGCCTCTTCTCCTGTTTTTGTACACTTTGCTGCTAATTTAACAACAGTGCTAACAAACAAAATGAGTTTCAGTTTGTCCTGTCTCCTTTTGGATGTTTGATTTTCTGTGTAAATGTTTAAATTTCTCAGCGGCTGGATCCCTGAGGAAACAAACTGGCTTATTACTATTAATCTGTTACAGCAAAAAAAAAAAATGTTCCTGCTGTTATTTTCAGATCATATATTTATGTATTGTAGAGAGAGATCTTTCTGCTTTCAGGTACCAGTTAATTTCTAGAGACATTCATGACTGATGCAGACATTACAAGTGACTAATTTTAAAATGCCCATTCGCATAAATCAGTCTACCAAAATTCTGATACAAATTCATTAATTTAATCTGCCGCCTTTTCATGTTAAATTGACATAATTTTCTCATAAGTTCCACAGCAATAAAAAGGCATATTGCAGGATGTAAACTGATAAATGCTTAATGAAGTAGATGCAATAATGTCGTTTTCAGACCTTAACTTTTCATGTATTCTTGTGTAATTTCTCTAGAGAATGTACATTCAGGTCTTTACTGGGATGTATTAAAACTGTTAGAAACTCTTCTGATTCCTACAGGTAAATAATGTCTATTACGTCAACTGTCTTATTTTTGTCCATGTGCCCTAAAAAGTTCAAAAATGTGTGCTTTGAGGTGATTTATAGGCCTACAACTGTATTATAGCAATACTTTTAACTTGTATCTATGAAATAAATTAATATTTAATGTACTTACATTGATCCTTGTGTTTTTTCTTGAAAATTAAAATTAATTAATTAATAAAAGTTATACAGTAAATTACTGCAGTATATACAGAATATTAAACAGCGAGAAAACAAACTTTATTTATACTCAAGAGGCGCAACAATGTTACAAATTTGGTGAATTCCATTCGTTAAAACCTTCGAGTTATTTCGACCAATCAGAGGCGGTTTCTTTGCGGAGCGGAAGCAGCCGACCAATCAGCGTTTACCCCCATTGTTGGCGGATGTTGGCTGGTGTGTGTCGTCATTGGACGTGACCGACGCTGAGGGGAGCGGAACGGCAGACAAACAATGTCGGAAAAACCGAGTGGAAATACCGAGTAAAACCAACGTTTGAGTCGTCGCTTCGTCGCTTTGGTTTGTCCCCACCGTGAAACAGTTCGTTGCTGAAGAAATCTGGGTGTTGAAAGAAGCTTTGGAGCTGGTTTTGTCGAACAGGAGTGAGGCTAGGCGCTGAGCACACTTGCTAAGGTAAGGCTAACAAGCTAACTCATTAGCGGCGAGTGTTAGCGTTAGCCTTAGCATTAGCCTTCTCTGGTTTTTGTTTGTTTTTGTTTTGCATCATTTTGCCTCTCTACCTGGCTGTTTTACATCTATTTATGAACTGCCTTTGTCTCTTTGTGGTTATTGTGTGTCTTTGTGGTTAATTTGTTTGTTTATAGTTTTGTGTCCGTTCTTGATCGTTGTAACAAATGATGCTAGCTTGTTGGTGATTCGATTGATATTAGTTTACTCGGTCAAGCTCACCATTGGATTTATTGTAATCTTTGGACTTATTTCCTGTAGAGATATCCTAGTCGTAGATCAGATAATGTGTTGTAACACCCTTTGATGTGTGAGAAGGAATAATCTCCACCACCTTATACCTAAGCTGATATTAAGTTGATTTGAATTCTGATTGTTTCTTGGATTTAAACAAAATTATGTAAAATTATTTGATGATTTTGGGGTACTGCTGTTTTTATATAATACTGTGATTGCTGCCGTATATATTTTACCCTGTGCTAAGACCGATTAGTTGGTAGTTGGACCTAGTATTAGTAAAGCCATTGAAGACCAGCCACATTATTGCTCTGCCCTCTTACTCTTTCAGATTAAAACCATCCTGTTTCATAGAATCTGTTCATCCTGAGTTCTGTGTGGTTCATGTGTGTGCAACACAACCTTTTTGTCACAAGTGTTGAATTGTGTTTTGTTGTTCTCCTCAGATTTTAAACAACACTGTGTCTGTAGACCGGGCTCCTGCAGTTACCCCCGGTTATCAGAAAGGTGAGCCCATGTTCGAGGCATCACGTGTACGAGAGGAGAGAATGAAGTCCAGAGACGTTTAACAAAGACACACAGAAGGTGCAGAGGCCTCGCTGGATCTCCATGAGTCAGCCAGGAACCCAGAGCCAGAGGACATCAGTGAGATGTTACATAATCAACAAGGTAAATTAATTATATTAATACCTGCAGCCAGTCTTAGATTATGGCTGGGTAAGGCAGACGTGATTCTTACAACCAATAATGACAGCAAACTTTTAATTGGGATGACACAGTAAGTTCTCAGTGGTGGATGAAGTATCCAGTTCACTAAAAGTACCAATATAGCAACGTGAAAATAATCCACTACAAGTCCTGCATGGAAATCCTACCTAAAAGTAAAAGTATGTGACTATTAGCAGCTAAATGTAGTTAAAGTATAAATGCACATTTCCATCAACTGCTGCTCTGTGAATATCAGAGCAACACTTCTTTTATCTTTGTGTGCTATAGTTCTGATGAGTCCAGTACCAGTTAGTCCACACACTGGTTCTTTGTAGATTCAGTATCTTGTGGTTTTCCATCTTTTGACAGTTTGAATTTCAGTATTTTGATGGTTTAAACAGTTTATTTTTGTGTCCTCTATTCACAGGACTTTAACATCAACCATCAGATCACAGAGCGAAGAGACAGACATGAAGATTTACAGAAGGTCAGTGTTTATTTCTTTTCAGTCTGACACAACAAACATAGTTAAAGCTGGAGCTCAGGACTGTAACTCATCAAACTATAGAAATCTGTAAACATAGAAGATTAAATTAATATTATCACTTACTATACCACTATATCAGTTCCTATAATGTAGATGCAAAAACTATATAACATTTTAATCTGACTTTATTCATAGATTTCTCTTTTGTTTATATAGAATAGATTATTATACTGAGTCTTGTGTAGGACACAAGATTTAATCTACATTTACCATATTGTTCATGTCAAGTTAATGTAGAAGTAAAGCAGAATATTGGTATTTTTGCTTAATATTATTTAGTCAGAGGTGATGTTGAATCCCGTATCTCTATATTCATTAGTGCAGAGAGATCTGTTTACAGGAATAATAACAGTAATCAGTCATTAACATTTACAGTACTTTTATTAGTAGATAAATGATTAATAGAATTAAAAATAATCACACATTAAAAACAGTTCTAAAAAGGTGACTTGAGTAGTGATTTAAAAGTGGTCAGATCACTGCAGCCTCAGATGTTTGACCAGTAGGAGGCGCTGTGTTTTATTCTGTCATTTGATATATGGTGTAATGTGCTCACAGCTAGTTACATTAGCTTGGCTTGTTTTGATACAGAGGACTGTGGCTCTCACTGCTGACTGTAAATTATTGACATCTTCACAGTCATGGTCGTCACACAGACTGAAGAGCACAGTTTACCTCAAAATCTAATTCTTAAAGTGAAATTTAAAAAATAAAAATTAAGACAATTCTTGGATTTAGTCTTTTATTTGCCCACCTTTTGATAGTTTGAACTTAAATACCCAGAAACCCTCTGTGCTTTTATTTTGATAGTTTAAACAGTCATAGCTTTATGTTAATGTTTGTTGTGTCTGATTTTTCTCCTCAGGACTCGGAGTTGAACCATCAGCTGACAGAGAGGAGACAGAGCTGAAGATTTCCAGAAGGTCAGTGTTGTTTATTGTTTTCAGTCGGACTCTGTCATTATCTCAGCTGCAGTTTGACTCTTTAAAACCTGTCGTCCGGAACAAACATCAACAAGTTAAAGCTGCTGTAATAGAAGTAATCTGTAGTCATACAAGTAATCTGTAATATTAGAACTGACCTGTAAAAATAGAAGTGAGTCATGTTATGGTAGTAATTATAGAAGTAATCTGTAATACTAGAAACAATCTTAAAGTAATTCATACTAACATGAGTTATCTGTAATAGTACTAATTCATAATAATAGAATTAATCTTTGATAGAAGATAGATATAAGTAATCTTTAATAATAGAGGTAATCTTTAATAACAGAAATAATTCACACTAATATATCTGCAATCGTATTAATTCATAATAATAGAAGTAATCCATAATAAAAGTATTAATCTTTGATAGAATATTAGATAGATAAAAGTAATCCTTAATAACAGAGGTAATTCATACAAATATATCTGCAATAGTATTAATACATAATAATAGAAGCAATCCATGATAATAATAGAAGTTATTTGTAATTATAGTGTTAATTCAAAATTAATCCTTAATAGGAATTCATCTGGCAAATCAAGTTATCTATAGTAATGTGTAAAACTAGAAGTAATGCATAATAATAGAATATACCTGTAAAAATATTTGTTATTCATGTAATAGTAGTAATTGTACTAATCTAATCTTTAATAACAGAAGTAATTCTTTCTAACATAAGTTATCTGTAATTAATATTAATCCATAATAGAATTAATCTTTATTAAAACTAGTCTATAATAGAGGTGAATTTTTAATTTTGCTTAATTAATTAATTTGTTTAAAAACACAGAAAAACTCAAAACATTTTTAACAATAGTTTATTTTGTTCCAGACAACATTGAACAAACTACAGCAAAGATAATGACAGATGTTTGACCACTAGGAGGCGCTCTGCTTTATTCTCCCACCCAACACACAATGTAGTTGTGAGCGCACTTTCCAAAGACTAACATGTCTTTATGAAGCTTCTTTAAGAGCATTTAACTGCTTTTATGTCATTTAAGCAGTTAAATGTTCTTGAAGATGCTTGATGGAGACATGATAGTGTTTGGATAATCTAGTCCTAACTACTAGTTATTATTCAGCAAGCGGGAGCTAGAGCAAAGACTATAATGTTGTTATGAGCACGTAGACTAACATGTCTCTATGATGCATCTTAAAGAAGCATCATAGAGACATGTTAATCTTTTTAAAATGTGCTCATAACAACATTATAGTCTTTGCTTTAGCCCGCGCTGAATGAATAATCAGTTAGATCATTATCCAAACATCACAGTCTCCATCACATTCAAGAACATTTAACTGCTTAAATGACATAAAAGGTTAAACGCTCTTAAAGAAGCTTCATAAAGACATGTTAGTCTTTGGAAATGTGCTCATAACTACATGAGTGGGAACATAAAGCAGAGCTTCCTAGTGGTCAAACGGGGTGGGGGAGGGGAGGTGAGGGCAGGGGAGGGGAGGGAGGAGGGAGGGAGGAGGGGCCTCCTGAACAAGGAGGTTGAACAGAAGATGAGCAAGATGCTGGAGGTCTGTGATGTATAAAGGGAGTGTTTGTTAACAGTTCCATCTCTGTGTTTTCAGATCCACCCAGTGTCCAGAACTTCAGCTGCTGTCTTTCTCCTCCTCCTGCAGAGACAGTAGAACACATGCTAAAATCTAAATCTAATCTTCCACTTAAATTAGAAATTTATTCCTTTTTGATAGTTAATTACAACGTAGGAGTGCTGCTACTACAGTCTTGTTGAAGAAATTAATCAACTATTTACATTGTTTCTAATTATTACAGCAATGACTATGACTGTGTCCATGTCTGACTATCATAAGTTACTTCTATTAATACTACAATTCCTCTAATTTTACAGGACTTAAAATTAACATATAGCACACACATCATTAAATATTGCTGTAAACATTACACATTACTTCTAATATATGTTTTATTTATGTCTAAAATTTGACAAACTCTTTTAATAAATAGTTTTAGGGCTGTTTTAATCTTCAGACAGGGACACAGTCATTGTCTCTAATGTTACTGTAATAGTTAGAAAAACAAACTAAAGATATGTAAATAGCTGATTAATTTTTTAACAAGACTGCAGTAGTAGCAGCACTCCTACTAAAATGTTGTAATTAACTATCAAAAAGGAATAGGGACAGTTATAATTAAATAAAAGATTTTCTTACCTTCACCTTCAGTGAACCAGTTGTTTCTGAGAATCCACCTGAAAAACACAGAATATTTATCTATAACATTAATTAGAAATGACAGCTTCTAACAAGACGTAACTGCTTATGATGTCAGTATTTTACTGAAACTAGTTTTTAAGATTCTGAGAGAAAAAGATTAGTTTGTGTTTCTCTCATTTTGTCTGTTTAAATTTTTCCTTTTCTTTGAACTGTTCATATGTAAAATGTAACTAAACTTAATGAATGAGTTGATGAGTCGAGTCTCTTTTTTGACAAATTATAAATTGAGACTGAAGCCAGGTATTGAATATAAACGATTTAATGTCAGTGCTCTCTGTTGGACAGTTGGTGATTTAATGCTGTTTGTAAATTACCTGGAGGCCACACTGGCCTGGATCCTGGTCTGGTCTGGTCTGGTCTCCGCAGTCATGGACAAACTGGCGACACCTGGAGGAAATTAAAGATAAATACACATCAACAGTTGAAAAGATTGAACTGAAGATACTGAATTGTAACAATGTAAAGACAGAAAATGAATTGGGAACTGTTTTTATTTTTAATTTGTACCGAGAATGCCAAATATTTGCTGACTTATGCACATCATGTAAGAATTTTAGACTTTTCTTTGTCATAAGATGGTGATTAAAATACTTGTGAACTGTTCATTCAACAACAAATCTGAAGATGGGAAGTGTTCTGTTTTTCCCAGAGGCTAGAAGTATCACACTGGGTGAATCTTCAGGACACGTACCTCTTTGGTCAGTAAGGTGAGAGCTGATATTTCTCTCCAGGCTGCAGCACTTCAACGAGTAGACCTGAAAAACACAAGTACAACACTTGACACTATGACCTATGGCTTTTTGACCCCATACTATACTATGACATTTTTTGATAGTTTTTGACACCATACTATACTATGACATTTTTTTACCATTTTTGACACCATATCATACTATGACATTTTTTGACACCTTACTATACTTCATGACATTTTTTTGATAGTTTTGACACACTATACTATGCTCATGACATTTTTTTTACCATTTTGACAATCGTACTATACTATGACATTTTTGACTCATTTTTGACACCATACTATACTATGACATTTTTTTGACGCCATACTATACTATGACATTTTTTGACCATTTTACTTACACTATGACATTTTTTTGACACCTACTATACTACACATTTTTTGATGGTTTTGACACCTTTACTATACTATACATATTTTACCATTTTGACGCCATACTACTACATTTTTGACCATTTTTGAGTACCATACTATACTATGACATTTTTGACACCTTACTATACTATGACATTTTTGATGGTTTTTCACACTATACTATACTATGACATTTTAATGATTTTAATCAGATTATAATATGATATTTTTTTGATGGTTTTTGACCATACTATACTATGACATTTTTTGACGGCATACTATACAATGACATTTTTTAATGATTTTTGACACCGTACTATACTATGACATTTTTTGATGGTTTTTGACACCATACTATACTATGACATTTTTTGACGGCATACTATACAATGACATTTTTTAATGATTTTTGACACCGTACTATACTATGACATTTTTTGATGGTTTTTGACACCATACTATACTATGACATTTTTTGATGGTTTTTGACACCATACTATACTATGACATTTTTTGATGGTTTTTGACACCTTACTATACTAAGGACATTTTTGACAATTTTGACGCCATACTATGACATTTTTGATGGTTTTTCACCATAATTATACTATGACATTTTTTGACGCCATACTATACTATGACATTTTTTGACACCATACTATACTATGACATTTTTTGATGGTTTTTGACTCCATACTATACTATGACATTTTTTGACCATTTTTCACACCATACTATACTATGACATTTTTTGACCATTTTTCACACCATACTATACTATGACATTTTTGACGCCATACTATACTGACATTTTTTGATGGTTTTTGACGCCATACTATACTATGACATTTTTTGATGGTTTTTGACGCCATACTATACTATGACATTTTTTGACCATTTTTGATGTCATACTACTATGACATTTTTTGACACCTTACTATACTATGACATTTTTTGACGCCATACTATACTATGACATTTTTTGACCATTTTTGACACCATACTATACTATGACATTTTTTGATGGTTTTTGACACCATACATACTATGACATATTTTACCATTTGACACCTTACACATACTACATTTTTGATCGCCATACTATACTATGACATTTTTGACACCATACCATACTATGACATTTTTTGATGGTTTTTGACTCCATACTATACTATGACATTTTTTGACCATTTTTCAGCACCATACTATACTATGACATTTTTTGACCATTTTTCACACCATACTATACTATGACATTTTTTGACGCCATACTATACTCTGACATTTTTTGATGGTTTTCGACGCCATACTATACTATGACATTTTTTGATGGTTTTTGACGCCATACTATAATATGACATTTTTGACTATTTTGATGTCATACTACTGCACATTTGACACCTTACTATAATTATGACATTTTTGACGCCATACTATACTATGACATTTTTGACCATTTTTGACACCATACTATACTTCATGATTTTTGATGGTTTTTGACATACTACTATGGACATATTTTTACCATTTTGACGCCATACTATACTATGAGACATTTGGACCATTTTGACACCATACCATACTATGACATTTTTGACACCTTAATATATCATGACATTTTTTGATGCTCACACTCATACTATACTACATGACATTTTTGACCATTTTCTTGACGCCTATACTATACTACATATGACATTTTTTGACGGTATACTACTATGACATTTTTTTAATGATTTTGACACCGCATTATACTATGACATTTTTTTGATGGTTTTTGACACCATACTATACTATGACATTTTTATGGTTTTTGACACCATACTATACTATGACATTTTTGACGCCATACTATACTATGACATTTTTTGACACCATACTATACTGGATATTTTTTGATGGTTTTGACGCCATACTATACTAGTGAGACATTTTTGATGGTTTTTGGACGCCATACTATACTATGACATTTTTGACTATTTTGATGTCATACTAGCTATGACATTTTTTGGACACCTTATTATGACATTTTTTGACGTTTTGACACTATACTATGACATTTTTTGACCATTTTTGACGCCATACTATACTATGACATTTTTTGATGGTTTTTGACACCTTACTATACTATGACATATTTTTACCATTTTTGACGCCATACTATACTATGACATTTTTTGACCATTTTTGACACCATACTATACTATGACATTTTTTGACACCTTACTATACTATGACATTTTTTGATGGTTTTTCACACCATACTATACTATGACATTTTTTGACCATTTTTGACGCCTATATACTATACTATGACATTTTTAATGATTTTGACAATTCGTACTATACTATGACATTTTTGATGAGCCTTTGACACCATACTATACTATGACATTTTTTGATCAAGTACTATACTGCTATGACATTTTTTAATGATTTTGACAATCGGTGACTATACTATGACATTTTTTGATGGTTTTCACACCACTATACTATGACATTTTCTCTTGACGCCATACTATACTATGACATTTTTTGATGGTTTTTGACGCCATAATATACTTCGACATTTTTTGACCATTTTTTCACACCATATACTTATGACATTTTTGACTATTTTTCACACCATACTATACTATGACATTTTTGACGCCATACTATACTATGACATTTTTTGATGGTTTTTCACACCATACTATACTATGACATTTTTTGACAATTTTTGACGCCATACTATACTATGACATTTTTTGATGGTTTTTCACACCATACTATACTATGACATTTTGATGCATTTTTGACGCCATACTACTACACATTTTTTGATGGTTTTTCACACCATACTATACTATGACATTTTTAGACCATTTTTGACACCATACTATACTATGACATTTTTTGACGCCATACTATACTATGGCATTTTTTGATGGTTTTTGACACCATACTATACTATGGCATTTTTTGACCATTTTTGACACCATACTATACTATGACATTTTTGACTGATGGATACTGCTCATACTATGACATTTTTGATCGCCTACACTATACTATGACATTTTTGACACCTACTATACTAAGGACATTTTTTTTGATTCATTTTGATGCCATACTATACTATGACATTTTGATGGTTTTTCACACCATACTATACTATATTTTTGATGGTTTTCACACCATACCATATACTACACATTTTTTGACAATTTTTGACGCCCATACCACTCATGACATTTTTGATGTGTTTTCACACCATACCATACTAAGCGACATTTTTGACAATTTTGACGCCATACTATACTACATTTTTGATGGTTTTTGGACGCATACTATACTATGACATTTTTTGACGCCATACTATACTATGACATTTTTTGACCATTTTTGATGTCATACTATACTATGACATTTTTTGACACCTTACTATACTATGACATTTTTTGACGCCATACTATACTATGAAATTTTTTGACCATTTTTGACGCCATACTATACTATGACATTTTTTCACCATTTTTGACGCCTATACTATACTATTAAGACATTTTTTCACCATTTTGACGCCATACTATACTATGACATTTTTTGACGGCATACTATACTATGACATTTTTAAATGATTTTTGACACCGTACTATACTATGACATTTTTTGATGGTTTTTCACACCATACTATACTATGACATTTTTTGATGTTTTTGACGCCATACTATACTATGACATTTTTTGATGGTTTTTGACACCATACTATACTATGACATTTTTTGACCATTTTTCACACCATACTATACTATGACATTTTTTGACCATTTTTCACACCATACTATACTATGACATTTTTTGACGCCATACTATACTATGACATTTTTTGACCATTTTCACACCATACTATACTATGACATTTTTTGACCATTTTTGATGTCATACTATACTATGACATTTTTTGACACCTTACTATACTATGACATTTTTTGACGCCATACTATACTATGACATTTTTTGATGGTTTTTGACACCATACTATACTATGACATTTTTTGACCATTTTTGACACCATACTATACTATGACATTTTTTGACCATTTTTGATGTCATACTATACTATGACATTTTTTGATCGCCATACTATACTATGACATTTTTTGACACCTTACTATACTATGACATTTTTTGACCATTTTTGATGTCATACTATACTATGACATTTTTTGACCATTTTTGACACCATACTATACTATGACATTTTTTGATGGTTTTTCACACCATACTATACTATGACATTTTTTGATGGTTTTTCACACCATACTATACTATGACATTTTTTGACCATTTTTGATGCCATACTATACTATGACATTTTTTGACATTTTTTGACACCATACTATACTATGACATTTTTTGACTACTACACCATACCACTATGACATTTTTGATCGCCATACTATACTATGACATTTTTGATGGTTTTTGACGCCATACTATACTATGACATTTTTGACCATTTTTCACCATACTATACTATGACATTTTTGACGCCATACTATGGCCACATGACATTTTTGATGGCTTTATTAATTACACTATACTATGACATTTTTTGACCATTTTTCACACCATACTATAGTATGACATTTTTTGACGCCATACTATACTATGACATTTTTTGACCATTTTTGATGTCATACTATACTATGACATTTTTTGACGCCATACTATACTATGACATTTTTTGATGGTTTTGACACCATACTATACTATGGCATTTTTTGATGCCTTACTATACTATGACATTTTTAATGGTTTTTGACACCTTACTATACTATGACATTTTTTGACCATTTTTGACGCCATACTATACTATGACATATTTTGACCATTTTTGACGCCATACTATACTATGACATTTTTTGAGCGTTTTTGACGCCATACTATACTATGACATTTTTTGAGCGTTGTTGACACCATACTATACTATGACATTTTTTGACCATTTTCACACCATACTATACTATGGCATTTTTTGACGTCATACTATACTATGACATTTTTTGATGGTTTTTCACACCATACTATACTATGACATTTTTGATGGTTTTTGGACGCCATACTATACTATGACATTTTTTTGAGCATTTTGATACCATACTATACTATGACATTTTTTCATTAATCTTTACCATACTATGACATTTTTACGGTTTTTGACGCCATAATTATACTATGACATTTTTGAGTCGTTGACAATTAGTTACCATACTATGATTATTTTGACGCCCCATACTATACTATGACATTTTGACCATTTTGACACCATAATATACTATGACATTTTTTTGACCATTTTTGACGCCATACTATAATATGACATTTTTGAGCCGCTTTTTGACCATACTATACTATGACATTTTTTTGACCATTTATACACCATAATATACTATGGCATTTTTTGGACGCCATACTATACTATTATGACATTTTTACGGTTTTTCACACCATACTATACTATGACATTTTTGATGGTTTTGACGCCATACTATATTATGACATTTTGAGCATTTTGACTTACACTATGACATTTTTACATTTTGACACCATACTATACTATGACATTTTTCATTAATTCCATTATACTATGACATTTTTTGATGGTTTTGACGCCATACTATACTATGATATTTTTGAGTTGTTGACAATCTTTTTTTTATACTATACTATGATATTTTTGACTTATACTATACTATGACATATTTTGATTAATTTGACGCCACATATACTATGACATTTTTTGACGCCATACTATACTATGACATTTTTTGATGGTTTTTGACACCATACTATACTATGGCATTTTTTGATGCCTTGCTATACTATGACATTTTTTAATGGTTTTTGACACCTTACTATACTATGACATATTTTGACCATTTTTCACACCTTACTATACTATGACATTTTTTGACCATTTTTGACGCCATACTATACTATGACATATTTTGACAATTTTTGACGCTTATACTATACTATGACATTTTTGAGCCGCTTTTGATTTCATACTATATCATGATTTTTGAGCGTTTTTTGACACCATATACTATACTTCATATGACATTTTTCACACCCTTACTATACTATGACATTTTTTGATGGGTTTTTGACGCCATAATATACTATGACATTTTGTTTTTTGACACCTTACTATATCTATGATATTTTTTTGACGTTTATACTATACCAAGACATTTTTGACCATTTTTGACACCATACTATACTATGACATTTTTTTGAGCGTTGGACACTACTATACTATGACATTTTGAGACCCACATACTATGACATTTTTGATGGTTTTTCTCACACCATACTATAATTATGACATTTTTGATGGTTTTGACACCTTACTATACTATGAATAAAATAATAAAAAATAAAAGAGAACTATACATCAACAATTAAACCCAAAACAAACAGTGCCAATAATAAAAATAGTTGTTCATTTTTTGTGTAATTAACAGTTTACGGTCATGTATGATAAAGCTGGGACCAACAACTACTCATTAATTAACGTCACTGAATCAATAATGAATACGTCTGTGAACTACACAATAAACATTTTCACTTTGAATACAGAATTTTATCTCACAACAGTACTTCTATGCTCCAATATCATTACTACTACAGTACTTCTTACACTACACAGTCACAGCCAGCCAACATTTATAACAAACATTACAGTAAGCAAGTTTTAAAGATTTAAGTTGGTCTTAATTTCAATGAGGTGTGAGGGCACCAACACACTGATCCTCTTATTAACACGTTTAGTTAGTGTGTTGTTTAGTCTGATCAAGTTTAGTATGAATTTACCTTTATTTACATTAGTAATTTAATTGATTGGTAAAACAAACATAAATCTACCACAAATAAGAAAAACTGTCACTGACACAAAAAACTGAGATGCAAAATTGTGATAAATTAACACAAAGGGAGAAAAAGCTCACCATAAAGACATGCAAGACAACCTCAAACACAGAGAACTACCACAAAGCTGAGTTACAATGACCAGAGTAGCACACAAAATTACAGAGACGCAAAATCCGCAGATATCATTAAACGGGACAGCTAATGCTAGGGCTAATGTTAAAGCTAATGCTAATGCTCGACCCTAATTAGTTAGCTTGTTAGCCTTACCTTCGCGTGTGTTCAGCGTCCAGCCTCACTCGTGTTAGACAAAAAACAACTCCAAAGCTTGCTTTAGCTTCCAGACTTCTTCAGTAATACCGTTTCTCATCATGCTAACAAACCACCGCGACAAAGCGACTCAAACGTTGATTTTACTCGGTATTTTTACTCGTTTTTTCCAACTTTGTTTCTCCATCATTCTGCTCGACCCTTCCTTCCACTGCGCAGGTCACGTTCAATGACGGAACACGTCAAGGGCAGGGACGACGTACGTCGGCCAGCGTCGGCACACAAAACGCTGATTGGTAGGCTGACTGTGCTCTGCCTAGCAACCGCTTCTGATTGGTTGGGGTGGTTCCTCCTCTACAGACATAGAAAACAGAGAAATTATAATTTGTTAAACTATAAACTTTGTAATATTCGCCTATATTACAGAAGAAAGTGTGCAGGGGTTGTATACAACAGCTTTATTAGGCTTTTCTGTTTTCTAACATCAGCCAGAGGGTCTTAACCTGAACAGGTTCAACCAGTCAGACAACAGTGAGAATTCACATGAACTGTACAATACATGATGTAATTATATTGGTATTCATGGTGATTTGTATGGGGAGAAAAAACAAACTGACAAACTAAAGTGATAAAGAGAGTCACATTTAGATACATTTTTACCATATCAGTACACTTCATGTGATAAATTCACATATATGCACATTTGGTTATCACTAATTTATCATCAGTATTCATCATTTATCATGTTTATCACTATGATTGTTTTTAAACCCCTTTTAAATTTCTACTAATTGATGGATAATAAATCCTAACCGTTTTATTTCTCATCTATCAATTATCAATTCAGTCAATCAAACTTTATTTATATAGCACCTTTGAATATAAATCTAAAGTGCTTTACAAGCGACTGACAGAAAATAGGATGGATTTTGAGATGAATGCACACCAATAAATAAATAAAAATAAGACAACAAAGATGGGTAGTTAAGATAGTAAATATAAATAATAATATACAAGCAATAAAAATAACCACAAAAATAAAGTTATTAAAGTTAATTTCCATATACGATCAATTGATTATAGTAAAAGAAAATGTTGATAAAACATAAATAGATCAAAATAAATAGTTATTGATGAAAAATTTTTAATTTTTTAATTTGTCCTTGTTTTTATTGTTTATTGATTACCTTTTCTGGACGGCTCCGAGTCCCTTTAGTTGTATCTGTCTATACTAAACTGAGTCATGTCACATTAATGAGACAGGATGAGTGACTCAGGACTGACACCGCCTTCCGCCCACAGGGAGTCACCGTGGAGCTGCTGCGGCCCCTGCACGCGCACGCACACACGCACACACGCACACACACACATAACTCACCTGCAGTTTCTAAACCACGCCCCGTATACCTGCGAGAACCAGGAAATCACTTTGTTTCGACTTGGCGAGATCAAAATACTCACCAAAAAATCTGTGTCGTTAAACTCCTCGTCGTCTCCTGCCTCCTCCACGTCCACATCTACTCTTATTATCCTGCTGTGGAGACATCTAAACAGGAAACAGACGGACTTTCACCTGGTAAGTTGATCCTCTCTCTCTCGCCCTGAATGTCGACATGTTTTCACCGAGTCTCGCTGCGATCACTGCCATATTAGGACATTTTTATTTTACCACTGTAGTATGATCTCGGCGGTTTTTAAGTAATAAACAACACTTCTTTTTTTCGTTTTATTTTAAAGGCTTCATTCTGTTATTTTCACTGTTATCTGATGGTTTCTTATGAACCAAGCGCCAGACGTTGCCTACAGCGCGCTCAGGCCTCAGTGTTGCTGCTTTGTGTTCACACATGCATTGTCCTAACTCGTGTGTACTGTATATACACATGTATACACATAAGTTATTGTGTATTTAATATATGTGTTGTGTGTGTGTGTGTGTTTCTACAGCTTATTTTAAACCCCAGCACTAACCCCTGAGGCTTAAAATACCTTTTACTGAGGTGGGTAAATACACTTTTCTGATTAGATTACATCTTCGTTCCAGTATAATGTTGTAGCTACGTTACTCCACTACATATCTGTGGAGGAAGAAGTAATCAGATACTCAAGTAAAAGTAAATGTAACCCCGACTACACTGCTTTTTTTATGACTACAGAATCCAAAAAGGTTGGAAACCACCTGTATTTTTAATTCCTGTTATATTATCCACTGTGCAACATCTTCATCTTGACAGCAACTTGTAACTAAAGCTGTCAAATGAATGTAGTGGAGTACAAAGTAAAGTATTTCCCCTTTAAATGTGGTGGAGTGGAAGTATAAAGCAGCATAAACTAGGCATACTCAAGTATGTCAAAGTTGCACTTAAGTACAGGGCTTGAGTAAATGTACTTAGTTACTTTCCGCTGCTGTGTGACAAGCTAATGTGTAAATACTGAGTCCTCAGTGGCAGCTGCAGCTCTGGTTGTGGAGGGACAGACTGAATCTCCTGCAGCAGGAATTTTAGCCTCTGCAGGTCACTTCATTTCCCCCCCGATGATCCAGATTATACCTGTGGAGGAGGGCACGTGCACTCACTCTGATTCTCCTCCCTGTTTGTCCGTCAGTCTCCCTCCCTCTCTTTTTTCTACACTCATCACACAGATTTGTGAGTGGCATGTGTCCCTCCATCTGGCTCGCGCATGCATTGCATATGGACATTGCATAATGGCTTCAGGCCCTCGGTAATGCAGTGTCGCATCGCAGTGCAGCGTTACTCCCAACACGTGGGGGGGGAGACAAGAGGGGGCAGAGAAACAAACTGCTTATGTAAAAGCATTAAGACGACCAAACAACTCCAGCTACATTTGCTTACCCTGCGGAAAAAGAAGAGGGGGTAAAAAATAGAAAGCGTTCTCTGAGCTCATTAAATAGTGAAAACATGTAGTGACAAAGGAATTAGCCAGAGGAGTGAATCACTCTTCTTTCAGAATTAAAAATGGAGCCTTTTTAACAAGTAACCTGCAGGTTTGATGTGCTACAACAAAAACAAAAAAATAAAATATTGCAACAGAACCGAAACAGTGCAGAGAAGTAGCAAACAAATGTAGCAACAAACCACAACAGAAAAGTAGACAGGCGCTTGCTAAAGGGTACTAATTCAAATATATTACCTGTATTTACACTACACAGGTTGCTCTGGATGGATGGGCCGGTGCCTTTGGTGGGAGTGTGTGCATGCTCGGAGATAACAAAATGTCAAGAGATTAAAATGTTTCATGTCGTAGATGAAAAATGCAGCTGTAGCAAGAAGCTTATGATACGTTATTCTTGATAAGTAAGACATCAAATCTTGGCTGGAAAATAGCTACAAATATCCATCATGCAACCATCTGTGCAAAACCTAAACTGCAACCAGAGTCTAACAACAACCAGAGTCTGGACTCTCAGAGCTCCAAATCTCGCAACTTTAGCGTAAACAATCATGGCGGACGATGATGTCTCCTTTTTGTTGTGCTTCCATCTTCAGTCAGCTTGCTTCCTGATTTTTTTTTTATTGAACATGGGGTAAAATCACTCTGAACACACCTCACACCACAGGAAAATCTGACAAGATAATCATGCCTTTGCTGACTTTGATCAGGCTCGATTATCTTGTAATGTGTGCCCTGCTTTAGCTTGTATGCACAATTAGCAGACACAGAGCAGCATTTTCATACCGTTGAGGTCGAGTTTGCATCTGCTTTAGTCTCCAGCTCCAACTCCTGAGAAAAATCATCTGGATCTTGTCTTGTAATTTTGTTAATGACGCCTGAACAGAAGCATTTTAGATCTGTTGGTGATTGTTCCACCTTTGTGCACATTTTGGACACACATACACTCCTTCTGTCTGGCTGGACGAGTGTGTTCTGTGAGATTAGTGTAAAGGTGTTGGGATTATGATAAAACCGCCTGTGAAAGTCATGCTGGCTGTGTGAATTCTGCAGCAGCTTTAATGGTTCGGTTTCCTCGCTGTGTTTCAGCCCAGACAAGGCTCCTAATCTGGGGCTGCTGTGACAAAGACGACACACAAGGGTGAACTTAAAAAACCCCTCTGCTTCTTTTTCCTCCTTCTTCCTTTGTGCTGTTGTTGTTACCCAATGCTTTTAAAAATAGACGCTTCTTATTTTTCTGTCCGCCCCCCTCCTTTTGGAGCGCTGGGGGATTTTTAATGTTTTTTTTTTTCCCTGCTCGGTGAAATCTGCAGCAGCTCTCATGGCACGACCGTCCAGAGCCGTAATCCAGACGTCCAAGCTGCAGGAATATAAATCCCGTCCAGGGGTTTGCATTGGCTGGCAGCTCATCAGGAGGCCGCGGAGATTATTTATTTATTTCAAACCTCTCAGGGACATGGCGGCCTGCTGTCAGCTGGTGACTCAGGGATGACACGATACAGACATTTAATCTGTGTGGCGGTGTGGTGTGCACGGGAGTAAGAGTGGAGGGTGCGCTGCTTTTATCGGGGGCAGTAGTCGGTGGGTGAAATCAGATTTGACCCGAGGGTGTCATCCTCTTAGACCCTGTCCTCTTTATAACATCAGGCTACTCTCCAATCATCCTGTGACTGAGTACTGAGTCCAAATGTAGCACAGCGTTGCATTGTGTTTGTGGAAAGGCTGAGCTGCATTCAACTTCTTGGCAGGTCATCAGGTGTTTTGGCTGGAAGCCTCAGTAGAACCGGCTGTGTTACCTCACTGAAATGAAGTCAGTGGGTGCAGTTTGAATTAGTTTAAACAGAAATGTTCCAGTTTTTGTGAGGTAAAGAATAACTCAAGCAAGAATTTAAGATTTAAGTGGTTGTTTTTGCCACTGACAGGCTCACTGTCTGACAACATTATGGATAGAATTCCTACAGGGATAAACCTTTTTATTAAAGAGTAAGATCCTTTTAGATATCACAATATATCACTACCAGACTCCACTGAAAAAAACAGTAATTTTACCAAGCAGAACATGGGAGCTGCTGCCTCCATCACTTGTGTTATTGTGTGGTACTTTTACTTCTGTAAAGAATCTGAATACTTCTTCCACCACTGAAAGTCACACAATAACACAAACAAACTAACAGATGGAGGCAGCTGTATTCCAGCAGCTCCTGTGTTCTGCTCAGTAAAATTACTGTTTTTGTCAATGGAGTCTGGTACTGATAAAAGTCATGTTTCTGGTCAAACAAAAAAAGTCCTGATTGATCATTTACACCCAAAAACAAACGTCCTCAGTAATTTTACCGAGCAGAACACAGGAGCTGCTGGAATACGGCTGCCTCGATCTTTTGTCAGTTTGTTTATGTTATTGTGTGGTACTTTTACTTCTGTATCTAGGAATACTTCCACCACCACTGAAAATCCAATGCCTGCAGAAAAAAAAGCCAAATCTGGAAGAGCAGCTTACATTTGTTTAGTAGTAGTTTTGTCGTTAATAATAAACCTCCATAAGGAGGTTAGCCCCGGTGGAGAGGTGTGAGAGTATGTGAGGGTGAAATAGATGGGTCTGTCTGGGTGTAAATGGTGAGAAGACTAAGCCTGGATGGGGGGATTAAAGGAGAAGGGGGCGGGGAGCATACATGATCTGTCAGGGCTTAGTACCACAATTATCCCAGCAGCAGCAGCAGCAGCAGCGGTAGTGGTGGTGGTGGTGACAGAGGCTGCATTTTCATTAGTGTAATGTCCAGAGAAGCTCCAGAATTATGTAAGAGTGACGTGCTGTCATCCCCAACTCGGCCGGCCCACCGCCTGGCAGGAACGTGGCCGTTTGTTTTCCTTTTTTTTCCTCCCCTCGCTCTGAAAAGCCAAAAGGACATCTCCGAGTCAGCGGTTGGGGACTGGAGTCGTAGTAGCCCGCGTCACGGGGTACTGAAGCTGCTCGTGTGGAGAAACTGATGCTCTGAGGCGGCAAGTTTGTAGTTCTTGATGATGCAGAGGGAGATGAGGAGGTGTTGAAGCTTGCACTTTGTTCGAGGATGAGTGATGGAGGCGTAGCAGCAGTCAGGGAAGTGTGATGCTCTCTGAAAATTTAGAAGATGAAGTTTAAGAAGTTCATCACGATCATGCAGGCGGCCATGGGGATCGTACCTCTGAACAAAAGGGAGCTTCTGCCACCCGGCAGGAAACTGTGGAGACCCCCGGGGTGAGTTAGCTCGCTCTGTTTCTTATACAACGACCTTTGCAAAGTGTTTGACTTTTGGCTGCAGGGGGACACCGTATTTCTGCGGTTTCAGTTGCATTATTTTTACGACAGGACATTCTTTTTGAAAGGGACTGCAGTGCTCAACGAGAGTCTAATCCATCGATACTTTTACATCACGTGTTCCTATCCATGTTACTGTGCTTTTCATAGTACGAGCAGTTCTACCTGTCCTGTGATTGGGCGGGGTGAAACAGGAATCGTATTTCAAAGTCAGGGGACTTTAATCAATCGTTTCGTCTCGTTTGTGTTACTTGAACTTGTTCTCTTGATTTTTGAGCAGCATATCTGTTTATATCAGTGAAAGTGACGCTTGTAAATACACATTAAACCTATTTCCCATTTCAAGTAGAGAACTGGAACTGGAAGTATGTCATCTCGTTCGTCCACGTGCCCTATATTTGCCCTTTTGTCTATTTTTGTAATAGGATTAATTTGTTCTGTAGTGGTATTAATGCTGTGGCTCAGATTCTTTCTTTTAAACATTTATGCAGTTCATCACAGTGCTGTACGACACACGAAAAAACCTGTTGTTTATACCACTATATCTACTGTACGTACTATTTACTGATGTCCATTTATTGCACAGGTTCTGTACATTTTGTATATTACAAAACATCGAGCTAAAACTAATGAAGTCTCTCAATAATTCTTCCTTTCATAAAGGTTATAATGTTTAGTTGAAACTGTTTCATAGAGGTGTTGATTCAACTGTTCACATTATACACAGAGGTGTTTAAGTTATTTAGCCCAAACCCACTGATATCAATGGGGTGGACAAAATAGTAGGAACACCTGTCAGCATGATGCGATACACATTTTTGCCCCTAAAGGTTCTAAAGATGATCTTATCAGATTCTCCTGTGGTGTGAGATGTGTTCAGAGTGATTTTACCCTCCCTGATCTGCTCTGAAGATGATCAGAGCCGCCTTGATAAATATTAAACATGTTACGACAATGTTTACGATCAGAAATCCTGTTGTGTGCACCGAGGAGAGCTGAGCACGCACTTTGTGTATTGTTACACGGAACGGAATGATAGCCAATCAGGAAGTGAGCTGACTGATGACAGAAGCACAATAAACAAGACATCGTCATCTGCCATTTTTGTTTACTCTAAAGTCGCGAGATTTGGAGTTCTGAGAGTCCAGACTCTGGTTTTCGGTGGTAAATCTGTTAGTGTGTGGTGTGGCTGTGTTGGTCTTCAGACACTATAAGAACAAAACTGTGAAATCTGACATTATTTGTTGTCACATTTTCTAAATTGGTTAATCGTCGAATGAAGTGAGTTATGTCCTGGATTGCTTCATTTGTTCCTGCAGATACAAAGCCCTGCCTCCTGTTTTCTCTGAATCTACATGTCTGTGCTGACTGTGTGAGGTGCAGCAGTTTTAGTCATGCAAAGACAAACAGTGTCACTGCAGAATTGTGTGTTTTTAGCGGCGTGTTCATTCACACTGTCTGAGTTCATGAGAAACCTCATTTCTGACTCGCTGCCATGAAGTCGTTCCAGCTTGGCAGTGGATGCCACATGTTCAGACATGTTGTCAGCTATCAGGTCAGAAATGCTGCTCTTGAACTGAGACTGCAGATTATAGTATTATGGTAAGTAGTATCTGTATGAGCCTGGTCTCCTCAGGTGAATCTGGCTTTAGTGAGCCAGCCATATAGCAGTGGCTTAGTTCTGGAAAACACATGGTTTATTTTACTCACCATTTATAACTCTGCTTTATTCCCCCATCTGAGCCTTTAGTCTTTGAAATATTCAGCCTGTATTTCCTCAGGTTTTATGTGTCGCTCTGACTGGTGCACGAATCGAAGTTGTTGCATCTGTGTGAAACATAAAGTAGAGAATGTCAACAAAAAGAGAAAATTATCCAAGAACACGTCTTCGAATAATGATCAACTGCCCAAAACCCAGTTTATAATCAATTTATATTTATATAAAACAGAGAAAAGCAGCTAATTGTCAGATTTGAGAAGCTGGAGCTGGAGAATATTTGACATTTTTGTTTGATGACACACATTTAATCAGTTTCCTAAACTGTTGTCTGTTGATTGACTAACTGTTTGAGCCCTGGGCGTTTTATCCTCAGATAAGATCAGCTGCTCAAAAAACTTTTCCGCATCACACTGAATCATTTTACCAAAAACATGCTCTGCTCAAACTCTGACCATTTTCACAGCTTCCTGCTTCTCTTTCTGTTGTAGTCAAAGAATATTAACAAGTTCCTGAAAACTTTTTGCTTAATTTTGGAGAAACAACAACTGTATACTTCACTTTCCTGCTGAATATTTTTAACACATGCTCTAGATTTTTTTCATGTTTACTCCCGTCCAAACAGTCGCTTCTTCTTTCCATACAATATGAACTTTAAATGAACTTTTCTACAATTGTACTCAATTTTCTGCAAAGGATGGTCAAATTTTAAGCATCAGAGGCTGAAATATCCTGACTTGTAGTCCCTAATAGGCATCAAGCTCCAAGAAAACTGCATCCTATTTTTCCCAAAATGCAACTGGATAGCGTCTTTTATTCATGCCCCAGTCTTTTAAACAGTTTTGAAGTCTCAAAGGCCAAGCTGAGATAACGTCAGTCTCGTGGCCTTTTAATATTTTTAGAACTACTTGTGTCACTTGTTTTATCTCACACTGCTCTTTCTCTCTTCACAAAGACTAAATGTGAGAAGTTTTGAGTCAAAGAATAAAGAGTCTATGTTTCTTTCTGTGTGCACAGGGACCAGCCTGGTTCTGACCAGACCAGCACTGACCTGCTCAAGTCCGGCCGCAAGTTCTGCTGGTCCAGAGAAGCCCAGTACTTGTATCTCCGCCGCCTGTCTTCGCGCAGCTACTCGGCTATTATGATGGTACGTTGTTTACGTAAAGCTTAATTTTAGCTGAGTGACACAGAGTCTGGTTTGGTGCCAGCTTTGTTTTTGCACTCGCTGTTCATGCGGTCCTGATGACCCCCCCACCCCCCTGCTGTGTGTTGCAGGGTTTAAACTCAACCTGTCTACACTCAAACTTCACCAGCTTTGATTATGCTAATCTATTAAAGCATTAGCATTTATTAAACTGTGGACTTTTTAGTTTTGAAGCCAGTCACGTGGAGGCACAAGGCAGCAATAGTCATGACATGTTTGCACTCATGTTGCTTGATGAATGTCATTTATTTCTTTTTCTTTTTTTTTTTGCTGGCGTCATTTAAAAACTGCGGTGATTTTCATGCCTCAACGTCACTTGGATGATTATGAATTTCATGAATTTTAATCTTATGAAACTCTTTCATAATCCCATCAGTGGATTAGCTGCAAAATGCATGCATGCGTTTTTTTGGGGGGTTTTTCTTAGCATATCCAAAAATAGTTGGTGAGCTGTAAACAAGGCCGCTGCTTCTCCCCTGACATTTTGATTATTTGAAGATATGAGGTTTAGTGACTCAGACTTCTTTTCCTGTTTCCTTATTTGAATGCAACTATGCTTTAGTGACCCCCCCCCCCCCCCCCAATGCACTCCACCCCTCCTGATGATTCACCAGAGAGACATGTCACGTCCCGGAAGCTTCATTGTTTTAATGACTCGGTCGCACAAATTATTCAGGCCAGTGAAGCTGTTTAGCATGAGGACGGCCTATTTTAAGGCCCATTTTCACATATTTCAGTTGATGTGAAATGTGGTGATTTGACTTGATTGGCCTTAATTTCTTCCTAAATCATCCATTATTTCATTCTTACACTGCTGCTTCTCTGAAATTCAAAGAAAGTGTTTGTCCTTTTACCAGCTGAAAATGTTCTATTATGCAGTTAAAATGGAGGATATTCAAATGGTCACATTTAATGTGGCATTAGGGATCAGCTGGCATTCTTATCTCTGATTTGTCTCGTTCTGATAATAACATACCAGATAAGGACAGGCTTCAATGGATAGAATGGATCGTATTACACACACACACACACGCAAACAAAAACAAAAAAAACAACAATAGGTTATTGTGGGACAGCTGCACAGGGTCGTCTAGTTTTTCCAGACCTTTGCTTCAGCCTTACATTTTTCACATAGCTCGACAGTTTATGGCTGACCACAGACCTTTGTGTACTTGTTTTTCATTGTTCTGGGCCTCTTGGATCAAATGAAAGGAAATCAGAATGCTACAGCACACACTCATAACTTTCACAATAGTGTGCTTCCATCTGTGTTTGAGGAAGACCCTTTCCTGTTTCAAACCCGACAATGCTCATGTGCACTAAACCAGGGGAGTGGTTTCTGGTGACTGGCCTGCACATAGCCCTGACCTCGACCCCATCCAGCACCTTTCACCCAACATCACTGCTGGACTTCTCTAACTCTCCTGGGAGCAAATCCCTGTAGCCAGGCTCCAAATTTATGTCTGTAAATTTAAGTATTCCTATAGTTTTGTCTATGTAGTGTATCTTTCTACTCACCCACTCATCAAAATGCTTTGCAGCAATGCCACAAACTATATATTTTGCACTTTTATAGATATTAATACTGGTTGCTTGGGAGTATAACGTTTGGGAGGCATTTGGTCAAAGTATAGGCTGTCCAAAATATGTTTTGGTTAATTTCCACTGATAGGTGTTTTTTAAATTGTCTTCTATCCTTCTCAGAGTGATAAACTGTAGCAGTATGCCGCATTAAATCTGTTTTTGTGCTGTCTGTCTGGGAGCCTCACAGCAGGTTCCCTAAAAATCAATGGGAATTCTGGACTGATCCATCCCAGCGGCATTAGAGGTGCAAGCCCCCTCCACACACACATATTTATATATATAAGTATGATGTTATTAGTGATTGGTTGTTACAAGTAATTAAATAAATATTTTTTTAATTAAATAAGGTTGAAGTTACAAATTGTTGTTTCACTTTGCTATCTTATGTCACAGTTGTTAAATTAAAGTCCCCCCCGCTCTGATTTGGTTTAATCCGAGCCAAGCTAGGAGTAGTCGGCGCTAATTTTTGCTCCCAAAGTCTCTACTCTGATAATGTTTTTAGCAAGTAAAGTACGCTGTTTAACGTGAAGCAGACGCGACTTTTACACTTTTTTAAGACTCTGATCTTTTTAATTTCTTCAGAACTTTTGCCTAAACCCGATCGGAGACATCTTAACTAGTCAGAGAGTTATTTTAAATCGTCCGTACCAGTCCCCGGACAGTTCAAAGTGCGTGATGCCAGTAAACGGAGGGGGGTTGCTCTCTCTGAGCAGATATACCACTAAGTATTTCACCGTAAGTACACATATATTAATCAATATTATGTATATGATTAACATACTCCTGTTACAGTGTTTTGTGTCTAAGTTTTGAGGAATATTAGTCGTCCGTGATTCCCTGTTGAAGCCTGTTGCATCCTGCTGCACCTGCTGTTGTAGCTGTCAGCTAACGTTACATTAACGGTAGAAATAAAGTTAATAAACCCGGTTTAAAATGGCGTTTAGTGCCTAAATCATAATGATGAATGGACTTTAAACTAAGTTAGTCTTCTGGTCTCAGTTAACGGTATTTGTCCCGTGATCAAAACTTTTTTTTATTCTTTTAATTATCCTCTGTACCTCTCTCAAGGGCAGTTAAAAGCTAACTATGATGCAGCCTGTAGTGAATTACAAATAAAAGGCTGTAAAGGTCCAAACTTAAACTAATAATAGCTTTATTCCTACACTGATGTGTTGTTCTTTGTTGTGCCTCCTGTTGTAACTCAGCTCTGTCGCCAGTAGGGGGCGGACTTGTACAACAGTACAGAGACACACTGACCGTTTCAGGCTGAAAAATGAAGGATTGTTTTGGTAGTTTGGAGTTTAAAAGACATTTTACTCACAGGTGGAGGAGAGACAGTGAATGCAGGGTCTTGAATCCGGTTCCCACGGATCCTCAGGGACCTTAAATCAAGACACTGAACATTTAGACAATAGCATGGGTCATTGAAAGTGCTTTAATTTTTATATTTTGTGCAAAAATAGCAAGAAAAGTTGAGTTAATGTTAAATAACAGGCCACGTGCTGCTGTGTGCATGTGTTTCCTGTCGTCTCAGCTCTTCAGCTTATAAATAAGTCCCTCACTTTGTTGCTCAACTTACACAATATAATATTTTACTCGTTTTACTTACTTTTACCTTCTTTTAATTGTTGTCTGTGAGCTTCTGTAAAGCCTGATTGTTGTTATAAAAACTAGCTAGTGCAGGAGCAGTAACTAACCTTAATCTGTGTCTCAAACTATGGCACGTTGGGTCCTTGAATTTGAGGAAATTGGGCCTGGACAGTATGTGAAATTTTTGTTGAATTTGATGTGTAAGAAAATGTGGGGTCCCTATTTCCCTGACTGTTTCTGTGCATTTTTGTCTTGCGTGCTGGTGTTTTTTTTAATAGTATCTCAAAACAACACCAGCTCTTTTTGATTCAAAGTCAGAAACCAGAGCACCAGAGCAGAAACAATTAGTTGAATAATCAATTAGTTGATGGCCATAAAATTAATTAACAATTTTCATCAGTCACTTGAGTCATTTTCCAGCACAAATGTCAAACATTATCTGGTTCCAGCATCTTCTATCTAAGGATTTGCTGCTTTTTTAAATCATATTATTATAAACTGAATATTTTTGGGTCATTTTTGGGGCGGTTTATAGATTAAACAAATCAGAAAATAGCTAGTATCTTATTTTGCAGGGGTATTATAAATCTAACGTAAGAAATATAATAATATTTGTCATAAAATAAGTGTGAGGGAATGAAAACACCTGTACGTTTCTCTCTGTTTGTTATCAAAATCCCCCATATTCATCTCTAAACTGCAGAGTAAGAAAACAAATAATAATCAGGATTTTTGTTTTATGTTTGAGTTTGAAGGTCGCCTCAAAAGACGCTTTATCTCAGTGTAGTTTTTTAGTTTTGATTAAAATCTGCTCACATAAAATCTACAGTATGTTTCTGGTCTTTTTAGAGGAGCGCACACTGTCTCTAAATAATTTGTTTTCTAAGTCACGTCCTGTGAGCATGACCCAGTATTTCAACCTCCCCTCCTCATTAGTGGAAATGTGCTTGTGTTTTGTTATGTAATGGCCCACACTCAGGAGAATACGACTTATCCAGCAGGCCTGTCTGCGAGTCGCCATCACAATCGTATCGCATTGTACAAGAAGGCAGTCTGATTAAAACTCAGTTCGGCTTTGCCCAAGGCACTTTGCTTCATTTCAAGTCATTTATCCACGAGTTAAATGTTTCCTCTATTCACAGTTAGTGGTGTTGGCCTGTCTGGTACAAAGGGAAATCAAAATAAGTATTAATAGAAACACTTCTTAGATAGAGATAGACCTTTTTATTAAAGAGTAAGATCCTTTTTGCTTAACCAGAAACTTTGCTATATATTAATACCAGACTCCATTGACAAAAACAGCAATTTTACCTAGCAGAACACAGGAGCTGCTGGAACACCACTGCCTCCATCTGTGAGTTTGTTTGTGTTATTGTGTGGTACTTTTACTCATGTAAATGATCTGAATACTTCTTCCACCACTCAAAGTCACACAATAACACAAACAAACTAACTGCTCAAGGCAGCAATAATCCAGCAATTCCCATGTTCTGCTCTGTAAAATTACTCTTTTTGTCAATGGAGTCTGGTATTGATATATAGTGATGTTTCTGGTTAAACAAAAAGGATCTTCCTCTTTAATAAAAAGCTCTACCTCTGTAGGAATCCTATCCATAAGGTTGTCAAACACTTCACTTCAATACTGCACTGATTCCAAGGATTTTACACCCAAAAACCCAAGAAAATAAAGCCCAGGTTCAACAACAAGACAAGACTTATCCTTTAAATTCAGCCTATAGTCTGTATCTGTGTGTGATCTGTCCTGATACTCACAATGCCGAAAAAAAAAAATATGTCCAGTTTTTATTCACACTGTCTTATGGGCTCTGTCACTTTCTGCAGTGTCTCTGCTGCTGCTGCCACTGGTCATCTGGTCTTTTCCTTGTAGGCCAGAAGATCAGAAAAGTGGGTTATGATGGGTGTGCTGCCAGCCTGAGTCGTGCCCCCGTTTCACTAAGCCTGGGCCTGAGATATCAGTGACACACAGATTTCTCTTTCCACTTAAGTTACCAAAAAAAAAAACAAAACAAACCAAACCAACAACTTAAAATTGCAAACATTGTGCTGTCAGTGACATAAAGTTGCACTCAGCTCAGGTTTGTCTTTACAGACGTGTGAATCATCTCTAAAACTTTGACAAGCGTCTGCTGTATCTCGATATCGGAGTGGGAATCAAACCCTAAAATGTGTCGTGTGGTTTGTTGTGGAGTTTAATCACCGCGTGCCTGTGCAGGAGTTGGTGTGTCTGTATGTTTACACTGCAGACGGTGGGATTTGTGCTGAATGTAGGCCAGCAGTATCCCTCTTACGTCAAAGGCGGGCGGGCAGATGCAGGGGGAGAGAGCTGCTGCTGCTGGTGGTTGTTGTGCAGCTGTGGCCATGGAGGAGGAGGAGGAGGAGGAGGAAGAGGAGGAGGAGGGCTGTGGTGCACATCAGTCTGCCAGAGCACCGCTGGCGGTGAACAAGAGGAGACGCAGATAGGAAGCGAACAGAGGAGTGCCAACGATGAAGACCGTCCTCAGCCTGCACAGGAAATGGGCCCATGCGGTCAAGACCATTCGCATCCTGCAGGGACTCGTGAGTGCGATTCTGCTGCCGTGGATCAGATTCGATCAGATCTGTGGCCCCCAGGGGGGCATCTGGACCTGACTGGTTCTGTCATGGATCTGAGTTTTGCTCTGGGTTTTTCTTATAATCTATAAATGTTGTCTGTAAAGTTGTGTCGAGTCGAGTTTTGTTTTAAAATTAGGGATCTGAACTCGCAGAAAAATGGCACCAAACTGGAATCAAAATTAATTATTGGATTTCCAGAGGGTGAAGAAAGTTTGTCGAAATCAGAACTGACACGTGGTGATTTTTAAAAAAGAAAAACTCTGAGAATTTGTGTTTTCAGCTTTCCACTTGGTCTTAAATGATGGAATATTTTTAAGAAAAGTTGAGTTTGTACTCCGTTAGGACCGACGGGCACGAGTGGATTAATTGATCTGTCGCTTAACGGAAACGAGTGATAATAATTTGATTTTGCAGCATTCACAGATGCTGTTGGTTTTCTCTATTTAATAGGACTGCAAGATTGGATTTTGGTTTAACCTGTGGCTTCTCTTGATGATTAATCAAGCAATAATGGATAGATTAATTGATAAGGTTGTCAGTTTATTGGCTGTTAACTGATCAGAAGTTTAGCAGATGTGTATCTTTTGGTTGTTTTATGTAACCTGTTGGTGGTTTCACTGAACCTTCTGTCATCCTGAATTATTCCTTTTCAAAGAAAGTGAGCGGATGTTCAAGTGTCCTCATCAATATTTAATCAATAAGCGTCAGGAGTTTCTCAGCAGAGGCCTGTCATTGTTCTTCTGGGAGCCTTCTGGTTGTGTAACAACGGCGCAGGCTAATGAACTGGCTTTTGTCGTTACATCACGTAATACGTTATTAATCTGTTCGGTGAAACGAAACCACTCACGGTAATCTTTCCTTTCTGTCCACAGAACCCGGTCATGGAGGAGACCGTGTGGGAGCAGTACACCGTGACCCTGCAGAGGGTGAGTCCATCTGCGCCCAAAAAAAAAACACACACACACCAGATTTACAACGTTTACATTAACTGCATAAAACCCCCGGCTGTTCCTGCTGGTTCACAGGGAGTTCATTTAAATTATTAGTATTGACACAGAGCGGTCAGCCAACAGTGATAAGACCTACAGTCCTCTGATTGAGACAAAACTTGTGCCATCATTAATACAAATCACAATAACTTTCATTTTAAAGTGCTCATAATTTCTCCAGACCCCACTGAAGACACCAATATCATGAATTTAGGGTTATTACTGCACAAATAACACATACTACACATGTATTTAGGGCTTATACTGGTGTACTTGTTGGTGTATTTTTAGGCAAAAAACAGATTAAATTAAAACAGAGAGGATTTAGTATTTAAAAAAAGCTCTAAAAATCCACTGTATGCCACTTACTCAGCTTCAAATGACAGAAAGACAAAGTTAGGGATTAGCTGGTGAACACAGAGCTGCTACATGATGCTACTGTTAGTCTGTGTTTACTCTGTGCAAATTAAGCCACTGTTTGCTAACATCTCTAATTTATAAGGTGATGATATGTTAATGTTTTTACAGGCATTGTCCCCAAGTGGCCAAAATCAGTTAATTCAGGTTTAAAATTATAGGTAAATGTAACTTCTTTATTTCTATTTGTTTGTTTGTTTGTAAAGTACCACTTTGTTTTTGCATGCTCCAGCTTTCAGATATCACGATTTTTGGTCTGTTGTTACAGTCTCAGGCTAAGTAAGAGGTTGTAACTGAAGTTAAAAGTTTGAAATCTGCTAACTTGTGTTTAGGACCTTATTTAAACACTTTTTTCTACCAAAAAAGCAAAAGTTTTCAAGAGTTAAATTTTAAGTGTTTCCAATACTCGAAGCTACTGATAATAGTAGAAATAATCGCCGTCGTTTTTCAGCCACGTTCCAGCTTCTTAATTCAAACTTTAAATGTGCTGGATTAGAATTTTATCACATTCGTACCCCCATGTCGCCACCAGCCAAATTAAACCTGGCGTTAATGTTAAACACGTGTACGACTGTGTGAGCAGAGCAAACCAGTTGAGCTTAGGTAATCATCGTGATAAGCTCATTGTTTCGTGCTGCAGTTCACTGGAGCCAGAAAAGCAGATTTAGAGCAAAAAAGGTCCTCTGCTGCAGGCATGTGACCCCCCAACTCTCAACCCCACCACAGCCAGCTGTCACAGTCTGGGTCTGTACGTCTACTTTTTAAAAATTCTCCTCCACCATTTGTAGAGAACTGAGTCGTCTCCTTAAACACGATGTCTCTGCTGCAGCCTCAGAACATCTCTCACCTTGTCTAGGTTAAAAAAAACAGTCTCCAAGAGTTCATTAGGCTTCACTAGACATGAAACTCAACTTTCATCTGCACCTCTATCAAAACTTACTATATTTATGAGACACATTTAACTGACAACGTGTTTTTAGCCTCATTTAGCCAACTTGATACCTGTAACACTGGCCTTACAGACCAAATGCACAAAGGCACATACGGCAATCATAACTTTACAACAACAGACTAAAAAAAACACGTGGACAACAAAAGATACAGTTACAAGCAAACACAGCAAGCACAAAACTCCAAAAACATGCAAAGCAGACAAGGCAAACACTGTAAAATGAACAAGAAATACAGATCCTGTTGGAATTACTCAGATTATTATTATTGAGACAAATGAATTGCATTTTTAAGGGCATAAACATGCTCAAAAAAATCACAAAATTTTGCACAACCATCAGACCCGGAGAACATTTTAATAATTTATGGGTCTTGTTTTGTTTGTTTTCACTGTGTTCAGCCAGATTTCACTGAACACAAACCAAAAACAAACCTGGATCCTTGGAGATTTGAGCGATGCAGAAGCAAGGCGCGATAAGATAAAAATGTTTCTTATCTCTGTCTTTGGCAAAGTCAAGCTGGTATTAGGTAATGAACATGATATGTGGACACATCTGGAGGAGGAGGAGGACAAATCAGGCAATCTGCTGCTTTAACGTCCTGCAGACTGGGGGAGCTGGAAACACACCTGACTGGTCTGATCAGAAAAATACAAATAACATCCAACATTAAATCCCATTAACACTGCCTTAGCGCTGCTGGAAACTATAATATAACATTATAATAAATCCACATTTATCTGCTTTTTATGCCGCTGTGGTGATTTTCCTGGTTTCACCTTAGTTTAAAAACTATAAGCTTGTGTTTTCCTGTGGGGCAGAGAAAATCCTCAGGCCTCTTGGGGTCGTAAAACCTTTTCAGAAATCAGATAACGTCAAACTTACTTTATTGTCAAGCTAAAAACAAAGCTCAGGATCTGAAACATTGACATTTTGGGGACATCTGACAGTAGCAATCTACTTCTCTGGTTTGGTTTTTTGTTTGTTTGTTTGTTTGATTCTTCACTTAATATCTTTAAAACATGACATAATTCATTTTTAAGATTATTACACAGGAGTGTGAATGTCTTATTCTCCTGCGGTCCTTCATTTTCGCTTGCGTTTGTGTCTTTTTGCTCGCACTTTCTCCCTCCCCCAGCCACCATGGCCATCTGCTAGAGACAGAGGGAAGTGGTGGATATTGTGTTTTTTAAATTTATTTATTTATTTAAGTGCAGATGGAAGGGAGGGGATAAAGAGAAAAAAAAGGGGGGGTCATCAAATCTCTGTCCTAATCTCATCTGGACAAATTGGAGCAGTGGCAGGTAGAATCGCTCGGAGCCAAAACACATCTCCAAAAGAAGGAGTGAGACTTGAGTTGTTTGTAGATTAAAATCTCACTGTAAATAAAGTGTGTAGTACACGATAACAAGCACAGACACGAGTGCTCATGTACACACATGAAACTTGAGAACATTACAAAGCCGAGGATTAGCATTGTTGCTAATCGCGCACACGATACACGAAGCTGTTGCAGAGTCATACGTGACTCCAGTGCACAACATAGGGATTACAGGACCACTCTCTCTCTCTGTGATACAGAATAAACTCCACGTGATTTACATGTTTTCTCTCTTTGTGTCTCAGGATCCAAAGATGGGCTTTGGCATTGCAGTGTCGGGGGGGCGGGACAACCCGAACGAGGAAAGCGGCGAGACATCCATCGTGGTGTCTGACGTCCTGCAGGGAGGACCTGCTGACGGCTTGTTATTGTGCGTACTCTGTAGTAGTGTTAACTTCCATTTTGCCAAACCAATGACTCATTTAACAAATCATTTAATGTAATTTATTTGCTTTTTATATGACAACAGGGATTCATTTTACTCAAGTATATGCATCAAAAAAATACTGATTATTTTTAATAATTAAATAAAAGTTCAAAGCATATTTTTATGGCTCAAATGATTTATTTACTTACTTATTGGAAAGGATCCAAGCAACTGTCTGAACAGAGGCAAAGCCTTATAAGCGTATTTATAAAAATAAAAAATACATTTATAAAAGTTAGGACACTAAGAAATACCAAAAATATCTTTTTCAGTTTGGTTTGTTTAAGTAATATCCGCGTGTGTTTGTGTGTTTAGTGAGAATGACCGGGTGGTGCAGGTGAACGCCATCCCCATGGAGGGGGCCATCCACTCCTTCGCCGTCCAGACTCTCAGAAAATGTGGCAAAGTCGCAAAAATTGTGAGTAAAAGATTTGGTTTGTTGTTTGAATCTTATTGTTATTTTGTTGTTTTGGGAACTTGTCTACTTTCTTTCTAGTTTTCGGTCTCTGAAAAGGCTACAAACTCAATACAATTCGATTTGTTTGTGACCCTGACCTCTGACCTCTGACCTTTTTGTTTACCTACAGACAGTGAAGAGGCCCAGGAAGGTTCCGGTCAACCTGCTGAACCGTCCCCCATCACCCGACGACAGAGTCTTCAACAACGACTACAACGACGATTACAACTATGACCAGGACCGCCGCAGCGTGTACAGCGGGCGGAGTGGCGGCGGGCGTGACCACAGCCTGGAGAGGGAGCGAGGCGGCGGCTACATGGATTCTGGCTACCACACGCACGAGCGAGACTATGACAGGGACTATGACCGACGAGAGCGTGGCAGAAGCATGGAGAGGGACCTCAGCCCGGACCGGCAGTACAGGAGAGACGGCAGCAGGGGTCGCACTTTGGATAGAGAGCGCAGCCCGGATCGCCGCTACCGGAGCGACCACATGCTCGACCGCGACTACAGCCCGGACAGGAAGTACCGCAGCGAGCGCGCGTTGGACCGAGACCACAGCCCGGATCGGCGCTACCGCAGCGAACGAGCCCTGGATCGGGAGTACAGCCCGGACAGGCGTTACCGCAGCGAGCGAACCCTGGACCGCACCAACAGCCCCGACCTGCGCTACAGGCAAGACAGCCACAGCCCGGGACGAGGCCACGGGCGTGACCACAGCTTCGAACGAGGGCGGGAGCGCATCCCCAGCGAACCGAAGAAGTACGATGAGCCGATGAGGCGAAGCGGGAGCAGGGATCACCTGGACCACTCGCCGTCACCCGCCGCCATGCCCATCCCTCTGCCACGCCCAGTCCGGGACCTGGAGCCACTGGAGAAACCGCTGAATGTGCTGCTGCTGAAGAACCGACCCAACGAAGGTGAGAATCAAACACACCTAAACCTACTTACTGACGTTTGGCTTTGAGATGCAGCAAAATATGCGGTTGGTGCTGTTTAAAAATGGTTAAAAGAGCTGGGTATCATTTGAGACAAGAAGGAAAGAAACAAGACTACCTGTCAGATCAGCTTTCTGAAAATTACCTCAAAAATGTGGAAGTGAGACTCTGTTTTAACCATAAACCAATCAGAGTAGAGTCAGGTATTATAAATGTAGGTTGTACAGCCTGTTTATGTGTTGATACTAGTAAAAAAATAATGCTTTGTTTTGTCGTTTTCTTACCATCTTTTCCAGAGTACGGCCTTCGTCTGGGCAGCCAACTCTTCATCAAGGAGATGACCAGCACTGGACTCGCCAGCAGAGACGGGAACCTGCAGGAGGGAGACATTATACTGAAGGTAAAGTCAATGTTTGCTTTGCAGGAACGTAAAAAAAATTGTCAGAACAAGTTCCCAGAGACCAGAGGGATGTTTTTAAGATGCATATGTTGTCCCAAACTCAAAGATATTCAGTTTACACTGATGTAAAATGGAGTAAAGATTCATTTCATTATAAAAATTGGTTTCAAATCCCTTCTTCTATTTGCATCTTATCTGAGGATTTCGTCATGATCGCTCTCCCTCTCCATAACCAAACTGTTCTGACTGCACTTGATCCACTTGTTTCTTTGCTTAGCATCTATCTGACCCGTCTCCTTAATCTCCTCTGTCCTCCTCTCCCCTCTCTTCCTCTTGTCAGATTAACGGCACCGTGACGGAAAACCTGTCCCTGAGCGACGCCGGGAAGCTGATCGAGAAGTCTCGCGGGAGGCTGCAGCTGGTGGTGCAGAGGGACAAACGGCAGGTGCTGATCCGAGTCCCCCCGATGGTCGACAGTGACTCGGAGCTCGATGGTGAGAGACAATCGAAAATGAAAAGCAGCAGGTCCTACCCAGTGTAGAGGCAAACCTGGCGAGTGGCCACATCATCCACATATATACATATATATACTCACTGCATATGAACTTCATATTAATCAACTGTGGAAATGTTTGTTGTTGTTGTTTGTTGTTGTTTGTTGTACTTGTCCATCAATACTGTTTTTTCCCTTCATAAAATAAAAGTTTTACTCACACATCAGTTTTTAGTTTTATTTAAATATTATTTTAAACGTGTTACAAATAAGCAGGAAAAACCGCACCCAACAATCCATCCATCCCTATTCCTCCACCGTCATGATCACTCACTCTTTTATACCTGTTTTTAATGTCACATGACTAGATTGTGTGCTGTGATTGGTCGCAACCAATCTAGATAAGTGGTGTGAGTGGATTGTTCACTGACCAAATGTTTGCAGGGAGGAGGAGGAGGAGGATGAAGGGAGGAGGCGGGGGAGGGGGGGTAACAGCCGGAAGACTTGTGACCCACTTTGTCTGGTTTTGGGACTCAGCGTGTGTGTGTGTGTGTGTGTGTGTGTGTGTGTCTGTATGTGTGAAAGTGCCCACTCGCCTCTGGCGGGGTGATCTAATCCGCCGTCATAATCCTGCTATTGGATATGACAGAATTTCATTATGTTAAGGTTTGCACCGCAGCAGCAGCAGCCGCCTGGTTTCTACCGTCCAGGATCCATCTCTGTTAAGATCTCAGAGAACAATAGGGACCGACTGTGTTTGTGTGTGTGTGTGAATGAGGATTTTCAGCTCTGTCGGAATCAAATCACCTCAAGTGCATCTACTTAACTTTTTCCTCTGTAATGGTTTTGCAGTGTTTTATCACTCCTGTCATGCTACAGTACACAGGAATGCAACCTAAAACATCCTGTTGCGTTTCAGTTCTTTGTCGCGATCGAGATTCTTAGAGCTGGTGCTGTATAATAATTAGCAGCACGCCAAAATGTGAGCCTGACCTTCACCTGACGCCAGTGTTTTTTCTGCTTTCAAGACCTGTGGGGCAGTTTGAATCACGTAAAACCCTCATTATGTAACACAGGTGCATCAAGGAGAAATTAGGCGTTTCACTCTTAAGATCGAACACAACAAAAAAAAAAAAAAAAGACTCCACACAGACAGCTTGAGTCTTTTGTTGGCTCAAAAATGTTTTCGTTGTTGTGTTGCAGATATCTCAGAGATCGAGTCCTACCGCTCCTACTCGCCCCAGGACGACAGGCGGGGCCACCACTCTGACCTGTCCTCACACTCCTCCAATGAGAGGCTCAGAGAGAAGCCCAGGTAAGCTTTTCGTTAACTCCTCAGCCGCCTAAAGATTTGAAAGATAACTCAGGTATTTTTGCATCTGGGCCTTATTTTGTTATGTTTTTGGGTGTAAATGGTTGATAAAAATCTTTGGAATCAGTGCAGTATTGAGTAAGAACAATGTACAATAGTCAGTATCAGTGTTGGCAGAAGTATTTTATATCCTTTACATAAGTAAAAGTACCACACAACAACACAAACAAACAAACTGAGCTGGCTCCCATGTTCTGCTCAGTAAAATGACTGTTTTTGTCAATGGAGTCTGGCAGTGATATAGAGCGATGTTTCTGGTTAAATAAAAAGGATCTTACTCTTTAATAAAAAGCTCGATCTCTGTAGGAATCCTATCCATAATGTTATTTTGCTTAACTTTCAACATTATCGTATAGATGACGAAAGCCGCAAAAGAACTGAGTTTAGAGAGGTTTTATTAATCTGCATGTTGTTAAATACAGCAGAAAAAAATCAGGATTATGTAGGATTATGTTGCTTTACGCTTCATGAAGCTTTGCCATTCCATCATATCAAATTAAATCTAAAGAATTCCAGTGGTGATCATTATACATTCTTTTCTAATCCTGGATTTAAATATGAGGAGGAGTTTCTCTGCATTGATCGTCGTGGTCTCATTAGAAATTAAGACATATTCTGATGCTTGTATTTGTGATACGAGCAGAGAGGAACCGCCCAACAGGCTGGCAAAAATGGGCGCCATGCCAACACCGTTCAGAGGTGCCGACAGAGCCGTAGAGGACACGCCCCCTTTGCAGGCTGAGAGGGAGGAGGCACGACCAGAAACACCACCAGGTAAACGTTTTTCCTGAGTTTTAGTAATGTACCAGTTGATTTGAAACATTAACATGTCTGTTTTTGTTATGGTTTCTTTAGTGCCAGCAGTCACTGTAGCCCCGAAGGTTCATGCTCCTCCCAAGGTGCCAGTAAAGCCGAGCATGGAGGATCAGGAAGTCTATGGGTCAGTTATCACTAATTATCCAGGATCACACTGTCTGTTGCTCAGCCAGAGATCCACTACAACTCTACATTAATTTCTTTTTGTGTCTCTTACCTGTTGCTTTGCGTCGTTCAGACCGAACACAGTGATGGTGCGTTTCCAGAAGGGCGACAGCGTGGGCCTGAGGCTGGCGGGAGGAAACGACGTCGGCATCTTCATCGCCGGTGTTCAGGAGGACAGCGCCGCTGAGCAGGAGGGACTCCGCACGGGGGATCAGATCATGAAGGTGAGGCTTCGTTCAAAACCTGCAGGTGAAATTAAGATGGTTCAGAACATGTTCAAAGACTGTGAAAGTCATTATTAGTTTGTGGAGCTGTGTGTATATATATGTGTGTTTTCTTGTCCATTTTCAGGTGAACAACGTGGACTTCAGAGGCATGGTGCGAGAGGACGCTGTCCTCTACCTCCTGGAAATTCCCAAGGGAGAGGATGTAACCATTCTCGCTCAGAGTAAACCTGAAGGTACTGCACTTTATAGATAATGACTGCTAATAAATAATAGAAATACTTACAGCTGTTAATAGTGTTTCTCATTTGCTTTCTTCTCTCAGTGTACAAGGACATTTTAGCGTCCGGCAGAGGCGACTCTTTCTTCATCAGGACCCACTTTGAGTACGAGAAGGAGGCTCCACAGAGTCTTCCCTTCTCCAGAGGGGAGATCTTCAAAGTGACGGACACGCTTTACGATGGCAAGCTGGGCAACTGGCTGGCAATCCGCACCGACAAAGACAACCAGCTGCTGGAGAAAGGAATCATCCCCAACAAGAGCAGGTGTGTGAAGCACCATTAGTCACTACCTACAAATTCATCATCTGATCAACAATAAAATACTTAAGTTTTGTTTTTATTTTGTTACTTACAGAGCCGAGCAAATGGCCAACGTCCAGAACGCTGCCCGGGCCGCATCAGGCAACGACAGAGGAGACTTCTGGAGGCTGAGAGGTCAGAGGGCGGCCAAGAAGAAGGATCTCCGCAAGAGCCGAGAGGACCTGAGCGCCGCTCCGGTCACCACACGATTCCCTGCCTACGAGAGAGTGGTCTTACGCGAAGGTTAAAAAAAAAAGAAGTTATCCATTGGCAATTTAAATGGAGGTGTATTGTTGCTGTCTTGTGACTGAATTTGTATTCTGCATGTTTTTTTTCAGCTGGATTCAAGAGGCCTGTGGTGATATTTGGTCCCATTTCTGATGCAGTAAATGACAAACTGGCCGCTGACATGCCGAACGACTTCGTCATTGCCAGTAAGTGCAAACATCATTATCACTTCGTTGTGAATTGTTTTTAACCAGCTGCTAATAAAAAACAGATTTATGAAGAATTTCTTTCCTCCTCCAGAAACGGAGCCTAAGGATGCAGGAAGTGAGAAATCCTCCGGGGTGGTGAGGCTCAACACCATCCGACAAATCATTGAACAGGTACGGCTGAGAAGAAAAAAGACGTAGCTTTATGAAAATAACGTTACACCATCTTAACATTTAACAACTCCTCCTCATTTCCTCAGGACCGCCATGCTCTTCTGGATGTGACTCCCAAAGCTGTGGACACTCTGAACTACACCCAGTGGTATCCCATTGTCGTCTTCCTGAACCCCGACAGCAAGCAAGGCGTCAAGACAATGAGGAACCGCCTCGTACCCGGGTCCAGCCGCAGCGCACGCAAACTGTACGAGCAGGCCGTCAAGCTCAGGAAGACCTGCTCGCACCTGTTCACCGGTAGGTTATAAGTGACTTCTGCTTCTCTGGGTTGCACATGAACGAGCTCCAAACACAGCTCCTTGAGTTTGTTGCTCTGCTCTGTGTCCGAGTGAAGTCGTCTAGTAACGTAGATATTTGAGGCTTTCTTGAAAACCACTCATTCAAAAAACTTCACAGTCGACACTGCACTTACCTGGGTCCTCAACAATACTCCTGCAAAGTTTGAAGTCAGTCAGATGAGCGGTCGTCAAGAAAATTGAAAGACAGACAGAAAGACAGAGATTTCTCCATTTATAGCTAGAAGAGAAAAAAGGAGGAGCAACAGAGGTGGGATGGACAATCACAACAACATTAAAGATAAATTGTAAATGTAGATGTAGCCTAATAAAAGAAGACATAAAAGAAAAAACAGAAAACTTACTGAGCTGTGTTGTTTTTCTTGGTTTTGTTTAGCAACCATCGACCTGAACTCAGCCAACGACGCGTGGTATGGCAGCGTGAAAGAGTCTATTCAGGAACAGCAGGATAGAGCTGTGTGGGTGTGTGAGGGCAAGGTGAGTCTTATTACCTGTGTGACTGACTGACTGACTATCTTTACATTCAGAATAGATAGATATTAGAATATGAACCTCCTCTTCTCAGCTGGACGGTTCAGAGGAGGACCTGGATCTCCACGACGACCGCATGTCCTACCTGTCGGCGATGAGCGCCGACTACCTGAGCATGGACAGCCGTCTAACCAGCGACTATGAAGACACGGCCGACGAGGGCGGGGCTTACACCGACAATGAGCTGGACGAGACGCTGGACGATTCCCAGCCCGTGTCGGCCATCAGTCGATCGTCGGAGCCCGTGCTGCCAGACGAGGTGAGGTGCCGTCCTCTGATCTTCACCCTCCATTCACTCAGTGTCACGTTTCAAAATCTGACCCTCCTCTGTGTGTGTTCGTGTAGAAGTTTCACCCTGAACCCCGGGCTCGTATGAGGAGGTCAGGGAGCAGAGAGATGCTGAACAGAGAGCCCAGCCCCCCCCCTTCTTTTGTCCCTGAACCCCCGAAGGTGAGAACTTCCCCCTCCTTCCTCCTCCTCTGCACTCCCTCCTGTAATGAAAAACTGAATTTGCCAAACTCAGACAAGAAGATTAATCATTCCTTAAGAAGTATGGAGTCATGAAATGTCCCTTAAATAGATTAAATAAACTGAAGAACCTCATAAAACCCCACTTCTAATAATCAACAATTTCCCCGTTTCTGTCGCTGAGTTACTTTTGATACTATGCAAATATACTGACACTAAAATGATTCTTTTTCTGAGGAGTTTATAAAATCCAATTTTTCATTTAACAGAAATTAGTCAAAGTTCTCAAGTGTTTACTGTCTAAACACATGCATACATGCAAGAACTTTGTGTCAATAAATGTCTAAAATCTGCACATTTTGGATTTAAATCTTTAAAATGTTTTCAATTTGCTACAGACAAATTTGAGTTGGTACTAAAAAAAAAAGGTTTTAAATAAAAAGAAACTGAAAAAATACGTAAAATTGTTGGAAGTAATTGTTTCAACATTTAAATCTGTAACTGATGATTTCTGGAGCCTGAACATTTTGAAAGCAGTATAAAAGGTTTCAAATGGACCATAACAATCTTAACCGGTCCCCTGTCCTCACCTGACAGGTGCGGGCTCAGACTCGGACTGACTCATCGCGGAGCTATGACTCACACTCCAGCAGCACCATCAGCAGCGACGCAGTGGGCGGAAACAAGCCGTTGCCCCCTCCCGTTGCCCTGAAGCCCACCGTCCCCCGTCTGAACCAGCACACAGAGGAGCAGAGCCCGGGGAAGAAGGAGGAGGACCCCGCCAACAAATCCTTCCTGGGCAAGGTTAGAATTATTATTATTTTCATTTGTTCATTGCTTTGCAACAAAATGGATTCCTATTCTGACCTATTAAATCTCAAAATTTCTGACATCTTTCAGCTTTTAGATTTGACTTTGACTCAGTTTTTAAATAATTTTTATTTCGTTTTCTTCCCTTCTGACTTTCATTGCTTCTAATATGAAATAGAAAATGGGTGACCAGGTAACTGAACGTGTCTGAGTCCTCATTTCAAATCCATAATCACTTACCATCCATTGTAACACTGTCTCATCATCTTCACTCTCAAACGTTTCATCTGACAGTCACTCTCCCTAAAAGTCGTATCTTTTATTTATCAACAAAAATGAAACATGAGTTAATGTTTGTTTGTTTGTTTTCTACCAGATTCAAGCGTTTGAGAAGATGGACCACCTGGCTCGAGCTCAGAGGCTCCTGGAGCTGCAGGAGGCAGAAAATGCTCGGGTCAGTGCTGTTGTTATTAATGTTACTGTTATTATTTTATTGGCCTGAAGCAGCAGACTGAGCATTGGGTTCACTGTTTGGTAGCTCTGCCCTGATCCTTGATGTGGCAACAAAATAATAACCTGGGTCTTGCTCCTTTCTCTTCTCACAGCTGGAAATCGCCCAGAAGCATCCAGACATCTACGCCATCCCAGTGAAGCTGCCAAAACCCAACCTCAACCGTCCTCAGCCAATAGGGTGAGAGCATCACTCTTCGTCAACATGATAAAAATGACATTTTTTTAAGTGAGGTGTTGTAGATAATTATCCGTTACTCTCATGAGATGAAAAACTAACCTGCTGGATCGCTGCTTTGGTCATGTGTGTAATCAGTTCGAGCTCCAACCCCGAGCCCCAGACGCCGTCCAGGACGCCGTACGCAGAGACGAGAGGACACGACGATGACGATGAGGCCGAGTACCGCAGACAGCTGGCCGACCAGACCAAGAGAGGATACTACAACCCGCAGAAATACAAGGACACTGAGCTGTAGGCCGGAAAACCAGGAAGTGGCATCATCACCATCATCATCATCCCAGAGCTCGTCGCCATGGTAACAGCTTACACAGCTTCACCTAGGTGTGAAGTCTCTGGACATTTTCTTTGTAGTCAGACTCCTGGAAAGACATCTAGTTTCAACACTAATTTCAGACACTTTTCAACGCTGTTGTCTCACAAAAAGGCCTGGTTCACCTGCCCTGGTTCTTCTTATGGACCTTTTCACACCTGATGTTTCAGCATGTGTATATACAGTACATATACATATATATATATATATATATATATAAATATATATATTGTTTTTATGTGTCTGAAAAGATTTTTGTTACAAGCGAGTCTTTATTGTGCCCCATTACACCAACACCAAACCCCAGTTTGTGCCTCTCGTGCCGTTACATTAAAGTCACAGAGCTGAGCATCAGTTTTTCTGACAAATAAAATTTTTCTGCAGTTGTGTAATACATTCATTTTAGTTAATGGATGCATTATGCCTCTGCAGAAAATAACAAACAGAACAAGGTCAAATGGCTTTTCCAGCTGCCATCTTTGTTTTGGTCAGGAAAGAGTCACAATTGGTTAAAAATCTTTTTGAATTTTCTGGAAATGCCATCACAACAGTATTAAGTGTTGTTTAACAAACTTATTGTTGTTTCATTGCTCGTCGGGGAGTTATCTTTCAGGAAGACAGAGGATTAGCTCTGTTAGTGGGATGTAATGGTGACACATGAGAGGCAGAAACTGGAGCTAGCCAACATCACGCTGCACCCACACCATAGAGTGTTGTAGACTGTTTGAGTGCAATCAAAAAGTTCTGAGACTGCGCAAAGACAGGCAAAAACAGCACCTGATTTAAACAGCCATCACCTTCAAAGCGGCCATCTTGTGTATCATCTGAAAGTGGTCACAAAAACGCCTTAATCTAACGAAGGTTATTTCTCTCACCTGGCGTGTGAGCATTTATGTGCTGCACTCAGAAGAGTCTCAGAAAGTTTTGATCGCACCTCGGACACAGTGTTAACAGCTGCTCTGAGGTCAAACAGGTGTTAGTCTCCCTCTTCTCACCTCTCTCCTGCCAAGTTGTCTCTGATTTATCGTTGGCCTCTACATTCCTTGTTGTATATATTTATACACTACACTGTAAAAAGTGCCTTGCAGCTCAGATTTCACTTCAGAAAGAACAAAAAAGGGGTTATATTCACCAATTTTCAAAACTGACCAAACACAAGTAGATTTAAAACAACTGGAAATTTCCTTCCTACTGTTTTACTTTTCCTTTAATGGCAGCTTTGAAGGTTGAAGGTTCCCTTCACCAAAGAAAAACAATGGAGATGCTAAGCTAAGCTGAAGTAAAACGTGTCTGTAGGTGACTGGAAAACATTTATGTTAAAGTCAGTAGGAACAGACGGACCAGGTAAACAATGTCACAGATTTTACTGTTGTTAAAATATTGGTGTAAAGGAAGCAGCGCAGCATAAATCTGACGTTTCTGTCCGTCTTTACTGTTTGCAACACAGAGACAATCACATTTTTATTGTGTCTAATGTTTTTATATTGAATATTTGCTGAACTCAGTCAAGTCTTTGTACATGGGAGTTTTGGGAACGTGGTGATGACAATCATGTTGGTTGATTAGTTTCTTTAAAATGTCTGTTAGTTTGTGATTTTCTTTTTTTTTTTTTTAGTTTGTGATATCCTGAGTGTTACAGGACTCTTGGGAAACTAATAAATAAATCTTTTTTTACATCGTGTTATCTTAAAATCTCAGGTTCTACTTTTGCTATCGGAGGAGTCACGAGAGGTTAAAGGCTGCTTGAAACTGTTTATACCAGTTGTAAATGGCTCAGATTGTTATTTTAAGTGTCTGACAACATTATGGATAGAGATACAGAGATAGAGCTTTCTCTTAAAGAGTAAGATCTTTTTTGTTTAACCAGTAACATCATTATATATCAATACCAGACTCCATTGGGAAAAACTGCAATTTTACAGCACTGAGTACAGGAGGTTATTGGAATACTGCTGCCTCGATCTGTTAGTTTGTTTGTGTTTTTGTGTGGTACTTTTAACTTACAGAAGGGATCTGAATACTTCTTCCACCGCTCAAAGTCACACACCATCACAAACTAACTAACCGAACATGGCAGGGGTATTCCAGGAATTCCTGTGTTCTGCTCAATAAAATTCATGTTTTTCTCAATGGAGTCTGGTAGTGAAATATAATGTCAAACCAAAATCTTTCTCTTTAACTAAAAGCTCTATTACTGCAGGAATCCTATCCATAATGTTGTAAGTCACTTCACTGGATGTACTTTGACATGGATTATTGCGCCGTTTGTTTACATTTGCAGCACCCGGGTTCACTGCTCTTGCTCTATACAGCACTGAGATCAATCATTTCCTCCTAAAAACATGGGAAAATACTGGAGCTATCCTTAAATAATCTAATGGTGTCATAATTAATAATATACATTATCTACATTTTGCTGCTAATGGCTGTGTGCTCTTATACTATTTTTACACTGCTTTATCAGTACTTTTACTTAAGAAAAGAATCTGAATACTTCTTCCACCGCTGGATGATTCTGATGCAGTAAAAGAGGTTAAATTTAGGTGGATGGACATCCCAGATTTGTTGTGATTTCAGGCTAAAATTCATGGAAAAGTTCACCTTTGATTCAGAAAATAGTTTGGAAAGATAAGATAGCTGGGTTTGAGTCGTTTCTGTGCATACCTCCATGCAGTAATTTCTTGTCGCTCTCAAGCAGGAACTTTAAACAGCTAGACTGCATTCAGCTCAAATCCTGTTGAAACCAGACAACAAACCAGAATTTACAGTCTTTTTCTTCATAGAGTTTATTCAGTAGAACTGTACATGCATTCCCCGATAGCTCCAGTGTAGAAGTTTTTGTATCACTTGGTTCGCCCTGACAACTTAAAGGTCCAACATGATTAAAAGTACATTCAGATATTACAGCTATTTAACCAAAAAAAAGGTAATATTTACTCTTGTTTTCCACCTAAATATGCACAATAAAATCCACAATTTCTCTTTGGTCGAACATAACACATCACATTAACACTCGGCCTAGTGAGATAATCTGCCTTCTGCTGTCATACTGTAGATGTACATGTTTACATGACAGTCCACTGTACAGATTAAGGCAAGTCAAGTGATATCAAACAGGATACAGAGAGGAGGAAAGGTATTTAAACAACCTAAAGATGGAGGGACAGTAGTAAAGAGACTGAGTGCTGTGAGTGAGAGGAGTGAGGAGTGTGTGTTCAGATGTAGACTGGTTGCTCCTGTGCTGTCAGCAGACGGTACATGGCTGCAGGCATCGTCTTCATGTGGATCTGGAGCAGAAAGAAATAAAACTGAGGTTTTTTGTGCTTACATAAAAAAGCTAATTAAACTCTGCAACTGAGAAAGAGAAAGCTCAGAATTTCCCTGACCTCTCCCATGGCGTTAGACAGGATCTGAACGATCTTCTCGTGAGGCGTCGCCACGACGCTCTGGCTGTTGATCTCGATGATGCGGTGACCGACGCGAACACCTCCTCTCTCTGCAATGCCTCCCCTCATCAGGCTGCAGATCTACACACACACAGAGGAAGTGTAAAATGTGTCCTTGGTCTGTTACTAAGAAACTGATACTGGTTTGTATGAAGACAGAAAGACACTTAACAAAATAAAAGCTCTTCTTCAATACCAGACTCCATTGACAAAAAGTGGAATTTTACCGAGCAGAACACAGGAGCTGCTGGAATACGGCAACTTTGATCTGTGAGTTTGTTTGTGTTATTGTGTGGTACTTTTACTTATGTAAAGGATCTGATTACTTCTGTCACCACTGAAAGTCACACAATAACACAAACAAACAAACAGATGAAGGCAGTGGTATTCAAGCAGGTCCTGGGTTCTTCTTGGTAAAATTCCTGTTTTTGTGAATGGAGTCTGGTAGGGATATATAGCGATGTTTCCGGTTCAACAAAAAGGACCCTACTCTTTAATAAGTATCTCTGTAGGAATCCTATCCATAATGTCTGAGCCCAGACTTTACTCTGTATCTGTGTGTGATCCATCCTGATACTCACAATGCCGTTCTGGACGCTGAAGCCCAGCTGGTATCTGAGATCCGGCCTGCGGATGAGCACCATGGTGACAGGAGGACACCTGACGATGTTCATCTTGATCCTGGACTGAGACTTTAGACCCTGAGGGAGGACAGAGTCAAGTTAGCTACGAGAGTCTCAAGGCACTAATTTCAAGTAAACACAACACTGTCAACATGTCCACATACCTTGATGATGCTCTGGCAGGTGCTGAGCGGTAAACCCACCAGACTGGTCCCGTTGATGGTCATGATCTGGTCTCCGATGTTGAGCCGACCGGACTTCTCGGCAGGACCAGCATGCATCATGCTGGCGATGATGACGGTGGGGAGGATGGAGCCCCAGCCCGACTCCACTATCACCACACCCAGGATCTCTCCTTTCTGCTTCTCGATGTAAACCTGCGGGGAAACAAGTCAAGCTTTATTTCAAAACAAAGTCGTATTTTGAACCTGTGCCTCATTTTCCCCTTGGTTATGGGTGTAAACATAAAAAAAACAAACATAACGTTCCACATTATAGATATGATTCCTACAGAGATAGAGGTTTTTATTTAAGAGTAAGATCCTTTTTTGTTTAACCAAAAAAAGCTGTTTTACCAGTACCAGACTCCATTGACAAAAACAGGAATTTTAGCTCGCAGAATGCAAGAGCAGCTAATCTACCGCTGCCTCCATCAGTTAGTTTGTTTGTGTTCTTGTGTGGTACTTTTACTTCTGTAAAGGATCCGAATACTTCCTCCACCACTGAAAGTCACACAATAACACAAACAAACTAACAAATCGAGGGAGTGGTATTCCAGCATCTCCTAGTGCTCTGTTCAGTAAAATTCCTGTTTTTGTCAATGGAGTCTGGTATTGATATATAGCCATATTTCTGGTAAAAGAAAAAAGGATCTTACTCTTTACCAAAAAGGTTTATCTCTGCTGGAATCCTCTCTATAATGTTGTCAGACAATCATTCACACCCAAAAACACAGGAATATAACCTTAACAATCACCATTCAGTTTCAAACAGTTGAAATCTCTCCTAGTGAAGCAACACAGTCATCTAAACAACATGAAACAGTAACACTGCACCCCGTTTGAGCTTCTCGTGGCCAACTGCCCGATTCTGAAAAATGCGAGACGACAGCAGGCGTTCAGGGCAGCAGGGAGGAGGGAGGAGGGAGGAGGGTCTGAGGTCAGACCAGGTTGAGCGTCTCAAATTCACCTTCATACTGAGGTTACAGACTTTTTTTTTTCTCTCTTTCTCTCTCTCTCTCTCTTTCTAGACCAAATGACATTTTTCCAGTAGGACATCGGTCACACAGCTGTGACTCCAAAAATAACCAGCTGCTCATTTGAAACCACTGGAAGGCAAACTAACAGAGCAGACTGAGCAGAAAAATAAGAACTGGCTCATTTGAGCTCAAATATTAATGAATTCACCTAAACTGAAAGGTGCTGTTCTATATGGACAAAAGTTGAGTTAAATTCTAGCTGTAGTTAATGTTTTTCAAGGTGAAAACGTACCCAAAGATGAACTAAACTCAATTTAAGCTCGAGCAGTAAATCTGAATCTGCTGTGCCTGTGCTGCCACCTGCTGCTCGACTTACGTCTCTGCAGTTCTCAGACTTGGAGAAGTGGATGAGGTCGTCGTTGTACATGTCCTGAGTGTTGAGCAGGTCGCTGTACTCCCTCTGGCTCAGGTCCTCGGGGTCGATGCCGTTGGCCCTGAGGAACTCCTGGTAGGCGACGCTGAAGGACTGACCGATGGACTGAGCTATCAGCTGAGCCTGAGGGAGAGAGGGAGGGAGGGAGAAAGAGGAAGAGAGATCAGGACTGGAGCTTGTGAGTGACACTAACTTTTATACTTTCCTGTGGGAGTTTCATCTGCACAGACAAGTACTTCTCTACTTGTGAAGACACGCACCAACATGATGATTAATTCTAACCATAACCTAAAAATCAAGAACTTGTCACTTTACTGCTCGTCTTTCTTTCCCTTTTCGAATTTCTTTTGAGCAACGTCACCATGTTTCAGGATCTCAGCAAACAAAGCACCCTTATTTTACACTTTTCAGGTGTTTAATTTGAGGCTTTAATGAGCATAAGAAGATATATGTGTGGTTTTAAGCACCTAAAAACCATCACAATATGGTTTTACATCTCCTCCCTCAAGCTTCTCTCTGGAGCTCTAGCAGCATACTGGCTTCCTGACATCTGACAATCTGCTTGACTGAGTCACAACCAATGAAAATACTGTTTCCGTTTTGGACCTGGAAATAGTATTTTCGTCAGTCGTAACAGCGCACATTGTGCATCGTTTCCTTTGACATTTTTCTATCTTGATCTAAACAACAAAAAAAGGTTGGACATTGGGTCCATAGCTCAGTACAGCGACTCTACAGTTCAGGTTGTGCATGTTTATCCATGGTTTGAGCATTTGTCGATTATATTTTGGACATTTTAATACCTAAGGCCTCGATTCAATGCTTTTCATGACTTTTTAAGACCTACAGATTCCCTGTAACAGGCTTAATGTCAGTTATAACTCACGTCCTCGGACTCAAAGACGTGGCAGATCATCCTGTACAGCCGCCTGTCGTCGTGGGTCATGTTGGTCTGCTCAGCCGTGTGGTCCAGGTTTTCCTGCGCGCTGCGGGACCGGACCATCTTCCCCCGGGCCATCAGCACCACCATGTTACCGATGTCGGCTATGTAGGAGATCGTCCTCAGCGGCAGGTCCATTAAAGACTCCTAGTGATCCCAAAAAAAGACACGTGAAGATCTTAAATTAATTGCTTTTCGATGAGTCTTGCTATACAGAGACGTTTTTTAAAGAGGTTTGGAGAGAGAATCTGCTGCTCGATTCTTTCCCTTTGTACAATTATTTCATACCTGAGTGTCTGCATTGAGGACTTTGATCCTCTGTGTGGACATGAACAGATCGACCTCAGCCGTGGACGGAGCCTCGCTGTCGGGGCTCTGCACAGCCGCAGAGAAAACAACAAGAAGCAAAGTCGTGAACGGAGGAAGCAACTGGTTAATTAACAGCAGCGAAAGGAGGAGAGCAGGTGTCACAAGTGTCAAAAAGGCATCAAATGTAAGAGAGGAAACAAAAAAGGAAGAAAGTCTCGTGTAATCTGCATGCAACACACATTTATTGTGGAGGTAAAACTGGAGAGAAAACAGTAGAAACCAGCAATCTGCAGACCTATGTAACTAAATTTCCATACAGATCGATACAGTAAGTCATCTTTCACGTCACTTTAAAATCAGAGCGAATAAACAAGAAGATCTCACCTTTTTCCTGTTCTTTGCCTGCTTCTGAGCCGCCTGCAGTGATCAGAAAGCAGAAAAGAAAGACAACATTTTCAGCTGGATCAACAAAAACCCAATCGCCTCGTCCGCCGTAGAGTGCCTCCATGCCAAATGCCAAATTAATGGACAAAAAGGGACCTTAAAGGTGTGTGCTGCAAATGTGTCTGCATGTGTGTGGGAGGACAGTGATGTTACTGTCTATCACATCTGACAACAGCAGACCGCCAGAGGCCCCTCGCAGCAAAACACTATCAAAAAGTTTTCCCTTCATCAATGTGACACAAACGACCCCGAAGAAAGAGAAGCGACCTCATGTGTTTCTGGCAGACGCCTCGACACAGCTCAGGGTTTGTGTTTCCAAATGTTGGCATGTGCCACCATTTCTCTCTCTAAAATATTATCTGTGTTGTTTTTTGAGGTTTTAAATAAACCAAACCTGTTTCCTCATCTCCATCAGTACACATGATGAAAGTGGAGTTAATCTGATTCCACCTGGATTCAGACTTCTAAATATTAAGGGATGAAATGTTTCGACTTGTCATATTAAAGCAGCGTATAGGAAGTGTCTAAGAAAAGTTTCTGATGCTCCAGATTTTAAAAAAACTCAGTGTTCAGAGGAAGGATTACAGTCGACAAAAGACAGCAATCAACTTTAAGGTCAAACATGGATTGTAATTACACCAGAGGGGGGAGACAAAAGCTCTGCACTGCAGGTTTAAAATCAATACTTGGAAGATGCAATTTTCAAAGTCATTTTGACAGCAGACTTTTTAACATTAACGGTGGCTGTATGTTTTTGTTGTTTTGTTTTGGACATTTAATCTTGAGGTTTGGGAAAATGTGACCAGAATCTTTTTTGTATTATTTTCTGAAACTCTCAAGAATAGAGCTATACAAGGTCAAACTGACTGTCTCCCTGTTTGATATATTAGCGCCTACGTTTGTAATTGTTGACAGCAGGCGAGTTGGCATGAGATGCTTCCAATTCTTTAATGAGTACCACAAATACAGGCCTGAAGTTTACAGAAGATAATCCCAATTTAAGTCTCACATTTATAGAAACTAAAATGTGCAGTAAGGATGAATTTACATTAGGTTTTTGGATGTGTTCGTAAAGGCTTTAAAGAGTCAGTCAAGTCTCTTTTATCTCATAATTTTTGTTTTATTTCCTTAAACCTCTTTTCTGCTCGCGACTGGAAACCATGCTATTAAAACTCTGCTGCTGATTTAATCATAGGTTTCAAGTTTAGAGACAAAATAACTAAATGTAGTTTTTATATTTCATGATTTTTGACAATTCAACTTTTCTTTTTGATGTTTTTCAGACTGATGCAGCAGCAGCTCGTGTCTAGCCTTTGCTCTAAAAACTCTCTTCTATAAATGTCCATCATCAGATCTCTGTTAAATCTGACTTTACCGCTAACAGGCTTTTATCTTCTGTAGTAACAAAATGTTTTTGGTTGTTGTTGTTGAGACCCTCGCAGACCCCGGAGCGAACACGTCAGTCAGCGTCTCGTTTCACCCACGCTGCTCGGAGGCTCCGCAGGCTGCACATCACATCATCATAAGCTCGAGTCTGACTCCTGACCTGTGGTGGACGTCACCATGTTATCGCGCCATTAACAGCGGTCACGTCACCTCCCGTATTTCACTCCGTGGTCGACAGACAACTCATGTTATAATCAGCGTCCGCCTTTCTATGCCGTCCTGGAGCGTCCTTAGTCAGTGTCACAACAGACACGTCTGTTATTTCTCTGTATATTTTCATCATTATGTTGCTGTTTTCTGTCTGTATTTTTGTTTATTTGTCAGCTTGGAATAATCAGCTCCTGTCTGGACTATTCAGACATTCACGATGCATTTAATAATAGCACAAAATATATATTTTATGTATTGACTGATTGATTTAATTTCTTTATTTCTGCATATTGTAGATGTAAATGGACATGTATTAATTCTTTAAACACTTGAGATGTTTTTATTTCTTTCTAACTTATGAATCTAAAGAATATTTTTGTATAACAGCTTTTTACTATCATATTTTTGTTATTGTACAATGTTGCTATCGTTTACTGTCATGTTGTATGTTTAAAAGAAACACACTGTAAGCAAATAAAATTAGAAATATATGCGTATCACTTTTGATAAATATTAAGAGCTTCCTACGAATTATTCTTTTACCACTGGAAATACTGACACGCAACATTTGAAGTAAGGAATACAACAAAAAATCTGCTCTTGAATCCAATCCATTAGATGGATATTGGTGCACATTCTGTTCTGATCTGGTCATTTCCTGCGGTGCTACACGACACTTATACTAAAGACAACATTTCCTGTTTGTCCTTCATAATAAAAAATGTGAAGGCAGCAAAGTTACTACAAAATAGCTCAATATGGTTCTAAAACTATATTTAGATATTTTCTTGAGATTATTTTAAATACAAAACACATTTAGCTACATGTTTAAAAGGTAACAACAAGCATAATAAATACAATGACAGAAAATGCTCTGAGAGAAGCTAAGTGCTGTTTGTCAGTACACAAACTACATCAGGAAATGTGTGTGTGTACATGTATAAAATAAGCTCAATGTTTGATGCACTGCAATAACAGAAATTGATAAACCGTCTAAACAATACTATTCTTTACTAGTTAAGAACTGATGTGTAGTTACAGCCAAGAAGAATCATCTTAATCAGCTCCACACTGATTTTAAATTAGGGCAAAAAAAGAGCAGTGGTATCAGATCAGTTCTCTGTTTCAGCCCGAGTCGGATCACTGCGCCCCAACAAGTGAGATGTCAGCTCGCCCAGCCTGTTACCGTTACTTATGCATCCCCCTCATCATTATACAGTCTCCAACCTCTTCGCTCCCTGTAGGATTCTCAGACCTTAACGGAGGCGATGTCCTGGAACTGTCAGTCAACCGTCCGGAAAAGCAGAGTTCGCCTTGAGCTCCTGGTCCTTTTTCTTTTTTCTTTTTCTCCCCTGCTTCTGACTTTTCTCTTTCTTTGCTCGTCTCTCAGAAACGGCAGCGTCTCCTGCTACGTTTGAACGCCACGCTGTCACCGTAAAAACGTCTTTCTCACCAACTCCCTGCCCTCAACCGACTCAGAACACGTTCACTAACGCAGCGCAAAACCCCCACATGAAATTATACATGATACAAGCTGCATTAATATGTACTGATACTTTAATTGTGACCAAAGTTAAAAGTGTCCTCTCTTTGCGTGATGCCTGTTTGACATTATACAGTGTGATTGGAGCAGAAAGTGGAGGTCTACAGTCTCCACGGCCTCGAACAGCAGTTTATATAACATGCAGTAGAGCTGAGGAGAGAAGCCTGTGCGACTGTGGATCAGGAGCAGTGATCTGTGGCTGATGCATTGTGCACAAACCGGGGGACTTTTCGCCCGCTGGCTGTGTCGCCTGCTGAGGGTTTCTGACTTTAAAAGACCCAAATATGAAGCGAACCTCGGGTTACATCACTGATGGCGTGTCCGAGTGTGTTAGAAAATGGACTGTAGCTCCAAACCAAGGAGCTGAGGCTTTGCTCTTTGAGCTCCTTGATATCTGTTAGAAGGTCCATTATCAATTTGAAAAAGTACAACCTCAACAGGGGGTGTAATATGTAACCTTTCTGGTTCAAAGTGTTTAAAAATGACTGAATTATGTTATATATTTTGTTGCGTTTCATTTGGTCGCTTGTAAATGGCGCCATATTCCCCATGTGTCAGCGTGGTGGTTGTCAGAAGTCATCAAAATTGACTTTTTATCCAGTTTTAAGCCTCATTGTTATGATACCCGGTCTAGATCTTGGTTGTTTTTAACTTTATATTTTAGCCAGGTAAAGGGTTTTTAGTCATCAGATGTCTGGATCTTAATTTATCAGAGAAACAACCTGAGCAAATGTTAGCAGCAGCTCAGCCTCTCTAAAAAGTGCTACGTCCACCAAACTGCATTGGAAAATTCTGGTTTTTAGCATGAAACTGATTTATTCAGTGTTTTAATCTGATTTAATCACTGGGTCTATTTGTTTTGGAGAGGAGTAGATCTCTGTGAATAATTCAGCTCCTGGTAAAAACCTGAACAACTGACAGTGAAGGAATCCTGAACCACGATCCCCTCGCTACTTCACAATCACCAAAGCCAATCTTTTGATATTGTTCTGACTGAGAGACTCCCAGCGGCTTTATGTTATTAAAATCATCAATACTCCACACTGTATGACAGTCACTCATATATCTTCTATATCAGCTTTACTTTATATCTTCAGAGATATGACAAAAAAAACTAAAAATGTTGTATTGTATGTATGTTGTACTTTTAAATAAGATGTAGTTTGTTCTTACCCGGACTCGGTTCATGGCCTCCTGCGCCTGCTGCATACGGGCGCTCTTTGTGGGCGTCCTCTCCGACAACAGGTGGGTGCAGCCCAGGTAGGTTGCCGCAAAGATGATGCCGTCAATAAGGTCCTCTGGGTCACACGGTCCGGGGACTGCGCGAACCAACGTTACAGAGCATGTACACAAAGACATGAGAACATGAGAACAGAGCCATTCATATAAAAACACCAGATGTGGAGCTGAGAATTAAATTCTGATGATATGTGAGCCCGCTCACCGTCCACAAATGTGGGAAAGGGGGGAAGAGATCTGCGAATCTGAGAAGGCACAAAAAAAGAAAGAAGAAAACCTTCATCACCATCCTTATTATTTCCACTCACATACTCTCCTAACTCATTTAAATTCTGCAGGACTTTTCCTGCTGTCAGCCATTTAGCTGCAGGTAGATAAACACCTTGTAAAAGATGCCTCTCTTTGCAGCTCTTATCATCACACTTGAGTCATTTTTAGAAACCCTGGCTATAGTTTTTTTTTTTTTTTTTACAGATTTGTGTATGGATTTCAAATGTGGTTTCACAGCACGGAGGGTCAGAGGATTATTTGTGCTTAAGAAGGCAGATGTATAAGGTATGCCGAATTTGCAAATAGAGGTTCCTGTTCACAGTGTGCACATAATCTACCGCTAGACTACTTATGCAGAGGGAAAGTTGAAAATCTAAAGTATCTTGGGCAAGTTCTGGAGTTATCGAGTTTCTGGAGCCCTCTCACCTCCTGGACAGACGGCTGCTGTGGAGGCGGCTGAGGCTGAACTTGTGGCCTCAGCTGTTGAGGCGGTGGAGGCGGCTGATGCTGCTGTTGATGCTGAATCTGTTGTGGATGCTGCCGCTGTTGATGCTGATTAGGCAGCATGTGCGCGTACGACTGCGGCTGTGTGTACGTCTGCGGCGGCCTTGCGGCGTCCCTCGGGTGGCCTTGGTGGTGGTGGTGGTGGTTGTGTTGGGCCTGCTGCTGCTGCTGCTGTTGTTGGTGATAATGTTGGGGATGGACCGATCTGGAAGAGTCGGCTCTCCGCGGACTGACCTGCTCACGAACCGGAACCGAGGCGTAGCAGGACGGAGACTCAGATGCTGACTGAGAGGGGGAGTGAGGAGAAGACTGAGGAAAGAAAACAGAGTGAAAAGAGAAAAAAAAAAATCACTCCTATGAAACTGCAATGCAGCAACTCAAGCTGACACCTTATTCTGGGGATACATGATTCAGGATTTGGGCGTTAATCCAAGTATCACAAAATGAAATGAAAGGCAAGGATGTAAATCTTGATGTAAAACTTCCTGGAAGCAATGACGTTGAATTTAATTATCGCAACACTGCAGACCAAACTCCTTGGGCAAAGTCACTCATCAGAACTTCCTTAAAGGAACAGGTCAACATTTTGGGAAAAGAAATAAAAAGAGCATCAAAGAAGTAATTCTGAAAACGTCACTAATACATTTCTGATACAACAAATAAAAATAGCTTTTACACATTTTTTTCACTCAGACAACCTGGCTCCAGCTCCATACTTGATATATATTGATCTTCTTATATCATTCAAGTATTCTGTAATTTCACTATTTTTTAACTCGCTATGAGGTAACTGCAGAGTTTTCCTAATTTTTCTGTTCAGTTTCTATTTTTTGAAACTTGTTCTGAGCTGTAAAACTGGAAACTGTGCAAAACCTGATCATAAAAAAACTCTACTCTCTACTCCTTTTAAATAATCTGGGTGTAAAAACATCTATCATGTTCAGGTGCTGAGCTCAACCAACAGTTGTTTTGATTGTATCTCCCAAAGGACTTGTCACACAGCTCCCATTTACAAGTTTTTTTTAATACTCAAACTGCAACATTTGTCAAATTTGGTCTTGAAACGTTGCACTTCTTTGAGTAACTACTAAGATATTTTAACAGAAGCAGTTGACAAAGCTGTGAGTCCTCTGGGAGACATGTTTTTTAAGTAAAAAACAGACACAGTAAGGATTAATAATAAGGAAGCTACATTGACATAGCTAGTTGTAGCCTGCAGAGGGTAAACGCCCTGTGGGGCTGACTTCCTGCCTCATCACCATATCGGGGCTCCACAGGCTGGTCAGGTGTAGGGGGGCGACCGCCTCGGCCTTCCTCACCTCCTCAATCTTCCTCCTTGATGTCTTTAATCGCCAGGCTGATGTATGCCCTGAGCCCCTTGAACCTTTCCTCCCCACTGCATTCCACTCGTGGGTCTTCGCCTGAACTGCTCTGCCCGATGAGGGGCTCTTGTCCTGGTTTCGCTCGCCGGGGTGCCTGCCTGCGACTTCTGGAGACAGGGCTTTGGTTGCTTCAGCTTGTCGCCTTCACCATCTGACTGTCCGCCGAGTGGTGCAGCCAGCCACAGAGCGGGGTCCAGGTGGGAGGATGTGAACCCCGGTCTCTGACCTGCCTCGTGCATGATGGGAGCCCTGGTGGGGAGGCTGAGCCACTTTGTACATCTCTCCTCTATGGCTGGTGAAGGGCCTTGGCTGACTCTTGCTGGGCCTCGTTAGTCTAATCCTCCGATTAGTTGCCTGCATGGCTCTCTGTAACTCAGGTAGGAGGTCTTGAGAGGTTCAGGAACAGTTGGGATGGGATTTTGCTCCAGTAGGACTCGAGACAGGCTCCGTAAGACTTTGTGGGTTCTGTATAAAAGTCGCGGTGGTTTTTGCAGAGCGAGCAGGAGGTGGAGGGGATGCTGGCACGATTCAGAGCAATCCTCGCCTTCATCTTCAGGTAGGCTGCTTGTCGGGTGGGGCTCATATCATGCCCCGCTGAAGTGGTCCAGCTGTAGGCAGGAACATCAGGGACGGCGGGGAGCTGTGACTGAGCGGCGCGGCTGGAGAGGGGTCCCACCCATGTTGAGCGGCCGGGCGCCTGTGGTTGGGGAGTGACTGTGATTTCGCTTCCTTGAGCGGCAGTAATGTCCTGCTACCATCCATCGCTTCCTCCTGATCCTCCTCCACCCTCTCTGCTTGTTCCTCTCTGCCTGTCGTCGACTGTCTGCACGCTGTCTCTGGCTGCAGCTGGAGTGACCTCAGGTCGAGCGGCAGCGCCCCATTGTCCTCCGCCTGCTCTTGTTCTTCTTCCTTCTCCTTAACTTCCTCCAGTCTTCTTTCACACTCTGCTTCAGGATCCGCAGGTCCTCCTCTGCTCAGCAGGTATGCGTTATGGGTGAGACTGCATTGGCCATGAGTTGCAGACCAGGTGAGAGAGGTGGGGTTGGGTGACAACAGCGACAGGAGTCTGTGAAGAGATCCCTCCTTCTCGACTGGTCTGTTACAGGATCATCTCAGCACTGCTGCAGCTGCACCTCTGCCGGACTTTCTCTCATCCACCCCAGGTGAGAGGAGTCCTGCCTCTGATTGGTTGCTCGGTCTGTGACCTCTGAGTCTGGGATTAGGGGTCAGCTTTGACGACGGGTAGCGGGCGTGTCCACCAGGCGTGGTTGCTGGACAGGACAAGTGTTCATGTCCCGACTCTCTCGCCCCCCATCCGACCTGGAGGAAGCCACTTGTCCACACCAGGACCAAGAGCCTGGTTGCCCGCCCTGATGGGAGGCGACGGCGGTGATGTAGGGGCCCACGACTGTGGGGCGGATGATGATGATGGTGGTGGTGAGGAGGATGATGATGCATGATGATGATGATGGCGGGATCCAGCTCCCCGCCCTGGTTGAGCATCTGACACGGCTCTCCAGGACCCGACGCACGGGAGGCTCTGGGCCAAGGTCGTCCTGGCTGCCTGTCTCGGAGGCGCCTTGTGCCTCACTGCTTCCCGCCTCGCCTCCTGATACTTGTGGCTCATGTTGGGGCGCGTTGATTCGACTCTGATTTTCAGAACATGGCCTCTATTCCAAGGAAACCCACTCCATAGCACAAAGCTCATAGAAAACAGAGACAGGATAAAACAGAAAAGTGAAATTGCAGAAATATCAGATCCACTGAGGAGATTGGAAAAGTTAAATGTAAAATACACCTTACTATAGCATTGAATAATGGAGAGTGGCGTAAAAAGCTAGTTGGATCCTTGTCTCGCTTCCTTACCTTTTTTAATCAGATATTTAATGATTTCAATCAAATATCTGACCTTTCTTTCTGTTTTATATCGTCTTTTGGTACCTTGATACAGAATTTATGGGTTTTGTACTGTTGGTTGCACAAACGAAGCTTAAAGGTGTCACCGGGGACCAGATTTTGTATATAAAACCTGAGGCCTGCATAAGCCCAAACAAAGTCTAACAGCTTCTGAGAAACCCCTTTCCAACAGTGAAATCAGCAAAAAAGAAAGAGAAAGAAAGTGGGCATTCAGACAACGACTGGGATAAAAAGCTGCGTGGAATTAACTCCCTCAGCTAAGATCAGGGAGGCAGGCAGCTAGGGGAAGATCTACTGAGTGAGAGGTGTCAATGAAAACACAGCTTCAGCTCACCTCAGAAAAAACACAGATTTGATATCTTCATTATCCATCTTCAAAGTGGATAAAACACTAAAAGAAAATACTCGCCGATGCAGAGCTACTGCAGTCCGGGACTCCTTGTCTCTACTGCTAATAGCAAAAAAACCTAAATCCTCTGGGATTCATCTGTGCAGCACTTTAATCTGCACCACATCCGTCCGCCAGCAGCTGGCAGATGGCACAGGACGGGAGGAGAGAAAAGGACTAGGAGGAGGAGGAGATGGAGGAGGAGGAGGAGGAGGAGGAGGACAAGGAGGACATCTCTCCGTGTCAGCTAAGACTCAGTTGAATGGATAGGCAGCTACCTGAATAATAAATGCCCTGCTGTGAATGAGTAGCCCAGTTTTGATCACTGCCTGAGGTCAACAGGAAGAGAAAGGACACCAGATCATAATCCCACTAGCTACCGTCGTGATTTCCAGAAAAGGTCACCAGTGGGAAAAAATGTAGTCTGATATAAAGTTAAGGAAAGAAGAGTACAGCTTGTTTAAGGAACATCTACACGACTCTGCTGTTTCAGTGAGGCTTTCATGAGCTATTCGTCTGTCCATAATGACCTGAAGAATCCATAACATGAGATTGCATGCATGAAATGATGAAAACTGCTGTGAGAATGAATAAATCAGTAGTTGTAGGTTGGGACCACTTAACAATGAGCTGAAACTCATGTAAGGCCTCTGTAGCCGAGGAGAGTTATAGTTCTCTAGGTTCATCACAATGACTGTAAAGATGAATGACAGACATACCCAAAAAGCTAAAGAAAAAAAAAAGTGGCATCATGATTGGACTTGCAGCTCCACCCCTGATCACTACTGGAGCAGGCTCTGGTGCAGGAATGAGTCCTGAAAAACCCAAATCCTCATCCAAAAGTCAATGGGTTTTTCGTTAAATGTCTGAAATATGTTTTAGGCTTGCTCATGCTCAAGATATTTTCACATTTTATTCTGCAAATATAAAGCACAAAATACTCCACTTGTGATTTTTAAGCTTTTATTGTCTTAAAAAGGTACAAGCACGAGTGTTCTGTAAAGATATCATAGAGGTCAGACGCACATGAAACTAAAACCACATCCGGGTTAAGAATGGGAATAAGAGATACATCATCCATCTTTTACATACAATCAATTCATACACAGCTGTTTTGTAAAATCCTACAAAAACACAAAAGAAAAATAGGGAAAAAAGATTTTAATATGTTGGATGGATCCTTTTAAATTTTAATTTGTGCTTTCATCTTATAATAAGTCTATTTACAACGCATCTGATCCATTGCACTGTAAACGTTTGATATTGAAAAGGCAAACAGGCGTTTTACTGATGGTTTTGCCATTCATACATGCAGATACAGCCTAGTCTTTTGAAAATCGAATATTGTTGACAGAGAGGAAGACACAGAGGGCAGCGCTGAAATGATCCTGTAATCTGAGCATGAACCATAACGTTGGTGGGAGGGGACATGAAGGGAAGCAAGGAGTGGCAAGGGCTCCGGGCGGTTGTCTCGGCCTCTGCTTGGAGTTTAGGGACTGGATGGCACCAAATGGGTGACTGGATAGGGAAGGAGAGAGGTTGCCTAGTCAAGGCATGCTCCCAGTGAGCTCTTGCACTTAGCCTGTGAGTCAGCGCGCTGTAACGCATCTGTTGGGCTGAAGTGAAAGTCATGGGGTGTACTACCATTCCATTAACTCACTGATCTTACACTGACAGACAAAACACACGGACAACAACATACCGCAGCTTACACGATTAGGAAGACCCAGCCAATAACTCTTCATCAGAGACCATGTGAAATTAAAATAATTGCACCCGAGTTATCTTTCACTACCTGCACCTGTTGTCCGTAAGTGACTGTTATTGTAAAACCCCTAATCATCCCAATGAATTATTTAGGATTATAAACTGATTTTGAAAGACAGGTTTAAAATGACATGGCTGGTGAGATTAGATATGAGGTTATAGATTCATTTGGCACTGTGAAATGGCTGATTAAAGGCATCCATCAAATTAACAAACAAATGTATTGGCATAAGTAGTATCTAGCCTCATATCACAGTGATATTTCCATTAACATTTAACTTGATTTTAAATTTCTTCAACCTAAAACCAGACCTGAATACTGCAATCACCTTAATACGCCTTTTTACAAATTGTCCTAAAATCCCATCATATTAAATAGTTATCTGATTAATCAATTAATCACTCAGCAGAAATTTACACAACAATACCTTATGGCTTGCTACTAAGCAAAATGTTTAATACCACAGGCCCTCTACTTCCACTGTGAGGATTTTCTGCTTGAATTATGTAACAAAAACTAGCAAACTAAAACCAAACTCTTTGTTTTGGATTGTTGGCCACAAACAAATAATCAATTTAAAGATTTCACTCACATAGGACATGTTTCACTATTTTCTGACATATTAGGGATAAAACAATCAATAAAGGAAAACTGGGTAGCTAATCATCTGGGGAAAGGTTCGCCGCCTTAACTGTCCTCACTTTGGGGATTCTCCTCTCATCTTTTCCTGAACGTGTGAATCATCCTCCTCCGTGACAAACACACAAATCACACAATGATGAATTCAACTCAGTAAGAAGCATAAGGTCCATGTTTAAAGCATTAATAGCTTAGTATTACTTACATTAGGTTTACGTGATAGACTAGCCATTGCTCCAGAGGGAGATGATTTTAATCCATGGAACAAGTGTCAAACTATAAGTGCTTTTATTTTGAAGGTTGTTTGCTTTAAATCCCTCCCATGGCTCCTTGGACGATTTTATTATGTTAAAGGGAAACGCCTCATTTTGGGATTAGTGTCATTATCAATTAGTGATCAGTCTTACCGCCTCAGTTTTGTGGTTCAAAGGTTCAATTCAAATGATCATATTTTGATATAGTGGACGCGTCCGGAATTCAGCATACCGTCTTTCATTCTACAGTATCCTAATGCCTATAAAGCCTGGACATCTTACTTGGAACAAACAAATGTACAGCAAACTGTCAGCGGTCTAAATGTTCTATCTTTCCCTCCTGTCACGATTTGACCATAAAGGTGTCGGATTCACCATCAGCGAAAAAACGACCTGAACACAGTCTCATTCCGCCTCACATTAAACCCGGCCTCCCGTCATCATTCTCGGACACATGGCGACCACTTACCTGCATGTCATGGAGGAGGTACCCGTCCGCTGCTGCAGTACACATCGCCTCGTCTCCCCTGGTGCCTGGCTCGCTTCGCTCGGCCTGCTGGTTTGGCTCTGCTTCGTCCTCCAGACAACTTGCTCGGATTAAAAGGGAGAGCTCAGCCCTCCTTCTGCACCGTGACATCAGAGCGGATTAGCGATGCACAAAGCGCCTTTACAAACACTGCCAGATGCTGGCGGCTCAGACACAAACAGTTCCGTGGCGGCCATGAGTGAGCCCTGTCCCACTCATCTATCAGCAGTAGTAGCAGCAGCAGCAGCCTGCAGAGACCTGCCGAGGGCTCTGCCCGCCTGCTGCAACAACACCGCTAGCTGTCATAAGTTCTTACCGCTCCAAAGGTGTCGCTGTTATCCCCGCTCGTTCAAGATACTGTAAACACCTGTAAGACCTGGACAGGTAGAAAAGTGGTATTTGACTAGCCATAGTTGTGCCAAATCATCTGTTAGCTAAAAAGTTACTTTTAAATGTCGAAGGAAGTTTTCATTTAACCCAGGTTAGCCTCATAACAGTAAGCTAACGCTTAGCCCAAGGTTAGTTGCTGCTTTTTCAGAATCCATGATTGTAAACTAAAAAATACTCACAGTCATCAATGACAACAACAATCAACAATGCCAGCTCCCCAAAGACTTCCACCGAGAAAATACCCACCCGTTTCTCGCAATTTAAAATTATTAGCGGGTTAGCGACGCCTGTTAGTTCTGTGTACTGTTAAGCCAAGATGGCGCCTCGAAGGACATCTCTTCAGGTAAAGAGTAACAGCCTATTTTGTCCTCATAGTCTTAAAGCAACTTTGGCAAGATGAATGTACTTTTTTCCCATTGTAATAATTAATTAATTAACCAACCACTTACCACATCAAAGCTTTCCAACTATAAGCCATTTTTTTCCATTTTTGATCAAATCAAACAATATCTATCCTTCCACTCTAAATAGAGGCTATCAAAAACAAACTTGAATTTATGTACCATGTGATCCGATTTATAACTTCTCTGTGGTTGTGATGTATTTTGTTATGTATATTTACTCGTTGTTTAGTAGTAATACCAAAAAATTACTAAAATTAGGATACGTCTCTAGAAATGTATATACATAATGAATCAGCTTAGGAACTGATTGAAGGAGATTTAAAATGAGGTAACTAGTTTTTTGCTTTTTTATTTTAATTAACCTATATTGCCATTTTAGTTTTAATTTATGTAATATGAAATTGCAGTTTAATGAGTAATTCATAAATACTGTATAATGAAATAGACCCTTTCACAGTGGTGATTTCACCACTGGAAAATGTTTGAACGCAGAGCCATACTTTTACAAAGCTTCTAGTATGGATTCATCGTACTGGGAAAAAATACCTAAGAATGTAAGCATTCTGCCACGCTTTGTTTCATCTGTGGCAGACATGGCCCACATACTAATTCAATGTATTACTTTTGTTAAGTTTCAAAAACCCTTCTGCACTCTGCAAGTTACAGCAATTTAACTTTGGTTAACGCTACACATGTTACAATGATCTGACAGTCAGATCAGTGGAGAATAACTTAATTTCTTTGACAAGCCATCTTATAATCTTGACCTTATTAATGTCTCATCATAATCACCAGCAACACTAATGAAGTAACAAACAGTCATTAACACAGCAGTGACTGGATATTACCACATTACTTACGTCTTCACACTCTAGGTGGTTTATATTATTTTGTTACATCAGTGGGTTATAGAAGTTTGAACAAAATCAAATACCCGTAACATTTTGTCGTGTATTCTTCCACAGACAAAACCTTTCATTCCAGGCCTGTTATTCCAGCTGATAGGCTGGCGTATGGTGTGAAAGACAGTAACTAATCATGGCTGATACACAGAGTGTGAAGCAGGGCGGGCGTGTGTTTGTGGGGCTCATTATGCAAAATAATCTGGGTAATGCTTTTGTGTCACTGGCCTCAGAGCAGATCAATAGGACCTGTGTCTACACGCTGGAGTTCCTGTAACGACTCTCACCCCAGCTCACGCGGCGCCTACTCATGGAGCAGCCGCTACCTTGACAACAATGTGGTGACGGAGATATGATGTAGGAGTGGTAAACTGGCATCCAGTCTGGCTACTGCCCTCCTGCAGCCACACATCTCTTTATCCCACACAAACAGCCTGTGCGCTTCATAAAACACAGGCTCTGAACTTTTGGGTGAAGTGGAGGCGTATGCTATACATTTCAAGACCTGGAGCCAATCAAAAAGCTCTGAAATTCAGAGTGCAACTGCAGAATCAGGTCATCAAAGTGTATCCGAGGTAACGTTATCACTCTGCTGCTGGTTAAACTGCGCCACACAACCTATATTTCTTATGCTCTGTGTGTCCAGCTCCTGTTGCTCTATTTCCAGAGAGAAGACATCAATAATTTCAGGGCCCTCTCTCTTTCCTGCATACATGGATGAAGGTATATCACATGTTCTGTCAGTAGCTGTATAGCATGTAGTGTTATAGAATTAACCCATTACTGGAATTAACGCACATTAACGTTTCCATCACTTCCATCACAGGTTACTTCAAATAGATAAATGAAGTTCTAAAGATCATAAAGTCCTTTGAGTCTGAGTCCCTCAGAATTCATAAAGTTATTGTATTTAATGTTTTAATTAAACCATAATTACAGGGCAGAGCCTGTGATGAATGGTTTTTTTGTTCTGTCCTGAGTCTGAGCAATGAAAAAGTTTTATTCAGAAATAAATCTGTAAAATGGCGAAAATACAAAACAGCTGGAATCACATGTGCTAGCAGAATGAAATAATATTACGAATACTGAGCTGAAAGCCTAAAAATGGCTGGGATTAAGTACTAGAAATTTATTCATGTAATTATGTATTTATTTAATCTAGATCATTATTTTAAACTGTTTGGTAAACTGTTGTAAACATGTTTCTGCTTACAGTGAAACTCAGTAAAATAATTGAATAAAATTGTTGCTGTCACTCCCACCCTGAGAACGGAGGACGCCCAGTGTTTGATGCCTGAAATCAAGATTTTTGTTATAACCAGATATCTTAATCAAGAAAATGTATTATTGTGGGGCTTTAAGTTGAAGGTTATGCTCGGTTGCTTTTTGAGCTGAACCAGTGGTCGGGGTGGGCTGATCCAGAGGAAGGGTGGAGGACCAAAGCGGACGTGAATTCGCTGACTCTTCTGGCCGACAAATCACATACCGAGGAGAACATGTCATAACTGTACTGGACGTGAAAAACAACGACTTCCTGTGTGCATGACATGCCTGGACACTTTTCACTTATTTATTAGTTTGTGTTGTTTGCACAGATGCAAGTGGCTGTGAAATGAAACAAACCACTGGTGGTTTTTGTGAGGGTGGAAATTTGAACCAGTTTTTTCTGTAAACTAAACTTGTCTTTGGAGCTAAATGAATGCAGAAATCCTGAACATGTCCTTGAACATGGACAGTAACCTTCCTTAGCCTCTCTGTTCTCTGTCCTGACCAACACTCTCGTTTCAGCCAATATTTGAAAATACCACACTGAGTAATTCTCTCCTGAGTGAGATCCCCAGTGCTTTCTCTAGAGAAGAGAAGGAGAGAGACAGAGAGTTAAGTCTTGTTGTTGCTTTGAGTTCTTGGGGAGAATTTTTTTTTGTCAAGTCTAATTCCTATCCAATATGTATAGCCGCTCCTTCCGTGTTGCTCAAGGAAGGTGTCCAGAGTCGCCGCTTTTTGTCTGTTGTGAAGGCAAACTGGTGGACCCTGTGTGAGAACGACTTCGTCAGGTGCACATGTCGGATTGGCGCAGGATCTATACTTAATGTTTGCAATCAGAACTACAAAAAAATGCCCGCAAGCTGTTGAAGAATGATTTCAGGACAAATATTTTGATGACTACAAATGTTTTGATTCTCTCGTTGAATGAAACAGCTTGAGTTTAGATCATTTGTGTACCAGACCTCAGCTAAATGAAGCCTTGTTATACCCATGCCTGAGCATTTGATGCATATGTGATTGTTTCCATTTAATTAAAGAAACCATTGTTTATCGTTGGTGGAGACAGGAAGAAACTCAAACAGTTGTTTCCACTGTTGTAATGATGGGAATTACCGTCTGGCTCACTGGTAAATCACCACCTGGGCTGGTACCGCAGATAAATCCAGAGCTGAATTCCTTTGCTCCATGTATAAAGGAGGCACGTCAGTTTAGAGTGAGTCAACTTCATGATCGAGTAGGTCTGAACTTCAATTCAGTAAGTAAATATAAACATTTGCAACCAATTGTAGTTTACTGGCAGAAAAAGGAGAAAACACATCTTGAATCGACCGAGCTGAAGGTGAAATGAGCTCAGCCCCTGTCTGTCTGTGTGTGAGTGTCAGTGTGTTTAAATGCACATGTGTTTGTCAGGATATAGGAGCCCTGGGGTAACAGGGGCATTCCACAAGGACAAATAATAAATGACAGACCAGTGAGGAGAGCTCAGAGCCCCCTGGAGCAGAGGAAGCTGAGAGAGCTGAAGTGGATTTCATGTTACCTCAAGTCAGAGTATTTTGACTTGGGACAAGAGAGCCTGATGCAAAATGTCTGACTTTTTGTAAGGAATAGAAACAAGAAACTGCTTTAAGGAGACACTGTTTGTCTTCTCTGAATCCAAAGACACTGATTTATTCAAGACAGCACATCAGTTTGAGTGTGTGCCGAGATTATGATCTAAGAAGTTTAAATTCAGTCGATTAAATGGTTTTTAAAGTGCAGACTGTGGCTCTGATGTGAAGCTTGTTTCTACAGAATCTGAATTTGTAAAGAGATAATGATTAACAGTTGAGTTAACCATGTTTGTGGTGGAGCTCAGGGTCAGTTTGTTGATCAACAACCTTTGGATAAATTGCCTAATCTGGACTTTTCTTCTTGCTCCATCAAATGTTCAAGTTGTTAACAAAATGTTAACACGCTGAAGCTGGTTTGGAGAAAAATGGAGAGGATAACCTGCTAAACAGTAGCATGTTAGGATTCAGCTCTGTGCCTGCAGCCTCACAGAGCTGCTGGTTTAACTGTAGAGACATCTGGCAACAAAACTCGCCTCTGGGGGCAAAAGTACCACAGTCTCAAGGTCGAATTTCACCCTGATTTGCATAAAATTAAAATTTCCCCTTCTCCTAGCTCATAAATTAAAGCACTGCTGCTAACTGGCATTTAAAAAAAGTCTCCAGTGTATTGTGATGCAGAATAGATGCAGCAATGAACCTCACGGTGAATTCAATTGACAAAATAGACAGTTTTTTTGCTATAATATTCAGATTTATTTCATTTCTGGACAGCCAGATTGTTTTAAAGGTAGGAAGACACAATATTTTTTCAATAAGTTTCAGTAAACCTAAAAAAAGAAAAAGAAAAAAGAAAAGATGAAAGTCTATTGATGCATATGTCACATTTATATCAATCTAAATTTTCATAGCACTAAATATTAGTGAAAATAAATGGAAACCAGCATCTGAAAGTTGGAAAAAATCCATCCAAAATCCTTTGGTGTCTCAGTGTTTGTCTTTCTAGGAAAAGGGGCTGCTGACTGTACTTTGTTCCAGTAGAGCAAAATGTCTAAATGTAATGTTCACAATAAAAAAAACACACCTTTTTGTTTCAGGCCATTTCGTCGCAGTGGACGGCATCATGGACGATGACCAGGACGGTGAGACAGGTGCAGATGACAGACCGCAGAGGGAGATCATGGGGGTCCTGCTGAGTCCGGCTCTGGAGCAGAGCGAGTGGAGCTGCCTGAGGCTTGTCTACCAGATCACAGGTTCAGGAAGCCTGGAGGTCCTGCAGCGCTCGGAGGGGAAGAGCTTTGACAAGCCACTGTGGAGCAGCCAGGCGCCTTCTGACAGCTGGGTCATCTCGAGCATGGACCTGCAGAACAACACTGAGCCTTACAGGGTATAAAATACTTAATACTGTCTAATTTTTGTTAAAGAAGGAGAAACAAGGTGAAAGTCTTGAGCTCCTCTAATGATCCTGGAGGTTGTTTATGTTTATTTTATTCCAGTTTAACTATTCTTACAGCCTCTCCAGTGGTGATAAAGCATAGTGTTTCATCCTACACATTAAATTTGATGGTTAGATTTGGATTCTTACAGTGTGAAATTGTAAATTTTGGCTTGATGGTGGCCAGAAAAGGGCAGGAGAACAACAAAAACATTACAGAATAGTCATCATTTGGGGACACTGAATATAAACAGCAAGTTTCATATAAATCCAGCTGTTAGTTTTAGAGATATTATAGATGAAAATGAATGCAAACTCACTAAAATGGTCAAGAATCATGCAAGAAAAATGCACAAGAAAAATGCCAAGGAGTCTAGTCTAGTTTTCTACATGATGCATCACAAGGGCCAGAACAAAAAAATAAGAAATTTAGAGAGTTAAGTTGAAATATTTGGACAAAGAGGCAATAGTGTATAAGAATAAAAGCATATTACAAGAGACAAAGTCATACTATTTCAAAAATATTCATAATATTTCAAGAATAAGTAATAATATTTGGAAATAAAGTTGTAATTTTGCAAGAAATTCTTCTGAACAAAGTAGAAACCATTATTTCTTTAGGGGAAGACTTTCTCAGACTGTTTAATGAGAGGGGAAACTAGTAAACATTTACTAATTATTTAACATTTGCAGGATGTAATCAGAGATTACAGGTGTACTGTGTCACAGCATTTCATACTTATTGCTGCTGACCCTCCAACCCTCTTAGGTAAAACAAACAGCAGAGGTGCAGAAAGCAACATGTCATGCTGTTGTTGAAAAGGAAGACTGATATAGGTTGATGTTACACATTCAGGCCCAAATGGAGGCCATTAAGAAGTGTGTTTAGGGACACACACACCCACACACATTATCTAAACACCATGTGGGAACAGTACAGCACATGTTTATTTTACATGCAGAGGCAGAGCTGGCTCTGACAGGGTCCTGACCTACATGATGGTAAAGCCAGGCCTGTGCTATGTGAGGGCCCCTCAGCACATAAACATATTTTAGTCCAGACTTAGGTGGAAAAAACTAATATGTCAAAGCTTTAAACTTCACACGGACCGCTAAAATGTTCCAACATTTACTCTCCTTCAACACAAACCACCAACTTATTCTAACAGCCCTAATTTCCTCCCCAAAAAATGATTGCTCTACTTTTCAAATTTGAAATGATCGCCAACTAAATGACTGGTTATACTTTCTGGTTGGGTGGTTTTGGTTAAAACTGCATAATCTTTTCCCCATTGAAAGAATATTTCAACATTTTGGTAACTTATTTGCTTGCTTTTCAAGAGTTAGAGGAAAAGATCTTACATCTGTGCGTTAGGCCTATGTATGACTGCAGTTAGCTTAGCTTAGCTTAGCTTAGCATAAAGAAGCAAGGGGAAACAGCTAGCCTGCCTCCAATAGTTAAACCTCATTACTTTCCTTAAAATGATGCATTAAGATGATTAAAGGTGTAAGGATTGAACAAGCCAGGTTGGATATGTTAATTAATTGGTGAGTTTTATAGATTTTTAGCTGTTTCCCCTTGTTTCCAGCCTTTAAGCTCAACTACGCTAACCACTTCCTGATTCTAGCGCACAAATATCTTGTGTAAAAAGTGAATTTTCCAAAATGTCCAACTCTTAACTACATGAAAAGCAGTCAAATTTGTCACAAAGCATCTTTTCTTGACACTCAAGATGCATGTTTTGAATATAGTCCCTGACAAAAACTTGCTACGTAGCTTTTTAGCCTCTTTTAGCTTATTGTTTTGGTTTTGCCATGCATTTCCTGAATAGCAAGAGATTTATTGTTCAGCCCTTGTCCACCATTTTTTTTACACATATAGTAATGATTGTGCTTGATCCCACACATGCACTCACATGTACAAACCCTGACCTCGCGTGTTTCTTCTCCATCTTCCTGTGTGTCATTTCTCACTCGTTAAGTCATGCTACAGAAAACCTGCTGCACACAAGAGCTTTGAAATTAAATTACTTTTCTCTGCGTTTCACGCATGCACTCTCTCTGACCTTCAATACATCAGCTCGCCATCTATGATGTAATTCACATGTCACTTCCTATCACCGGTTTTACTGAACATGTGTTGTTGATTAGGTCGTCATTGAAGGTAAACCTGGACGGAGCCCTGGGAGCAGCGTGGCCATCTTTGAGATCCACATCAGCCCTGGATACTGCCTGGGTCGGTAACTTCACATGCACACATCTTTCTTAAAGCAAAAAAAATAAACAATCCACATATGTATGGCTGGATAAAGATCATCTGCTGCTTAAACTCACACACATGAACATATTTGGTACATTATGAAGTTGAACCCACACCCATTAACGGCAGCTTGTGATTCTATTTCTTCTGCGTCTAGAGTGTGATTTTGAGGAGTCCCATCTGTGTGGATACAGTAACCAGTGGAATGCCAATGTAAACTGGTATGTGGGAGGAGGTGGGGTCCAGGTCCTCCACAATAACATGCCGAATGACCACACATACAACAACTGGACAGGTGGGTGAGATTTCAGAGCCATGCTGGTTTTTATTTTGGAAGAAATGTGTCTGATGTGCTCCTGAGAGACACATCAAGTCTATTTCTTCTCACTAAAGATCTAAAGCTTTAGTGTGAGTTCAAAAAAGGACTCGGTAATTTACTAATTTTTAGCAAAAAAGTAGTAAATCATGCATTTGTCAGGGACTATTTCCAGCTGTGGATTAATATGGATTGAATATGGTCCACAGGAATAAGATGCTGTATATCAGGGTATGGATACACAGGAGATAGTTGTTAGCAGAATCAGGTTTGGTCTTTTTCCTGAGATTTTGGTGACAGAAAGAAAGTATAGAATATCATCAGCATAATCTTTGATCATAATTTCCCAGTCGAAGAAGAAGAAATTCAATTCAGTTCATTTAAATTTCTCAGTAGGTTTATGTTTTTCAAACTAACAGATTACAGTAAATGTTAGAAGGTTAAAACAGATTCAACAGGTCCTGCAAAGACATGTCTTTGGTCTTAGACATGTTCAGTTGTATAAGAGACTGACAACATTTCATTGATGATATTTAAACATCTAATGAGGAGCTGCTGCTGAAATGGTTAACCCAGACTTTCAGTATTGATTTAGATCTCTAGACATCTGTTGATCATTTAAACTGAGCGTACCTGGTACGAGTAAATGTTTTCCACAAACTCCCTCTCAGGTCACTTCATGTACGTGGACTCCATCTACGCCAAGACCTTCAAAGAAGTGGCCAAACTGGTGTCTCCCATGACGACGGTGCCGATGTCCGGCTGCCTGAGTTTCCAGTACCAGCGAAGCGAGGAGAGAGGGAACCTGTTCTCTGTTTTCACCCGGGACCGACTGGGCCAGTACCAGGAGCTGTGGAGGGCTGGGTCCGAGAACCAGAGCAGCTGGAGCGAAACGCTCGGAGAGTGGATACCTGTGCAGGTGGACCTGAGGGCACCGTACTCTGTACAGGTCAGCGGGAACATGTTACAGTACACATGTTTTTAAAGCATAATATAACAAGTATTCTTCTAGTTGTGTTGCTGTTACTCTACATTTAAGCCCAGTTAAATCACGTAATGATGACATTTTTAAAGCAACTGACCCAAGAGAATTATGGGAAATGTAGGAAAATTCACTGTACCATTCTCCTGAAACATTTGTGGCAGTGGCTGCCATTCTGCAAAGTCTGCACAGGAAATGATTGGTTGTAAAACAACAGATAAGATAAAAATGATGTTGCAATTCTGTGTTTCTCAACCCGCTTTAATCGTGATCTGTTTCTTGTGTAATATCATCAAAACTGTGAGAAACTGCAGCTGTGAGTTTTGACTCTCTGTCCAGGGTGTTGCTGTACTACATAGTGATTTTTCTACTTTTGTTTACTTATGTTTTATATAAATTTGGTGGGAAAAGGTCAGTCACCAACTGTGAGACCATTCTAGGTTAATTTTTGTTTTAGTTTCACTGATAAATACTCTTTACTCTTCCTTCTGTTTGAAAAATGTAGTTTCGGTTGTTTTTTTTTGTGCCTTTTCATCCACTTAGTTATAGAAAATAAGTAGATAAAACTAGAATGACACTCAGCAAAGCTCATACCTCAGCCAAGGCCAAACAATCCTACGTGTCTGTCCAGCAAGAAAAAAAGACGTTGTCTGATAACATAAATAATTTACTTGTCATAACTGCCCCTTTAACCAGAACTGCACCAAACTTTAATGGCTTTCTCTCTGGGTCATGCCCCATTCCTCCACCACGTTTGGAGCAAATCGCTTCAGTACTTTTTGTGTAATCCTGCTAACAAACAAACCATCAAACAGACATGAGTGAAAACATAACTTCCTTGGCCACAAATCTGTCCATACTTCCAGTGAATCTGTGATTGTGTGCTGTTTTGTTTACGAGCGTCTGTCTCCATGTGTCTGTCTGCCCCTTTAGGTGGTCTTTGAAGTGGCGTTTAACAGTCCAAGAGGCGGACGAGTTGCACTTGATGACATTTCCTTTTCTCCAGAGTTCTGCAGCACAGACACTGGTGAGCTGCAGTCACAGTCTTAATGCTTAACATGCCCATTTCATTGTCTCCAAATGACTTTCTCTGTAGAGCCGCAGCAGTGCTGATTCGGTACATGTTGTTCCCCCAGAGCCGACCTTCGACCCCTCCATCGCCAACTGTAATTTTGAGGCAGGTTTCTGCCTTTACACCCAGGACCAGGTGGGGTGGTCGTCGTGGAGGAGAGTGTCTGTGAAGCCCAACATCTTCAGGAACGGAGACCACACCACAGGGGCCGGTGAGAATAAATTCATTAATCGATACCTCTGATTTAAAGCAGCTATAATTGATATTTTTGGTTGAGCCCAAAAACGGAGGTAAAAGAGAAAGAATATTGGATTTTACATTCATCAGGTGGACACGACACCCATGACATGAAAAGTTAACCAAAACAACAGCTTGTTTGTTTTCTGCATCATTGTGGTAAAAAAAAAAAAAAAATCAATGCATACAACTTTTAAAAAAACAGCGAAACCACTGAATGCAAAGCAAAGCAGGATTTCTGAGCTGAAACATTTGAAAACTGAAAAATTAAGATCAGTTCCAGGTGTGAGAGGTGGCGGGAACATTCATGGGAAGCAGATTCCAAGGAAGAGAGAATTTCTCCAGAAAATTTCTGAAACGGTCTTCTCCTTCCAGGATCCTTCCTGTTGGCTCACTCCCGGCTGAGCCCGCACTCCGGATACGTCAGTCGCCTGAATGGTCCAACTCTGCCCGGGAACATGAAGTACTGCCTAAGATTTTACTTCTCTCTGAGGGGTGAGCAGCACCTCAAAACTCTCCAGATTGAGGGATAATTGCTTAGACTCTGTGTGGTGGGTGTTTGTGTTTGCTGTGATTTAAGTGACTCACTCACCGACCAGAAATAACTCTGGCAACTGCAGGTTTCAACCAGACGGACCAGGCTCTGGCCGTATATCTGCAGCAGCAGCAGAGCGGCAGCCAGGAGAAGATCTGGACTCAGGGAGAGAAGTCCAGAGGAATCTGGATCGGGACGGATGTCACCTTCCAAACGTCGCAGCCTGCCAAGGTCAGAGTACAGGAAGTAGAAACCACACTCCAGTCAGAATGACAATGGAGGAAACATCAGAGGACGTGTGAACAAATAACTAAAGGGGATATACAAACAGAGAGGGAGAGGAAGAGGGAGTGAGGGAAGACAGGAAAAAAGGAAAGGAAAGGAAAGGAAAGGAAAGGAAAGGAAAGGACGGAAGGAAAGGAAAGGTAAGATCAACTCAAAGAATAAAGGAACAACAGGGGAAGGTGGCAGAAATTCAAATAAAGGCTTCTAAAGAAAACTTAAACTGTTCATGGAATAAAAAAGCAACAAAAACTGAAATACACAAAGGAATGGATCAATAAAATGATCAGGGGAGAGGGAAATTAAAGGAAAGGAAAGGAGGGAGATTAAAAGACGATAGGAGAGAAAGGAAAAACAATCAAAACAGAAGGAAATAACAAATTAAAAAAACAAATTACAAGTTGTTTATTTAAAAACTTCACTTTCCTCTCTGGCGTTTGAGCCTTTTTCTTTTATTTACTGAACATCTGCTGGTGGAGGACGCAGCATCATCATCATGTGTCGTGCGTGATGTGAATTAATTCATGCTGAAGCCGATTCCTGACTCTGACTTTTTGTGTTTTCTAAATACTCAGCACATGACTTCAGAGTGTCGCACAAACATCTGAGCAGAAAGAAACAACCACAACAGAGTGTCTGTGGCCTCTGGCTCTGATCTGAAGATAATTAACGGGTGAAACTGACTCGTATAATGAACGCGCCTTCTTCTTTTCTCTTCCTGTTCAGGTGGTTTTCATCAGCACCTGCAGGAGCTTCTGGGACTGCGGCTCCGTGGCTCTGGACGACATCAGCGTGAGTCTCGGAGACTGCGAGCTGACGGCAGGTAACATCTGCTCAGTTATCTGCATTTCTAAAAATACTTCAAGTACTGTAACGTATCCACATGTTTCTAACCAAGGCAGCAGCTGCTTTTAGTATATTTTATTATCAAACTAAAGAACACTCAGGGTTCAGTCCTCCATTAAAGTCACAGACATCCATTTTGAGTCCGTTTTCAAATGTCTAATTTGCACAGTGCTTGGAAATCATGCAGATTAGTTGATAGCAGAAGTTTTCAGATACTTTACTTACATAAAAATACCAATACAGAGATGCATGACTTCAGTAAAAGGAGCAAAATGTGTTCTAATTCACAGATCTGTTTTCAGTTTCTGGACTTTTTCTCTAATCTTTGATTTTTGCTGATACTGAATCGTTTGAAGATTTATTGAAGTGAAAACATGTGAGACGTTTAGAGAGAAGAGTCACGGTTTGGTGGAGCTGGTAACAACTTGTAGACGTCTGAAATGTGAACCCGACTGATTGGTGCGTTTGAGTGTCAGACACTAACCTGTGTTTTCCTGTTGCAGATTTGTTGACATTTTCTCTGCCAGGACACTGTGACTTTGAAACAGGCCTGTGTGGCTACACTCAGGACAAAGAGCTGGATGCTGCAGACTGGGAGAGGAGGAGAGGACCCACCCCAACCTCGTATACAGGACCCAGAGGGGACCACACCACGGGACTCGGTGAGGGACTCCCCCCACTTCCAAATTTCCTCCTAATACCAGGAAATAATGCAAACTTGTAATCAGAACACATGTAGTCAGACAGACCTGTTGGGTTTTGACTGACAGGATACTACCTGTACATGGAGGCGTCGCCCATGCTGCCCGGTCAGAGCGTCCGGCTGCTCTCCCGCCCTCTGAGGGGCTCCCGGGGGCCTCAGTGCCTGCGCTTCTTCTACCACATGTACGGCTCGGGCACGGGCCAGCTCAGCGTTTACCTCGACAAGGGCGGATCGGACGTGTTGCTGTGGCAACGGAGCGGGGAGCAGAGCATCGCCTGGCTCAGGGCCAGAGTGGAGTATCAGTGCGACAGCCAGCATCAGGCAAGAGCGGGACTGAACCTCTCCCAAGTTTTCTTTTTATTATATATAATCTTATATAAAGTCTGTGGGTTGGACATGGGGTGACGCTGACTGGTGGAGCGGTTCCTAATCTTTTTTGGCTTGTGACAAAACTGAAACACAGCCCATAATCACAACTCGCAAGTGCCAAACACTACAACCAAAGTACATAGTCTGGACCAGTGCCACGTGAAATTCATACTTGAGGCTGTAAATGTGTCTTCCAAATTAGTTATAGAGTTTTCTCTGAGCATCTTGTGACTTTTAGCTTTAGACTTTCAGAAAATTCAAGATTTCAAATCGCCTGATTGGCATACTGGGGACTTAATGCATAAATAAAAGCTGCTATGAATACACTAAATAAAATCTATATTGTCTGTGAAAGACTGCAGGTGCAGTGGTAGTATTTTTATGGCTCGGTCTGGTTTTATAAGACGAATAACGACGACAAATTTACTGCTGCTCTGGACAAAATGTTTCCTGGATGAGATAAGATAAACTTGGCGCCAAAAAGAGAAGCCGTCTGTGAAGAAAGATTGGATAAAGCAGCAGAACTATTTTAAAAGATTTATTAATGGTCATATGCACTATTAGGAATTTTTATCTTATGAGTCAACAGGATGAAGAATCAGAGTTGCCGTTGGTGCTGTTACTCCTTGTCAGTGTTTGAATTTCCACAGAAATCTGGCTGCTCCTTTGGCTGCCTGATCAGCTTGTGTGTTGTGTTTGTTTGAAAAAAACAAAAACAAAAAAAACATCTGCACAGGATATACATGCTAATCTCCTCCAGGGGCCCTCGTCTCCTCTGAGATGTATTTAAGGTACTGGAACGTCCTCGGTGATGGCAGACCAGATTTGTAGGAGGATGGGAGGGAGGAAGAATTAGCAGAATGGAAAACACTTCTTACCCTTCAAAAAGTGTTTTCTCCAACCCAGATTAACGACAGAAAACCTGCTGATTTTGGGACATTAACCTCCTGAGACCCTGCGTCGCCATTACATTTTGGATTTGCTGCAAATCAGCTTTCTGGATGCTTATTCATCACTTTACTAAGACAAACAGAGAGACATCTAAAAACTTCTAAAATATCTAAATTAACACTGTTCTCTTTGTCTCCAGATTGTGTTTGAAGCAAACAGGGGTTCATCAGTGAGGAGCGACATCGCCATTGATGACATTGTCTTGGAAGGTGGACCTTGTCCAGGTAAACCACCTTTTTAACATCCTTCAATGATTACAAAAATGCACAGGAAGTTATTTCAAGATCTGTAGCAGCTTCCTGATGCTTTCACTTTGGTTGCAGAAATGGAGATCCGAGCCACTGTGGGAACCTCCAACGAGATCGAGTAGACGGGAAAGAGGAGAAACAGCTGTATAGGATGCATGAACCCTGTTGTTTTTTTTGCACATTACAGACAACTTGCAGCGTTGTCGACTCATTTCACGTCAATCTGAACTCACAGGGACTAAGTATTGGTAAAGGGGAAACTTTTCATGTAGTTCTGTTTTCATGGAGCAACACCTATCAGTTGTGTCATAGTCAGCATTTCTCTCAGCACTGTAGCACTGTTTGTCTTCACATTTATATGCATTAGATTAATGCTCATTGCTCAAATAAAGTGAGACGGTTATTCAACAGGTCTTTTTGTTTGTCTGAGTTCAGTTACAGGGAACACTTGATTTTACTCACCACAAGTGGGAACACAGCGCAGCCTAATCTGAAAATGAGTCAGATTCAGAAAAGGAGTGGCTGTGTAAAGCGGGGTACACAGCAAAAGATTTAAAATCTTAGCCGAGAAAATGTGAGAGACCACACACATGTGATCACAGATAACGGCAGATTTCACAGTTTTGTTCTTACAGTGTGTGGTCTGCAACAAAAACACCAACACAGCACACCACACACTTCACACAACAGGAGAATCTGGTAAGGTAATCTTCAGAACTTTTGTTATGTACCCCACTTTAGTCTTTATATACTCACCGATCGGCCAGAACCCTCACTGATGACCGTGGAGAGCGATGGTTGGCCCGTGTGGTCCGATCCCACACAAGATGAAAGCTGTCAGGGAGCAGATCATCGCAGCTCGCTGTGTAGCTGCAGACTGTCCACCTCTGAAAGATTAGTAAGGAAGGAAACATTTCGTTCTGCACAAAAACAAACAGACAGTGACACAGTGATAAAACCAATATATTCAGATTTATTTAAACCACATACATACACTGTACATTTCAATGGAAAAAAGAATCGCTAAAGTTTTTTTTGGTCGCCACAGGAGGACGTTACATGATACACGTCCCGTCTTTCAGGTATTTCATGGACTCCATCTGCTGCGTCATCGCCAGAACTTCGTGAAATCCGGTGCTGAGTCCAGACATGTGCTGGAAGTACGCCTCCTTCTCCACCTGGACCGACAGATTATTCACCCCGGCGTCTTTCAAAATGGCCGTCACCTGTGAAGCCACGTTGGCAACCAGTCAAAACTTTGGTTAGGAAAAGGTCAGGGTGTCACCAAATGATGGATCAGACTCAAGTTAAGCCCTCAGATATGGACCCTGCAGTGAGACACTGTACCGACCTGCTGTATGATCCTCTGCTCCACCACGTCTGACATGATCTGGAGGTGGATGGTCCCTGCGATCATGTTGGCTGAATGCCTCCAGAAATGAGGGTCTCTGTACGACAAAACTCCTTCAATCTTCTCGATCTGGAACAACACTCAGAAAAATTACCATCAGGAAAACTAAGCTTTAAATATCAGCCCATTTTTTAGGCTGAAGATAATGATAATGATCTTTTTCTTCAACTGATGTTAGCATGCTAACTATCACTTGTTTTGTTTGCCACCAAACTTGGTTTTTTTTTGCCTGGTCTGAGTGATGGTTGCCAAGAGCTTCAGCCATTGTTGTTTTTAGAAGACAAGAGGTTAGAATACGCCTGCTGACCAGTGCTACTTCTTCATCCTCTCACTATCACAACATGGCATTACAAGATGAGGCTGGACAGGGCTAGCTGGTTAGCATGCTAACTTCAGTAGGAAAAAAAAAGTTATAGAGTATAGCAATGATGTTTGATGCTGTACTTGCAACATTTCTTCTAGATGGGTGAGTAAACAGCTGTTAATGCTAACGTTGGCTATGTAGTGAAAGCAAAAACTTACAAATAGCATTTTCAAATAATCATATTATACTTGGGATATCCTGCAAACAATGCAACAGGACTCCAAACCTACATGGTGGAGGAAAAAACATCAAATCCTACAGATTTCAAGTGTTAAAAACTGTGAAAAATCACCACCATTCATCTCATCTCACCAAATTAAGTAAAATAGAGAACACATTTTTAAAATGTCTGCACACAAAATGTTCTGTTATATAAATACAACTAGTTAAACAGGCAGTAAAAACACCATCTGTTAAAAAAGAAAAAGAAAAACAGTAACTCCTCCTGTGCGACTTCTCACCTTCTCCAGCGCACTGTTCAGGTCCTTCTCGTGCTCTGGCGGACTTCGTAGAAGAAGGACTTCGCAGGCGTCCTTCAGCAGAGGGATGACAGAGAGAAAAATGAGCGTGGCGATGAAGAGCGAGCAAATGGGGTCAGCGATCAACCAGCCGAACTGCCGGATGAGGATGGTGGAGATGATCACACCAACGCTGCCTAAAGTATCGGCCAGAACGTGAAGGAAAACACCTGGAAGAAAAAGAGAAAAACATGAGGACTGTACGTGGCTGGAACTTCATTTCCACTGGGGTTTATTTCTGTGTATTACTCCGAACACACACCTCTCATGTTAGCGTTCATGCCTCCGCCGACCGAGCCGTGGGAGTGCCCGTGTCCGCCGTGCCCGTGTCCTCCGTGAGAGTGGCCGTGACCTCCGTGGCCATGCTCGCTGTGGGAGTGGCCGTGGTGCGAGTGGCCATGGTCATGTGATGAGCAGCTTTTGCCGCCGTGGGAGTGAGCATGACTGAAAGCGCAGATACCCACCAGGTTGACCAGTAAGCCTCCGACAGACACCGGCTGCAGGAGAAAAAAAAAGACAGATGTGAAGTGAGTTCCTCAGTTTGATCCCACAATTTCCTTCATGCAACTCAGTAGCATTGCATAACACTCACAGATTGTGCCACAGAATTTCTGTTGAACATTTGTGGTCTGCAAGATTTTCTCAGACTTTAGAAATCTCCAGAGCCACATAAAGTAGAACAGCAGTACTACACATGATAAGTAAGGCAAATATGTGATCAGGACAGACGAAGTGACTGTATCTCAGTCACAAGCCTTTACATGAAACAGGGGAGGCAGTTTACTCACAGTCAGCATGTCTGTGTTTATATTGGGAGGATCCAACAAGCGGGTGACTGACTCCACAAAGACAAAGAAAGCGATGACCATCAGGAACAGGCCGTTGATGAATCCAGAAAGTATTTCAACACGACCGTACCTGCAAAAATAAAAAAGAAGAGTTCACTTTCAAACATCCAGCATCTCCTATCAAAGCCTTTTCACATGCTCCTCATGGACTTTACCCGTAGGAGAAGATCCTGGTGGCTTTCCAGCGGGTCATGAGGGCAGCAAACAGGCCCAGGACTAAAGCAGAGCAGTCAAATAGCATGTGGAAGCCGTCAGAGATCAGCCCCAGGCTGTTGGTCCAAACCCCATAAAACAGCTCCACGAAGGTAAAAGCCTGAAACACGCAGAGCAACAACAGAGTCGGAGAAGTCAAATCCAACGCTGCACGCTATTTCCAAGTGTGAGAAACACTGATATTCTCTGAGACTAAACACAAAGCCTCCTCTACACTACTTTTATTTTACTGGTCTTTTTTACTGTACGTACCAGGTTGAGACACAGGAAGTAGAAGATTTGTCTGGAGTCATATTCCTCCAGGATTTGTTTCAGTGAATCTTTGATGAACCGTGGGAGGGACTGCGATGTGTGCTGCAGGGCGTCGCCCATGAAGTTGTAGAGAGGAGTCCCCTCAGGCGAGTAACCCACCAAGGTGCCCTTCTGACCTTTCTTTGACGGAGATGAGAGAATACTGGACGCTGCAGCGAGAGATGAAAAAAGTGAGGAGAACTGCACCCACACTCTTAAAATATTGTGCTCTGGATTTAGTATTTCCTTAAAAAAACAGAGAGAATAAAAATTGTTGATACACGTGAATTCATCCTGCTACTTACACATGATGAAGAAGATGGCGCTGACCAGCACTCCTCCGGAGAGCACATGCTCCGTGCTGACCTGCTGGGGAGGTTTGCTCATGGAGCGCAGCTGGTCGGTCAGCGGGTGAGTCCAGAAGTTGGCCAGCAGCAGGGCGCTGAGGAAGAGGGCGATGGTACCGTAGCGGGCGCACCTCGGCGTCTCCATCTTTGCGTTGCAGATGGCCTCGACGTAGAACTCCAGGATCATCACGGAGAAGATGATCATCCCGAACGGCAGGATGAGGGACGACCACGATTCTACTTTACTCTGGTGTTGAGACAGAGTGAAAATGCTGTCAGTCAATGTATTTTTAAACCACACAGAATATTTGAAACATTAGTAAACATGTATGTTAAGTTAAAATGATAAATAAATGTACTTATTTTAAAATAAATGCCGTCCCATGAGTGAGAATAACAAAGAGAGAAGTCATTTTAAATCTGACATTTTGGTTAGTTTAAGGTTAAGGTTGATTAGCTACAGATAAATCTGAACATTTCATGGCGGTCCGACCCGCACATGTTGACTTATTTCAGTCTGAAGAAAAGTAATGGACAGACTAACACTGCCAATCCTAGAGCTGCTAGCATGGCTAAAAGTTTGTAACATGACTGAGAGTATATGTATGTAAACACCTGTAATATGGTCTGTGCACTTACCTCTGTGGTTGCTGAGAGCACTATGACCCAGGGCAGCAGCACCATGGCAGAAACCAGGTTGTCCAGGGCGTAGAGACGTTTGGCGCCACCAATTTCCACTGATAATTTCCTGGAGGCCGTGTGGAAGCCCACCTTCAGACACAGGGAGACGACCAGCAACACAACACCACCCTGGACGGGGAAAACAGAGGGTGGAAATTGATTTGGAAATCAAAACTAACAACTTCACTGTGTTTCTCTTTAGGCAGCAGTCAACATTACATTTCATGTGGGTCATGTGAGCTTTGCTTACTTTGTGATCCGCAACCCCCAAAAATGAAATTGCAGTGTAGAGGAAATGAGTGAGCGCGCTGTCGTGATGTCCCTCAGCTTTAAGAGGAAGAGTCAAGGCAAACACAACACAAACAGCGACGTGATGATGAACAACACAAACAGATCAGGTCAATACAACAGATGTGCGAAGGATACGGTGCTCAGCCATCTTTGCCATGAGATCATCGTTGTCAAAGAGGAGGAGGCAGATCACAGCGATGATGAAGAAAGCAGCGCCTCTGGTCTGCACACAGTCACAACAGAGAAGGTGAAACATGTTTTTAGAAATGAAAGTTTCTGATTACAAACTAGTTGTGTGAATTTGTGTCCTCCCACCTTGGATGGCCCCCCTCCTGAGCTTGTGAACAGGACACCAAGGAGAGCAATGACAACCACATCACTGTGTTCGAAAAGCAGCAACGTCCTGAGAAAGACAAGAACCAGGATTGAAATTATAAATCCTAAAAAATTAAAAAATTAATTCCATATATAACTCAGATCCACAAAACATTTCACCTTAAAGGTCCACAGAGAGTTAGGCCAAAGAATCCCAGGAGCGATATGACGCAGCTGAAAACCGCATGCTTTAGTAACTTTATCCACTACAAAAAGAAAACACATTTACAGAAGAATTAACACAGTGTATTTTATGACAGAGTGATATTTTACTTTTACACACCACAATCAACAGGACAGCATTTACTGGTGGGTAAAAGATTTAAGACACATTTATTAGTCCTGTTATGTTGAGTGATGGAGAAATGGCAAATAAAGTTATGAATCAAAGAGAAAAATTAGGAATTGTTTTTCAAATTGAAGAGGTAGAAATCCAACAAACCTGTCTTTTTGAGATGACTTTGCCAGAGGAGAAAGGTTTTTGAAAGAGAAGTAGAATAACGGCACTCCTGAGAAAACAGAAAGATCTCCGTCAGCTCGCTGCCATCATCCATAAATTCAAAAATACTAAATAATAATGCGTAACACTAAGTGCAATTTAAATACAGTGCATGAAATGAAACCTCAGCAAGTGAGTCAACTCAGGAACACTTACCCTAATTTTAATATGAAGATAAACTGGACAATATGAACAACTTTTAGGATGTCGTACGATTCAAAGATCCCAAGAGCCTTGAGGACCTTCGAGACGACCAGTAAAACTATGTACCTGGTTAACCTGAGGAAGACAGGGACATAAAATAGGACATATTAGCGCTGGAGCTGACACCCATCCTGTTAAAAGTTTTAGAGACGAGCGCTCAGTAACTTTAATGGACGTTTTCACTGTTTTAGACATTTAATAGACTAAACAATTCATAAAAAGTCATTGATTGCGTTTCAGCTGGTGTTAGAGACCAACTGTAACATATGGAGTACAGCTACAATCATGTGACCTGATTGATTTAATGCCAACAAATACAGTAAACAACCACCACTAATTGGATGAGATTAGCCTAAGATGTACAACAGAGACATACCTGGAATTGGGCACCTCGACCATGCCCAGTTTCCCCCCTGAGAGCACGTTGCTGCTGTATTTCTCTTCCATTTTCAAGCTCCACAAACTCGACTAGTTACAGTATTTATGTCCCCGTTACCTCAGCATCACTGCTACCTGAACAGTGAAGTTAAACCGCGGCCCATTTACACCTGGAGAATGTGAACAGGCTTCTTTTGGCCCGTTTTGACTTGAACTGAATCTGTAAAATGAACTGTAAACAAACATAAACCAACAGTCAGCTGGCAGCCTCTTAGAGTCTCAGCTAGCTAGCTAGCTAGCCATCTAGCATACCACTTAGCTTTTTATCCACAGTTTCTAGCTGCGACACGTCCTCTCTGTGCGGTGTACGTTAAACAAACACATGTGGTCGCTTAGTTAAACCGAAATAAATCACAATTTCTAGCTTGAGTTGGCCACAGTAAACGTTAAAGTCCGTAATGAAAGAGTGAAACACAAAGCTGGCCAAAAGAGCCACAGCACTTCCGGACACGGTAAACATTCCACGTCACGTACGTGTGTTCGTGAGCATCGCTCCTGCGCAGTTCAGGGTTCTGCGCAAGGACGTTGCAAAGGAGGAGACGTGGTGATGAAGATGATGGTTTGTAATTCAATATTTTGAGATACTAAGTCACTTTTATTAGCAGTATAATTATACTCAAATTATTATTTATATTTTTTTATTATCATATATATTATATATCATTTATTATTAATATTATTACATGGCTTTGCTGACAAATTAAACATTTCAACAAGCTATTTCATGGTTTTGACTTATTACCTCATAATTTTTACTTACCACAGGTGTTTTTATATTTATCATTCCAAACTTTTTTGTGTTTTGTGTCAAATTGTCTAGTACAATATGATTTGAACACCTGTTTTTCAGGTAGTAATAAATGACTACCTGTCTAAATGGCTAGGACTTGTGGGATATGTTGTTGCATTTATTTCAAACTTTAAATATCTAATTAATTTCCAGTTGTCTGACTTATTTGAGATTCACCTCCACATCTTTTTCAAACTTATATTAATGCATTATAATATTCCATACTGTTAATTTGTTGTAAAGAACAGAAAAACAATGTATAATGTCTTTTAGATTTTTTTTCCATTCACTTTATTAACAATTTACTGCCAAAAAGGTGGGGAAAAAACTTAATGTGGACATGAAAAAAGCTGTTAATACCACTGGAAATTCCCAGAAAGAGGTTAGGAGATGCTGATGTCAGAGGTTTATTGGAGCATCAACTCAAAAAGACAGTTTGTTCAGGTTATTCCACTTGATTTAGAAAGATGAGACTGGACTGGATTTCCAGCACAGTGGTACTGACAGAAACTCAGTGGGGTCCACACAGCCCGAGCAGGATCTTCTCATAATGTCCCTTAGTCTCCTCCTGTGAAACAGAGACAAAGATGTGGTCGGCTCAAACGCAGCCAGGAAATGAGTTATGTCAGCAGGTACAGTGTTTCCTCTCACCAGTATGCGTTCCTGTAGGCTTGTGTCATACATGGCCCTGTATTCCTCCACAATCTTCTTCAGGTCGACCTCAGAGCGGCTCACCAGCACCCTGATCAGCGTGTCCTCACATGTGCCGTGGCCCTGCGGGGACAGATATCAGATCACCCTGTCACCAAACACATTCCCTACAGTCTGTGTTCAGTTAAGTGTTATTATTCTATGATATCACAGTACAGTTATGTACCATTGTGATGAGCTACATCTGTGTGTGGTTGGTCGTTAAACAGTGTTCTGCAAGGGATGAAGATATTTGTGGCGGCCAAAGCTCTAAGTCAGACATCTGAGAGGTTAAAAGCTAAGAGTGTTGCAGACTCACACACACTGTATGCACTCTGACATATGGTTTTCATACACACCTCCATCGCCTGATGAAGCTTCTCAGCAAAGAAAGCCGGTGTGTTCCAGGCACACTTCACTAAACACCAAAGAGACACAAACACACAGCTGTAAAACTGAACTGCTCAGTTTCTTAATTTACTTCTATGACATGATAGGATGTCATCAACCTCACCGATGTCAATAAGACAGTCTTCAATGTCTCCACTCAGCTTCATCTCCAGGACTTTAGGTAATTTCACATCGCTGACGGAGGCGTAATGCTGGAATGCTAACAGGTAAACACACAAAACAACATGTACTTATGGGTAAATGTGGGGCTGCAGTTGCCAGACAGAAACTAGATGTCTTAACAAAATGTTATTGTAGTCAAGGTTTGAGATTGTTGCACACTCCCTAAGCATTTCTGGAATTTAAAAAACAGTCTTTAGCTGGTTTTGAAGGCGTCATTAAACACAAACATGCAGAATTCAACACACTCAGCTGAACTATAAGAGATAAATAACAAACCACAGACTCCATAGATGATAAGGAAAGAGTTAAACAGATTATTATTTTAAAAACGTCGCTCTGTATTGTTCCCTACACCGCTGGGTGTGTTCCACCTGTTACCTGGAGGAGTGTGGTTCCACCTGTTTGTCCAGATGTGCGTGTCTTCACATTAAAATTAAGTCAAACCCAACAGCTTAAACATATCAGACACTCACTCTTTGAGAGCTGCTTCCCATTCCTCGTGGTCAGGATGTCGATGAAGGTGGACACATTGATCTTGTCGGTATTCTCCCCCGCCTGAAACAGCGTCTACAGATAGAAAACAACCTCACTCCTCTGTGCCACAGTCATGAACCAGTACTTATTAAAGGTGCTATAATTACGTTGTTGCTATCGCTACATAGCTAACGTGAGCATCAACAACTTCAGCTGACTAACTATTACGAGATGGAATGGGCTGGGGCTAACTAGTTAGCATGCTAACTTCAGTAGAAGATAAGTGATAAAAATAGAAGCAAGACAGACTGGTGAATAAACAGCTGTTGATGCTAATGTTAGCGATGTAGCATTAGCAAAAACGTGCATATTGCACCTTTAAGAAACATATCAGTGAGCCACACTGTTATGTTATGACATGTTCCTTCATTACCATGAACATACACCATCCTGATGCCAGAAAGACTCACTAGAGCACAAAATATGTATTAATCCGCCACTGAAAATAGTCCCTCACAAATGCACTATTTACATGACCATTTTTTGAGTTACATTTCTTAAAAACTACAATGTCCACCTTAAATTTCTCAACAAAAATCTAAAATAACACCAGTCATATTTTTTTAAAGTTGATTTTCCTGATTTTACCTCTGCGTCCTTTCGGGCCAGATCCATGTTGACTTCATTACTCTCATCTTTGTTTGCTTTCAACATGGCCAGAAGGGCACTGGTGAAGTCGCCTTTGGTCTCACCCCTAATGACGTCCTCCAGGTCTGTTTTGTACTCTGAAGGAGGAAGAGCATTTCAGCACAAAGAATGTATGACTGCAGTGGTTGTAGCTGTTGTTTAGAGGTTTACAATAATCATGCCCAGGTGATTACAGTGCAGCACTGTCTGAGAATTCAGTGTTAGACTGCTCCACTGGAGACACTGCAGAGTGTCAGTTACATGCCTAAGATGTTACACAAAATCTGAAAACACCAAGTAACTGCACAGAGTCAGGGCAAACCTTCTTTGAAGACCCTCTTGAGCTCTCGAATCTCTGCGTTTGATCTGGTTGCGAGAACCTCCACCAGGACGTCCTCGTCTGTGCCCAGACGCTGTTGGAGCAAACACCAGAAGTGACAACAATTCAGAGGTAAAACAGGTTTGGCTAAGTGTTAAACAAGAAAGTAACAGAACTCATATGTACAGAAAAAAGCGGACCACACAGAGTGCAACATCTGGAAATATCCTCCTCTGATATTTAGCACACAAACCACTGATATTTACCTTTGTGGCTTTCCTGATCAGGTAGGCATCAAACTGAGCCGGTGTCATGAGCAGAGCCAGAGAGATGTCCTCTAAATGTGAGCGGAGAGCTGACTTCAGAGCTTTTTCCAGTTTCTGCAACGCACAGGGAGCAGCCACATGAGCACACGGGGGGACTAAAAAATCAAAACAGACTAAAACTGATGAAAAAAAAAAGGAAATTTCTTCAAAATAATGGTTTGGTATAATGAGATGTCATTGTTTTCTCATTATAATAATTTACAGGGTCATTTTTCCCCATCACGTTGGTGCAAATCTGCAAAACACTTTACATACTGAGGTCAGAGTGATGGCTGACATTTAAACCTAAGTATTGGTTTGCGTTCAGTCGGTTTCTGACTCTTAATTATTTGACTCTGACTTTATATGAATCAAATCTCTCACCTTCCCAGTGGACGCCTCATAAACTACTTTGATCTTCTGCCTCTGCTCGTTGTTTCTCTGCACCATCACTGCAATGATCACATCCTCGTCCACTCCTGTGAGGGACAAGTTTCACTTAAGCAGAATAATTTTTTACAGCAACCTAACACAACAAACATGAGGTCATTTATTTTTAAAATAACATGAGTAAGGACACACACCTTTGCTTTCAATGGCGCTCTGAAGAACTGAAGCGTCACTGCTGGCATTGAAGTTTGGATACGGGGTGACTGTTCCATAATACTTAGGCTTCGGCTTACCCTTCACCTAAAAGAACAACCAGGAATACAGATGTTTTACAAACATAGAACGGCAGGTAATTTTCATGCCAGGATGGATGAAGGAGAGGATGATGAGGTGACAGAGCTACAGACAGCTGTCACTGAAAACTAGTAAAATACAGAAGAAATCCAAAATCTCAAGTGTGAAAACAGGATGTTTCAAACTGTAATTCATATTATTATTCATCAGTACTGCATTTAGCCAACAGCAGGTGTATTCTCCTCACGACTGGTCTGATACTCACTTTAATGGTGTCATCCTCATTGTCTCTGTCCTTGATGACACTGTTGAAGAATTTCTTGAAGACTGACATCTTTACTCGGCAGAAGAAGAAACAAAGACTGTAGAGAGAGAAAAGTGGAAGTTAAGCCGATTTAAAACAGTCTTCTTTATCATATTTAAAAATCTAAAAAAACCTCACCTGTGCTCCTGGAGACCGTCCTCACACACTGATTCTGTAGATCTGTGGATGTTACAGTCACTGTATTTAGCTTGCTCAGCAGCGTCTCCACCCACCTCTGTGCAAGATCATTTTCAGGCAGGTTTATTTTCACCTGCAGAGGATCAGCCAATCATGTGCCACCTCTCAGAGAAAACATTCCTGCCAGGTGACAGTCAGGGGTTTGGACTGGTTGGGCGACTCCTCTGTTCGGGCTTGTGTTTTAAATTTTTAAACCCTTTGCTCTCTGATAAAACAACTTATTATTCATGCTGACATGCAGCAAAGAGTGTCAGCTCAGATAAATGTGACTGTAGCTCATAATTTAAAGGAGCTGGTGAAGTAAACTCACCTAAATACTGACCTGAGACAATACCTTTTTGTTTTTGCTTTTGCACAATTACATGACAGAACCTGATGTTCCACATTTTTCTCTTGGGCTGTTAAACTGACTTTATACATCACAGTCGATATACAGGTCTTGGCTGTACTGCTGCCTGTTTCAATAAAGTTTTATGAAGTTTTTTGTGGCTCCAGTGGAAGCTGAAGTGATGTCGCTTTGGTCTGAAGTTTGAAAATAAAAAAATCTGGGGGTGAAGTCAGAAACATGTGAGCTCACCACACTTTTGTTGCCCACTTCTTATCTCTGCTTGAAGTTGGTACAAGTACAGCACACCTGAGTCTCTTGGTGGTCGGGTTGCATTGTGGGTAATGTAGGCACCAGATTTAGACAAGCAAGACTGAAAAAATAATGAAAAGCTTTAATAATAGTCCTTTGAAGTGAATGTTTGTGCCAAATAAAACACAAAGTGAAAGGATATAAATGGAACTGCTACAAAGTTTTTATTAAACAATTTATTTTATTTCAAAGTCAGAATCTTAGCATGAATTATAAAGTCAGTGTAAATGTGAGAGACAACAAAAATGTCTTGAGAATCAATAACTGAGACATCAGACACGACCACACTGTGTTTACATAAAGGACGCAAACAAACTGAGCGGTAGATGGATGAGATAGTTAAGCCTGTAGCTTCAAAATTATCACAATATAGCAGCATGAAAATATGCTCAACTGACAGTAATTAATTAAAGATATTGAGTATCCTCTGCCATTTGGTTTCACAGTGTGTCTAGACACCTGGGATCTTTGTCTGTCTGGGGTGTCTTAATATTATGATTTCAACTTGCTAACCAATCCCTTTCTGTGGCTATTGTACAGGTAAGTTAAGCTGTACTTATATACAAAAATAAAGAATGATGTAAAGGCATAATTAAAGGGGCAATTTGTACGTTTTCTCTGCCGCCAAACATGGTTTCTTGGCAGGAGCAGGTGGTGGTAATGTTCACTTGCTATACTTGCTTCAGCCATTGTTTACAAAACACGAGGTTAGAATAGCAGCATTACTTCTTCAGGGCAGACTGGACGCTAAAATAAGTTGCTATCAGAAAGTGATGAGATGGGCCAGGGCTAGCTGGTTAGCATGCTAACTTCAGTAGAAGAAAAGGACAGCTGGGGACAGCTCTTGGCGAATTTGAGTTTGATGCTGTACACTGGTTAGTAACAACTGCTAATGCTAACACTGGCTTTGTAGCGATAGCAAAAACTTGCATATAGCACCTTTAATAAATGTTAACTGTTTTGAACTTTGACTGGTGTCTCAGAGTCGTGTGTTTAAGTCTTATCCTGAGCCATGACACCAGTCAACCAGAAAACAAGCATTTCAAGTCAACATGGTGTTAGTAGCATGATTAATTTTGGGCACTAGCCAATGATAACCCATGTTAAACTCACATAGTAACCAACACTTATCCCACTAGGGTCCCACGTCAAACTGTTGTTGATGTCAGTAAGAAAATATGAGAGGATGTGTTTGTGCCTGTTTATGCCTACAGGGAAGTGATTTTCTCGGACTGTTATCTTGGAGGGGGTCCTCTCCCGCGGCCTCGGCCTGGACCTGGACCTGGACCCGGCATCGGTCCTGCTCCTCTTGGCCCCGGTGGCTGTCTCACTGGCCTTTGAGCGTTGGGGTTGGGCGATGCCAGAGCCACATCTTTCTGCAGGTTAACACCTTTGCCGGGCTTCGTCTTGGTTGGCTTTGCTTCCGGCTCTGGTGGTTTTTCTGTTCACATGGAGGAAGTAACCTCAGTGGATGCAAAGATGAACATATAACTGTTCCAGGTACAACATGTTTGGAGTTTACTGACCAGGCTCCGGAGCAGGGGGGGCGAGGGAGCGGTTCGGAAGCAGGTCCTCCAGGTCTTTCATGACCTGATTGGTGCTGTCTGTGTTATTTCTCCGATTCTTCTCTTCATCCCGAGCCTGAACAGATGGAGGAAGACAGATGAAGAGAGAAAGAGAGGGTGATTTCTCAGTAATTTGTGTAACAGCTGGGTACTGTAGTTTTTAGCAAACTTTACTCAAACAGGAGGAAATGGTGTGTTTGTTTGGGACTATTTTCCACTGGTTATTAATAAAGCGTCACCACAGTTTGATAATGCAACTCATTGATGTGGAATAAGACCAAACCGACTATTCTGTCTTTTCAGGAGTCTGCAGTTCTGTGGTTGCACCCTATATATGTCCCAATTTTCTATTTACCATCTGCATCTTCTTCTTCAGCTCCATGTTGGAGTTTTTGTAGGCCTCGGACACTGAGTTCAGGTAGTAGATGGCCAGTCTGTGCAAGAGAGAGGGCAGGATTTGTCAGTTTTCAGTGGCTGCAAAGGTAACATGGGGCCTCAGATACACAACAACAGTTTGTGCATGTCAGTGTGTGTCTGCTGTCGAGAGATATGTATGTACAAATGTGAAATGTGCATCAAACTGACTGGCCAGAGTGTGTCTGTGTGTTCATGTGATCCTATGATCCTCTTCCACACTCACACCATGAGTAATACAGCTGGTATGATGAGGCCTGGGTTGGCTGCGTAGCTGAAGAGCGTCCCCATGAAGGCCGGCAGGTCCAGGTCAATCGTCTCCATGATCACATCAAACATCTTTTCCTTCCCGCTGCAAACATCAACAACAAGGTCATGGTCGTCATATTTGCACAACATGATCAGAATCATATTCATTTTTTCTGCTGGATGTTACCTGAAGGGTCCACAGTCAAACGAAGGTGGCAGGGTCATGATGGTGTAGACGACAGGTAACAGACTGAGGAAGAGGATGAGGAGCAGCAGACCCATGTAGAAGTTGTTGGACTTGGAGGCCTTGAAGACTCTCTCGTGGGGGACGTTGGTGGCCATCACGGCCCAGCACTGATAGTACATGGAGCTGAGGAGGCGGAGCACGTTGATGCCGACCAGCCCAGGAGCATAAAACGCACCCATCCTGATGACATGACATCATGTGATCTGATCAGATGTTGTGTGATGAAATCCTTAAATGTGAAAGCTTTGCTTTGACATTCTAAGTGTAATGTGTGTGATTAACCCTCTGCAGTCTCATTTTCTCAATTTCTTAAATTAACCTTTTAAGGTACCTGAAAATCACATAATATCCAAGTGTTTTATATAAAAATTTTCAGAACACTCTCATCTCTACAGGTACTGAGCCCCCCTTTGTCCTAGAGCACTGCGTGAATGAAGTAATTTGGCTCAAATGCTGAAAAACTGAAGTTGTTACTCATGTAGATGAATTGTATTGGTACATGGAATGGGTTTACCAATGCCTTGGCTTCACAATACTAGTAGGATTTATGGATAAAGTTGAGAATGAATGTATAAAACAAACTAAACAAATAGTGTAGCAAATAATAATCTAAAAACATCTAGATATGATATAAAAATTACAGTTTCATGAGAAAAACTATGAAGTCAGGTTGTCAGGTTGCAGGAATTATGGTCTGTTACAGAGTCATGGCATCAAATAATGAATGTCTCTTGCAAAACATAATGATGTCACAGTGAAGCTGACCTTTGACCTTTTGGATATAAAAAGTCATAATTTTATCCTATTACACTTTTGTCTAGAATTTTGTCATAATTAGCTAATTAATTCTTGAGTTAAAGAGCTAAAGGTGTTACTGAGATATTGCGTTCACGAGACTGCAACCGACAGACTGACAACCCGAGAACATAATTAGAAGTAACTGACTACTGCATGTTACATATTCAAAGTGCTGTTGGTAATGCATGCAGAGCGACTCCATGGCGGCACACTGGATATCATCTGTCCATTTAGTGATACTGGATACATGCAGCAACAAGAAGCCATGCATGTAAACTCACACTCAAATACACACACACACACACACACACACCGGACCACTGACCACACTGGTGACTGAGTGTGTGCATGTTAGTATAAACATAGACTTTGTACCAGATCATCCCTTGATTGAAGACTAATCCAAGAACATTCCCGCTGATGTCAAACTCTCCGTACGACGGCTAAAAGTGAACAGAGAACAGTTAGTAAGTAATAAGAAAAAACTTCCTGTACATACACCCTGTGTGATGACATTTTGATTTAGCCTTGAACCAAAAATACTTACAAATCCAGCCTCCAGGTCCCAGCACCAGCAGTAGTTAAGGAAGCGGACGATGACGGCTCTGGCGAAGTCACCGATCAGGATGGTCAGGTAGGTCACCTGGATGTCCGACACTGTCAGCTTTACAAACTCCTAGAAAACAGGGAGTCGAATAGGTTGAACACTTAAGATATAGTTAAGAATTGTGTTGTTTCTGTGTTAGAGTTTGTTATTTTCATTACAATGCCGACAGCGGTTTCCCAGCAGGGTCCTCTGATGACATCGGCAGGGTTCATGGGGGGCGGGGTGGCCAAGGAGTCGTTGACCAGACGTGAGTAGTTGGCGTAGTACTCCTTCATGGCCCAGATGGAGGCGTTCTTTATGGCTTGCTCTTCTTCCAGCTGAGAGGCACAAAGGTTTCTATTCAGCATACCAGAACTTCCCTCCAAAGAAAAGGACGTTCGGCTTGATTGATATCATCGGACAACACACCATACCTTGGTGTTGACCTCATCGAACAGGGCGAACAGAAAGGTGTAGAGGTTTCCAAGGAAGAGGGCGAAGATGCGCCCCAGCTGCCACTTGAGGGCGATTCGAGGATGGTAGTCCTCCAGCTCAGCGATGGTCTCGAACAGAGGAGGACACACCAGACCCAGCAGAGACATGATAATCTCCAGCTGGACCAAAACAGGTCAAAATCACCGGTGACATTGTCATGCCAAAAAACACAATTTATCAGTACCTGTTTCACTGGAGACCATCATTACCTCGTTCTTCTCGTACCAGCTGAGGTCGTCCCTGCTGGCAAACTCCTGAGACCTCTTCACCACAAAGTAGATGAGGTATCCGCTGCCGCCAAGGCTGCAGGTAATCAGGAAGTTGGCCAGGACCCTGAGGAACCTCCGCAGGTGAATGTTCTCATCCTTCTGGTTCTCTTGTTCGTCCACAATGGACTCCTGTTCTTTGCAGAACGGGAACAGAAAAGATTTACGTTCAGAGGGGGGAATTAATCTGTCATTGACTGCAGTGAACTCAAATGGAACTACATGTGTCCTGAACAAGTAAAGTACACATGCATAGTACATTTGTTTCCAGTGAGACGGTTGCTGTGGTTACCTTGAAGCTGGTGGTGATGGAGGCGTATTTGTTGTCGGCGGTCTCTGCATTGCCGATGAGGTAATCCCAGCTGGTGAACATCTTCCAGGCAAATGTGAACTCTCCTTCCTCTCCATCTCCGCCACCCACATCAGCGTTCTTTGCCATTCTGAAAAATAAAACAAACTGTCTTCTTTATGGGAAAATGACAGGACTACATTACATTATTAATGACTGTATTGTGTGCTGGACGGTAAATGTTCATTAAAAGCAACTAATACAAAGGTCTGTGAGCTTTATTTTTTGCCGCAGACTCACGTGCGAATCACCACCATCAGGCTGTAGCCGAAGGTGCCAATCCCGACCATGAGGTAGGACAGAGGCAGTCGGAATTTCAGCAAGCCGATGGTCCTCTGGTTGTTGTAATATCCATAAAACAGGACTGAGTATTTGCAGTAGCCCTGGGAAAATAAAGGAAGATGTCATTTTTAGATCTTTAGTTTCACAGTTTCTCTGGATTTACACAATTATTTCTCTGGAAGGTTGTGGTTTACAGATTCAGCAGGAAGAAAACAGATCGTGTGAACTGGAAAAGGGGAAAAGGAGTCCAATTTTCAGCATATCATAATGATTTAAGAGTGTTAAAGTCTCATCAAAAGGCTGAAATCTTCTGGTGTACAGATGTTTAACAACTGGAACTCTCATTTACTTTTGAAGTGTTGAGGTTTTCTTACTTTGCCTTAAAAAAATAAAAGGTCAGATGGACTTTTTGATTAATCTTTTCTACTATTCTCTTTCCAGTATTGTTTGGATCTAGTTAGTCTGTGATGTCTTGTAGGACCAATAAGGTCTGGGTATATTTATGCATGAAACAGTAATAAATTATGAGAGAAAAACTTCATCTTCGTTGTCTTCATCACGTATCAGACTCACGTTGAAGTCCATGAGGACAGAGTAGTCCTGAGCCGTTGCCTGCTCTGCTCTGGGAACAGTTTTCCTGGGAACTGACCCATAGGGAAGGCCCATCAGAACCTGCAAAATAAAGATATAAATATTTAAACCTAAGCCTAAAGGCTCTGGAATAACCTGCCTGGAGAAATGAAACTGGCTGAGTCAGTGCCATCTTTTGAATTTCTTCTTTTACAGAACGCATATCCTGATTTTACTTGTATTATCTGTTTGTTGCGCTGTTTTTTAAATTTAATAAATAATTTAATGTATTTTTTGATTTTGGAAAGTGCTAGATGAATAGGGCTTTTGTAACTTCACCTCAGGGATGACCACCAGTCCAAAAGTGAAACCAAAGAGGACGAGGTTCATGCCGTACATCCAGCGCAGAAAGATAAAGTAAGATGCCACAGATGATCCAAAGTGACCTGAGAACATTTGAGATTTTTTCTAAATTCCACATTTGTCCACAAGGAGTGGCTGTTCCTCTGGTAAACACTGAAGCTGCTCTGCACACAAAAACTTACTTTCCACCTCTTTGATCTTCCTCTCCCAGGGGATACAAGCTGTTCTGAAGTTCTCAAAATCCCTTTGAAACTTGATCCATTTCTGAGATTAAAATTAGAAAGAGATGGAACATTAAAGAAGGAAAACACACACAAACACAAGCAAAAAGCAGAGAAAAGTTTGAATTATGTACCTAACCTTTGTCATCATCACTTTGTAGGCATACCACTTCCTGCCTTTTCCTTTGCCCAAAGCACCTTCAAACTTATCCACAAACTGTTGAGCCTCCCTGCGAAGCAAAAAAGACAAATGAGAGACAAAAACCCATCACAATTAGTTGGTCAATAAAAAATATGACCTCTATGTGAGAAAGCTCATGTAAAATTCAAAGCAGACGATTACTTCAGGTGCGTGAGCCTCCGCTTCATCCTCCACGGCTTGTTCCTGATGTTGGCGATCAGTTTCTTCTTCTCCTCCACCTCCTCCATCAGCCGGGCCATCTCTCCCTCCGACATGGACTCCTCCTCCTCATCGGAGTCCGTGTTGGAGTCAGTTGAACTGGAAGAGGCACAGGAGAAGGGATGGAGGATGAGTATAAGTTTGAATTCATGTTAAACTCTTTACAGGTAGTTTTGCTTCCTCTGGCCTACCTGTCGTCCTTTTTCTTCTTCTTCTTCTTGTCCTTGTCGTCATCCTTGTTTTTCCTCTTGTCCTTCCCTTTCTTCCCCTTACTATCCTCCTCCTCCTTCCCTCCTTTCTTCCCTCCTCCCTTCTTCCCCTTCTTTCCTTTCCCATCATCACTGTCCTCCTCATCGCTGTCCTGAGCTTTGCCTCCTTTCCTCTTGTTGGCTGCTCCTCCCCGTCCTCCTTTCCTCTTGGGAGCTTCGTCCTCGCTCTCATCCTCATCGTCATCACCGCCACGTTTCTTTGCAGGTTTCTTCTTGTTTGCACCTCTGCGTCCCCTGGGAGCTTCATCCTCCTCCTCGTCTTCGTCGTCCTCATCGGCAGGTTTTCTGCCCCGGCCTCTCCCCTTCGCACCTCCTCTTCCACCTGCCTGCCTCCTGTTCCCTCTCCTCTGGGTGCCACCATCTACATCAAGACCAAATAAAGGTCTGAGTGTTAGATTAGTCTCTAGACTATCAAACCTTTTTAAAATCAGGTCCATAAATTGAGTTTTATCCACTCACCATCACTGTCACTCACATCCCCATCTATGTCTATCCCAACTGAGGCAGAACACAAACAAAACAACACAATCAAATACCCAACAGACCATTAACACATCCATTTGCAATGCCAGGAAATCACCAACTTAACCAGTGATAGCATTATAATAATACTGAGTTTTTAGTGGATATGTGAAAGGTGTAGCTCAAGCAATGGTAATGCCATTGATGCTGCTGACATTAGGTTCACTTCTGTGGTTTTCAGTGGAATATCACTACATCTATTGAATGCATTGGGTCTTTCCATAACCTGAACTCATAAGAACCTTGTGAGGCTTTGGTAGAAGGTTCTTCCATATCTTTTTACTGTATTTTACCAATCAGAATGTTTTGGGTATATGTCATTAAAAAGGAAACAGTGGGATCAACTATAATAACATCCTCTCCTGTTTGGTAAACCACGGAAGACAGCAGATGTTGGACAGAAAACGATGGACGAAGTAAAGCTAATATTGCATATTGACTGTATTTCATGTTTGTTATGGTCCCAGTGTTTGGTGGCCCTTTGAGTGGCCTCCTCTCCCCAAATACTAATGACAGCCTGAACATCTTGGCTTGTCCAACAAGTGTTGTCTGTTTTTATTAGCCACGTTAGCATCATGGCTCTTGGGATGGAAGTATCAGTCGGTCGGACCGCCACTTTGAAATAGCTCAACTGTTAGATGGAGGACATTCATGGGACAAACAAAGCCATAGGATACAGCTCCCTTAAAGAGCCCTAATTCCCATCACTGCCAGGAACTCAGCCCGGCAGCAGGTGGAGACCAGTGGAAACAAAAGCAGAACCCATGACAATGGCTACATGTTACGTTATGCTTCATTAAGCTCCTGCTTGTGGAAAAGGACCAAAAGTCACATGGTGAGTCCACACATTAGAGTCATGGCTCTAATTTAATGACTGTAAGCAGAAAGTGGTCGTAAAGGTGTATGACAAAGAAAAGTTAATAAAATGTGCATTTTTCAACAAAAATTTGTTTTGTTTCAGGGAAATATTTTACTTATTTGTCCATCACACATCATTATAACCCACACAGTTTGTGTCATTATATAAAGTAAATGATCTTGAACTCACCGTCATCCATTTTTGCTATATCACTTTTTCTCGGCATGATGGAAAATAAAAAGCGTCTGTTGCCTCCGCAGTGTTCGACTGGTCTACCCCCCCAAAGAGGCTGGCTCTCCTCTGCCTCGGCTCCCTGCCAGCACCCAACTCAGGTATCCCAATTCAGATGCCGTCACTATGACGACTGCTGCACGTGACTTGCTCTCAACAGGGTGAAATCCTGGAAACCAAAGGTGATGCACTGTGGGTTATCGAGCGGAAAGGTTGTGTTATTCCCCAGTTAGGCTGGACATTTATATTTTAGCATTACAAAAATGTTGATGATAAACAGCTGGGGTTTCACATCAGGCCCAGACGGATTCTTAGACGTGAAACAGCATTTAGTGGGAGTCTACTGTATTTAGCTGCCTCTGCTTTGTTTTTCCTAAAGATGACATTATCTAAAGTACCTAGAAAAACTCTCACTCAGCTTGTTATTGGAGACCACACATGCACACACACACACAGGAGAAGACCAGACGCCCTAAAGATTTAATGAAGGTTTAGGTTTCTGTATGCGAGGCTCATTAGTCAAGCAGTAAATACCCTGAGATGACCTTGCAACTAAACCGCAGACTTCTTTTAGTTTTACAGTACAAATTCAGCAGGTAGGATATCCACCAGCCTGAAGCAGTAAGACTGACAGCAGTTAACCTGACCTCACATGTGAGTGTGCAGAGCTGGAAACTGTGCAGAGTAACGCCCCGGAGCCTCATTAAATAATAGAGTAGAGCTCATTTTTCACATCCAAAATGATTCTATTACACGGTTGTCGGTTCCCACAGGTGAGATGTGGATCACACACTTTCAGACGGCTGACACATCTGTCGCATTCCTGCTCACCTGGTCAGAGAATACAGACACTATATTACTATCTTAGATGTTCATAGTTAAATGGTCATTATAGAAACTACTGCAACATAAGAATTTACGTAAATCTCTCAATATACCAGTTTTAAATCTGGCTGTTTTTTGCTTAGGAAGGTTCCTAACTGAGTGAAATAACCCAGAAGTATCTAAGTGGCAGCCATGATGATAGAAGATTGAATTCTCTAAATGCTTCTTTTCTTATCTCCTTTAGCAGAGGGCACACTGGACAATCTCCTTTACGAAAGGAGAGGAGATAATGCCGTCCCACGATTCCTTGTGGCATCAACATTTAAAGCAATCCACATCAATAATGTAGTGGCTTTTTGTCCAAAAATCAAAATTCAAACTCAAAAACAACGAGCCACTGGTGCACTTTGGGTGTGTAATGTACACAGACAAAAGAAGTCCATTGTCCAACAACATGTGTAGTTTTTGATTGGTTGGACAGAGCTGAAGAGTAGGCTACAAAACCTAAGAGCATGACGGAGCCTATGTCCGGAAAAAAGAACATTCACGATATTCCCCAGAGATCTGGAACCATTTTTATCTTGACACTAATTTCTAAACACCTCCTTATCTAGAAAAACCATCAGATGTTTCTGAATAAATATTTAATGCTTGATCACCATGAAAGATGCATGTGCAATTAAAAGTTAATGGATCAGGTCTGGAGAGTTCTTCAATATTACTGCAGATCTGTGGCAGGTCAACATGAATATATGTATGAAAAATATGAGAAATAAAAAGATATTCAACGTAAAACCTATTATTATTACTACTTATTAGCCGTTACACTCAGAACTGTAACTGATGCATTAACAATTATAAACTGTAATATAAGAATGTTGGTATAAATTAGGCTGTTTACACATATTTTTGTATTTATAATCACATTGTTCAAACAGACCTGACTGTGTAATATAAAAAATGTACCTCTTAAATTTACAATGTTAGGATTCACATTTCAGATGTCTTTATTTATGGTGTTAACTTTTATTTTTATGTTTATCCTTAAGAGTTTCATATGTTTAAACAAACAGCAGAACATGTTTAAGAAGTTAACATTTCATTTTTGGGTGGTGCTCTGTCACAGTAGAGAGGATAGTACTGAAAATGGCTGTTACGCCACCTAGTGGTTATTCATCAACAAAACTGTTGACCAAAAAAAAACACAAACTACTGCAGTATAACATAAAATAAATTTGTTGTTTTACAAATACTAAGAGATGAAACACGTGAAAATATATTTAATTTATATTTCTTACAATCAGAAATGAATTTTTATGACCCTCTGTAAGCAAGAAATCAAGTTTGTGAAAGTGTTCAGTTCAGATTCACACAAATACTCATTTTGAGTAACAGCAGTGTCACACAATCGGTGGTACACTGATTTACAGTGTGAGGAATTTCACACACTTTTCTGCTTTGAAGATGGAGTCAGATGATCACAAAGTCTTTGCTTTTTCTCTCCAAGTCTTTATATAACCTCGCTTGTCTCGTTTTAGCAAAGCTTCGACTGTGTTTCTGGAGCTCAATATGAATGCAAACACAGCAGGTTGAATAAATATCAGAGCAGGAACACACAGACAACACTGTAGTATAAAAACTAAAAAGAAAGCAGAACTAGGCAAGATCAGATTTTGTTTGTTTGCACCAAGAGATAAAAGCTCCAGGTGGTCAGTGTTTACTTCTGCAGATTATTTGGGGAACCACTTCTACTAATCTTCAGGGAGAGGCGAGGGGGGGCTGACTGAGGAACAGAAGTGCTCCTGACACCATGTGCTTCATGTGCTGATGAATGAGCACACTCCACACGTGTGCACGAATCAAAACATACAGACCTCGTAGTGACGTGGGGGAGCAGGTGTCATAACGTGACCCGAGGCCACACTCAGATCAGGCTGCAGCAGATCCCGTTTCCCCTGCAGGGACACAAGTCACATGGAAACACAGAGTGGTGGCAGAGGAACTGACAGACAGCAGCCTGTGGATGTCAGCTGGATGTTGTGCTCAACATCTGAACCTGTTCCAGGAAAATATGGTTTATGTAGGTTTAAGAACTGTAGTTGTATTACACTTTTACAGTGGACCCTGTAAAACAGCTTTATATAGCGACAAAACCAGAAAAATCGCTATGTATCACTACCAGACTCCATTGAGAAAACGAGCAATTTTACAGAGCAGAACACAGGAATTCCTGGGATATCGCTGCCTTTATCTGTTAGTTTGTTTGAGTTATTGTGTGACTTTCACTGATGGAGAAAGTATTCAGATCCTTTAAATAAGTAAAAGTATCACACAACAACACAAACTAACTAACCGATACAGGCAGCGGTATTCCAGCAGCTCCTGTGTTCTGCTCTGTAAAATTGCTGGTTTTCTCAATAGAGTCTGGTAGTGACATTTAGAGATGTTTCTGGTTAAACAAAAGGGATCTTACTCTTCAATAAAATGGTCTATTTCTGTAGGAATCCTAACCATAATGTTGTCAGACACTTATAATAACAATCTGAGTCTGTCAGGAGCAAAACCAAAAACTTTACTGGACGTACTTTGACGTAGTTTGCTGCACTGCTTCCAGACATGGGAAAATACAGCCCAGGCTAAAAAGGAAAACATCAAGCTATTAATTTTCATTTTAGGCTGACATAGGCTACTCAAATAAAGAGTCTTCATTTATATTTTTGAACATAATTTATTTACATCATACAATTTATTCTGTATTATTGGAAGATTACGCGCACTGCAGTATATAAATAAAGATGTTTGTACAAACTTGCATAACTAAAGGGTAAAAAACAAAAACACACATCAAGCAGCCAGACCCAAAAAAAAGGAAAAATTATTAATAACCTACGTCCACAGGTCTCACTAGTCACCGCGGCACACAACCACTTGGCCTCATACAATACTCACACACCAGCCAACCACATCTACTCCCACAAACACACACTCGTGTTTGATACACAATCTCAACACTCCCGATGTTGTGAATTTGTCAGCTCACATTAAAAATTAGAAGAAAACATTCAATAGTGAAGTAAAAGATGAAAATATTAGTGGAGTTAAACCCTTCCAAAAAAGGCAAAAAAAATTAATACAAGTGTAGGCTACTTGTCATACAACAACACACGGCATACACACCACTTTTCTGGAAAACAACAACAACAACAAAAGAAAAAAAAAGGAAACAAACGTCACAGTTGGGTGACATGTATCGTCATGTGACTTCAGTGGATGGTTTTAAAGACCTAAAAAGCAGAAGTCCTTGTGTCCTGCCCTCCAGGTCCCAGACACAGAGCGAGTCACAGCATTCAGTCCGAGATCAATGGGAGAAAACTGAAATACACTGCCAAACTACATTGTGTTTCTAGTGCCGCACACACAGCAGGATGGGGAGGGATATGAGCCGGCAAGAAAAGGCTTGCAACAAAAGTCTCTTTTTTTTTAAGTCCTTTTTTTAGCAACATGTCTGAGCTGTGTGTCGCAGGCGGGCAAGAGTGGACGAGATTCCGGCGGCACAGAGAAGCATTTTCATCGGATTGATAATAACTCACCAGGACACAAAAGTCTGACGAGTCAGGAGGGTTCAACTCTGAGCTCACAGAGTTAGAGTGGAGGCCGAAAAACAAAAAAAGAAAGGGGGAGGGGGGGGGGGGGGGGGGGGGGGAGAGATATCCATTTTGCTACTCAAGCCAGCAGAGAGCAAGCAACGGCTGAGATGGTGCTGTCAGCCAACAGCATTAATAGTCTGAGAGTCCGAACGAAAGCCTGAAAAGGTCTGAGCGTGCTTTCCAGGCAGAGTTCAAGTGATCTGAAGGAGGATCACGAAACAGACCGGACAGCCAGCAACATTTTCTCAAAAAGAAAAACAGAAAACGGGCCATGAATTTTTCTTCAGCAACCTCCCTCAGTCACTTCCCAGAATATACAGAACCCATCCTCACACACTTATTTTCTTGTTCAATACAACCCTCCAAAAAGTTTTAGACTCTCACCCAAACAAGAACAAAGCTGAAAATATATGTGAACTTTCATGCACTGGGCGGGGAAAATGTCCTCAATGTGTAACAAACCAGAAAAGAAAAGCAGATCCTTCACAAAGAAGGTTGAGCTCAAGTCTATTTTTCCATAAATCCGACAGCTCCCGGTATTCAAAGTCAAACCGAGAGTCTTCTTCATATTCTCTGGATCTTGTCAGCGACGACCACAGGGTTCTCTTTGCGAATCTTGGCGGCAGCTTCGGCTTTGTAGTCGTACGGACAGTTGTGCTTGTCGGAGTAACGGTGGAGTCCGCAGAACAGATTCCCACAGCGGCAGTCAAAACCTGAAACACAACCACAGCAGAGGACAGACTGAGTCAGAGTGACAACAAGGGATCACAATGGAAAAACATCCCTGAACGCAGACAAACTCATCAGAACAGGTGTGAAGACACATTTTAAGGGAAAGGACACAGTTCTTACTTTGTCCAAGAAGTTTAATTGCCACTTCTTTGTTTTTTAAAGTAAGCATCCTGCTATGTGATGGCACATTCAGCCAGAACTGTTGCTGCTAACCCAAAGCAATCTTTATGTCTAACCACAGTAATTTGAACACCTAACAACACTCCACCTTCTAACTAACTAAATTAAACTGAAAGACGCTACAGTTGTTGGCTTTAACTTCCTGGAAATAAAAGTGACCTTGAGGAACAGGAACAAAGCTGTGGTTTGTGTCAGACTGACTTTCTTCTAACAACATTAAATGGTTTATCTGTGTCATCTCTCACCTGTGAGGCCAACCTTTTTGCGGCACATAAAGCAGCGATTCTTCTTGGGTTTAGGGGGCTCTGGGGTTTTGGACTCTTCACTGCCAGCAGTGGAGGGATGGGAGGCTGAGACTGTGGGCTGACTCACCACTGAAGACACACAAGAAAAAAAAAAACCCACTTAACTGAGGGAAGTATCTCTCTTACTAACCTACGCAGATGTTGCAATTGCTCAAAGCTGCAATAGCTGATAAGTAACTGGTCCAGTTTTAGTACCCACCTGGTTCTGTGAGCTCTACTTTACTCCCTGATGCTCCTTTCTCCTCACAAGACAGACTCATCTCAGTCATCTGTTGTGTTACAGAAATGGCCGTTGAAACCCCACTGTGAAGGATAAATGGAATAAAAATCAATACGGAGCTGGATATTACAGGAGAGCAAATGGATTTAATGGCCGTATTTATCATATATCCAGCTGTCTTTGTCTGCAGAGGAGACACTAATGATGGTGCCTTCCAGTGGGGTTGCGTTTATGAGAAGAGTCCACATGAATCACCAATTAAAAGTACATTTTTGACAGTGATTAGCTCACAAATTAAGACATTTGCTTATGTTTAAAGCCACTTAAAAGCCAGCTTTATTTGTCTGGGGGTAGTATAGTGGATCCCCTCACCTGAGAGCCTCAGTGGCGACAGCCTCAGCAGAGGCGGCGGCCTCCGCTGCCACCTCTGCAGCGGCGACTGCAGCAGCTGCAGCATTATTCAAGGTGGCCTCTAACCTCTGGATGGCAGAGGCCTCAGCTGTGGGCCCACTGCTGCTGCCTGAGGGAGAAAATTTCACCACATGTTACAGTCAAAGAGACAGTGGGGACAAAAGGCAGAGGTCAGGAGTCCCCCCCCCCCCTCCCCTGTGTGCATGTGGAAACAAAACAGCAGCAGGTCTTACCCACAGCGCTCAAAGAACTGACTCCTCCATTGTTCTGTCTTGACAGGTGCTCCTTGTGGCACACGGAGCACATGCCATTAGTCCTGGGGTTGCCATAGAAACCACAGCCAGTGGCACAGAGCATAGGAACTGGGCTCTGATTGGTCTCCTGGGCCATAGCGATGTTTGCCGCCAAGTGAGCTGACCTGGAGACACAAACAACCACTGCAGCGGTGAGTGTTTGTGTTGGTGCGACAACACCGAGCAGGGGGTGAGTGTTCATGTTAAGTGATGTTCTGACCTATCACCAGGCCCTGCAGTGAGTATCAGGCTGCGCCGTCACAACACAACAGTGTAATTTCACCCCTGGCCATGGTCCGTCTGTTTCACTAAATCACACCCACCTCTGGCTCAACTCAACACACTCATATCACACTATTCATCAGTAGGTAGCAATTATTATTAGGTTTCAGCAACTGCTCATTATCACTAACAGGCCATTAACACATGCTCACATCTGACTTTGGCTTGTTCAGCTGCTGGGGTACTTAGTGTGATCAACACAACATTATATTCTAATTTACACAGTCATCAAACAACACTGTGAAAGGGCAGACAATCACTTTACCAACAGAGGTCCAGACAATCATTCCCTCAGTAGCAGAGGTTTGAAAGACAGCTTGTATCTTCCTTCTTCTCCAAATCATTACAGGTTTCAGATCGAAATAATCAGATTACTGAAAAGTGTCAATAAACTTGGCATCGAATGTCTGGTCAGATTAGACTACAGCAGGGGAAGTCCATTCTTGCCAAGCTTGTCTCAAACAAAATGATAAAAAGTTTAACTAATATCAACATAATTGCTGCTTATTCCAAGTTAGAGTACAAAGTTTACAAGTTCTCTCTTCTCTAACCAGAAAGAAAGTTGCATCAGCCCGACGATGACTTGTATTTTAAAAGGAAGTTGTTGAGGATATCACTTGAGAGGGCAAAGACTGTTTGTAATAGGGAACGAAAAGGGGAAGTATTCAACATCATCAAGTTCTGGTTCTGGTGAACTGCATCACAAGCTTTCTCCTTTTCCCCTAAAGAAAAAAAGGCATCCCTACAACACCACTGCAATCTGCACCCTTCACGTGTGTGTGCCTGCAGACTGCAGATCTCCAGGCTCACATGGATCAGTGTGTGGTGGCTTTCCTCTGTCACAGGAAAGCAATGTGACACTGATCTCAAAGGCACACACACACATACACTCACGAGCTACCTCAGTACAGTAACATCTATTTTTAGACAACCTCGAGAGCCCTGCAATCAGGAGCTGGTATCATGCCAAGATGTGTATCCGCGTCAGAGTAGGTTTCCCCTTCAAGGAAATCATAAGCTCTTTAACCCAGGACAGAGGCTGCAAAATCAAACACCTACAGGGCATGGAAGTAGTCTGAACAGACTGTGACATGGAAACAAAAATCAGCACGACACCTGTGGATCGCTTTAAGAGCCGAGACAAAAGATTTAATCACGCTCCGGAACATGTAGTGTTCCTTGTAGCATGCTAACACCAACCCCGAGGCTCAGTAACACGCGCACATAACCACTGTCTCTAGTTAGATATCTTCTCAGTGGAGTCACTCCAACAGTCAGTATAGTTTATCTCGAAGCTGCAGCCCCCCTCGGTTGCTTCCTGACAAACACCGGGCCACAGCTACAGTGTCACTTCTGCCAAATCCACTGAGTCATGCTAGCAAGCTAATGGCCGCTGCTAGCGTCTTTCTCTCACTACGTTACATGGCACTGGACATTGATACCTCTCATCAGTCGAATTATAAGAGCTTCTAGCTAAAAAAGAATGAGGACACACAACTAAAAGTCAGGCTAAAGCTGTGTGGTTTAGTCTAATTGCTGGTATGCTAACGACTGTTAGCCACAACAACCCTGTGAGCAGATTCTCGTGATCTCGCTAATGATAGCATGCTAGGAGTTAGCAATAAACTGTTAGCTGTCGTTGCCTTTGCTTTGTCTGTTCTTTTGTTTTTGTTCCCACCGCAGACGAACTGCCATTAATACTGACATTAACTTGTAACAAACTGTCTTTATGACTATTATTAAATGAGTGTGTGAATCAAAACGATAAAGCAGACGCATTAAAATACATGTTAATGTTAAAATCTCGAACAAGATACCGTTAACTTGGGCAAATCTACAGATGCTGCTGGAGCTAGCAGATTAACACTAGCCGAGTTAAATACATATTATCGTTGTTTTTAGATGGATAGGTGCTGGAAAAAAACAGCGACCCTTAATTTAGGTATAGTAGCTAGCTAGCGAAAGTTGTATTTTAATTTACAACCTCGCTGTTTTGGATAAGAAAAGTTTTCAGTTAACACGTGTTAACCAAACACAACATTTCTGTAATTCTAGCTAGTTTAACAAACGTGTTTTACATTAAGGCTAATTGTTAAATGATAAAATGTGACTTAAAGACTTCATGTTAAGTATTTTACTATTCACACCAGAAACTTCCCCAACAACAACTTGTGCTAGCTAGCGATGCTTCGACTAGCGGACTTACCTTCTGTGTCTGCCTTGAAAGTTTTTGAATCTAATGAGTAACTAGGTTAACCTCCGTTTTTGAGCTAACTAACTAACTAACTAGGGCCGTCTAGGTGTAGTGGTCGTCCGTGCCTTTCCGTCTCAGTCGGTCTTCTCACAGAAACGGAGGCTCCTCCACTCCGTCCGGGAGTTACTGCTGCCTGGTTTCGTTGACGTCCTCTGTCGCTGATTTGTGGTGGCATCTGTTTTGTTTTACGTGATGCGTTTACGTCCTCTCTCTTTCCGGTGGACGTCACGGAAACTGTGATCCCCGTGATTGGAAGGCAGGGGTTCTGGAGTATATACACAGAGGATTTCAGGGGTGGTACAGGACATTTAAACCCGCTTCTTCGACCAAGCGGACAGACAACAACTTCGATCCTGATGTTGTTTAGTTAAAAATCAATAAACTTGTAGCCAGGAAAGGGGGCGACGCAGCCTTGTTGTCTGTAAGTTGGAGAAGACACGTTACCTTCAAGTTTCCCCAGGATTTTCTGTATCTTCACTGCCCATCTTTCACTGTTAATCCAGTGGTGAAAAGTACAACTACATTTAAAAGTACATTTACTCAAATGCTGTACTGAAGTACAATTTTGAGGCACCTGTACTTTACTTTTATTCTACTTTATACTTCTACTTCACCACATTTACACATGTAATATTGTACTTTCTACTCCACTACAGTTATTTGACAGTTTTGGTTACTTTTAAGAAAATTTTACACAATTAATAATAGAACAAGCTTTGAAACACACAGCAGTTTCTGGCCTTTTTGGCTTCTGACGTCTGACAAAAAGCAGTGTGAAGTCAGGGTCACATTTCAGATGTCTGTGAGTTGTTAACAGTTCCACTAAATTGTGATTTTTCACTTTAAACTTCTCACGTGGTTCATGATCTCATGATCCCTCAGATGTATCTGGTGTCCCTGTTTATAAAACTGTTGTTCAAACTAGCTCCACCCCCAGCAGCTACAACAGTAACAGGCTGCTGATACTTTGGTATTAATCATCTAATGATGTCAAATATAAGAATAGATCAGTCAGAGGGGCAGATCACTACTAGGGCCTTTAAACAAATACACAAAACTTAACAAGGAAATACATGGAAACAGCACAAGACACAAAAAAAATCACCATAGCACCAGATCCTTCATGACAACAGAACTGATCACTCTTTCAAAGCAACTTGAGTTTAAAATGATGCAATTCATGATGTGTTTTGAGTTTTGTGCCTGTTCTAAGGGGAACATCGTACTGCTTCCATGCCATCACACCATATGAAAACTTTCTGGTACTTCTCTCTTATTCATTTGCAAAATCCCAGTATTTTTGTGTTTTACAGCATTTCTGTTACTTCAGATTACTTGAATTGAGAGTAAAGACACTGTCAGATTCATGATCTAAAAAATATTGCGTCATTACGTAGAGAGAACATAAGATAGAAAGGCTATTTCAGTCCTATAAGACAATATTGCACACATATAAATTCATTAATAGGGTTGCCAAGCTATTATCTGTACTCTTTATTTTTCTACAGGATTCCTCACAACATATTACAGTCCTTTGTTATATTAAAGTATTTTGTCAATAGCTTTGGGTTGGTACAAATTACCATAATTCATTGAAAATAAAGCAGGTGGGTAGAGGCATAAGTAATTATTTTATTTTATTTTTTTAGTTTAGTTTATAGTAATGCTGATTATTATCCAAGCTGCACGTACACTGGAACGTTTCATCTATTTTTATTTTTCCATTTAACTCACTGTTTTTTTAACTTTTCTTTTTTGGTGTAAACACGTTCTCTGTATGGTAAAAAAAAAAATAATAATAAAAAATAAAAAGCATAAAAGCTCTATAAAATGTGATTTTTAAAAAATATAAGCAGAGCATAACAGGAAAAGGAAGTGAGCGAACGATAAGATTCCAAATCACGTGACCACTGGTTGTCCGGGGAACGCATTTGAAACAGATGCGCTCGACCAATCAGATGCTCGGAGAGTTCGGGGCACAGCGAATCAGCTTGTAGGGAGCGAGGATTTAAACCAAGACGCTGAAGCTTGAATCTACACCGCATCACTCTCCATTACGATACTCCGTCTTTTGGTCGAAGCAACGCACATTTCGAAATGGCTCTTCGAGTAACCAGAGTAAGCTTTTTTTTTTTTTGTATTTCTTATTTTCTTATTTATATGAATGGAAGTGGAAAAATGTTTAAGTAAAACGTGGCTTTATTTCATTTTCATTTTTTAAAATACCTGCAGTGTTAAATACCCTTGTGCCTCGCGGTGGGGGTCTGCTCTCGTGCCGTTCCATAATAATAATAATAATAATAATAGGAATTCGACTAAATGCATAGTCTCCTGCTCTATATCTGCAACGTGCAACATTTCTTTACTGGTTTTTATTTTTCTGCAGAACCGCTTGGCTTCTACCAGGACTGACCTCGGTGGCAAGGCCTGCTCGGTTACCGGGCCCACAAAGCCTCGAGCTGCTCTCGGCGAAATCGGAAACATCGCAGTTAACAAAGAACCGAAGAAGGTTAATAAGGTAAAAATGTAACTTAACTGTCAAATTCATGACTTTTCCTGTATGTTCTAGGATTATGTATAATGGACTAGCAGCTGTATTCATCGAAGGCCTAAATGTAGTGGAACAAGAGGGTGTTAACAGAAAGGAAATGCACCAGTCCAGTGCCTCTATGTAAATGCATGCACTTACATTTTAATCAAGTAACAATTCTATTTATAAATCTAATTACCAATTACACTCATCAAGGTTGGAAAATTGTGGTAAAGTTTCTTTAATTGCTTTTTTTTTTTTTTTTTTTTTTTTTTTTTTTTCCCTTGCCCAACATTCAAACCTATAACTGATTATCAGAATACAAATCTTTATATTAAGAAAAGTGAAATCAGAATATATAACGTTGCCAACATTTCAGCTCACACTTGTGACTTTACTAATCTGATTTTAGGGCATCAAGACAGAGGCCACCAAGAAGACCAAAGTCCCCACCAAAGTTGAAAAAGCACCAGTAGTTGAGCAACCCAAACCAAAAAATGTTGCTCCTGCTAAACCTGAGCCTGAGGTACAGGTGAGTTGCATGCAAACAGCAGTCTGTGGCTTTTAAGGTATAAAAGCCTGCTGGGTGTGGTGCTTCAGTTTGTTTGAACTCATGTTGGGGATTTTCCACCATTCCAGGTTCTGCCTGAACCAGCATCCCCCACTCCAATGGAGACTTCTGGCTGTGAGCCTGCTGACCTCTGTCAAGCATTTTCCGATGTCATCCTTGATACTGCTATCCGGGATGTGGACGCAGATGACTATGACAACCCCATGCTCTGCAGCGAGTATGTGAAGGACATCTACAAGTACCTCAGACAGCTTGAGGCAAGCTACATTTGAATTTTCAGATTCTAACTCATGTTAAATGTTTTGGTTTCTTCCCCAACTTGTCTTTGGATTTAACCCAGTTTCTTGTCTCCTCAGGATGAGCAGGATGTTAGACCCAACTATCTGCAGGGTCGGGAGGTGACTGGTAACATGCGAGCCATTCTTGTTGACTGGCTGGTGCAAGTGAGCCTTAAGTTCCGTCTGCTGCAGGAGACAATGTACATGACTGTGGGAATCATTGACCGCTTTCTTCAGGTAAACCATGGCCCATCTGTCACTACTACCTTGCACGCTACATAGCGGTGGTGGTTTATTGCTACACCTGTGTTTCTAATCATGTGATCTCCAACAGGACCACCCAGTCCCCAAGAAGCAGCTTCAGCTGGTCGGAGTGACCGCCATGTTCCTCGCTTCCAAATACGAGGAGATGTATCCCCCAGAGATCTCAGACTTTGCTTATGTGACGGACAGGGCCTACACCACAGCCCAGATCAGAGACATGGAGATGACCATCCTGCGGGTTCTTAAGTTCCAACTGGGCCGCCCTCTGCCCCTGCAGTTCCTCAGGAGGGCCTCAAAGATTTATGAGGTAACGACATCTTGGCCCAGCAGAAACTAAATTGCGTTTCGTATAGCAATTTACCAGTCACTAACCTGTCTTGGTGTCTCACCTCAGGTAACGGCTGAGCAGCACACCCTGGCAAAATACCTCCTGGAGCTCACCATGGTGGACTACGAGATGGTTCACTTCCCACCTTCCATGATGGCTAGTGCTGCTTTGGCTCTTACCCTCAAGATCTTGGATGTTGGAGAGTGGGTGAGTGTCATGGCTTCGTTCATACTAGTGTTTTGAGACCACATAGGAACAAATTTAGACAATCTAAACTTTGGAGGGTTTTAAAAAAATAGATGCCAAGATGTACAGTGCGATAGTTACAAGATCTTGTCGGTGACCTTTTTAGTGGACAAACTATTGCCTTTCTAAAGCTTCTTGCAGTATTTGCAACAAGCTAAATCCTGAATTTTGAACATGGTTTCTGAAATCTCTCCTCAGGATGTGACACTGCAGCACTACATGGGCTACACAGCAGAGAGTTTGATTCCTGTAATGGCACACATTGCCAAGAATGTTGTGAAAGTGAACGACGGACTGACCAAACACATGGTAAGTTGTAACAAAATACCACAACCTTCATATGATTCCTATAAACTCTACAGCCAAATTGGCCTTATTATTATTATTATTATTATTTTTTTTTTTTTTAACTGAATTTGTCATACTTCTAACACTCAATCTCTTTGCAGGCTATCAAGGGCAAATACTCAACTTCTAAGCAGATGAGGATCGCCACCATCTCACAGCTCAAGTCTTCAGTTGTGAAGGACCTTGCAAAGCAGCTCACCCAGTGAGATGACTTAAATGTTTTTGGCACCATGTGCTGACTTGTACAGTTGTAACTTAAACTTTTTAACGTGGCTGAAGGATCAGCACGCTAAGGGACCATATCAGTGGTTTGTGTATTTTAACCAACTGAGATGCTGCATGCTGTTACCATTTTCCAAGGCATGCTACAAGTTTTAATTCCTCCTAAAACTCACAGCTCACTCCACAAGAATCAGTCAGCCACCAATGATGACTGTAATTCTACCAGTTCACCATTTTTCACTGTCTGTTTTACAACATGGATCATTAATGCACTACTTATTGTTAGCTGACTGAAATCTTGACTGCAGAGCATCCTTGAACACAATATTTTACACTTATGCACAGCATTTTAAATCCCTGGAAGTTATTTTTATAGCTCAGTTGCTGTTGAGAAATCTAAAGCTTGTTGCATGCTTTCAGAACGGTCAGCCATATAAAGGTTCAGTGGGCAGGTGTGGCCCTTTTTCTGTCTTTTATTATGGCATTGTTTTCTTAATGTGTGGCTGTGAGTGTGTAAAATGTACAGCAATACTTTTAAAATGATTTTACATTCTTAAATGTTCTTGTTCTTAAATCATCTATTAAATGGTTTTGACCAGATGTTTGTTGCACTGTCATGCATCTTCCTCACCACTAGAGGCTGCTCTAAGACTAACACTACTTGACTCTGTTGCTTCCAGTTCTTTGCCCCCATGTGTCAACCTCATGCTCTAAAATGCTGTGATTATGTGAATAGTTACTAGCTTGATTACATTTGATGTTTCAGGTTTCAACTATGCACAAATATCTCACTTCCCAGTCATTAAATCAAAAAATTGAGCTTAAATTCTCATGCTTATTTTCTGTGATTACCCTTTTGTGGTCCTTGTTCCCTGACTGTCAGGGCTGGACAAGATGCATTTCAGCACAGAATTTATGCAACAATTTGGCAAGCTGAAAGTCAAGCCACCACTTACAAAAACTAGAACACTGAGTCCAGAACTGCACCAGACTGCATGCCAGAGTTTTAAACACAAGGCCACCCCACTATACTGACAGTGAACTTGGGTGGGTAAGAGACTGAGAGCATTGCCTATTAAATCTTGTGCTTTGTATTTTGCTGTCTGAATAAACTTTGCAAATCTGAATTTTGAACCATGTCCATCAAATTATTTAACATTCCTCTACACATTTTTCACAGCCCTCTTGTAGTTCATCTGCCCCAAAGTCTGATCACTCCAGTGGCTTTCCAATAGATATAGATCAATATTGGCAGAAACTGTCATTTATTTCAAACTGTTGCAATTACACAGCTTGTCCACCAGAGAGCATTAATGAGCATCATGCTTAAAATCAATATTGAGTAGGCTGTACTATCCTATCGATCTGTGTAACATGTAGGCATTTTGGCTTGTCACTGATAAAAACGCAGGTGCTGTTAAAGATAACATGAACAATGGCTCATTTGTATTGAGGACCCTGAAATCAAAGCAGCTACATGAAATTCAGCCATCATTAACACCTGTACTTTGTCTTATGAAAAGAAAAGGTCTAGAAGCAAGATCGCTTTACAGTAACACTTAAGTCGAAAGTTATTTTTTCTCCTTAAAAGGACGTATCTTGATTTTTTTTTTCCAGGTCAATTTAAAATTCCATCAAAATGGACTATATCTGGGTATGATCTGGCGCAATCTGTCATCCACTTCCGTTGAGTCATAGTCTTTAATACTTAGACACATGGAGATCTCATGTAAGCTACAGATGCAGAGGCTCCTCACAGTTTCAATTACATCACATCAAGCCACAAGTATTTAAAGCTAATGGACAAAGCAGAGTGGGAGCTATTATCACTTTAACCCCTTCACAGCTGAGACCCTGTGGGAACCAGACCTCCCTATCCATCCTCACACCCCCATGGGGATGCCCCAGAGAGCTTTGCTGTACTAGACCACCTGCCATCTGCATGACGTGAGTCACTGGGTACATCATCAGGGGTCATGAGGCCATCGCTCCTACGGGGTTTCTGGATAACACTTCTATCGCGGTAGAGTCCCAAAACCAGAAATCATCTGCTGCTGAAAGGGGAAAAACATTATTTGGCACTTTGGAAGTTTGGGTTTATTGAGGTCCATGCGCAGAGATCATACAGTGAAATGCGAGACGTAAGTTCCACATAAAAGATCAGTGGTGCATTCACTGTCTTGTGAGGTAGCAACACAGCCAAACCATGCTTTGATAGTTATATAATGCTAAATTGTTTGACACAACCCTGATCCAAGTCTCTGAGCTGTGCATCTGTTACCTGACAATGATATACGGGCAGTAATGCTGACACCTTAAGAGCACATCCCTTTCATCCATCTAGCTCTGTCTCTGTTGTTTTCTACAGAGACACATGATAATTAGTCTCAGTTATCTTGGAAAGCAGGGCTTTTAAACCCACAGATCATACTGAGAGTTCATACTTGGAGGCTGAGGTCATGACTGAGCAGCCATATCGGTTTACAAGAGAGATTCCTCCTGTGCGGGGCTCCAAACCATACACTTGCAGCTGCCTGGAACACTATTTGGCCTTTTCTGACAGAGATTCAGCTGCGTGACATTTATTATGATGGAAAATTTAACATGGTGGCTGCACGGCTCAAGACAACTCAGCAACCGAATACTGAAACACAACATTTGCTAGTAATCCTAAAATGCGTACAGGGTATGTTCACCCAAATTCCAAAAAAGCTAGAGCTGATAGAGAGTTCGCTTGAATCGACCCTGGTATGTAAACGTATGCACAAGACCCACTGCAAGACAACCAGGCCTTATACTTGACCTGATATGACTGAATATAACCAGATGGACTCCTGGGTTTCATCTTGGATTCTAGGATTCTCCATGCTTGCGTAATCTCAGGTCGGGCTCTGAGACTATAAATCATTAACAAAACACCTACTGACTTTGGTGATCCCCTGACTTTTCATCCAACACCATCGGCAAATTCACATCTGTGCTTCACAGTGAAATATCTCAACATCACACATCACACAATGTTTCCTAATGACTTTGGTTACCCACTAACATTTGATCTAGCCTGACATTTTTGTTCCTTATATCTTAAAAACCATTGAACTATTGGATGGATTACCATGACATTCAGATATTCATGCAGCCCTCAAGATTAATTTTAATAACTTTGAGACTTGTAACATTTAATCTAGTGCCACAATCAGATAAAATTTCAAGTTTGTCCAATTCTTTGGTCTATGACCACATACCTGCAAAACTAATCTCAGAGTGAAACTTCAGTCACATGTGCCTATTGGCAGGCGGTCGTAAATATAGAGAGGGATAGTCTCAGATAGACTCTGGTGATGGATGAAAATGTCTACCTTCTGTGTTCTACCGCTGATTCCTGATCGATGACTTTAAAGAGGATATTTAGTTTTCTCCGCCGCTGAAGGTGGCTTCTTGCCAGGAGTGGGTGGTGGTAATGGTCGCTTGCCCTAAGAACTTCAGCGATCGTTGTGTTTATAACACAAGAGGTTAGAATACTCCCTGTACGCAGCACTTCTTCTTAAGGGCAGTCTGAATGCTACAGTGACTCACTATCAGAAAGGAACAAGACTGGCTTGGGCTATCTGGTTAGCATGCTAACTTCAGTAGTCAAAAACTTACAGATAGCTCCTTTAACTCATTCTCAGTCGATGCTGTAATCACTTATTGTCTATCAATGTGGTTTGCCTTCATTGTTCAGTCAGTCAATTTGGTTTGTGGATTATCCAGAATATAATTGAGACATTGTGTTTCAGTCAGCTTTACTGGAGTTCCCTTCACATCCATTGTATTGGCTTCATCAGAGGCAAATATCTCAAAACCTACAACTCAAACCAAAACTATCCACATGGTTAGACACCACTAAAACTGAATGATAAAATATGCTGGGTGAACCGACCACTTAAATTACAGCAATATACAATCACGCAAACCTGATGGCTGTATTCTCGCACATTTCAGTGTCCTTAGAGCCCAAATGCTTCTGTCCTTTTCCATGTTTATTCAAGCTCTCCCCATTAAGTGAATTTGCGAGTCAGCACTGAGGTCCAGAAAGAATGCAAAGCTTGGCTTCAGACCGCTCAGTATTTCAGCACAGATCTCACCCACAAGCAGATCGTCCAAGACCAGAGTCAAAAGTTTGGAACTCCTTCCCAGTCTAAACATCGTCCAAGATGGCCAGAGATTTAACAAGTGCACCCTTCAAAATGAGTCAATGCCCATTCTCACCTCCCGTCCACCAAGTCTGCGTGTCTCAATTCAATAATGACAAAGTCAAACAAACAGCCGGCCCGTGGCAGCACTGTTAGGGTTTCTGTGGGGCGCTAATAGGTTGGCAGCTGGCATGCAGAATGAGGCCTCTGGGCTTGAGAGTGGAGTGAAGTACAAATAAACACAGGGGCATTCATTTTCACAATTTATGGATTTTCAAATAAAAATCATGTGCTTCCTGAACTTTACTGACCTTTGACGCTCAATGTCACACGGAGGAAATAAAGGCTGCCATTGTGGACCCGAACAGTAGGGTGTTTGAACCAAGTGTGGATAGGATTTTCTCCAGACCACCTTAACCTCTCTGTATGCACGGTCTGAATGGCGAGCAGGAAGCCATCAGCTCCTCACGATCAAGGTTATACGAACGTGTTTGTTGAATCGTCGCAGACAGGAGTGTGTGTGTGTTTTCTTTTCAAAGACACTGCATCGTGAGAGCAGTTTGGAGAGCAAGGGGGAAGCTTTTATATACGGTTTGAACAAAGATCAGTGTAAATTAAAAAGTGAAAAGATAAAACATCTTAAAACTATGAACGTAGTACGACTCTGAATGACTATAAGTGATGTGCTATAAGGCCTCTTATGTGTCCTATCCTTCATGTCTCAATCGCACCAAAAGATCCATTTAGTAGCTGTTCTCAAGCTTTCAGTCATATCACATGGCCTTCATCAGCAGAGTGAATAACCTTTCTGACTTCTCACTTCAAGGCCTCATCTATGTTGTCTTAAGTACTGACCTTCAAAGCTCACTCTTGACTTCAAAACAGCATATGACAAAACAATATCACCTAGAGGTCCATTTAGTACCTTTTTTTGTAGCATTCCACAGCATCAAGAGTCACTGGCAGACGATAAATATGACGAAGAACTGAAAGTCCAAACCTATCCAATCAGCAAATATCCTTACATAACAGCCTGGTTATACAAACACAGACAGGAAAGCTGCTGTGCATGTGCCACTG